>WOXC01004041.1:0-600000 GCA_011680675.1 Gymnobelideus leadbeateri
GAAGGAAGGAAGGAAGGAAGGAAGGAAGGAATAGTTAAAATAGGAAGCAACCAGATGGCCTACTTTCTCCCTCCTTTTTCCAGAGCAGAATATCAGGTGAGCTTCTCCCCAGCTCTCTGCCCCACCCTAATAGTGATCTTCCTCCCACCTCCAGCATTAGGTAGCAATGTCAGAGGGTTGGAGATTACTATGTTAGCTTAAAAAGTTGACATGAGGGTATCTTTCATGTCATATGCCCCAGACATGGTTTTGTACTATACCAGATGGAAAAATTGCTAGTTACCATGTTGGGAGGACATCAAAGTATCTATCTAATAAGGAATCCTGGGGATCTTTCCAAGATCAGCCCAGGAAGAAAAAAAAAGATTAGGGGAGCTTAAGCCTATACTGGATATTTTAGTAACAGAATTTACTATAATCTTAGTGGAACTTTAGACCCCTTTGCTAACAACTCTCTAGTTCTATGAATCTGTCTTAACCCAAGGATCAGGACTGACTAATAAATGGATGGTTCTCTCATACTGGGAGAAACATGCATAAAGATTTTGACTGCCATCCCAGCCAGTCTCAATGGACTAGCCTATTTTTATCCAGACAGACTTGTTAGCACTTGGGTTTTATCCATATCTCAGATACAACTAATGCTTTGTGTTGGGAAAAATGGAAAATTTCACCAAGCCTGAAAACTATGAAACTTCTCCTCAACCTCTCACTCAAGTTCAGCAAAGCTAAGGGCACTGGTGGGGTAGAAAGTATCAAGAAGAGGGGTAAGGAGAAAGGCTTGAACAATTTCACAGAGGCCTGTGATAAATGAATTAGAATTTCACCACTCTAAGTAACTGCTGTACAGATTGCATCAAGTTAGATGGGGATTTGAACTGGACAGCAAGATTTTGCTTATAGACCAAATAAGCAATGAAAAGGGACTTGATTGCTCTATGGGCTATTTCAAGAGCCCTGAGACTTGCCCCTGTTTTGTGCCATTGTTCTTGTGACCCTTTAGCTTCAGACCTTGTTACTCAAATGAAACTTCTCGCCTCAAAGTTACCAATGTTATCTTAAATGCCAACTCTGCTAGTCTTTTCTCAAACCTCATCTTGCCAATCTTCTCCAGTGTTCTACATTCCAACCAAACTGGCCTTCTTTCAGTTTTTTTCTTTTTCTTTTTCTTTTTTTTGAGGAGGAAGGCAAGGCAATTGGGGTTAAGTGACTTGCCCAATATCACACAACTAATAAGTTTTAAGTGTCTGTGACTCCAGGGCTGGTGCTCTTATTCACTGTGCCACCTAGCTGCCCCTTTCTTTCAGTTTCTTATACATAATGTCCTGTTTACCATCTCTGTACCTTTATACTGATGATCCCTCTGTGCCTGGAATGCACCCCCTCCTCACTTCTGCCTCTTGGAATTCTTTACTTTTGTAACAGGGACTGGCACATACACAGTATATCAGTGTGCTCAACTGATGTAAGCTCCCTCCAAAGAGAGACTGAGGAGCCTACTTCTGAGAGAGGTGTGGAAATGGGCAGCTAGATGGCACAGTAGATAGAGGTGAACCTGGAGTCAGGAAGACTTGAGTTCAAATTTGGCCTCACTAGCTATAAGACAATGGGCACATCACTTAACCTCTGCTTGCCTCAGTTTCCTCATCTATAAAACAGGGAGGATAATAATAGCCCCTACCTGCCAGGGCTATTGTGAGGGTCAAAGGAGATATTGTTTAAGTGCTTAGCACTGTGCCAGGCACACTAAGCACCATGTGAGTGTTAGCTAGTAGGAGGAAGAGTAGCAGCAGGTGGAGCCAGAGGCGGGTAATGGAAGGAACTTTCCTTAGAGAGACTTGATCATGCATAGACATTCTGTACCTGTTTCTGGACTGCTAACTGTACAGTTAACAAGCCTTTTTCAATTGACTGCATGGCAGAAATTAGGGGTATCCTTAAAAAAAGGCATGAGTCGGCTTTGGCTGTTTCTCTCTGGCTACGCTTTTGGTGCCCCCACCCCACATGGCTCTGTGAGTACAAGCCTGAATTCTTTGCCTGCCTCGGTGTTTGTTCTTTCATAGGTGAAGAGAAAACAGCATATCAGCATTCCAGCATTTAGAGCCAACTCAGCATCTATACCACAAAAAGTAAGGAGTGATATTTGGGAGTGGCCTTTGGACCTCCACCCAGTGGTAGCTGAGATGAGGACTAATGTGGCAATCAGGCCACATCTGGTTGTGAACGTGGTGGGACCAAGGCTATGTAAGAACTGAGGTCAGAGTGAACCTATCCTCCCAGGAGACTAAGGTAGGATAAAGGAGAGAAGAGCACCCCAAGGAACTGAGGGAAAATGTTTATACTTTTATCCTTGCTATATCCTTGAAACAACTATCTCATTTAAAAAAAAAAAAAGAACTAACTGATGGTGAGTGTTAATCAATCACTGTCAATTAGATTTTAGAAATGAATTGGAGTGCCAGTGGTTAGTATCCAACAATGGGGGAAAACACAGGTGGTGGAGACTTGAGCAGATGGCATTTAGAGAAGAAATACCCTCCAGATCTCTCCAGTTATCCCTAGAACCCTGATGAAGGCTGATGTAATTGGCCTGGCTCTGGGAGAATAAACTCAAACACATTTGCTATACTTCCTTGAACACTTTGGCTGAAGCACCAGTAGTTCTACATGGAGCATTTCATGATTCTCCCCGCCTCACCCTCCCGCTACTAATGCCCTATTCCTCAAGATGACCTTGCATTTATTTTTATACATTCTGCATATGCTTGTATTTGCTCATGTCATCTCCCTCGATAGAATGTAAGCTTCTTGAGGGCAGTTTCTGTTTCATTTTTGCCTTGTATCCCCAGCTCCTAGCACAATGTTTGGCACATAGTAGGCATTTAATAGATGCTTGTTGTGCAGTCTGTAGGTATAGACATACATTGTATGTGAATATTATATATCTAATCCAGTCACACTGTATGATAGTCATAGCATTGTCACACACCTAATATTGACACTTTGGGATCTGGAGATAGAAAGAACTTTAGAAATCATCTAATCCATCTCCCTTGTTTTAAAAATGAGGAAACAGAAACTTAGAGAAAGGAAATGGTTTAACTGGGGTCACACTGATGACAAGTCACTGGGTCAGGATTATGTCTTCTGCCCATTACAAGAAGTCTTTTCTGTTCCCTCTTAATTCTAGTACCTTCCCCCTAAGCCCACCCCCCTAAGTACCCATGTCCCAGTGGAATAGTGCTTTGTTCCCCTTTGGGTGCCTTTTCACACTTTTTTCTCCTGTACCTCACTGAGTGACGGGCAGTTGGTGCAGCTAAAAGAACAGGGAGACCCTGTCAGCGTCTCAGCCACTGGAAAAACACTTCTATCCCCTGGTCCCTATTTCTTTCTGTATAAAATGGAGGGACTGGATGATATGACCTCTAAAGCCCCTTCCAAACTTTACAACCTAATTTTTAAAAAACCAGTGTCTATTTAAAGCCACCATAAGGCACTTTGCTTCTTTCTTGCCTCCCCATCCCCCTCCACCCCCTACCTACCCACCCAACACACCATGTCAGAGGTGGGATCTGAACCCAAGACACCAAGTCTAGAAGACTTCCTACTTTTCCCCCATATGTACTGGGTCCCAAGGTCCAACTCCATTATGAGTTTGGAAATGTTGATTTTCTAAAGGAGTAAACTGAGACTTGCAGGGGTTCAGGGACTTGTGCCAAGTCACACTGTAAGTATTGAACCCTTCCTCAGTCCTACTTCTATATTTCCTACACATTTGTTAGCTGGACAACTCTAACCCCAGGCAGTTAAGAATTGTACAAACACTGCATTAAAAAAAAAAAAGTCAAAAAGAAAAACTAAAAATAAAGGAGGCGAAAATAAATAAATAATAAAGGAGGCCCCAGAGGGGGGCTCCCCAGAGGCCCCCTACTCTGGGGAAGGGGCAGACCCTCTGCTGCCCCGTGACCATAACTGAGCACAAATAACAAACCTTGAAATTAAATAATCCTCCTCCTTCCCCTCCCCCTCTTCCTCTTCCTCCTTCTCCTTTCCCTCCTCTTCTGCTCCCCCTCCCTTCCCCCTTCCCTCCCCCTCCTCCTCCCTTCCCCCTCCCCTCCCCCTCCTCCTCTTTCCCCCCACTTTCTCCTCCTCCCCCCCTTCCTCCTTCCCACTCCTCCTCCTCCCCCTCCTCTTCCTCTTCCTCCCTGCCAACCACCCCCATCCAAATCTGAATTACTGATTTTTTTTCTTTTAATTCTGAGACTAGGTACTCAATATTGATGTACTCAAACTGAGAGAGTTTGGACCTTTCCCCCACCTTTGCCCGTCCCCCAGAGAGCTTTGCCCCACACCCCCTTCTGATTAGGAAACTTAGTGAAGACACCTTGTTAATGCTCCAAAGGATTATGGCAAACAGCTGGTGGAGAAGGAGAAAGCCCCTGAGTCAGACATTAACTCAAGTTACATAAAAGACAGATACAGATGGGCGAAAGAGAATCCCTCCAAGGATCCCCAGACATGACTGAATTGACCACGGAAAAGCCCAAGTCATGATTAAAAAGGACGATGAAACTGAGGCCCATTGTCCTACACCAAGGCACGCTGGTGACCAAATTGGGAAAGCTGAGTCAAAAGGGATCTGGCCCAGCGGTGAGGTATAGGGCTTTCCCCCAACTAAGGGCAAGCAGACCCGTTTCCAGCAAGCTTTTCCTGTGATCTCTCCTCCTGTACTTTTCCCAAGAGGGCCCAGAGAAATTAAGCAAGTCGGCCTGGAAAGAGGTATATTCCTGTCATACTTTTCAAAGAATGGGCATCTGGTTCCCAAGTTGTGTTTTCTTGTTTGTATCAGGCTGCCTTAGATTTCTTTGCGGCTGAGTTTTTCCTCCTCTCTCCTAAGTCTTGGGTAAGGTTTGTAGTCAAGATTGTGTCTGTGCAGGGGCGGCTAGGTGGTGCAGTGAGTAAGAGCACCAGCCCGGGGTCGGGAGGACCCGGGATTGGATCCGGCTTCAGAAAATGAGCACCCACATAAATAATGACTAGCCGTGTAACCTTAAGCAAGTTACTTAACCCCAATTGCTTTAAAAAAAAAAAAAGATTGTGTCTGCCCGGATTTGAATCACTTCAGACTAGTGATGATCAGATTTCTACATTTTCCCAAACTGTGCCCACCTTACTCCTTAAATTTGCCACTCCTACAAGGAAATCCATGTTGCTTTCCCCTCTATCTCATCCTCATCAGGGAGAGTGGGTTGGATTTCACAATTAAGGAAGAATGAGGACTGGAAGAAGGGAGGTAGGAGGAAGGGTCAAATTTATCTTCATTACATAAAATGGCAATTTTTTAAAAGCTTAAGGACTTTTAGCAGGAAAAGGGGGAAATATGAAGGTATCTCTTTACCTCCACTATGGAGGCCACATTGCCCTGCCCACTCCCTACCCCAAGACACAGACAAGGTCCTAGACTTATCCTAAGGCCACAGGGTTTTGGGAGGGAGAAAGGTAGCCCGTGTAGTAGGAATGATCCTACTATGCATTATCCTTCTTTGTGGCTGCCACATTCCCACCTGCATCCCAAGTCTATCCTAAATGGTGGGCCATCACTGTATCCCCTCCTCTTCTCTAAAGAATGCAGTGGCCCCTTCCCTCCTCGAGTTAGCACAAAGAATGTCCCCTTCAATGAGCAGAAATGGTTTCCATAGGTTTGGATGGCAGAACTTGGAGATCTCCACATGCTCTACTCTTGTAATCATTCTGTAGAGGGACAGTCTGACAAATGCAAAGCAGAACAATCTTATCAGATTCAAAGGGTGGCTTCCTTCCAGTGGCTCTCCAGGACCACATGAGTCATTCCTGATCAGAAGGAATTCCCCCCCTCCTCTTGCCCTGTGTTTGTTAGTCCCCCTAGCGGATAGCAGTGGTCGAAAGCAGGTTCCTCCACGTGGTAGTAATTCTATACCCATGACATGCGCAATGTAACCTAAGCACTCCAGATGTCACCGGACAGCTGCCATTCTATACAAGGAGTTTTTGTTTGTTCTCCATGAGACAGACAAAGGCTATATTGCACTATTGGGGGATGATAATGATAATAGGGATAGGGCCTGCACTTGTGATCTTTATACAAAGGATGAGGAAGCTCCTTCTACCAATGCAGGAGAGCACCTTCTCTGACACTTAATCTTAGAGAGTTGCCAAGAGGACCAAAGAGTAATTGCCCAGGGTCATATTGTCAACTCAAAGTCACAAAAAGTTACTCAGTGGCACTGGGGATCTGAAGAATATGTGTTTGTTATCTCCCCCATTGGATTAGAGCAGGGATTGCCTTTTGCCTCGTGTGTGTGTGTGTGTGTGTGTGTGTGTGTCTATATGTGTGTGTGTCTGCACATGTGTATGTGCATGTATATACACATGTGTACATGTGTTGCATGTGTGTGCATATGTATGTGTGTGTGTGTGGTTAGTGCTTATCACAGTGTCTGGCACATAGTAGGTACTTCATAAATGGTAGTTGATTGGCCATTAATGGACAACATCAGATACGAAGGGGTCAATCAGTTAAGATGCATTTATGAAGCCCTTACTCTGTGCCAGGCACTGTGATGGATTCTGGGATTATAAAGACAAAACCAAACAAAGTCTCTGCCCTCAAGAATTTCACAATCTTTCTTGTATGTGGGGGATGTGTGTAATGACAGTGTACACAAATAAATACAAAGTAATGTCACAGTTAGAGGCCCCAACAACTGCAGAAATCAGAAAAGACTTCATAGAGGAGGTGGCTTTGAGCCAATCTTTGAAGGAGGAGAGAGATTTTTAAAAGGTGAGGGTGAGGAAGAATCACATTGCGGGCATGATGGGTTGGGGGCACAGCCAATGCAAGGCAGAGATAAAAGTTGGAATTTCATGTACAAGGAACTTAGTAAAGGCAGGTCTTTATAGCTGAAACAGAGAGCACATGAAGAGCAGTAATGTATACTGAAGTATACTTCTACTGAAGGCAAAGCATGAAATTATCTCAGAGTCACCTTCCACAGCTGATGTTTCTTTTTTTCCACATTAAATTTATTTACTTTTAGTTTCCAACATTCAGTTCCACAATCCCTTGAATTCCAAACTTTCTCCCCCTCCTTCTCCTCTGCCTTCCCCACTCCCCGACCATGGTGGCATGCAATCCAATATAGTTTCTACAAATACCTTCACACTAAACACAGAGCTGATGTTTCAAGAAGCTGAAGTCAGTGATACCTGTTGACAACCTTTGTTTCTGTGTTTTTTATTTGTATGAAGTTTTATGTCTTTGAAAATGAGGACTTGCTTAGGTGATGATATAATTTTTTTTCATTTAATAGTATTTTATTTTTTCCAATTACACATAGTTTTCAACATTGACCTCTATAAGATTTTGAGTTCCACATTTTTTTCTCCCTCCCCCTCCCCAAAACAGCAAGCAATTAGATACAGGCTACATATGTACAATCATATTAAACATATTTCCACGTTAGTCATGTTGTGAAAGAAGAATCAGAACAAAAAGGAAAAACCATGAGAAAGGGAAAAAAAAGAAAGAGAAAATAGTATGCTTCAATCTGCATTCAGACTCCATAGTTCTTACTCAATATGTGGATAGCATTTTCCATCTTGAGTCTTTTGGAATTGTCTTAAATCATTGTATTGCTGAGAAGAGCTGAGTCTATCAAAGTTGGTCATCACACAATGTTGTTGTTACTGTGTACAATGTTCTCCTGGTTCGCTCACTTCACTCATGATGCTATAATTCTTGCAAAGCTGGCATATGGTCTTTTGGGGGAAGTGCCCCTCCTTCACCTCCTCCTCATTCGGGTTGTAAGAATTCTTGGGTTCATTGGAGACATAAGCAGAGAATGTTAACAAGTATGGAATCTTAGAGAAATCAAGAAAATATTGCATTTGTTAGAGCCACAGAGACAGCAACTTAAGGCAGGAATTCAGAGTTACTCTCCAGGAGTGATACTTTTATTAAAACCTTGTCCCATGGAATTTCCACATGATTAGTTTAAGAGCTTATTGAGCATGGTCTAAAACAGAACTCGTTAGCTTTGCTCCTAAACCCACTCTTCTAAACTTCTCTGTTTCTGCCAAGTGTATCAGTATCCTTCCAGTTACCTAGTTTTGCAATCTCAGAGTTCTCAACTCTGCATTCCCTGCCACCTTCCCCTAGACAATCATTTGCAAAGTCTGGTTGATTCTACTTCTATAACTTCCTTTATATTCATCCCCCTTTCTCTACTTATACAACCTCTACCCTAGGTCAGACCCTCATCCCTTCTCATCTGGATGGTCCTTCTGCCTCAGGGATCTCCCCTTTCCAATTCAGTCTTTACACACCTGCCAAATTGATATCCCCAAAGCACAGCCTGACCATGTTACTTCCCTGGCTCAAGAATATCCAGCTTCCTGTTGCCTTTAGGATAAAAACAAACCCCAGTGTTTGGCATTGAAAGCCCTTCACATTTTGGCTTCAACCCATATTTCTAGACCAGGAATTCTTTTGTCATGAACACTTTTGGCAGTCTGGTGAAGCCTATGACCCTTTCTCAGGATGATGTTCTTGAATGCATAAAATAAAATACCACAGGATTACAGAGAAAACCAAACCAATCATATTGACATAGTCATTAAAATAGTAAAAATAAAAATTCAAGGACTTCTAAACTGATTTTACATGACTTCCCTTTGCATGGTCAAAGTTCTAATTAAACTGGATTACTTGTAGCTCATTGTACATGACACTCAAATGTCCTGACTCTCTGCTTTTCCCCAAGTTCCCAGTCTCTCCTGCCTGGAATATACATTTTCCTTATTTCTT
This sequence comes from Gymnobelideus leadbeateri, assembly GCA_011680675.1. Taxonomy (NCBI): domain Eukaryota; kingdom Metazoa; phylum Chordata; class Mammalia; order Diprotodontia; family Petauridae; genus Gymnobelideus; species Gymnobelideus leadbeateri. The sequence continues at coordinate 8,846 of WOXC01004041.1, forward strand.
GGAATCCCTGGTGCTCTTCAAGGTTTAATTCAGGTCCTCCTAAGCCATTTCAGTTTCTCCTTCATCAAATTGTTAGTGCTTTTCCTTTTTCAAATTGATTTCCATGTATTTTAGTTATCTGTATGAATCTTGTATCTCCTCAATAGAATGTGAGCCCCTTGAAGACAGAGCCATTTTTGTTTTCATTGTCATATGCCCAGTGCTGTGCCTGGTGATTTGCTGACTGAATCAAATTGAATTTAAAATTCTTGCCCTCTTCTCTGTAGCTTTAGGTGTTTTTCACATGTTAACCAAGGAAAATCAGAAGCAATCTCTTCAAAGATCAGGGCAGATGACATGGTGCAGGTCATAGGAGGTGTGCCATAGGAACTGTCACTAGAGAATAGATTTATTGCAGGACAGTGACACTTGGTTTAAAAAGGCTTGTTTCTAAGAGGGTCTGTGGATCACCTGAGGACTTGGCAGCTGCCTTCCGAGCTTTGTTGTGGAGAAAGATTGTCCTCGATTTGGGAGTAGAGTTTGAGCTAAGTGAAGATGATCTGAGAGAGTTGGGGAAGATGAATTTCCTTATGTTCTTGTTTTTCTTAAAGAAGTGAGGGGCCAAGTGTGCAAACAAGGTCACTGCCGATTGGTTCTGCTTTTTTTTTTTTTTTTTTGCTACAAAAGGAAGCTCACTGGTTAATGGGGGAGAGAGAAGAGAGGATGGAGAGAGAATACCTGAAAATAAATCTGATGTCAAAACAAAAGGCATGAAGGAGATTTCTTAAAAAATGAATTTCAATGTGATATAAACCTGAAACAAAAGTTGCGAATGGAGTAGGGTGGGGGCCATGTTCAGAAGAATCCTCTGAGTATAGCCTTTTTATAGGTTATCTTTGTGAAAGTGTCCTCAGAGCTCTCTGAGGCAGCATCATGGATCTCCTAGGGATGAGTTGAGCTCCCCAACGCTGACAACAGACTGAAGCTAAGTTTCTCTTGGTCCATTAAGGGGACCAGTAAGCAGGGAGTAAGGATCAGGATTAGTGGAAGGAAACAAACGGTGTGGCAGCAACCACACCTGCCACTTGGGCAGCTCATAGCAGCATCCTTTGATCTGTCCTGTGGGGAGTTATTTTGCCATTGGTTCTGTTCATCTGAGTTAGCTCTTTGGTGGTCATTAGAGAGTCCCACAACACTCCTCTGTCGCCATTACAGCTAAGCAGTATTGCTGTGGAGCTGACTAATAGGCCTTCAGATCCAAAAGACCCCATTTTCCCCCAGGGTCCAAGATAGCAAGTAGCCATGTGATCAACTAATTCCACCTGGTGTCCTAATGGTAAAGGTTAGCACTTAGGAAAGAAGTAAGTAACCTTCTGAAGGCAACTGTAACAACATTTATATAGCCCTTTAAGGTTTGCAATGTATTCTGTGCATCCTCTAAACATCCCTGTGAATTATGTACCATAGTTATTCTTATCTACATTTTGCAGATGAGGAAACAGAGGCTTAGTGAGATTAATTCCAAGGTTACTCAACTAAGAAACTCAAGAGAAGGGATTTGACCCTAGGTCTGTGATGACTCCCAGTGTAGAATTTTAGCCACTATGTTCAGCTCCTTCCCTCCCCCTTCAAACAACAGCAAGCAACATCTTCAAGCTACTCCTTTCTGCTCTATGTTATGGGAAAATGGAACACCAGAGATAAATAAGCTTAAAAGATATCCAGTTATCTTATTGGGGGCATAAAGGAACTAACCCATCAAAGCTTGAGGCTGACCAATCATAGACTAGATTGCTAAATTGATGGCAAGCACGGGAACTCTTTTGGTGTGGGCAGAATAGGACCATCATCTATTTTAAGGGGATAACTGTGTTCAGATGGTATTTTAATACATGGGGTGATTGTATCAGAGGTTGTGCTATAATAGAAAGAATGGTAGACATGGAACCAGAAGAGCCTGGATTTGAATCCTTGCCTCTCACACTTATTTGCTAAGTGACTGTGGTTAAGTCTTACATATCTTTAAGCCTCAGTTTCCTCATCTATGAAGTGGAGATTATGATAGCATTTACCTCACAGGGCTGTTATGAAAATGGAATGAGATAAAGTTTATGTAAATGTTTATTTTTGTTACATTAAAAGAATGACTTGGTCCATAATCTGTCCCAATGTGGCTAATGACAGGCCATGTTATAAAGAAATGCCACCATATTTCAAGAAGCTGGTAAGTAGCTCTGAAACATGTTGACTATCTTGTGACTTGGCTTGTACTTGATCTTCCATCAGTGGTATTCCAAGGACTACATTTCCTTCTGAGCAGCTGACTAGGTATATCAACAACCCTTGCCTAAAGCACACAGTCTGAGTTCTAAAGGAGTGATGAAGATGGAGAAAAATGAAAGAAGGGATTTATGGTTTCTTGAGGAAGACTGTTGTGATTCCAGGCTCCTGCCCATGGTTGTACCTACTCCAAATGTATACATCCCAACACTGTTGCGATAAATCTCAAAGCCCTGTCTAGAATTTACACATCAGAGAACAGTGTGACTTGGCTTTGCTGGGCCAGTTCTGGGACCTTGGAGCTTTCCCAATATTAAAATTCTCTGAAACTTGGACAGAATGTCTGTGTGGAAAGAATTAAAATGAGAACTGCTATTGAGTGGCAGGGTCAGTCTAACCCTGGATGGAAATAGCCGGTGAAAACATGACCAAATGTGGGAAAAATCAACACCTCCGGGGCCTGTTTTTTATTTCATTTACACTCATTTTACTCTTGGCCCACACACTCCAGACTGACGTGTGCTGCCCTGGTGCTCCTGACTATCAATACCAACAGAGGGAATGTCTTGGATGAGCCCAGGTTTCCAAGCCTGCAGGAAACCATATCTTCCCTTTGGGCAAGCTTTTGTGAGAGCTGGTTGGAGATCTCCTTACAGGTCTGCGGGTGACTCAGACAGCTGGCTATGAGCAGCAAGCAGGAAAATCCACTTATATTTAAGCAGTAGTATGGGTTTGAAACCCTCAAACCCACTTCCCTGCAGCCCCTCAGTGGTCTTCAAATATCTTTTAGTGAATCAACATTTAGCATTTAACTTGAGGGAACCACTCAAATTCTCTATGTTGTCTAGAATGTTCCCTATTCCTTCATGATTTGATAATGTGATGTAGTAGACAAAACCTGGTATTTGGAATTAGAAGTCCTGGGTTAAAAATTACAATCTCTACTATTTTATTGCCTTCATGACCTTAGATAAGTCATATTCCTTCCCTGAACCTCAATTTCCTCATATGTAAAGTGGGGATATTGGACTGAGGGGTGACTGCTACTATTTTCAGAAGTAACCCTGTTGGTAATTATTCTCCTACCACTAGCTCACAAGCCCCCATTGGTGTACTTCTGCTTAGCAATCAGCCAGCAGATTCAGTTTTTTAACACAGACATTTATTTAAATCATAGCAAGAATAATATATGTGAAGCATTTCCCCCCAACACCAACGATATATTCTTAAGGAAACATGGAGGGAAAAATGGAGAACTTAAAGTATAACTGTAGTAGTTCATATATTTAGGGAGGCCATGTGACCAAGGCAACTCACAATTCTAGAACCATAGATGTGGGGTCTGGTTTTAGTGATAGACAAGCTCTTTTGCTGCTTAGTGAGGCTTGCTCCTCATAGCGCACGGTGTCTTGGCTAAGCAGGCCACTCCATTTGAAATGGATCATACTTTTCACTTGACTGCTATGCTGGCTCCTCACCAGACTTGGCTGCTGCTGGACTGGGTCAGGCTGGCTGTTTAGCCACTGCCACCCAGGTCTAGGCAGGTCACTCTGCTGCTGGGCCATTGTTACCAGGCTGGACTGGGCAGGTTATTTAACTGGTGGTGTCTTCTCAACACAGAATAATGCCTCTGTGGACTGAGCTGGTATGTTAGACTCCTTGGGTTCACTTTTCTGTGGGCAGCTGCAGTCTCTCTTATTGTTGGTTAGTCATTCACTCGTGTCTGGCTCTTTATGACCCGTTGGACCATAGTACACCAGGTCCTTCTATCCTCCACTATTTCCTAAAGTCTGTCCAAACTCATGTTTGTTGCTTCCATGATTCTATCCATTGCATCCTCTGCCATCCCCTTCTCCTTCTGCCTTTAATCTTTCCCAACATTGGGGTCTTTCCCAATGAGTTCTGCCTTCTCATTATGTGGTCAAAGTATTTAAGCTTTAGTTTCAGTATTTGTTCTTCCAATGAATAGTGTGTGAATTAATTTCTTTAAGTATTGACTAATTTGATCTCCTTACTGTCCAGGGGACTCCCCAAAATCTTCCAGCACCAAAGTTTGAAAGCATCAGTTCCATGATGTTCAGCTTTCCTTGTAGTCCATCTCTCACAGCTTTGATTACAAGGACCCTTGTCAACAAGGTGATATCTCTGTTTTAAGTATGTTGTTCAGACTTGCCGTAGCTTTTCTTCCAAGGAGCAAGTTTAATTCCTCTGCAGTGATCTTTGAGCCTAAGAATATAAAATCTAACACTGCTTCCATTTCTTCTCCCTCTACTTGCCAGGAAGTGATGGGAACAGTTGCCAAGATCTTTGGTTTGGGGGTTTTTATGTTAAGCTTCAAGCCAACTTTTATACTCTTCTCTTTTAATTTCATCAAGAGGCTTTTTTTGTTGTCTATTTCCTATATTCCTCAATTACATATAAAAACAATTTTTAACATTTTAAAAAAATTTGAGCTCTAAATTCTTTCTTCCTCACTCCCTCTTCTTCTCCCTTATTGAGAAGGCAAGCAATTTGATATAGGTTATACATGTGTAATTATGCAAAATATTTCCATATTGGTCATGTTGTGGAAAAAAAAACAGACAAAAAAAAATAATGAAAGTAAAAAAAGGTACGATTCTGTTTTCAGACTTCATTAATTCTTTCTCTGAAGCCAGATAGTATTTTTCATCATGAGTCCTTTGGGATTGTCTTAGATCATCATATTGTTCAACATAGGTGTTGCTCACAGTTGATCCTTGTACAATATTGCTGTTACTGTGTACAATATTCTCCTGATCTGCTCACTTTACTTTATATCAGTTCATGTAGGTCTTTCTAGGTTTTTCTGAAATCATTCTGCTCATCATTTCTTATAGAACAATAATATTCCATCACAATTCTAGCCAGGTTTATTTTTATTTTTATTTTTTTGGAGAGGGGAAGGCAGGGTAGTTGGGGTTAAGAGACTTGCCCAAGGTCACACGGCTAGGAAGTATTAAGTGTCTGAGGCCGGATTTGAATTCAGGTCCTCCTGCCTCCAGGGCAGAGGCTCTATTCACTGTGCCATCTAGCTGCTCCTCCATCACAATCATATACCACAACTTATTCAGTCATTCCCCCCTGCCCCTGCAATGCTGGGCTTCCCCTCACTTTCCAATTCTTAGCCACCACAAAAAGAGCTGTTATAAATTTTTTTTTTTACATACAGGTCCTTTTCCCTTTTGGTTTTTTAAAAATCTCTTTGGGACAAAGACCTAGTAATGATATTGCTGGGTCAAAGAGTATACATAGTTTTATGGCCTTTGGGGTATAGTTCCAAATAGCTCTCCAGAGTGATTGAATCAATTTACAACTCTACGAACAGCACATTTTTTATCACAATTTTCACACACTCCAGCATTTTGTCACTTTCCTTTTCTGTCAGTAGTCACTTAGAGCATTTTTCCCTCTGGCTATAGATAGCTTTGATTACTTGGTCTGAAAACTACCTGTTCACATCCTTTGAGCATTTATCAAATGGGAAATGATTCTTATTTTTTTATATATTTTACTCAGTTCTCTATATATTTGAGAAATGAGGCCTTTATCAGAGAAACTTGGCTATAATTTTTTCATATTTGTGATTACTAGTTGTATATTTCTTTCCATCTTATTTATACTGTTTATCCTACTCTTTCTCCTGTCACTGTATCCATCCTTAAAAGTGTTTTGCTTCTGACTACCCCCTCCCCCAGTCTGCCTTCTTTTCTGTCAGCCTTCTCTCTTCTCTTATCCTCTTCCCTTCCTAGTTTCTTATAGGGTTAAGATAGATTTCTATACCCAACAGATTGTGTATGTTATTCCCTCTTTGAGTAAATTCTAATGAGAGTAAGGTTCAAGTACTCCCTGCCTACTCTAATTCCCCCATCTTCCCCTCTATTGTAATAGCTCTTACATGCCTCTTTTATGTGAAATAATTTATTTCATTCTAACTTTTCCTTTAGCCTTCTCCCAGTGCATCCCTCTTTCTTAATTCTTAATTTTATTTTATTTTTTTAGATATCATCCCATCATATTCCACTCATACCCATGCCCTTTGTCTATGTATACACCTGTTCTAATAATGATAAAGTTCTTAGGGTTACAAGTATTATCTTCCCATGGTGACGTGTAAACAGTTTAACCTTATGATTTCTTATTTCTGTTTACCTCTTTATACTTCTCTAAAGTCTTGTATTTGAAAGTTTTGATTCAGCTCTGGCCTTTTCATAAGGAATGGTTGAAAGTCCTCTATTTTAGTGAATATCCATTTTTTCCACCAAAGGATCATATTCATTTTTCAGGGTAGGTAATTCTTGGTTGTAATCCTAGCTCCTTTGCCCTTTGGGATACTACATTCCAAGATTTCTGAGTCTGATTTCCCAGGTCTTTTGTTTTTCCAGTGAGATATTGAATATTTTCTCTTATTTTTTTCATTCCCTTGACTTTGTTTTATTGTTTCTTGATGTCTCCTGGAATCATTAGTTTCTACTTGCCTGATTCTAATTTTTAAGGAATTATTTTCTTCAGTGAGTTTTTGTACCTCCTTTTCCATTTGTCTGACTCTTTTTAAGGAGTTCTTTTCTTCAGTGAATTTTTTGTACTTCTTTTTCCATTTAGCTTAGGTTTGCCAGAACCTTTCCTGTTTTGACTCATAGTTACTTTGGTTATTTATCATCTCTAGACAAAAGATGGGAGAGGATCTATCCTCTCCTGCTCAATACCCTGACTCAAAAGTCCCTCACTTCAATAAGTCACTCAACTTTGCCTTGGAGTGATCAGTTTCAATTCAGTCCATTCTATTTCCTATATTCCTTTAGGAATCATATAAAGACTTGGCAAAAGACAGAGATATGGATTCAGTCTCTGCTCTGGAGGCAAGATCATCATCTAGCTCTCTGAAGTGTCAAACTAACTACAACCCATACCCCAACATCTGCTATCTGCCCCCCCCACCAGATACAGCCTGAACAAGATTAAAATGTAATTGGGAAATGTTTAACAAAATAAATAAAAACGTAATACAGAATAGATAATTATAATATGTGATTTTCTAAATAAATATGTTCCTACAGGTATTCATTTCTATTTGAGTTTGACAACCCTAGTCTAGCTGACCTGTTCATGCTCAACTGAGCTATCTGTACCTCAGACTCTTTCTAGCAAAATGCCTATATGAAAGCTTTCCCTTTTATATTTATTTTAATTTTTTAATTTTTAAAATGTATTTTCATCATTTTTCAATAAGCATTTTCTCCCCCTTTCTACCTCTCACTACCTCAAAATGAAGAGAAAAGAATAAAAATAAAACTTTTATAACAAATATATACAGTCAAGCAAAATCAATTTGCACGTTAGTGTCCAAAAATGTATCTCATTTTGTACCTTGAATCTATCATCTGAACCTCAGGAGATCAGTAGTATGTCTCATCCCTCATTTTTGGTCCTCTGGAATAATGGCTTTATTTTTACTTTTGTTTTTATATTTCATTGATCAGAATTCTCAAGTTTCTTTTCATAATACTGTTATTATATAAATTATTCTTCTGATTGTTCTCAGTTCACTCTGAAACCATTCATTTTTTTTAAAATTTCTTAAGGAACAATAATCTTCCTCTATGTCCACATACCATAATTTCTTTAGCCATATTCCCAATAGGTTGGCACTCCTTTAGGTTCCAGCTTTTTGGTAGTATAAAAAGAGCTATCCTCTTCCTCTTTCTTTGACATCATTGGATGTATCGATATTTTAGTAGAGCCCTTGGAATTTCAATGTCTTTATCTTTTAGCCCCTATAGACCTTTGACTTTTGCTGAAGTCTCACTCTCTGACCCTGACCCATCCCTGTTATATACCTGTAGCAATTATCTCAAAGGACTATTCAGATGAAATGAGATTATCTATCCATCTATCTATCTACCTATTTACCTATCTACCTATCTACCTACCTATCTATCTACCTATCTATCTTTGCAAATTTCAAAGTGTTATATAAATATCATCTATTATTTTTTGAATGACCTTGGCATGATAACACTTGAGAAGACTTAGGAAGGACATGATGTATTTCAAGAGATTTCATATAGGAAAGAATACAGATTTGTTCTACTTAGCCTGGGGAGAAAGAGCTGGGAGGAGCTGGTACAAATTACAGAGAGGCAGATTTCAGCTTGATGTTAGGAAAACTTCTTAACAGTGAGAACTGTCCCAGAGTGAACTAGAAGGCCATGGGAGGTGATGGATTCCTCGTCACAGGAAGTTTTTAAGCTATATGAACACTTATCAGGTATACTGTAGAAGTTATTGTCAATCAAGCATAGACTGGACAAGATGGCTATGGATATCTCTTCCAACTCAAAGATTCTGTGAGTTTCAGTTGGAGTCAATGACGGAAAATCGTTTTCAGAAAAACAGAAATTGAGTTACATAAATAAAACTACCTCTAACATTCAAATCTCTTTTCTTTGGACTTTTATAAGAAAGCACTTTAATTAGGGGGTCATTTCCTAAGAGGGCAAGTTTTCTTTGTCTGCTGGACAGCCCCATGGGACAGTGAGCTGCTAGTAGGCTTAGTGGGTAGAATTTCTGACCTGAGATCAGGAAGAATTGAGTTCAAATCCAGTCTCAGACACTTACTAACTGTGACCTTGGGTCACTTGACCCTGTTTACCTCAGTTCCCTCATTTGTAAAATGAGCTAGAAAAGGAAATGGCAAACTATTCTAATATCTTTCTAAGAAAAGCCCAAATGGTGTCATGAAGAGTCAAACATGACTGAAGAAACCAAACAGCTATCCCTGGATAGTGATGACTAACTGTTCTCCGTCTATACCAAAAACAGAATAGAAGAAACTGGTTTAAAATATTGCCTGAAGATTGAGGTGAAGTCTGCCACTAGCCATTCACAAGGGATGTTAAGGAAGACACCATCTTTGCCAACCACTCCTTCTTGTCTATTTTTGTTGCCACTGGCCAATGTATGAATGCCAACTGTTCTCCTTGCCTCTAGTCTCTTCCTTTCTCTGAGTTCTTCCACTCAGCTGTCAGGTTAATGTCCTTTTCTAAAAAACATATTTATTTTAAGCTAGGATTAAATGTGCATGGTTGTGTCTGCATGGCACTTAGCTCAAACATTTTTTCTTTTTAATAATATTTTACTTTTCCCCCAATTATATCTAAAATTTTTTTAACATTCATTTTTTTAAATTTTGAGTTCTAAATTCTTTTTCTCCTCCCTGAGATGTTAAGCAATCATTATATGATATGACATAATGTGACATGATGTAATATGTAATATAATATAATGTACTATAATGTAATATGTTATAAGTGTGCAATCATGTAAAACATATTTCCATATTAGTCATTTTATGGGAGAAAACTAGCCAAATTTTTTTTAATTAAAGAAAGTGAAAAATAGTATGCTTCAGTTTGCAGTCAGATTCCAACAGTTTTTTTCTTTAGAAGCATATAGCATTTTTCATCATTGGGATTGTCTTGGATCATTGTATTTCTGAGAAAAGCTAAATAAGTCACAGTTGTTCATTGTAAAACATTGCTGTTATTATGCACAATATTCTCCTAGTTCTGTTCATTTCACTTTACATCAGTTCATGTAAGTCTTTTCAAGTTTTCCTGAAATCATCCTACTTGTCATTTCTTGTAGCACAATAGTATTCCATTATCATCATAGGCCACAACTTATTCAGCCGTTTCCCAGTTTCCCCTCAACTTCCAATTCTTTGCCACCACAAAAGGAGCTGCTATAAATGTTTTTGTACAAATAAGTCCTTTCCCCCTTTACTTTTTTTAAATCTCTTTGGGCTATAGATCTAGTAGTGATATTGATAGATCAAAGGATATACACAGTTTCATAGTCCATTTTATAATACAGTTTGACATCTGGTATAGCTAGGCCACCTTCCTTCACATATTTTTCATTGATTCCCTTGATATTCTTGACATTTTGTTCTTCCAGATGAATTTTATTATTTTTTCTAGCTCTTTAAAATAATTTTGGTAGTTTGGTATGATATTGAATAAGTATCTGAATAAATTAATTAATTTTAGATAGAATTATTATGTTTATTATATTGGCTCAGCAATTAATGCGCAATTAATTTTTTTCCAATTCTTTAGATGTGACTTTATTTGTGTATAAAGTATTTTGTAATCATATTCATATAGTTCCTGGGTTTGTCCTGGCAGGTAGATTCCAAGTATTTTATATTGGCTACAGTTATTTTAAAAGAAATTTCTCTTTCTATGTCTTGCTGCTGGATTTTGTTGGTAATATATAGAACTGCTAATTTATGTGGATTTATTTTATATCCTGCAGTTTTGCTAAAATTGTTAATAATTTCAAATAGTTTCTTAGTTGATTTTCTAGGATTTTCTAAATATACCATCATATCATCTGCAAAGAATGATAATTTTTTTTCTAATCACCTGTTCTAATTCTTTCCATTTCTTTCTCTTTTATTGCTATGGTTAGCATTTCTAGTAAAATATTAAATAATAGTAGTGATAGTAGGCACCTTTGCTTCACCCTTGATCTTATTGGAAAGACTTCTGCCTTATCCCCATTACATATAATGCTCATTGGTGGTTTTAGACAAAGATTACTTATTTTAAGGAAAGCTCCATTTATTTCTATGTTTTGTAGTATTTTTTTCATTTAATAGTATTTTTTCCCCAATTACATGTAAAGATGGTTTTCAACATTCATTTTTTTAAGATCCTGAGTTCCAAATTTTTTCTCTTTCCCTCCCTATTCTCCCCCCTCCAAAAGACAGCAAGCAACCTGATAATGGGTATATATGTACAATCATATTAAACACATTTCCACATTAGTCATGTTGTAAAAGAAGAATTAGAACAAAAGGAGAAAACTATGAAAAAGGAAAAAAAGAGAAAATAGCATGTTTCAGTTTGTGTTTAGACTCCATAGGTATTTCTCTGGCTGTAGATAGTATTTTCCAATTATGAGTCTTTTGGAATTGTTATCTTAAGATCATTGTATTGCTGAGAAGAGCTAAGTCTATTGAAGTTAGTCATCACAAAATGTGACTGTTATTGTATACAATGTTCACCTGATTCTATTCACTTCACTTAGCATTAGTTCATGTAAGTTTTTTCAGGTTTTTCTAAAATCCATCTGCTGATCATTTCTTATAGCACAATAGTATTCCATTATATTCATATACCACAACTTATTCAGCCATTCCCCAACTGATGGCTATCCCTTCAATTCCCAATTTTTGGCCACTCCAAAATTGCTGCTATAAATATTTTTGTACATGTAGATCCCTTTCCATTTTTAGGATGTCTTTGGGATATAGACCTAGAATTGGTATTGCTGGAACACAAGGTATGCACAGTATTATAGCCCTTTGGGCATAGTTCCAAATTGCTCTTCAGAATGGTTGGATCAGTTCACAACTCCACCAAGAACAGTGTATTAGTGTTTCAATTTTCCCACATCTTTTTCAACATTTATCATTTTCCTTTTCTGTCATATTAGCCAATCTGTGTGAGTTGTTGTAAAACAACCTCAGAGTTGCTTTAATTTGAATTTTTCTAATCAGTAGTGACTTAGAGCATTATTTCACATGACTATAGCTTTAATTTCTTCATCTGAAAACTTCCTATTCATATCCTTTTTCCATTTATCAATGGGAGAATGACTTGTGTTTTTACAAATTTGACTTAGTTCTCTATATGTTTTAGAAATGAGGCATTTGTCAGAAACACTGGTAGTAAAAATTATTTCCCAACTTTCTGCTTTCCTTCTAATCTTGGTTGCATTGGTTTTGTTTGTGCAATGCCTTTTTAATTTAATGTAATCAAAATTATCCATTGTAATCCAAAAGTATCCACCTTTCATAATGTTCTTTATCTCTAGTGTGGTCATAAATTATTCCCTTCTCCATAGATTTGATAGGTAAATTATTCCTTGCTCTCCTAATTTGTTTATGGTATTACCCTTTAGATCTAAATCATGTACCTATTTTGACCTTATTCTAGTGTTTTGTTGGGTTTTTGTTGTTGTTGTTGTTGTTGTTTTTGTGTTGTTTCTTTTTTGTTTTGGGGGGGGCAATTGGGGTTAAGTAACTTGCCCAAGGTTACATGGCTAGGTGTGTGTGTGTGTGTGTGTGTGTGTGTGTGTGTGTGTGTTAAGTGTCTGAGGCCGGATCCTAACTCAGGTCCTTCTGACTCCAGGGCCGGTGCTCTACTCACTGCACCGCCTAGCCACCCCTATTCTATTGTTTTTAATAGGAATGTATGTTGTACTATGTCAAATGCTTTTTCTGCATCTATTGAGATAATTATATTGTTTCTGGTGGTATTGTTACTGATGTGGTCACTTATGCTGATAGTTTTCCTAATATTGAATCAGCCCTGAATTCTTGGCATGAGTCCCACCTGGTCATAATGTATGATCATTGTGACATATTGCCATAGTCTCCTTTCTGTAACTTTAAAGTTTTTTGCATCAGTATTCATTAGGGAAATTGGTCTATAATTTTCTTTCTGTTTTGGCTCTTTCTGATTTAGGTATCAGCACCATGTCATAAAAGGAATTTGGTAGGACTCTACCCATTTTTCCAAATGGTTTACATAATCCCCTAAGTGTTGGGATTAATTGTTCTTCAGATGTTTGGTAGAATTCTTTTGTGAACCCATCTGGCCTTGGAGATTTTTTCTTAGGGAGTTCATTGATGGCTTGTTTAATTTATTTGTCTAAGATGGGGTTATTTAAGTATTCTATTTCCTCTTTTGTTAATCTGGGCAATTTATATTTTTGCAAATACTCAGCTTTTTTTTTTTTTAGAAGTACATGTTTTGTTTTTCCAACTAAATTCCAGTGTTACAAAGGATGTAAAACAATGATATGCTGGGGGAAAAATACAGCAATAAATATTTGTTAAAGACTGATGGAATAAATAAAAATTGCAAAAACAAGAAATCATATAAACCTGTTCTTTAATAAATAAAAATTGCAAAAACAAGAAATCATATAAACCTGTTCTTAGCCCCCCCCCCCCACTTCTTTCCTTCTCCCCCAAAAGTCCTGGAATACAGAAATGCTCTCCTTCATTATTTCACAGAAAGTACTGTGAGATATTTGCTTAATTGTTATGGGATTACATTCTAACTTATTAATGATGGGTTACAGCTTGGTTGTAAGTGCACAGTTATTAAAACCACACTAACTTCAATCCAAAGTGTCATTCTACAGTTTTGTTTACACAACCAATGAAGGGCGTTTTCTAGAACATGAGTTTTAATCTTCTTCAAACATATCATTAACATAAGAAGTCAAATTGTAATGACACAGTAAATGAGACCATTGATATTAATACAGTTAGCAACAGTCCACACTGTACTAACATCAGGGAGCACTCCAAAATCAGTTGCTGCCTAAGAATAGCTGCCAGTGACAAAAGCTTGAAATAACCTCTGTTCATAGCAGGAGGGGGAGAAATATGGCATTGCTGCAAGTCTTAATGTGGACTACTTGCAACAACTCAAGAGGGAACTAGGCAGCCTCCAAATGCGGGGAACATGATTCATGAACCATAACTAGCAGGCTGCTCTCCATATTCTAGCATTATCTGATCATGCATAAATTTCACAAATGCATCATATTGTTCTGCAAGGTCTGTGGTTTATATTTCCTCACGAACGTTCTCTTCATGCTCTTTTAGCAAATGTTCACACATCATCCCAATTTGCCTTAGAGTAAATAGGGAGATGTTTTGGTGTCGGTTTTTGTTTTTTGGTTTTTTTTTATAGTAATGCTGCTACAGATGAAGTGCCTAGAGAAACTGTGCCACTGAGAAGAAATGCATATGGCTGTGAATCAGATGAACAGCAAAGATCTGTCTGTCCAAAGCTTTATGCTATATAGGCATATCATGGGGCAAAATAGCTCTTAACAACTGCTTTAATTTTCTCTTCACTGATGGTTGATTCACCCTTTTCATTTTTGATATTGGTAATTTGGTTTTCTGCTTTTTTTTATAATCAAATTAACCAATGACATCTATTTTGTTTTTCATAAAAACCAGTTCCTACTTTTATCTATTAGTTCAATGGCTTTCTTACTTTCAATTTTATTTATCTCTCCTTTGTTTTTTAGGATTTTCAATTTGGCGTTTAATTAGGGATTTCTAATTTATTCTTTTCTGATTTTATATTAGTTGCATGCCCAGTTCACTGATCTGCTCATTATTTTGTTGATGTAATTAGAGCTATACATTTCCCCCTAAGCATCCCATATATTTTGGTATGTTGTTGTCATTCTCTAAAATGAAATTATTGATTCTTTCTCTGATTTGTTCTTTGACCACTTATTCTTAAGGATTAGATTATTTAGTTTCCAACTAATTTTTTTATCTATCTTTCTATGACTCTTTATTGAAGGTAATTTTATTGTACTGTAATTTGAAAAGGATGCATTTACTATTTCTGTATTCAATTGTGAGGTTTTAAATGCCCTAATAAATGTCATTTTTTTGTATAGGTGCCATATACCACTGAAGAAAAAAGTATATTCCTTTCTATTCTCATTCAAGTTTCTCCAGAGTTCTGTCTTATCTAACTTTTCTAGAATTATATTCACCTCCTTACCTTCTTTCTTGTTTATCTTTTTGTTAGATTTATCTAGTTCTGAGATGAGAAAGTTGAAGTCCCTCAGTAGTACAGTTTTACAGCCTATTTCCTCCTATAACATTTAACTTCTCCTTTAAAATATTTGGAAATACAACTTGTTATTCCTTTTAAATATATAATAAAGTCACCATGTAAATTTATTTCCCTTTTTACCTCCCCCCATCCATCCCACCCTATAAATGGCTATCATTATCTATCTGTCTGTCTCTTTATCTGTCTGTCTGTCTGTCTGTGTGTATATAAAATCATTCTATACATACTTCTATTTATCATATCTTTCTCTGCATGCATATATTGTCTTCTTTTATATGTTCTTTGTTATTAATTTGGGTATTTGTAATAGTCAAAAATGAATTTTTGCTCAAAGTTGTTTTTTAAAACAGTATTGCTGTTACAATGTTCTCTTGGTTTTGCTCATTTCATTCTTCATTATTTTGTACAAGGCTATCATCTATGCTTTTCTGAGATCATTGAGCTCATCATTTCTTATAACACAGTAGTATTCCATCACAATCAAAAACCACAACCTGCTCAGCCATTCTCCAGTTGACAAGCATCTCTGCAATTTCAAGTTCTTTGCCACCACAAAGAGTGCTGCTATAAATATTTTAGAACATATAGATTATTTTCTTTTTTCCTAACCATGTTTGGAAATAAACCTAGTATTGTATTGCTGGATCAAAGGGTATAAGCAGTTTAATAACTCTTTGGACATAATTCCAGGTTGCTCTCTATAATGGTTAGATAAGTTCATAATCCCACCAACAATGAATTGGTGTCCCAATTTTTCCACATTTCCTCCAACATTTGTTACTTTCCCCTTCTATCATTTTAGCCAATCTGATAGATTTAAAATGATATCTCAAGGTTGTTTCAATTTGTATTTCTCTAGTCAATAATGATTTAGAGCATTTTTAAATGACTATAAGATTTCTTCACTGGAAAACTGCTTGTTCATATCCTTTGATCATTTATGAATTGGAGAATAATTTGTATTCTTAGACATTTGACAAAAGTTCTTCATGTATTTTAGATATGAAACTTTTATCTGAAAAACTTTCTATAAAATTTTCTCCCATTTTTCTGTTTTCCTTCTACAGTTCCTACATTTGTCTTATTTGTATAAAACATTTTAAATTGAATGTAATGGAAATGATCAATTTTACATCTAAGTTTGCTCTCTCTCTCTCTTTTTTATTTATAGATGGTTTGCCTATCTATAAGTCTGATAAGTAATATGTTCCATGTTTTTGTAATTTTCTTCTAGTTCATGTATTCATTTTGACCTTATCTTGGTAAATGGTATATGATATAGGCCTATGCCAAATTTCTGCTATACTGCTTTCCAATTTTCCCAACAATTTTTACCAAATAATGAATTCTTATCCTAAAATCTTAAGTCTTTACACTTGTCAGATATAAGGTTACTATATTTATTTGCTGTTTTAATTTGTATGATTATTCTTTTTTCTTGATTTGCTTTTTTAATTCTTATCCAGTACTAGATAGTTTTGATAATTACTACCTTATAATATAGTTTAAGATATGGTACTGCTTTAAACCTTATTCCTTTACATTTTTATGATTTCCTTTGATATTTTTGACTTTTTTCTTCCAAATGAATTTTGTTATTATTTTTTCTAATTCAGTGGAATAATGTTTGTTGATTGGGATGGCACTGAATATATAAATTAGTTTAGGTAAAATTATAATTTTTATTATATTGGCTCTGCCTGCCAAATAATTAACTTTTCCAATTATTTAAATCTGACTTTATTTTTATAAAAAGGCTTTTGGGTGTTTTAAAAAATAATTTTGTTTATAGAGTTCCTAGGTTTGCTTTGGCAGGTGGCTTCCCAGGTATTTTATACTGTCTAGAGTTATTTTAAATGGGGTCTCTCTTACTATTTCTTCTTGCAGAGTTTTGTTTGTGATACATAGGAATGCTGATGATTTATGTGAATTTACTTCATATCCTGCTGTTTGCTAAAATTATTATTTCAACTTAGTTAAATTTAGTTAAATCTTTGGAATTTTCCAAATAAATCATCTGCAAAAAGAGATGGTTTTATTACCTTATTCCCTATTTTGATTCCTTCTATTTCTTTTTCTTCTCTTATTGCTATTGCTAGGATTTCCAATATAATATTGAATAATGTTAATAACAGTGGGAATGCTTATTTTATACTTGATCTTGCTGGGAATGCATCACAAATAATGCTTACTGGTGGTTTTAGATAAATGCTTTTAAAAATCAATTTAAGGGAAATCCATTTATACCTATACCTTCAAATGTTTTTAGTAGAAATGAATGTTGTACATTAGCAAAAGCTTCCAATAATTCTTAAATTATCTCTCCTCAATCTACTTTCCATATCAATTGTTTTTCCAATAAGAAATTTCATATTTTTTTCTTTTTTTCATGCTTTTGATTTTATTTTTTATCATTTCTTAATATCTTATGAAGTCATTAGCTTCCACTTACTCAATTCTAATTTTTAAGAAATTGTTTTCTTCAGTGAGATTTTTGTATCTCCTCTTCCATTTGGCCAGTTCTTCTTAAGGAGTTTCTTTAAGGCTTTGTGTTTAGCCATTTTGACATTTGTTGTCCTCTTCTAAGTTTGTGCCTTGATCCTCCCTGTCATCATAGTAACTTTCTATGGCCAGGTTCTTTTTTTTCTTCTTCTTATTTTCACAGTTTATGTTATGATTTTTCCCTGTATGGTACAGTTGAGCTCTGCTCCTGAATTGGACAGGGCACTATCCCAAGCTGCTTGCATCAGGGTACAGGGTCTTACTGCTAGCTTGTGTTGGGATGTCACCTACTGCTGGCTTGCTTAGGTATTGCCCATGCCAAACCATGCTCCCCTCCTACCCCAGTGAGAGATACCTTTCTTTCTTTTTATTTTTTGAATATTTTTACTTAATGTTTTGAGTTCCAAACTCTGTCCCTCACTCCACTCTCCCCTCTCTGAGACAATAAGTAATCAGATATAAATTATATGTGTCTAATTATGTAAAACATTTCTATATTAATCATTTTGTACAAGAAGACTTAAATAAAAGAAAAATGAAAGTGAAAAATAGCATGCTTCCATCTATATTTAATCAATATCAGTTCTTTCTCTGGGGACAGAGAGTATGCTTCATCATTAATCCTTTGGGATTGTGTTGGATCATTGTATTGCTGAGAATAGCTAAGTTATTCACAGCTTTTTTTTTTGCTTTTTTTTTGGGGGGGGTAATTGAGGTTAAGTGACTTGCCCAAGGTCATATGGCTAGTAAGTGTGTCTGTGGCTGGATTTGAACTCAGGTCCTCCTGACTCTAGGGCTGGTGCTCTATATACTGTGCCACCCAGCTGCCCCTATATTCACAGCTCTTGATTGAACAATATTACTGTTACTGTGTATAGGGTTCTTTTGGTACTGTTTACTTCACTTTGCATCAGTTCATGTAAATCATCCTGAAATCATCCTGCTTGTCATTTCTTATAACATAATAATATTCTATTACAATCATATACCACAGTTTGTTTATCTATTCCACAATTGATGGGTATCCCTTTGTTTCTTATTCTTAGCCACCACAAAAAGAGCTGCTATAAATATTTTTTAATAAATACATCATTTTCCCCTTTTTTGGATGTCTTTGGGATACAGACCTAGAAGTGGTATTGGGGGAAGGAGAGTGGAGGAAGTGTATGCACAGTTTTATGGCCCTTTGGGCAGAGTTCTAAATTGCTCTCCAGAATGGTTGGATCAGTTCACAATTCTACCAACTGTGAATTAGTGTCCCAGTTTTCTCACATCCCTTCCAATACCTAACATTTTCTTTTTTTGTCATATTAGCCAATCTGAAAAGTGTGAGGTGGTACCTCAGAGCTGTTTTAATTTGCATTTCTCTGTTCAGTAGTGATTTGAAGCATTTTTATATGACTATAGATAGCTTTGATTTCTTTGTCTAAAAACTGCCTGTTCATATCCTTTGACCATCTATCAATTGGAGAATGACTGCTATTTTTACAAATTTGACTGCATTCGCTATATATTTAAGAAATGAGGCCTTTGTCAGAGATACTTGTTCCAAAAATTTCCCCCAGTTTTCTGCATTCCTTATAATTTTGGTTATAAAAATTGATTTTGTTTGTGCAAAATTTTTAAAGATTTATATAATTAGAATGATCTATTTCACTTTTGTAATGCTCTTTAAATCTTCTTTGGTCCTACATTCTTCCTTTATCCACAAATCTGATAAACTATTCCATTATCTCTTAATTTGCTTATAGTATCTCCTTATGTGTAAATCATGTACATATTTTGACCTTATCTTGGTGTATGGTGTGAGATGTTGGTCTATACCTAATTTCTGCCTTATTATTTTCCAGTTTTCCCAGCAGTTTTTGTCAAATAATGAATTTTTGTGCAAAATCTTGGATCTTTGGTTTTATCATATACTCGATTATTATGGTCTTTTATCATAATTATAAAAATACAATTTGTACCTAATCTATTCCACTGATCCACCATTCTATTTCTTAGCCGGTACCAGATTGTTTTGATAATTACCACTTTGTAATACAGTTTGAGATCTGGTACAGCTAGACCACCTTCTTTCACATTTTAAAAAATTGATTCCCTTGATATTCTTGATGTTTTGTTCTTCTAGATAAATTTTATTATTTTTCTAGCTCTATAAAATAATTTTGATGGTTTTATTAGTATGGCACTAAATAAGTACATTAATTTATATGGACTTGTCATTTTTATTATATTAGCTCAGCCTACTCAGGAGCAATTTATATTTTCCCAGTTGCTTAGATCTGACTATTTGTGTGAAAAGTATTTCATAGTTGGGTTCATGTAGTTCCTGGGTTTATCTTGGCAAGTAGACCCCCAAGTGTTTTATATTGGCTAGTTATTTTAAATGGAATTTTTCTTTCCATCTTTAATTGCTGGATTTTGTTGGGAATATACAGATATATTGATGATTTATGTGGGTTTATTTTATATCTTGCAACTTTGCTAAAGTTGTTAATAATTTCAAGTAATTTTTTAGTTGATTCTCTCAGATTTTCTAAGTATACCACCATATCATCTGCAAAAAGTGATAGTTTGTGTGTTGGTTTTTGTTTGATTTTTAGATGAGTCAGTTGTAATTTGCCCAGTGTAATGGGAATGGGGATTTGAAGATCTTCCCTGCCCCTAATAGACCTAGAGGGGAGTTTGAAGGCCTCCCCTGCTGTGAAAGTAAACTCTGTCCCCTAATAGGCTGAATGTAATCACATGGAGCCTGTGATGGAGGGAATTTGCTGAAGGGAAGTAGAGCCCACAGGAAACTGGTTCAGAGCTAGCCAGACTCTGGGGGGAGAGAAAGGACACTCATTAAGGAGACAGAGGTTTGTAAGTAAATATTTATCTTGTATTGGTTTGTGGGAAGGCTGAAGGATGCTGTGGCTCTCAGCATTATTATAGCTTCTGAATATCTTTGGTACTATGATGGAATTGGCTTACTGGTTTGGGGATTTGGTTTTTTGGTATCCAAATCCTTCAGTTCTATCCTCTACTGGAGAATCTGGTATATTTTGTGATCCAACATCATGTGATACTTATAGTTATAGTCTTTATTGTGATCATGGGTGCTGTAAATATTGCATTGGCGTTACACACAGTCACTCATCTGGAACCTTGAAGTCACCTTTGACTCCTTGTCACCACCTAGTCACCAAGTCTTACCTATTTCCCTTCATAATCTTTTACATCTGGCCCTTACTCTACTTCTATGCCACCACACTTGTCCTAGCCCTGATCAATTCATACCTGACTTATTGCAATAGGATCTGAATTGGTCTCCTTTCCTTCACTTTCTTCTCCTTTCCAAACCATTTTATACAGTACCATCCTATCATTCTTCCTAAAGCATCAGTTTAAGATATCAGCCCCGTGCTCTCAAGCCTTCAGTGGTTCTACACTCATCCAATAAAACCCAAACTACACATTCAAGATCCTTCAAAAATTTTCTACTACTTTGTTTCCTGTTACCTATTATCCTATGTGAATCTTCAACTCAAGAACAACCAAGCTACTATTCATTTCATGAACACATTCTGGGCATCCTCATCTCCAGGATATTGTTATTTGAGCTTGTTTTCCCTGCCTAGAATATATTCTTGTTGCTATGGAGACAGCATCTCTCTGTTGGTAGGCCCCAGATTTGGGGTCTCACTGTTGGCCAGCCCAGGGGCAGAGCTTCACTAATGGTCAGCAATGGGGTCAAGGACTCACTGGTTGCTTGTGCTGGTGGTAGGACCTTGCTGCCCTGCACAGACTGCTCACTTACTCAGGGGGCTGCTGGTTTGCAGGATAGTAGAACCTCACTGGTGGATTGCCCCAGGCTTGGAGCCCTGTTGCAGGTCCCTTGCTGTGAGATTGGCTGCTCTTGGACCTCACTCCCCTCCTACCCTAGTGAGACAGACCTTTCCTGCTGGGCTGGTAAGCTGCTTCTCTGCTCCTAGACCAATTCAGAGGCAGTTTCCTAGTTGTTTAGAGGGGAATTTGGAAGGGCTTCTGGGAGTTTCTTTCTCTCTCCACCTTCGTGGCACCAGAACTAGATAGACCTTTCTTGATGATGACCCTCCAAACTGTCCTGAGCTAGAAAACTGTTTCACCACTCCAAAATTGGTTTTGAGGTATTATTCTAAGGTCATTTGGAGGGGAACTGGGGAGACTTCAAGTGAGGTCCTGCCTCATAGATCCATCTTGACTCCAGACTAATATTCATAAAATGCCTCTTGTGTCACATGGGAATTTCTTACTTCCCAAACCATTAATGACTCTCTATTGTTTAACTACCAAATTTAGGTACTCAAGGACATCTATGAGCTGGCCCCCACCTACCTTTGCAGACTTCTCTCCCTGTACTCCCCTATATAAACACTGCTATAGCCAACCTCATGTGTTGTGTTTTGTTTGCACAGCTTTCTAGCTGTGGAAATCTTGTCAGTCTTTCCTGCCTAGATCAAATCCCACCTTCTCTGATTGCTAAACCTAAAAGTAATCTTGTCCTACTTTCAACTCATTACTTTATTTTCTGTATCACTCATTCAATTCAATATTTAATTAACACTTACTATGTGCAAGGCTATGTGACAATTTCCTAGTTTTGCTGGCAACTTTATGACTATAAGTTTCAGAACAGATGCTGATCTGATGTGGTAGAGGGAGTTTCCTCACAGGGGGTTCCCTACATTGAGGAAATTGTAGGTCTTATAAGAAAATGTGCCAGGCACTGTCAGAGGGCATTTATCTTACGTTACTTTATATTTTGCGTACATCTAATCTTCCCAAATGGATAGTAAGCTCCTCAAGGAGAAGGGCCATATTTTATGTCATATATTTATTTTAATTAAGGGGTTTTAAATTTTGTTTTACAATATGGTCATTTTCTGATATACTACTCTACAAACTACATATTAAACAATCTCATAACAAAGAAAAACAATTAAGTAAAATCAATCTATACAATCCCCATATCTGGTGTCATATTAACATTCCACACCCATAGTTGCCCACAGTTCATACCCTCTCTGCCAAAAGGTAAAAGGTATATTCCATCATCTGAGATACAGATTCTCAGCATTATTACTCAAGGCTTCAACTCCTTCTGAGCTTTTCCATTTTTGTTATTTTAACCATTGTATATAACATTTTCCTGGTTCTACTTTCTCTGTGTTTATTCATTTATACAAGTATTTCCATATTGCTTTGAATTTATTTCCATAGATTTTTATGGAAAAATAATATTGCATTGCAATCATATGCCATGGTTATACCATTCTTCACTCCAAAGGCACTATGAATAAGGTTATTAAATGTTTTGATATAAATATTGTGTCTGTCTTTGATCGCCTTGGGATATGTACTTAATAGTGGAATTGCTGGGCCAGAGGATATGAACATTTTAGTGACTTTGCTTAAGTATTTCCAAAAAAGGTCTAGTCCAATTCACAGTTCTACCAACCTTATTCTTTTTTTGTTTGTTTTTAATAACAACGTATTTTTTTAAAACACCTCTTTTGTCATGGGGAATTTTTTGCTTCCAAAAACCATTAATGGGTTTGTTTCTTTGTTTTTTTGCTTTTTTGCTAAATATTAAATACTTGTCCCTTAACCTTCCAGAAGTTATCTAATTGGGCAGGGGGAGCTTGTGGAAAAGTAGGCAGGTAAAAATATAAAACAGGATATTATGAGAGGCAGAGTGGTCTAGGGAAGAGAGACGTAGAGCCAGGATGACCTACGTTCAGGTCCTGTCTTTCATATACTGTCCAAGATGCTTTGAATGTTATGCCATGTGTCCTTTTGAGGCCCAGGAAGCTCCCTGATGCTTGGTGCAGAGCAGTTATCAAACTGAGGGAGTTGTTCTCTAAACCAATGGAATCATAGATCTAGTTAAAGTGTACAAAAATGAGGTGAGGGGTGACCTCAAAAAGTAGAGACCAACAAAGGCTAGAGTTTCTTAGAGAAGGCTGAGTAAGAGTGAGACAAGTTAACTCTGCCTGGGGCCTGGCATCTTGGGAATTTGTGCAGTCTGCAGAAAACATATAGTCAGACCCCTCCCCCTGCTGATAGACATGGTTTACCTCGAGGAAGGTAACACCAGATGGTGGAACATTAGACCAGAATGTTGTTGTGCCGGCTTCTTAGTCATCTAAAGATGAGCAGCAACCAGTTCCTACCTCAGGAATCTATCATGAGAAGATCTGTGGGAAAACACTCAAAAGCCTGACTTTTGCCACTTTGTTCTTGATCTTCCACTGTAGTGAAAAGACTGAAATGTTCCATCAATCTCTATATTCTTTGGGCTACTTAGCTATTCTCAAGGTAGAGAGGATGACTGCAGATAATTCAGGAAATGGTCTATGCAGGCCCCAAGGAGGACACACTGTATTTTAAAGAACAGCAGAGACCCCAAGTAGATGTATTTTCTGGGGTCCATCCCTTAGAAAAGAGTCATTATTGTCAAGTTAGAGGTGGGTTGTAGAGTGATTTGTTGTTGTAGTTGTCATTTTAGTAATGTCTAACTCTTTGTGACCCCATTTGGGGTTTTCTTGGTAAAGATACTGGAGTGGTTTGCCATTCCCTTCTCCAGTTAATTTTACAGACAAGGAAACTGAGGCAAATAGCATTAAATGACACAGTATCTGAGGCCAGATTTGAACTCATGAAGATGAGTGAATTTTCCTGACTTCAAGCCCGGGGCTCTATCCACTGTGCTACCTAGCATATCTCAAAGGAAGGATCTAAAACAGACTTCATCACATATTACAAAGATGTAGAGTTAAGCAAATTTTCATAATGGCAATGTCCAAAGAAAGGTCACAATCTATATTCTGAGTCCACCTCTGTCTGGAAGTGGGTAGTATGTTTTATCATGAGTCCTTTGGAATAGTGGTTGGTCATTATGTTGATTAGTTCTTAAATCTTTCAAAATTGTTTCTCTTTACAAAATTTCTCTTTGTATAAATTGTTCTCCTGGTTCTGCTCACATCACTTTGTATCAGTTCATACAAGTCTTCCCAAATTTCTCTGAAACCATTTCCTTCATCATTTCTTACATTACAATAGTATTACATCACATTCATATACCTCAACTTGTTTAGTCATTCCTCAATTGATAGATACTCCTTTAGTTTCTAATTATTTGCCACCACAAGCAAAGTTGCTAAAGATATTTTTGTACATATGGGTCCTTTTTCTTTGATTTCTTTGAGGGCATAGACCTAATAGCAGTATCATTGAATCAATGAGTACGCACAGTTTAATAGGTTTTTGTTTTTTTAACTTAAATCCCAAGTACTTTCCAGAGCAGCTGGACCAATTCACAGCTCTCCCAATAGTGCATTAATGCACCTATTTCTCCATAGCACCTCTAACCTCTGTAATTTTCTTTTTTTTAAACTTTGCTAGTCTTTCAGAATTGTTTTCATTTGCATTTCTCTAATTATTAGTGATCTAGAGCATCGAGATTCCCTTTCCAGTCTTTTGCTAAATGACTGAGGGGTTACACAAACATCATCATTTGGCCTTTAGTTGAAGTTATCACAAACCAAACAGTAATTATATGGTTGGGATAGGGGAGGCAGCCAGACTTGGGAATGGTTAATTTTAGTTCCTACTTATCCTTTGGGGACTTGGCCTACAGCTCTCCCTGTGGCTGATTCAGTATCTCACAGGATACGCCCTTTCTCCGTTTTGTAGCTGAACATGAGGAGCAGAAGGAATGAATCACCAACAAAGTATCCCTATATACAGTATATCTGCATAGTTCTTGGCAGCCCTGAGAGGTCCCTTTGAAGGGGGAGGGGTACCAAACCCCTCATCTCCACTCTAGTTAAAACCAGTGCAAACAAACAAAAGCCAGCTGTCGATTCACAACCCATAGTACGGCCTGGGCTTGGGAAGAGTTATTTTATACCAGAGTGCCAATATCTCCATGGAGTTCCTGACAGAAACAATTCTAAATGGGGTTTCTGTTGCAGTCTTCCTCCTGCCTTGGAATGAAACCCCTAGGCCCTCCAACTGCAGCCAAGGGCACTGTGTCAACATCAAATTAACCCCAAAATATTTCATGAATTGGGATTTTCAGTGTGGCTTTAGCCACACAGATGGCTGGGGAGCGGGGAGAGGGGAGGTATCACAGCTGGAATAGCCTTGGCTATTCCAAGGCTGAATCTGGCAGGTATTACTCCCAGGGGCACATTGGACTGCTTCCCAAGCCAATTGTCCAAGTGCTGATATGCCACCACTGAGATTGTCCATCATGGTGTTTGTTTGCTGGAGGAAATTCCTTATTTTCTGGCATTCTTCCTCACTCCTACTCTTATCCTTCCCCCAAATGCAAACAGTCTTTCTCAGACTTTTTGTGGGAAGCTTAGGCTCACAGTACTGGTAGAAAATGGAAATCCATACAGGCCATGATCATTTGGAAGATCATCAACTAGGCTACAGTATTTCTTTGTTGTTCTGCCTATACCATCCACTGGGTTATGTTCTCTTTCTTTCTTTTTTTTTTTTTCAGAGAAGTTTGGAAGGCAAATACTGCTAGCCAACTATATGTTAACTATGGCCATGATATTTGTAAGGAGTGAAGTACTTTAATGTGAGCATGAAGATGGGTCCATGAAAACCATCTCCACTGGTGAAGAAACAACCTAAAGGATATTCTATAGATGTTGACATTCTGCTCCTGGCAGGAATACTATTAATTATCCTCTAGTCTTCTTAGAGTGCTTTGTGGTTTTCAAAGATCTTCCACATCCATTTTAAAAGATAAAACTGTATTCACATTTTTTGTTTTTATATCACCTTAAAAATATATCACAGTTAAAAAAAGTAACCAACATATCAAAAAGTCTGACTTTATATCTGTATTCCACACTCATAGTTTCCAGCCCTCTCCCAACTCTGCAAAGAGGGAGGGAGGTGCCTTCTCATAGTTCATCTTTGGGGCCAAGCTTGGTCATTAGTATTTCACAACATTCTCTTGCAATTTTTGTTTGCTCTTCTTTCCATTCCCATTATATAGTCTTTATGAATATTCTTTTCATTAGGTTTATTTCACTTTGCATCTGTTCATATAAGTCTTTCCATGCTTCTTTGCTGTATTTATTATTTCATCATGACACAGTAATATGCCCTTACATTCATTTCACATTTATCATTAAGGCAGCAAGTTGTTGTTCAGTGTTTTCAGTCGTGTCCAAATTTTTGTGACCCCGTTTGGAGTTTTCTTGGCAAAGATACTGGAGTGGTTTGCCATTTCTTTCTCCAGCTCATTTTACAGATGAGGGAACTGCAGCAAACAGGGTTAAGTGACTTCCCAGGATCACATAGCTAGTGTCTGAAGTCAGATCTGAACTCGGGAAGATGTCTTCTTGACTCCAGGTCCAGTGTTCTATCCACTGCTCCACTTAGCTGCATGGAACAGTAGAAAAAATTGCCAGATTGGTAGACTACCTAGGCTCAAATTCTGACTCCCTTATACCAAGTGTGGTCTTGGGCTAGTTACTTAACCCCTGGTACCTTAGTTTCCTCAAATTTAAAATGAAAGACCCTGTACCTGATGACTTCAAAGTCCCTTCAAACTCCAATGCCCAGCACAGTGCCTGGCACATAGTAGATACTTAATATTGATTGAAAATCTTCAGCCTATGATTTTATTGGATTCCCATCACAAGGCAGCTGGTAGTATCACCTTGGATTTATTGTCAGCACAGCTGGGTGTGAACTCTTTCTCTGACACTTACTCCATATGTCATTTTGAGCTAGTCACTCTGCTTTGTCTTCTCTAAAATGAGAGGGTTCTAAAAGGAGATGGTCTCTGAGGCCCCTTCCAGGTCTGAATCCCATGATGTCTATTTAAAAGAGGACACTCAGTGTCAAAGGAGGAGCTAGGGTCAAAGCTCAGGCCTTTCACAGCCTCAGGGCTATGCTGGGGGGCCTAGTAGTTCTGGAGGCTAACTGAGGAATGCTGGAATTTGAATCTTATCTCAAATACTAGGTATGTAACCCTGGGCAAGCAAGTCATAACTTCTTTTTGCCTCAGTTTCCTCATCTACAAAATGGGGATAATTATTGAACCTATTACATAGGGAGGTTGTGAAAGTCAAATAAGAAAATATACATAAAGTACTTGCAAACGTTAAAGTGGTATATAATTGTTAAGCTGCTAGTGTTATTATTTGTTGTTCTGTTTCTCTGGCTGTTTCACCAAAGGCAAGGGCAATGACCTGGGCTACAACTTTGTCCTCTGATTCTTGGAATGGCCAGTTCAGCACTTTGTGGTTCGAAGCTCTCACAGGGCTGAAGGATTAGGGTGAAAATGTCTGTTTCCTTTTTCCTACTTTGCTCTGGAGTAACTCAGAGCTTTTTGGAAAGACTGTTGTCATTAAAGTCAGAGACCCTGGTTTCAGATCCGAACTCTTCCACTTAATCCTGGTGTGACCTTGAGCAAATCTTCACTCCTCTTAACATAATTTTCTCATCCATAAAACTAGAGGCAGGGGAAAGGGGTTAGGCTAGGCTCCTTTAGGTAAACTAATGATGCTAACTAGCTAACTGACTCACTTGCTCTGAGCCCCCTTTTCCGTTGAGTGGAAAAGAGAGGCCACCCTGGGAGCTCACTTGCCTAGTTGAGATCTCATACTTGTTTTGACACACACTATGGGAGCTTGTTGAATAGTACAAAATACCAATGCCATATAAATACAGGGCATCACTCTACTAGGGAGAACAGCAGCAAGGCCCTTGCATGTGAATAATATTATTATTTGGGATTAAAAGTGACTTGCTACAAAATCTGGGGGCCTTTTCTCACAAAACAAAAGATAGGGAAAAAGTTAATAGTCCATCTGGGGAAAAGGACTTTAGTGGTGCTTCTGATGAGACATTTGCAGTCCCCTGTCCAGGCCTCTAACTATGTTGCCCCACCCAAAACAAGAACTAAAGTCTGAACTCCGTGACATTTCAGTTTATCTGTCTCACATTCTGGGACAGTTTAGCAGGTCTGGGCGTGGCCCCTGGATGTGCAAATATCTTTATGCTCTGGAAGGCCTTTTATGTGTGTGCCCCTACCGTATGGGGGCCCCCGTTTTAACATTACAATTATACATGATTGACTGTCTCTGTTTATTGCAATGTACCACAGGCACTGATGTGCCATTTTGACAAAGGAAATCAGCAAGGGCCTTTATGTGGACAGCTCCCAGATTTTTATCTACACAGTTGTTCATGCAGGGCCCAGGCCTATAAAACTCCTTTCTATCCTTCTAGGTTTTGTCTATTTTTTGCCCGAGTCTAGAAAGTAATAACCTGGATGATGCTTGGGCATCAATATAGGAAACTTGCCTAAGGGAAGTTGGATTTTCTTGCCTGATTTTTCATATGTTCATTCCATAGCTATTTGGATAGGGGTAGTTTGTTCCTATCACATTATACCTAATATTCTTCCAAACTTGGTCTTCAAAGTGATTTTATGGAAGAACATAGATATTAAAAATGGAAAAAATTTCTTTCTGGTGGGGGAAACCTAAATTAAGCTTATAAATACTGGTTAGCAATAAACAAAGCAAAACTGGGAAATCATTCATTGATGACCCAGATGGGCATTTTTGTTTAGCTCACTGTGATGACTTCATCAAGCAAACTAAGAGAAAGAAGACTGAGTTTGGTCACAGACACCTGTTATCATTAGTGCAATTTGCTGGAGCTTGGGGAAATCTTATTTTTATATGACTGGAACTTCAGGATGCCAGGTTATGACTGTTCCCCATATCCAAAAATGACTAAAAAATCTCTTAGACATTTTTCACTACATTGACGTTTTTTATGGGCCTTAAACCACCTATGGCTCCCTTCTGAGGCTGGATGTTATAGAGGCAATGTGATGCAAAGCCCTGAATTTTGAGTCAGAACATAAGAACACTAGATTTGAGTTCAAATTCCTACTTTGCTTCTTGCTAGCTATATGCCCTTGGGTGAGTTATTTCAGTTCTGTGGTTCTCGGTTTCCCCATCTGTAAGATAAACGGGTTATAGTAAATCACTTCTTAAGGTGCCATCTAGCTCTAAAAATTTGATGACTTTTTTTCATTATAAGGAGATTTTCGTGGTATTAGTCTTCTTTTCCCATCAGTCCTTCTGTGAGCCTTTTGATCAAATTGACAGAATTTTACTTTCTCATTCTTGATTCACAGAGTTTGATGAAACTCTGGTAGCATAAAATGCCCTGAAATGCTGTGTTTTGGAGTTCTAGCATATTAGAGATCAGTAGGAAATACTGAATCGGTCAGATGCTGACCAACAGCTGGATGAGGGTGGGGAAAGGGGCCCTCTTCCAAACTGAGTTTTCTGAAATGTGTCCATTATAAATTTCTAGCAAGCTCTACATGTCAGTGTCCCCTAAATGTTCATCCTGTACTGGTCTCTCATGGATTATTGCCACAGCACAAGGAT
Organism: Gymnobelideus leadbeateri; assembly: GCA_011680675.1. Lineage (NCBI taxonomy): Eukaryota > Metazoa > Chordata > Mammalia > Diprotodontia > Petauridae > Gymnobelideus > Gymnobelideus leadbeateri. The sequence continues at coordinate 38,790 of WOXC01004041.1, forward strand.
TATTGCCACAGCTAGCATCCCTGGGACTGTCTTGGGGAGCTATTTGGTCATCTGAGAATAGATTATGTGCAGAGGTACAAATAACCTAACAGCGACGTTTTTTAATCATGCTACATCCTGATCTGTTTGTTCCCGAGTTTAACTTTAACAAAATATTACATTTCCCTACAGACCTAGGCCTTCTGGAAATAATTTTGGCAGTCAAGGAGACCATTTTCAGGTATTTTCATCAAAATTAGGGTTCTGACCTTAGAAGTTACCTGGTTCATGATTCTATTTGATATTAGGATTCCTCAATATTCACAAGCAGGAATCCAGACTCTGCTTAGACACTTATGGAGACAGGGAGCTCATCACCTCACAAACATGCCAACTTTTGTTCTACTTCATTGGAATGCTAGAAACATTTCTTCCCAGAAAGTGCTATAAATGATGAATAGATCCCAGGGAATCATGTAGTTCAGTTCTATGTCTTAGCTTACAAAGCACTTTAAAACTTTAAAATACTATAGAAACATCCACTATTATTATTTTAGGATGTGGGGATTTAGGATGTGGGGATTATCACCATAAAAAATTAACTTCACATCTTCTCACTTGTACACAATAATATTTTATAACATTCATATGTTACATTTTCTTTAGCCATTCCCTAATTGATGGGTGCCTACTTTGTTTCTAGTTCATTGCTCCCATGCAAAGTGTGCTACAAATATTTTGTTTTATATATATGTTATATATATATATATATGTATATGTATATATATATATATATTTTGAACTTCTCTGGGTAGAGGTCTAGAAGTGGGATCTCTGGATCAGAGGGCATGGACATTTGAATCCCTTTCTTAGGATAACTGCAAATTGCTTTATGGAATGGTTGGATTAATAGCTCTACTCACAGTCTTATCAGTGTGCCCACCTTTCACATCTCCCCCAAAAGTGACCATTCCCATCTTTTGTCATCTGGACCACTTTCCTAAGGGTTAGAGGAAACCTTAGTTTTGATTTGCATTTGTCTTAGTGATTTTTTCCTAATCTTTCACATGGTTAATAACTTACAATTATTCGTTTGAGAAGTTGTTCATAGTTTTTGGCCATATATCCACTGGGGAATAGCTCTGGGTCTTATATATTTGTGTTAATTCTCTATATGTGATATAAAGATTCCCTCTTCCCCACAACTGAGTTTTCCTTCTTATCCTAGATACAGTGATTTTATGTGGGTCTCCAATTTCATGTAACCAGAATGATCCCCCTTGTCTTCTGTGATCTTCTTTTCCTTCATTTGGACTCTAGTCACAACCTCTTGCTGTGGGAACAATTCATGAGAGACCAGTAGAGGTTGAACATGTCAGAGGCTGACATGTAGTTGCTAGAAATTTATAACGGACACATTTCAGAAAACTGAGAGTTTGGAAGATGACTCCTTTCCCCACCATCATCCAGCTGCTGGTCAGCATCTGACCACTCTCTACAGGATGGCCAGGGCAGTCCCCAGACTATGTCTTCTTGTAAGAGATTCAGTATTTCCTACTGATGCTCTAAAATGCTAACACTCAAAAACATAGCATTTTAAGCTACCAGAGCTTGATCAGACTTTGTGACGAATGAGAAGGCAAAGCTCTATTTGTTCACTTGGTTTCCTTCATTTTTCCCCCTAACCAGGGCTATAAGGCAGTCTTCTCTGATCTTGTCCTCTAGTTTTTGTAGTGTTCTCCTTACTGTTCAGGTCACATGTTCATTTTGAGCTGATTGTGGCTTATGTCATAAGATGGTAGTCTAAACCTAATTTGTGCCAAAGTGCTTTCCAGTTTTCTCAGTAGGAAGTTCTTTCCTAATTTCCGTGCTTGGGTGGCACAGACCCTGGATTTAGATTCTGATGCTTCCTTTTCTAGTTGGTTGAAGGAACTGGAGCTATTTTAACACGGGGAAGACTCTGGGACTACATGATACTTGCATTCAAGTATCTGACAGGCTATCGTGTGGAAGAACGACTAAATTCATTCTCTTCAACGTCAGGAAAAACTTCCAAACGATTTCAACTATTCAAAAGCAGAATGAACTGAGGTGGTGCATTTTCCCTTCCTTAAAGATTTTATATGATGGAAAATTCCTTCCAGGTAAGGGTTGGACCAGGTGGCCACTGAGATCTCTTCCCATTCTCAAATTCTGATGTTTCATTGATCAACTTTTCTACTTTTTAAAAAATAAGCATCAAATGGCTTCACCAATTACTGGTTCATAATTTATTTGAGTTTGGAAATGCTCTTCCTCCTTCATTTTTACTACACCCCAATCCGTTTCCCTTGAAATTCTAGGCTTCATGCTGCTCCAAATAATTTTGCCACTATTTTCTCAAGCTCTATGAATTACCTTCTTGACAGTCTGATTGACATGATACCAAATTGAGTAATCCCGTAATTTTTATTAATTGAAAAGTCCAGCCATGAGCAATAAATGTTCTGCCAATTATTTGACATTTATTTTTTGTGTTTAAAGTGTGTTTTGTAATAGCTTTTCTATAGACTTGACCACTTCTTGGTATTTCTATTTTAAGAATTAGAATTTATCTTATTTCTTCTTGGGCTTTGTTGTTGCTACATAGGAAATGCTGAAAATTTTCATGGATTTATACTCTTTTGTTCCTAAAGCTATTAATCATCTCAGAGTCTATGCTGATCCTCTAAGGTATCCTAAGTAAACTATCACATGGCTTACCAATGAGGATATGTGACTCCTCTTAGCTACTGTCTATGCCTTTCTTTATTGCTGTTGTGAGCATTTTTAGAATCGTGTCAAATAACATAGGGAGAAAGGGCATTTTTCTTTTACACTTACTTTTATTCTGAAACCCTATGGTTCTTTAGTAGCAAAAGGTAACCAAAATCATTCTTTTATCTTGCAACTCACTTTCATGGCATATAAAGAATGTTTGAAAGAACTGGAGGTGTTTTAGCATTGAAGAGAAAGTTTGGGGTAGCAGAGGGTGGGGCATGAGAACTGTTTTCAAGTATTAGAAGGGCTGCCTCATAGAATGATTAGACATGTTCTGTTTGATCACATGGGGGAAGAAGTAAAAGGAAGGGGAGAGGGGGAGAGGAGGAGGAGAGAGGGAGAGAGGGAGAGGGGAGAGAGGGAGAGAGGGAGAGAGGGAGGGAGAGGGAGAGAGAGGGAGGGGGGTGGGGAGGGAGAGAAACACTTAGCCTGCCAAAAGTGGAATGGCTTGCCTAGGAAGTTAAGTTCTCCCTCTGTGGAGGTGTTCAAGCTAATGCTTGCCGAAGAGGTTGTTGAGGGGATTTTGTCTATATGTTCAACGAGATGCAGAATATATAGTAAAGAGGAGAATGGATTTGAAATTAAAGGATCAGGATTCTTAAGACTGTTACATGCTATATGACCATGAGGGTCTCTTAACCCCTTTGGGCCTCAAGTGGGAAACCAAGTGATAGAATGAACATATGCAAACTTGCAAACCTTGCAAACTTCAAAGCATCATATTAAGTTGTCAGTTATTATTTTCATTAGTATTATTAGTGGTACTAGTAGTACAATGAAGGGATCGGAGCCAGTGACCTCCGAGACCCCTTCCAACTCTAATCTAGTCTGGGTAAATTCACATCAAAGTCAGATTGTCCAAGAAGAACTAAAATTGCTCAAAAAGTTTAGGATGATGATAGTGCTCTTCTTTATATCGATTGGGGGATATACACATATTAAAAGTGATCCAAGCCCCAAGAAACAGACATGCCACCAAATGGAAAAGTCATTTAATTTGAAATCAAACTTCCACTCCTTTCACAGGGATTGTCACACAAACTGACCAAATATAAGAAAGCAAAGTCTCAAAGGCCACGCGGACAGAAACTGCTTGATGTCCAGAGTTGCAGTCAAATAAAGCAATAGCACATAAAAAAAAAATTAAAAGCTCGCACATGGCAAAATAAAACATATATGTTTTACTAATAACTGGGGTTTGTGTGTGGGGTGAGTTGTACTCTAACCACAAATTACTTTGTAATTACTGTATTGGATTCTACACACCAGTCAATACCAAATACTGAGTTGAAGTTTAAGATAGTGCATTATTTATACAGTATAATTTTTTTAACATTAAGGTGCCATTTTTAAGTACTTTATTAATATTTATTACATCACAGCACACTCAAAGGTAGCCTAAATAACAAATTAAACATGCATAATCTTTCTTTCCTGAAATATTGACATCTTTGAGAATGCTTCTGGAACATGGTAGCTAACAGCCAGTTACCACAATCAATGTATGATTTTTCAACAGAATTTTGATTAAGTTAATAAAGAACATGGCTGTAGATAGTAAACATCTTATAAATATGAACAAAGTTTTAAAATGGCACTTAATTTACATCTCTGATCATTTTTTAGAGTCAATAACTTGCCTCCTACTAACCTATTTCCTAACCCCTGAATCTTTAACTCTACAATGGCTCAGTGACTGCAGGCTTCTGTGGGTCTGCTTATATAGCTATATATGTAAATATATGTTCTGTACATATACATACACAAACACATACATATACATACTGAATTTTCAGATCTTTCCATTTCACAGGTATAGAATTAACTCTGGGTGTGATGTGCCTGTGAGGACTGGCATTTAAATGCTCAAGAAAGATGCCTGTAGTCTTTGTGTAGCAAGGTGGAAACACTAGGTCCCATCACTTAATACTTCCAGGGCATGGTCCAAGTAGCCTACCTGCTATGACATTCTGCTGATTTCTCTTATTTTTATCCTAATACTCTGGTTCTCAAAGGGGAACACTGGGGAGAATTTTGACTAGTGGAATGATACTAAAATCATCCCCTGGGCATTCAACAGTATTCTGGGGCCTGGCTCAACTTCCAAAGTTGTTATCATGTCGCATTTCCCATCTGGTTGTACTTCGTGATGTACAGACCCATGGAGAGATGTTAGTTCCTTCATCTCTCAAGACCCTCCAGAAGCAGTGTTAGGTGCCTGCTCATTCCAACGCTTGGTCTTGGGGCATTTGGATTATCTAAGTGCCTTTTTACCCAATATCTGGGAGCTATTTAAATTAGAACTATAGGCATAGAAGTGAATTATAACCCTTTGGAGTCTTATCACAGGTAGTCTGTAAGAATAAGGTTCATTTCACTGCTACTGCTACCATTTTATTCTACAAGTAGGGAGTAGTTGGATCTTGCTGGGGGATCAATATGGCTGCCAAATACATCTAAGTGTATGGAGGATTTTTTAAACACCAGCACAGGGTGTGAATTGCCCAACAGCTGCTGAGTTTGAGGCAGGACTGCCAAAGTAACTGATTATAGCAAAATTAGCCAGAGATAATGGTTAACTTCTTAACATGGAATATATTGATAACAAATTTATTTTCTTTTTAATCAGTCAGCAGATTTTAATACTGGCTGCTTTTCCGTAACACGGTTGTTTTTTAGACACATTTAGGCCCATGTTAAATTGTATAGCTGTAGAAGGAACTTACCTTGCCAGTGCACCTTTATACACAACTATCCAATAATATCTGTGATCAAGACTACCTTTAAGAAGAAAGCCCCCCCCCCCAAAAGGGGGAAAATACCCAAAGGTAATAAATTTCTAAGTCACCTGAAACTCTACTAATCAGGCAGGACTATTTTTATTATTCCAAAATCTATGATTTATAGAGGTGTTAAAAAGAGTTCTTTCCTCCTTAGGCACTGTTACAAGTAGAGTCCTAGGCAAGTGTCCAAACTGACCTACAGCAAGGTCATTATCGCCCACAAAATGTCATTTATTTTCAGCGTCCATAGAACACCAAGCAAAAAGTAGACTAACACTGAAATAAAAATTTGGTCAGAGATAAGAAAGAACACTTTCACCGAAGAGGTGGTAAACATAAGGCTGGAAGACCACAAGGAGGCTGGGCTGTATACCTGCTATCTCTTATCTCTGGATCTCTGGAAAAATAGATAAGGGAACTGGTGACCTCCTCGATGCTGGGAGGTATGCCAGCTGGCCCCATTCTTCAGGTCCTTGTAGCCATCTAGAAGGCCTTTATCACCTTGACCAAAATAAAGGGTCCATCAGGCTTTGTAAGAGGTGTCAGGTTCCAGGGTGAACTCGGGTAAACATTCACCGATGACCAGCTTCTCTACTCCAGCTCATCATCCCATCCTCCCCACCACATTTCTAGTCAAGCTGAAAGATGGAGAACTGGGAGAAAATCAATAATGGAAATATTAAAGGCCAAGGTTAAAAGGAAAATGTCTTTCTTCTCCCTGGCTCCTATTCAGAGTGGTTTTTTACCTGGGCTGGAGCTAACAGGCATGAAGAGAGGCTGCCTAGAAAAGCAGAAAACATAGAGCCATCTGTCACTGGCCTAGAGTAGCCTAGCAAGGGAAGGGGGTAAGCCTGAAAAATCCCAAGGACAGCAGCTCTATTTCCCTTTGGCTCCAAAACAAGACTCCCTGCTGTGGACTGAAGAATAAGCTTCCAAGGGAAAATGCTTTGGACCATAGGAGGGTGAAAGTGGAAACTTTCTCTAGCCAGGGCCCAACATTTCTCTTGGTCAGTGCACAGAGCCCACATCCACTTAGCTCTGACTAGATACGTTGCTATTTAAACATACCAAATGTAGTAAAAACCTTGGTTTGGCTCTTTCTATTAAAAAAAAAAAGCACACAAGACAAGATTAGAAACTGTTTACCCTTGAGAAGTAACTGCCCCTTCATTGAGAGATCCTTCCCTTCTTCCTCTCTCATTCCCCCAAAGAATACACTCTGGACCCTGTCTCCTTGGGTTAACGCCGACAAGCCCTTTGAGCCCTGTCTTTCTGCCCATGCAGAATTCTTGTCCTGTTTATCCTACGGCAGTGTTCCTAGTAGCCCTTGATTGGGTTACTAGAAAATATCTATTTGATCTTTTAGCTGTGACAAAAAGATAAGGGGGAACTCACATTAATTGTGGATGAAAGTAAAACACTTGGCCCTGATAACATTAATGCCATGGACGAGGCTAGAACCTTCCATGCCAATGAGGATAAAAGGAAGGGCATGCTCATTGCCCTCATTCACTCACCTCTTGTTTTGATAGCTAGAAGAAAGGTATATAGGAGATAAAAGAAGTAAGAAGGCCTATATTTTAATCTTTTGCAGATACTCCAGAACCAGTGAGTCTTAGAGATGTGGGGGGAAGGTAAGGGTTAAAGATCCAGAAGCTGTCATATCTCCTCCATATATGGTAAGCACCATGCACTACCTCCCCCCAGAAAACACCAACTAAAAATCCCCTGCTCTTTCTCCATGCCCATTGGCCAAGGACACATACTCCTGGCCTCTCCTACCTCAATGCTCTAGAAGCCGATCAATCACTCAGTGGGAGTTTTTATTTACTTAAGCTCCTCCTTTCCTTCTACTCCAACACCAAGGCCTAGGAAAGAATTAGCTAATATTTCTGGATCAATTGTAAATCACTTTCTGCCAGCCAAACAAGAGCAGTTGGGGCTAATTCAGATTTTATCAGGGCTATACTGGCTAATCGTTCTCTTCACTTCACTATACAAGTTTACATGGATCAAGTAGCTCACTCACTATAGCTCATCTTAAAATATCAAATATAAAACTTTACCATAGAGTATTCAAATTTCTCTATTTACAAGTTAATTTCTTCAATACAAAAGTAAGATACATTAATTCACCAACTCAAGTTTCATTTCTTTCTTTGAAGTTAATTCCACAGGAGTTGTAGGACTCAAGGGGCAGGTGAGGAGAGGACAATTCTCCCTTGGTACAAACATGCTTGTTCCAAAAGGGCAGTCAGGCAGCTCAGCATTTTTTGTTTTGAGTGTCTCAGCCAATGAGATGCTGTTCAAAGGAAGTTGTAAAGCTTTTTACCCTTAATTCTTAAATCTGAAACAGAAAATAGTCCCACTCTGGCCCCTTTCTTCCTACCCTAAGTAAATCTTACAAGACAATCTCTACCCACAAAGATCCTCCAAGTGCTCACCCTTCCTTGCAAAGAGAATATCCTTCTCAAGAAACCACCTCTTTCCCTCCTTTTTTCTGCTGGGGGAAGAAGGGTATGTGTGTCTCCTTAAGAATCACAATTTGCCAGGAACAAGCTAATACTTATGTGGACTGAAAAACAATTTACTTTATACTAATGGCAGTGAACAGATGTGGCACCTTTGGCCACATGGTAAGAACAGGATATCCTTGAAAACCACTAAGAGAAGAAGGGGGAGCTGGACTAGGCCCATTCCCCAAACATGGAAGCTCAGGATTCTGTCAGGTAAATTTGATAAGCAAGAGTTTGAGGGGAGGGGAAAAGGGTGTAATTCTGATTAAGCCCAGGAGGGGTGATGGGTGGGATAGGGAACAAGCAGAAAGACAAGGGGAATAAGTCATCTTTCAGGAGCAGCATCTTGTCCTCCAGAGAGGAAATGCCAGTTGAATCCAGCACAAATGTTTTGCCTAGCTGCAATCTAATCTCAAAAATGCTAGGAGGGTTTGCTCCAAATATACACTGGTACTGCTCATGCTCATCCAGAAAGTGGCCAATTCCCAGCTGCTGTCATACCTGCCCCCAAGCAGATCATTCCGGTTTCTCGTTCTACTGTGAAGTAGTCCTTTAAAACCATTAGGAAAAGACCAATGCCAGGGGGTGAAGGAAAAGATCGAAAGAGAAGAAAAACGTGTTTTAGAGATTGTTTTCTTTTTTTTGTTTGTTTTGCAGCAGGCCAGGTTGCCATGGTTACCAGGTGATCGAAGCCCTCAGTTGCAGAGATAGGCCTTTGCTGGAGGGGTGTGTGCTCCCTCCTGTGAGAAGATTGGACTGAGTTCTGCTGAGGATGGGCAAACAGCTGCTACAGAAATGGTGAGTGGTTTGAAATTATGTAAACAAGGCCTTAACCCCTTCCCACCCCAAGATCAGACAGCAGCTTGCCTGTGAACAGAGTGGGTCTCATGGAATGAAGAGCTCACTGTAAACAAAAGCAGAAGCCCACCCCACCATCTGAGAGAGACCCCTCTTCTGGTCAGTCTCCTTCCCCCACCTCCTGCATTTCTGGGACAACTTATTGCCTATTCCTCCACCCTGGAGTTCTGTGCTCAGATTCCCCCCAGAATGAGAATTGAGTCTTCTCTGCTTGGAGCGTTCATGAGGAAATGGCCACGTTGCAAGCCTTCTACCAATGTGTCAGAACCCAGCTGATTTCCTGATTCCACCACTTAAAGCATTGCTTTGCATCAGCCGAGATGATGATACAGACTGGACACTAGGATTCACAAAAACATTCATTTTGACAGAGAGGAAAAATAGTCCGTCGCCCTGCATTTCTCTGTGGCTGAGAGAAATGATCTATTGCACCCTGATCAGCAGTTGTCATGGATACCATGTAACATTCAGCAGTATTGCCCGGGTGTCCAAAGTTAGAGAAACTCAACGTAGTTCTCCGGGATTAATCCTGTCTTCCCATTCAGAGTTCCCTCTAACCAGCCAGGCTCCTGAGATGGATGAACTGTGAAAGAAGGGAAAGGAAAAAACAAAAAAGGAAACATGAATAGTTCAATTCCCACAATAAAAATCAGTCAAGGGTCTACTATGCTCAGATACATGGTACTAGGTAGGTACAGAGAAATAAAACTGTTTGTCTAGGACCTTACACTCTAATCATTGGTAGATCCAATTCAGACTTTCCTTATGCAAGGCATTAGATTTAACTCTGGGGGACACAGAAATGAAAAACTCCACATTCTGACCTCAAGGAACCTGCAAATCTATTGGAAAGGGGAATGTAACATGTATACAAATATGTATTACACAAGATAGATTTCATTTCTGATTATTAGCAAAGTATCCAAAAGAGGAAGGGATGCTTGAATTGAGTCTTGAAGGGAAGATTTTGACAAGAGAACATGAGGAGGAATGTCCTGGTATGGGTGATGTCCTGGACCAAGTATACAGGAGATAGCTTGTTGAGTCTGGGGAAAGGCTATTACGCCATTTTGATGGGAACCCAGATAACATGAAGGGAGGTAATAATATAAAATAAGGCCAGAAAGATAGGCTGGAAGGAGAGTGGGGAGGCCCTTACAAGTCAGGCTAAGGAATTTGCTTTCTAGCCTATAGACAATTGGGTTTTGAGTAAAGGAGCAAGCTGACCAGACTCATGCAATAGGAAGTCAATTTTAGTAGCTGTGTGAAGGATGTTACAAGGGAGGGATTATATTTAAAGAACAAGGAGTAGGTTACTGGGTAGTGATAAATATGAAGCAAAAAAAGAATCAAGAAAACATTTTTTAAAATGCAAAGACATATTTTTAGACTAGTCCAAGGTGCTTATTTGTTTTCCTCGACTGTTTTTTTTTTAAAGAGGGGGGAAAATCATCAATAAAACATTCTAAAAAATCCACAGAAAAGAAGGAAGTTCAGAAGGAGAGAAAGATAAGATCAGTATTGGAACTACCATTTTGAATTTATTATAAAATTGGGAAAAATGAAGCTGCAAATAGTAGAGAGTCATAGTTTCAGATACAATTCTCCTTTTCTGTTCTTTGAAATGTTGATGTGTGTCAAGGTCAGAATAACAAAGAATAAATACAAATTTAAATCCTGAGGCAAAAATATATGGTATCATAAAAAACAGAAATGGCACTGAAGAATACAAAATCGAGTTCAAAAAGGGAAAGAAATAGAACAATTTTGTTGACTTCCGTGTTAAATGTAGTACAGCTACAAAAATTTCTTAAAAGGACTTATGTAAAAGTTCAGTTTCTCATCTCATTTTATTTTCTTACTTTGTATATATATTAAAATGTTTGGGGGCGGCTAGGTGGCGCAGTGAGTAAGAGCGCCGGCCTTGGAGTTGGGATGACCCGAGATCAGATCCGGCCTCAGAAAATGAGCACCCATGCATAAATAATGACTAGCCGTGTAACCTTGAGCAAGTTACTTAACCCCAATTGCTTTAAAAAAAAAAATGTTTGTGTTGGTTAAGTTCACAATAAAATGATTTCAATAATTTTTTTAAAAGGGTGGGCCTGATACAGAATATGGGACCAGAAGATTAATTATGAAGCCACTGGTTAGATTAACGCACAGTGGATAGAGCGCCAGGCCTAGAGTTAGGAAGACTCATCTTTCTGAGTTCAACTCTAGCGTCAAACATTGCTTAGCTGTGTGACCCTGGGCAAGTCACTTAATCCTGTTTGCCTTTGTCTCTTCATTTGTAAAATGAGCTGGTGAAGGAAATGGCAAGCCACTTCAGTATCTCTGCCAAGAAAACCCCAAGTGGGGACACAAATGAACAACAACTGGTTAGATTAGTATAGACAGAAGGAAAGGGGCCTGAGGTAGGATAATGGTGGGGTGAGTGGAGAGGAGATAAATGCAAACAATGCTATGGGGGAAGACTCTGGAAGGCTTAGCAAAGGGATGTGAGGGCTGGAGGAAGACAGAAAGATGAACCGGAGTGTTTATTTCTTGCACATAGCACCACCAATCTTCCCAGAGAAGTTAGAAGGATGATTCTGACCAGAGATCACTCGGGGTTATTTATAAAGGGTGCTCCAGAAGTCTTGGTGTAGGTTTGCTCTTTTATAGTTTTCATAAACTTTATTAATCATGAATAGCTTAAACCTGCACGAAGACTTTTGGGACACCTGTCTAATTCTAACGTTTACTGAATAAAACCACAAAGTTATTAGCTCTTTCTTTGGGGTAAGTACTGAATCACTTGTAGCAATGAACCCTAACCACTAGTCTGGACATAAGTTTCTTAGTCTTCTTCTTGGTTGGGCGTTTCATTTTTTTCTCTTAAACCTTACACCTACTGTCCATTTCCCTTCACAAGTTCTACAGTGGTATATTTCCTCTTCCTTTTTGAACTTAATTCAATTCAATTAATTCCTATTGACCTATTTTTTAAACATTCTATTTCTATGTTAACCCCTTTCCTACTAGAGAGCCAAAGGGGGTAAAGATTTAATGGAACTAGGCAACTCATTAAATGAGTCTGATAGTATGTGTAATGTTCCACCCATCAGTACCCTATCCTCTGTGAAGAAGGGAGGGAAGTGCATTTTTTTTCATCTCTTTTTTGGGGACAATCTTGGTCATTATAATCACACACATTCATGAGTTGGCTTTTGTTGTTCTCATTTACATTGTTGTCACTGTATCCTTGATGAGCATTTATTAAGCACCTACTATTTTCAAGCCACTATGCTAGGGTGTTGAGAATGTAAAGGCAGAAATAAAAGCGTCTCTGTCCCTCAAGGAGTTTCTTCTGCTCTCTGGAAGTTCCTCCTTTCCTTCCTTTTCTTGGCACCCTCACAAACTGAAAGCCCTCCTCTTCCTTCTTCCAAAGCAAAGTTCAAAATTAGTCTTTATATCTCAGGGTCACAACCTTCCCTGATCTTATTTGGTTGGCTTTGACTTTTCAACAGGCAAAGATACAGTCTCATTTGTGACATCACAATCAGTCTCTATGGAAACCATTGTGGTGATGAAAGGATTATATAAGCCTTGTTGAATTTGCAGAGTAGCCAAAAGCTGGAGGAAGGAAACAAGGAAGGAAGGACTGTGAAGGGGATATTGATGTTTCAGCACTGATTGTATAAGCCTCACTCTGGGGAGAGAGCAAGGGCATTCATTTCTTGTCTATCAGGGAAACTAATTTTCTGAGATTGTTTTGAGAGAATTAAGTTTCCCCTACTCCCCTCCCCAGGCTAATTAAGTGACTTCCTGTACTTGTTTTAGAAAACTACTTCTACCCTAGAGTTACCATATAAACCTGGCTCGGGTTTGGGAAGAGGACGGAGCATAAATCCAGAAAGGAGACAATGAAAAAAAAATGTGGACAGAAAAAAAAAATAGGTGGAGCTGTACTGAGATTTATAAGATCAAAATTGCCCCAGCCCTCTTCCAGACCTAAATTCCTTTTTGGGAGAGAGAGGGTCAAAGCTTTCCCCTCTATCTACTTCCTCTGGTGACTCTGCCATCAATTCCCTTGCACAATGCTCAGATACTGAACTCTGGGAAAGGTTCCAAAGTAGCTGCTGGGCTTTGGACCTTTGTCAGTATCTATGAAGAGGAAGTAGGAAAAAAATACTTTAAGAAAACACTAAACAATAAAGAAAATACTAAACTTAAAATAAAAACCTCTAAGGAAAAAAACGTTTTTGGTGCTTTCACCATTCCTTAGAGTAGGGTCCTTAACTGAATTCACCACGAAGGCTTTAACCTAACCAAATATCTCATTATCTAGAGCTTTAATGAAAAAGATACACAAATCTAAACCATACCTCTCTCTACTACAATATGGCATTTGGCAACTGAAAAACTTCCCCCGAGGTCAATACCATTATAACTTAGAAAGAAATACAAATCTTCCAGCTGCCATATTCGTCCTGATACTCAAGTACCCACCCCAACTTGTACTGTAAGGCAATTTCCATCTTTAGATGATTTTTAGGCTAATTCCTCACTCTTCAATTTTATTCTCAGCAAAATCTGGGAAGACCTTAGGTCCAACCCAACTTCAGGAAACCATAAGCTTTCAAAGAAGAAAATCCCTGACAAGACTTTTTGTTCAGATGCAAGATCTCAGGACTGTGGAGTTGGAGGGAGACTTGTAAATCTTCTAGTTCACTCCCCTCATTTTTAACGAGAACAATTAATTATCTAAAGTCCTACAGAAGAAGTTAATTTTCAAAGCCAAGATTCAAACCCAGGTTCTTCAACTTAGTGCTCTTTCCCCACCACATGATGCTGCCTGACCTCACTTCTTTCAGACCAGCATCCTCAACATCTGCTAATGTAGTGGCAACCTGGAGAAACTATGGTAAGAGAAGTTAGGAAGTAGCAGGAAGGCAGAGATGAGATGCCAATTAACAATAAACATGAGAGAGCTGAGACAACCAGCAAGAGACCTGAAGGCCATTGCCTCAAAGCTACATTCACTGGGGCAGTTAGATGGTGCAGTGAATAAAGTGCTAGCCCTGGAGTCAGGAGGACCTAAGTTCAAATCTCACACACTTGACATACTCACTGAACCCCAACTGCCTTGTCTTCCCCCCTCAAAAAAAAAAAAAAAAGCTGATTCACTGGCACCAGTACCACATGAACTATGATGACTCTTCTTCAACGGGTGCCATCTTGGAAGGCAACAAGCTGCAGAGAGGCTCATGCCAGTGCGCCTGATTCTTGCTACTCCTGTTCTTTTCCCATCCTTTATTTAAACCGGAGTTCAAATCCAGCTTCAGACACTTACTAGATGTGTGGCTCTGGGCAAGTCAGTTAACTTCTACTCAGCTTCCTGACAATCAGAGGAAACGGTCACTGTAAAAGCCCTCAGCAGAGTGTCTGGTGCATGGTAGGCACTATATAAATGTTATTATTAATATCCAAGTCCTGCCTACTTAAGAGAATTGCCCCTTGCGATCCAGTTAATCTTCACCTCTTCCTTTTCTGAGCTCCTACAACATTTAGAGAAGCAGTGGCAGCAGAGGGTAAGGTACATTGGCTTGGGAGTCAGGAGATCAGGTACCCAGTCCTGGCTTTGTCACTTACTAGCTATGTGACCTTGGGCAAGTTGGTTCTTTTCATTGGGTCTCATTCCCTCATCTGTAAAATAAGGGAATTGGACAAGATGACCTCCAAAGTTCCTTTATAGTTCTGAAGAATGCAATTTTCAGTTGTATCTTTTTCATTCGTTTTAGCACTTGGTCATTTATGAATATTGCTCCTAGGCTGTTCTTGGGTATTGTCTTATCTAGTGGTAAGGGAAAGCAAGCATTATAAGCATCTATGATGTGACAGGCATTGTGTGAAACACTTTACAAATATTATCTCATTTGATTCTTACAGCAACTTTGTGAGTTTGGTGCCATTGTGATCCACCATCTTGCAGGTGAGTAAACCAAGGCAAGCAGAGGTTAAGTGACTTGCCCAAGGTCACATCTATTAAGTGTTTCAAGTCAGATTTGAACTGAGGTATTCCTGACTCTAGGCCCAATGCTCTATACATTGAACCACCTAGCTGCCCAAACTTGACTCTTAAGTTCTATGACAGAAGATGGACAATCTATGTAAAGCAGTATCCCAGTATTAATAAGATCAATCCAAAGAATTTATTATGTACTTACTACATTTGGGATACTGTGTTAAGTAATTAGGATACAACAGAAAATCAAACATTCTAAAGGGAGAAACTGATTATAAACTCAGTCCATACAAGATCAATACAGATCAGATGGGAAATATCCTTAGGCTCTAGCTGGGGAGGGAGCTAGGAAAGATTTCTTGCAGAGGATATTGCCTGACTTGGGTCTTCAAATAAGTCAGAGATTCCCAGAGAGAACTGAGTTAATTCAACAGGGTTTCCATAATAATCTTTTCATTCTCACCATGGTTTGCCTAGAGACTGACTGCGATGCCTAGAAGCCAACCAGAGAGGGTCAGGGAAGACTGTGACACTGTGATATAAAGAAAAATTCTAAACTTTTCAATAGGAGGAGGAAGAAGAAAACTTTCGATTGTGAGGGTGTTAGGAAAAGGAAAGACGGAAGGAAGGAACCTATAAAGAGAAGAGAAATTTAAACTTGTTGTATACAAGAATAGTTTGATTTTTGCCACTGAACCCCCAAAACTTAGCATAGTAGCTTGCAAATAGTAGGTGGTTAATAAATGCTTGCTAAGGACAAGACAACTATATAAATGGAAATTACAATATTACCTCTTCTGCCCCCTACCCCTTGCATACTGTATAATTATAAATGAAACTAACTCCAAAGAAGAGATGAAAAAAGTATACTTCCTCTTCCCTTCTTTTCACATGTCGGAGAGTGTGAACATGGAGCTCTGTATGCAGTGTGAGACTCCGCTGATGTGTTGGTTAGGCCTGCGCTTAGCTTTTTTCCTCTTTAAAATTCTTTTTCTCATGAGGGCAATTCAAAGGAAAATACATATTTCTCAGCTGTTCATGGCATGCTTGCAAAAACTGACCATCGTCTCAGGCCCAAAACCTTATATATAAATTCAGAAAAGCAGAAGTATTAAATAAATACATCCTTATCAACCACAGCACAATAAAAAACCTATCTACCAAAGAGAGCACTTGATGAATTCAAACTTAGAACAGATCAATAAATTGAGCATGCAAGTAAAAAACTGAAACCAAAAAAATCCCTAAAAGCCACAACTCTCAATACTCAATAACACAAAAATAGAAATTCTGAAAATCAATAGAGATACATAATTGTAAACAAAAAATAAACCAACTGAACTGATAAAATAAAACTAGGACCTGGTTTTTGGAAGAGGAAATAAAACCCTAATAACTCATTATCTAATTTAATTTAAAAAAGAGAAGAAAATTGCCAAAATAATAAAAAAATTCATATTAGGTTATTTTGTCCAAATGAAAGTTTAGAAAAAATTGAAACTACTCAGATTAAAAGAACAATAAAAGGAAAATTCATATAACTGAATTTTAGGAAAAAACAAACAACTGAACAAGCCACAAAGGAACTCCCAAAGTCAAAAAACTAATAAAACAAAATCCAGGCTCATATGGATTTACATACAAGTGAATTCTACCAAATAGTCTAAGAACAGTTAACTCTAATATTACATTTGTAAAAATTCGGAAAGAAGTTCTTCTACCCAAACTCCTTCTTAGAGAAAAATATGGTTCTAATATCTAACCCAAGAGAAAGAAAAGGCAAAGACATAAATGGAATTTTCCTGAGTCTGGTAAATAATACCTATCTGACATTATCTGTAATGGAGAAAGGCTCTCAGGGACCTTTCCAAAAAAAATCGGGGTAAAGCAAGGATGTACATTGTCATTAATGTAATTTGATATAGTTCTAGAAATGTTAGGTAAGGCAATAAAGGAAAAAGAAACAGAGGGAATAAACATAGCTAAAAAGGAAACAAAATTACTGATTTTCTATATGACATAATCTTACTTAGAGAATCCTATGGAATCAATTTTTTTAAAATCCCAGAAACAATTATTTCATTAACATATCAAGATAAAAAATAAGCTCTCATACACAAAATTAACCTTCGTTACCAACAAAACCCAGGAAATCTAGAGAAAGCAAAATTACTATGAAATGTATAAAAGTCACTTACCAAGGCACCCAGGAATTATAAAAATATGACTATGATCTTTACAAGATGTTTTGCAGAAATGTTAAATTTGGTGCTAGTTTAAAAATAGAGAAAAGTTAATCTGCAGAATAAATTAGGAACATAAAAACCAGAAGCAACTGAACATAGTAAGAGAGTGTTTTAGCAGACCCAAAGACCATTTTATTGGGGGTAAGGAACCACTATTCCATAAAAACTGCTGGGAAAATTAGAATGCATACGGAGAAAAATTAGGCTTGGGCCAATATCTCATAACCTATACCACAATAATATCCAAATGAACACATGACCTAAATAAAAGGCAGTATTCAAATTTTACCTGTCTTATTTATTACCTGCTTGACCCTGGCCATGTCACTTCCCCTCTCTGGGTCCCAGTGTCCTTATCTGTAAAATGAGTTGTACTAGATGGTATTTAAAGTCTTCTACAGCTCTAAATCTATAAGAGTACAAACTTTTGAACCTGCATATACAATTATATCATAAACAGGGAAGGAGATTCCTTTCACAATTCTGGAGAGGGAGAATTCTTGACCAAAAACTTATTTGGCCTGAAATAAATGAAAAAAGTCTAAATAAACCATTTTGATTATATAAAACTGAATTTTTTTTTTGGGGGGGGGGAAGCAAAGTTAGGATTAGAAAGGGAACAATGAACTAGGCAATTTTTTTTGCAATAAATTCCTCTGTTAAAGATCTGATACCCATACAGATATATAAGAACAAGAGTTAAGATACAACTGGTCAAAGGATGTAAACTGTCATTTATTCAAATCAAGAAATGCAAGCTATCAACAACCTTCTGAAAAAATGTTCCAGATCACTAATAATAAGAGAAATGCACATTAAGGCAGCTTTCAGCTTCTACCTCATACTCATCAGCCTGGGAAGGGTGATAAAAAAAGAAAATGAAATTGGTTGGGAGGGGACGTGGAAGAACCAGCACACTAATGCACTATTTAGTGGAGCTATGGATTAGTACACTATGGAAACCAATTTGTAATTATATTCCCAAACTGACTGAACTGTGAATACCTCTGATACCACTAGCAGGCATGTATTCCAAGAAGGGCAGCAGATAGAGGGCCAGACCTGGAGGCAAAAAGACCTGAGTTCAAACCTGGCCTTAGACATTCACTACCTGTATGACTGTGGACAAGTCACTTAACCCTGTTTGCCTCAGTTTCTTCATCTGTAAAATGAGGTGGAGAAGGAAATGGCAAACCACTCCAGTAGCTTTGCCAAGAAAACCCCAAAATGGGGTCAACCAGAACGCTACTGAAACTACTGAACAACAAGATTACAGACAGAGTTTGGAAAGAATGCAAAAATATTTACAGCAGTATCCTTTGTTGCAGCAAACTCCCACCACTCCAAAGAAAACAACAAGAAGTAATATGGACACCTATCAAGTGGGGAATGAACAAATCATGACGCATGAATGTAAAGGAATGTGATGCTGAAAGAAATGGAAGGGTTCTATTCAGTGAAATCTGGGATGACGTGTGTGAATGCATGCAGAGTGAAGAGGGCAAAGCCAGGGCACAAATTTATATAATGACATGACTGTAAAGGACAGCAAGTCTTAAGAAGCTATCACAACTCCAGAAGACTGATGAGGAAGGGAGAGAACGTAACCAAGATTGTTTAGTTGGGCTAGATTTTGTGAATTTGTTTTGCTTATTTGCTAGGGGGAGGGCTTTTATTGTTTTTGGGAGTTGGGGGAGTGCTATCAAAGGGGATAATGGTATGGATAGTGATGCAGAAGAAAGAAAACAATGATGAAATATTTAAAACATGCACAGAAGAAAACAGGAGGCTCAGAAGGGCACATCGTGAAGCTGGGCAACATTGGGACTACTGTGTTAAAGTGAATATATCATTTTAAAAACTCAATCTAATATGATATAGAGATTCAAAGTTTCAGATACAATTCTCTCTTTTCCCCTCTTTCTATCTGGCATATTCATATTTGTTGATGTCTATAAAGTTTATAATTTTAAAAAATTATCACTTAAATAAATAGGCAAAACAATGGTCCAGATCTTTTACAAGTTTAGCCTTTAACACTGATCCTGGAGCTGTATTTTTAAAGTATATTTCGCATTTACAATTGATATCATTTCACTGGCCTTCTCAATGGGTGGGCGAGGGATGGAAGGGAGAGAGAGTTTGGAATTCAAATGATTTTTTAAAAATGAATGTTTATAGTAAAATTCTAAAAATTAAAAAAAAATAAAGTAACAAGGAAAGAGAGAAAATTTTACTAAGTATCTACTATATGTCACCATAACCTGCAAAGGAAGTGGCATTATTATGTTCGTCATTCATATTTTGCAGTTAAGGAAACTGAAGCAGAGAAGTTAAGTGACTTGTGCAGGGTCACACAGCTGAGCCCAGGCCTTCTTGACTCTAGGCCCAGTATACCACCTAACTACCTTACCCAACTCCTCTCATTTTGTACATAAGGAAAAGCAGAAAAATGTAAGCCACTTGACTGGTGTCCTACAGGTAGTAACCACAAGCTAACATTTGAACCCAGGACCACAAAGATGAAAACTGAGACTGTCCTTACCTCACAGGGTTTATATCTGGTGGGGAAATGGGGAGGGGAAGATGAGATGTACACAAATAACTATAATGTCAAGTTAGAAAAAATAATTACATGTATTACATGTACCTGTGACTTATTCAAAGAAAGATGTAATTTCTAAATGAAGAGATCAGGGAAGATACATGCCAGATGATCCCTGGGTTGGGCCTAAAAGTGGGAAGACCCAACACAGCCATGATCTCATAAATGTCGATGTTCTTTCCAGCCATAAAGATGGAAAAAGTTCTAAATCTATGAACCTAGGTGCCCCCAAGCACTGATGGGCATTTGATATTTTCACAAAGCAAGAGAAGGATTAAAATTGGTAGACTGAGACTAGAGGGTCTGGAAGAGGGGGAGATGGAGGGAAGGGAGCAAGAAAACATGGAGTGGGGAGAGGCAGGGCTAGGTCTGGGAGCAGTCTGGATGAAGCACAGAATGTACAAACAGGAGAGCCCATTGTTTCTAGGCCTGCACCTCACAGACACCCAATAAACACTTAACAAATTGAAACGACTCCTAAAGGAGGGAGGATTCTATTTATGCACATGAGATGTTGTAGGCATAACCTTGGGCAGCTCTCCAGCACAACAAACACACAATGAACATAGAAGGCTACCAGTGACACCAGGTTTTTCCCCTGACAACAACTCCTGCCATACTCCCAAACAAACACCACACACTGATGCATACATTCGAAGAAATTCAAGCAGCTGTGGAGTGATTACTACAGGGAGAAAGGTGCTGTGCAGATTATCTTCCTGGCCTTTCCCACCCCAACAGAATAAACTAAATGAGATGACATTTTTCACTAGAAAGGGTGCTATCTTAGAAAGAACGATGGATTTGGAGTCAGAGGACTTGGCTTTGGGTCCTCAATCTGACTCTTACTACCTATGTGGTCTCAGACAAATCACTCAAACCCTCTGGGCTGGATTACAAGGAGGGCTTTGTGCCTGAAGACCTTCAAGGTCCTTTATGATTCTAAATCTACAAAAGATTTAAAGGAAAAGAGATCATTTCTGACTGAGCAGGCGGGACTGGGGATGTATGTCAGAGATTATCCCTGAGTTGGGCCTTAAAGTGTTGTTGTTCAGTCATGCCTGACTCTTCATGAGCCTAGGTACCACAGCAAGCCAAGACCTTCTATCCTCCACTCTCTCCAAGTCTGTTCAAGTTCATGGGCCTTAAAGGACGAAGACCCAAAAGGAACCATGATCCCATCAACATCAATGTCACCCAAGTACTGATGGGGTATTTTATAGTTTCACAAAACAACTTTTCTTCCAAACTACCCTCTGTCATTTTTGGAGGTAGTCAGGTAGCTTAGTAAATAGAGTGCTGGGCCTGGAGGCAGGAAGACCTGAGTTCAAATCCAGCCTCAGACACTTACTAGCTGTGTGACCCTAGGCAAGTCACTTAACCTGTTTGCCTTAACCTCTGAAGAAGGAAATTGCAGAACGCGCCAATGTCTTTGCCCAGAAAGTCCCATAATGGGGTCATGAAGAGTCAAACATGACCAACTGACTGAACAATAAAAAGTGTTATCTTACAGATGATGAAACTGAGGTTCAAAAGTTGAGTGACTTACCCACAGACACATGGTTAGTGAGTATGCAAGCCAGGACTTGAACTCAGGTCTTCTGACTCCAAGACCAGAGCTCCTTCTACAACATGCCTATCAATGCAGCTGGTGGCACAGAGAACACTGGGTTTGAAGGCAAGAAGACCTATGTTCAAACCTAGGTGTAAAGACTTAGAATCTTCAAGACCCTGGGCAAGTCACTTAATCTGTCTGCCTTAGTTTCCTCAATTGTAAAGAAGGAAAATTTCAATGACCCTGAGAGGCTGCTGTGAGGTCAAATGAGATTTTTTTTTAAAGTGCTTAGTACAGTGCTTGGCACATAGTAGATGCTACAAGAGAATAAATATTCCCTTCCTTTCCCCTCCCCCCTCATATCACAATGTCTTCCATAATGGAAGAGTCATCATTACTGGATGTCCCACAGGCAAGGGGGCACCAGCTGGCATGGCAGCAGGAACTCTGGCAGGCTGAATGATCCTGACTCTACATCCTGAGATGGATACTCAAGTCACAGCGCTCAGGCAATCAATGGCTCCTGCAGAGTGAGGATGGCTTTCTGCCATGGGGGAAAATGGGTGTGCCTCTTTTCTTACTGTTGTTTTATACTGGGGGAGTCAACGCATCCTGCTGATCTCAGGTTTTGATAAAAGTATCCCAAGAACC
This sequence comes from Gymnobelideus leadbeateri, assembly GCA_011680675.1. Taxonomy (NCBI): domain Eukaryota; kingdom Metazoa; phylum Chordata; class Mammalia; order Diprotodontia; family Petauridae; genus Gymnobelideus; species Gymnobelideus leadbeateri. The sequence continues at coordinate 60,792 of WOXC01004041.1, forward strand.
TAATTTTATTGAATGCCACATGATTTTTTTCCAGGTATCACTAATCATATTGCTTAAGAATGAATAACGTTCCCAAGAAAGTGGATCATTTCTCTTTCCAGTTATTATCTGAGGTGCACTTGGTGAAGCAGGCAGTTTCCTAGTAGATTTGCAAAGGCTAACACTGTAGTTAGTTTCTGAGTATTGCCCATCTATTCCCTCCCCACACAGAGTTCAAAATCTGAGAGCGATGACTCTGAAGTCAAAGCCAGCTACCCTGGAATCCAAAGCCTTTTGGAGTAATTATTGTGAAATCACAGACTTTCCCCTCAAATTTTCACTCCCTCTTTTTCCACCTAATTCATTCTGTTTATCTGGGTTTTGGAAGGAAACCACCTAAGCATGTAAAATTGCAACCTACCACTGGGAAAGTTTCTTGAAATGAAAACTGACCTAGTCCCTACCTTCAAAGAGTTTACAATAAGGTGTATGTGTAGGGGAAGGAATTATAGGGGGCGGGGAGAAAAGAAGAAGGGGAAAGAAAGATGTATACAAGTAAGTATAATATTAGGTTAACAATGATTTAGTACATAGGACAGGCCAAACAGAATGGCTTGAGAGACTCAAGGAAAGAGGGATTATTTCTAGCTGATTTTAATCTACTTATAGAATCTAAACTAACCAGCCCTTATTATTTTTAGCAGCAAATTGATTTAGCCTGGTTGGAGGAAAAAGACCCTCCCTGCTGAACAAATGAATACATTCTCTTTCTTTTGATGCCTGAGATCTCTAGTATGTGGTGTGGTGGAAAGACCACGGGACTTGGATTCAGTAGAACTGAGTCGAAGATTTGGCTCTGACACTCATTAGCTCTGTGACCAAAGACAAATCACTTAATTTAAAGCCCAGGTTTCTTCATCTGTAAGAGCTTTCAGCTCTAAAATTCTACGATTCTAGGGGGTGGGGACAGGTGAAATGACAGAATTCCACAGAAGCTGCTAGATCAGGTTGAAAGACAGATCCATATCTTATCATTTCCTTCTTCTACTGCAGCATAGCCAACAGGAGAAGTTTCTTCTCAGAGGTCTGTTTAACTTTATCCCTTTGCCTCCTTGAGGTATTAGTAAGCTTTTCTGACTCTGATGGTTGAATGATGCTTGCTGATGAACCCTACCTTTAATCTGGCAGCCGGTCGGCTTCCTGGAAAAGGTTTATGACTAGCTAAAACAGCCCTATCCTCTGTCTTTTCCATCATAAATTCTGCTATTGTTCTGCCACTGCTGAAAGACACAAGCTAAAGAATGTCCAGGACGCAGGACACAGTCGTCTGGCCTGAGGGACATTGGCAGACAGGGTGCAGCATTCTGACAGTGATTGTGTGTGTGTATGTGAGATCCCTCAATTCCCAGCGGAAACATTTTTGCCCAAATTGCTTATGCAGTCTACAGTTGGAATAGATTTACATTTAAGAAAATAAAATCACGTTTAAGACATATGAACTCTCCCAATCTGTGTGGCCTAGATGATACAACCCTGAGTATTAAGGTTACTTTGTTTTACTGGAGTAAAAGACCAAGTTGGCCCTGGCAGGGCCCCTCACCTTTGTGTGCTATGACTTGGAGTAAATGGACCTTTAAACTCTGAATCTACTTGTAAATAGTGCAATCTCTTCAATCTCCCTGTTAATCTATATGCAGAGGCCCTGTCTTCTCCTTTCTCTATGTGTATTGCATACGTAGAAAGTCTGGTGACCCTGTACAATCCAACTTTGGAGTTTATTTGTCCTGAAGGTCACTTTATGTTACCAGGCCCCTGTCTGGAGCTAACACAGTGACACTCATCAACTGAACAGCTTCAGACAGCCCCACACTTGGAGAGGCTTCAAAATCCCCAGAGGGGTTGTCTGTCAGGGCCAGAAAAGCCTCTGCTGAAGGCCAGACTGGTTCTGAGAGGGGGATTGCTTTGCTGAGTTTTGTGACTTTTATCTTGTGTTCTTTAAAAATAGAGAATAAAGTCTGGGGGGAAACCTAGGCTGGACAGACACAGAGTGAGCCCTAAGGGAGGCTATGAGTCACGGAGCTGGGGAGCCCAAGTCAGTCTGAAAGCTACGTTACTATTCGAACTAGCGCAGAAAAGCAGGACTCAGATCAAAACTGATTCAGTCTTTTCCAGGAGGTCCTCCAGGGCTAGACTCTAATCAGTACTCAGTTTTGCATGCTGTCTTTTAGTGCCTTACTTTTAGTGCCTACTTTCAGAAGATAGGCTTGTGTTTTAACAGCTGGGGCAGATGGAGTAGCAGTCAGAATCAGGTCAGGGCCCTAATTTTTTTCCCCTATGCAAGGCAATTGAAGTTAAACGACTTGCCCAGGGTCACACAGCCAGCAAGTATCAAGTGTCTGAGGCTGAATTTGAACTTAGGTCCTCCTGACTCCAAGATTGGTGCTCTATCCACTGTGCTACCTAGCTGCCCCAGGACAGGGCCCTATTAATTATTCAATAAGCATTTATTAGACACCTACTCTATGCTAGGTACTGTGAATACAAGGAAAGGCAGAAGACAGCCCTTATTCCTGAGGGCCTCATGGTATTATGGGAGAGACAACAAGCAAATAACTACATAGAGACAAGAGATAGCCAGGATAAAATGGATATAATCAACAGGATGAAGGCATTAGCATTAAGTGGGAGCAGGAAAGGCTCCATGTAGAAGGGGAGATTTTATCTGGGTCTTGAAGGAAGACAGGAGGGTTAGTGGATAGAGTGCTGGCTTCAGACACTTTTTTAGTGGTTATGACCCTGGGTAAGTCACTTAACCTCTGTTTGCCTAAGTTTCTTCAAACGTAAAATGGGGATAATAATATCAGCACCTATCTCCCAGGGTTGTTGTGAAGACCAAATGAAATTATTTGTCAAAAGCATTTAGCACATGGTGCCTGGTCCATTGTGAACACTACATAAATACTTATTCCCTCACCATCCCTCCTTCCCCTTTCAGGAAACCTGCCACTTTTCCTTGCGCTAAAGAAGGGGCCAGCAGAGCAACTGCTCCTGGGTCCTGTTGCTCCTGGACTCTACACAGTGCCCTGGTATGCTGAGAATTTGCCCTGCCTGTTTTGTGAAGACTGAGATGCAGGGAGGACCTGACTAGTCCCAGGTCACTCCAGCAAGTGGTAGGACTCCTGGCCTCAAGACATCCGTCCCATTCCATGCTCCTAACCACTTCCCTGATCTCTGGCATTCACTTCCCTTCTCTCCATCTCTCTTTCCAACATCTTGACTCTGTGCTTTCAGAAATGGGGAGGGAAGAAGGATGACCCCACCCACTTGCTGGTGATGGTTTTTTTGACTCAGTACTTCTCCACACCCAGTCACCCAGCCCACAAATGTTATATCATCTAGTGAGAAAAAATACAAGTGAGTTGGGACTCAACCACTTTCTTTATATATCTCTGGCCATTCATGTGAAGCCTCTACAGCGGGTGTGAAGGGTGCCCCCCCCATTCCTGCGGAGGAATGAAACACTCACCATTATCGAAGACAGTGCCTGCTGTGAACGAGAGCTCTGAATCATGTTCAGCCTTGCAGGCATACAAGGCTTTTGCTTTTCGGAATGGTGAGCTGTGAAAACAGAAGTTTATTTAGTGGGTCTCCCCATAAAAAATGAAACCCCAAAGTGAGACAAACAAACAAAAACCAACCTCTCTATAAACCCAAGATAGCACTCCTCTGACCTCTCTTCTCCTTGTAAGCCACCTACTTCTCTGTCTCTTTCTCATCGGAAGACATGAGAAATCGACCAGGTGTCAGAACTCGAGATGGAAAAAATGCATGGCTCAGAGAAGAAAAATGAGAAATATTTAAACAAAAGAAACACTTTCTGAGACACCATTCTTCCTTGAGGGCCACCCTGTGCCACACTGAAGCTTACCCTGAAAAACAAATACTAAAGAGTGTCAAATGGGCCTGGCCCTTCAAGAACTTCAGAATGGGAGCACCTGAGGGTAGTCTTGGGAGTGGGAAGGCTGGGTCTGGGAAGCTTTAACTAGCTTTACTGTAGGGTATCAGCGGGAGAGGTTGTTGTTAAAATTGGGGAATGTCTCGTGAGTCAGAAAGAAGAAATTCCAGAAAATCTGGGTCTCCACTTAGGACACCCAGGTTGATGTGGACCATCTCATGTGTTAATTAAAAAAAGTTGGGGGGGGGGGGGAGGCGGTTAGGTGGTACAGTGAATAGAGCACGGCCCTGGAGTCAGGAGGACCTGAGTTCAAATTTGGCCTCAGATGTCTACTTGACACACTTACTAGCTGTGTGACTTTGGGCAAGTCACTTAACCCCAATTGCCCTCCAAAAAAAAAAGCAAAAAACCAAAAAAATTCCCAAAACTTATTAGGGATGGGGGGGAGGGGGAGAAGAAAGATGCCAAAGGGCACTACTCCTATGCATAGGCTTTTGTAGTGCTTGTGGTTAAAGATGTGTATTCAATAACTGTTTCCCAAGGCCAAGTACTTTGGGGATTCCTGTTGTAAGGAATTTCTGTTGTAGGGCACTAAAATAGTAGCCAAATGATATTTTCTGCCTGGTGACCAAATTTAAGAGATTCTCTCTGGGAGGGAGATGAAAATTAATTATCTGGGGTCAGCTGGAAGATCTCATTTTCCTTGCAAGAACTGGTGCATTAATTGCCAAAACTCTAAAAGAATCTGTTTTGGGAGCTCACTGTCGAAAATGAGATTGTGCTGTGATAACTCAAACCTGTACAAAGAAACATCAGAGGGCTCAGATGTATTTTCCACCTAGCTATTTGAGGGTGTCCATACTGACGCTGATCCTCATTTGTACTATCTTGTGCCTACAGGTGGATAAACTGTGAATCCGGGGCCCACTGTAACATTTGTTTTGGTTTTCAGTGGCAGAAGTCGGCTTGAGCTGATCACCGGAGACTCTAAGTACTTAGGGAGGGAAGGGACACTTTGGGGACAACTGTAGCTATACTTCTTTTAAACACTAAAGCCAGTTTCTTCCTTGGGAAAGATAGAGACCTGGATGAAAAAGGTATGGGGTATGTAGGGCCAGTTATCTAAAATTCCTGGGCCTTTCGAACTGACAAGGTGAAAAAAAAATACGGAAAGGCTGGATGCTCAAAGCAGATGGCTGCCCCAATTTTGTTGCCAGGACACAGTTTACTGTTGTCCTCTTGAGTGTTTCAGCATCCAAGTACCGGGAAGGAGAGAGTGAAAATGGGATGGGGTTTAGGGAAACCCTTAAAAAAATTCACAAGCACCAACTTGAAGAGTACTCTCTCTATGAGCATCATTTAGAAAAAGCAAAAGATTTATGAGACAAGGGGTTAACTATAGCCTGTGATCTAAACCAGGGCTCCTCCTGACAGCTCAGGGCTAAATGCAAAAATGTACGAATTCCCAGGGAGAAATAAATTGCCTCCTTTTTTTTTTTTTAAGTAGTGGGGGGGCAGGGGGGGCAGAGCAAATTTTATAGAGCAGACTGGGCAATCCGGTTATGAAAACTGCTGAAATAGCAAAGAATGAAACTGCCAAGAAGGTGGAAAAAGTATGTGACTGACAAACAAGGCTCAGTGTGTAGTGGAGAGGAGAGCACAGAGAATCCTCCCAGGTTGGCCAATGCCTTAAATACCAGGTTCTCAATCTGGCGCCCTGCCCTGGGGGAAGGGAGGAACAGAGCGAGTGGGAAAAAGAGGAGGAAAGTGAAATAGTGAGGGAATACCAAGGGAGGAACTGCATTTTCACAGACCAGACTTTCAAAGAAGTTACAATTATTGACCAAATTTTAAAACAGTAATTGAAAAAAATATGACAGGTGAAGAAAATCAATGGGGGAGAAGGATGGTTGTTGGGAATCTGAAAGGTAGAAAGTCTGGGATATTCAAGTAAGAAAGTTGGTGATGAAAAAGAGATGATAGTCTATCAGTGGTTTTTTAATATGTGGCAGTAAAGGAACAGTTACCTTGTGCTTTCTGGGTAGAAGGGGGTCTTGGGGGGACAGGGAGGCTAGATCAATCAATCAGTAAACATTTATTGGGCTCCTACTAGACCATAAAAGGGTCCTGATTTTTCCTGCCTGGGTATCTAAAAGGAATAGTTGACAAGCTCCCTAAGAGGCCTCTTTCCCATGGATTTCTCCTTATCCTCTATTTCTCCCCCCAAACTCCTCCCAACCACCCCAATGCACTGTAAGTGTATGAAAGTGAAGGGAATATCTGAGTGGCTTTGGAATGGGTTAGCTCCTATTCCCCAGGGAAGGTTCTTTAACTTTTTAAAAACCGTCCAGCCTAACCAGAGATCAGGGGGCCATCTTTTTTTACTCCCACTCTCCACCTTTTCCCCACCCTTTCTTACTCCCAAGCAGATCACTAGGTTCTTACCCATATGGAAAAATCTAGTCATCTGAGTTCACATTCAAAGGTTTGGCTTTGATTTCTTGATTTTTCAAAAACCTCACAGGGTTTCTTGGGCCCTTCACACTCCTTCCCTCCCTCTCCCTTTTTTCCTGCCCCACTGGCATCTCAACAGGTGTGGGGGTGGTACTAACAACAGAGGGCTATCCCCATTGCTCCTGTAGCTATGCCCTTTAAAGCTCTGCTGGGGCTTCAAGGACACGAACTAACTGGGGTTTTGCTGGTTCATTTTTAATTTTTGCCTCTGAGCATGGCAAGAGGCCAGGAAAGCACTCAGTGGAGTTTCCCCTGTATGCCCTTGCAAGGCTTGCAGAGTGATGATACACTTTCCCCTTGTCAGGCACCCATGGGTCTGGGTCAGGGTTGTGTGACATATTGACTTGGTCCTTCTGTCAAGGCCTCCAAGTAACCCTTGGGTTGTGCAAGGCTTGAATATAGCATCTAGAGCTTCTCAGGGGATAGGAGAGGATGAAGGTAAATTTTGCTCAACTTCATTATCTCTTTAATGGGTTACTATAAGTGGTTATCTTTCTGATGTTCAGAACTGTTTATGCAACAATAAACACCAAAACAGTTAGGACTAGGGAGAGATAAGATAGATCATGCTGATACTAGAAAGTCAAAAGAAATTCACAGAACTACTACTTTTCTCTTTTTAAGGGTTCTCCCCATGGAAAGAAATCTGAACTTTGAGGGTTTTTTTGGTAGGCCCTATAGGAAATGAAGAACAGGCAGATGTCACCACCTCTTGGCTATATTCTGCAATAGCAAGGAGGGATTCTATTCATCTGTGACCCACTGAATGGCTGATTGTCCCAAGGTATCACACATTTTCACAGTGCAGGGCACACAGACTTGGATCAGCCACATTCATTGCATATCCAGTTTCTTCCTTTGGGTGTTTCAAAATGGCAGCTTCACAGTTATTTCTGGAGTAGCCTCCTATTAGGGTGCTACTCCAATATTGGCCAGAGAGGTCACTACTGAGCAAAAGGCAGTTCTTCCATTGCAAAAATCCTGCTGGGTGAGGAACCTTGCCACCAGCATTCTTCTAACCTTGTAATAATCTTTGGGTAGAACTGAATTAAGGGGAAAAGGGAATGACAAGTCTAAGATTCCAGACCAGTGTTAAGGGCTTGCTGAATCTCTGGGGATGTGTGAGGGGAGACCCATAGAGGCTAAGATCCAGGGCCATAACGTATTATTCTTCTTGAATGGTGTAATTACCTTTCATCTAGGAGCTAACTTGTCTCTATATGCTCCTTGATCAAAATCCAGGAACCCTATTTTTCTAATGCCCAGGTTACTTAGGGCTCTGGGAGGCAAATTTCTCAAGTAATATTTCTAAAAACACCATTACCACCTCACATTTATATAGCAACTTATGGTTTACAAATTATTTTCATCCCAACAGATGTGAGAAGTACGCATTACCTACCATTTTAGAAATGAGGAAATGTAAGCTCAACAAAGTTGTGACTAGTCTATGAAAACTCATCTAGTAAGCTGCAGAAGCTATACTTGAACTCAGTTCAATGTCATTTTGAGTAAGCCACTCTGCCTTCCAAAATCTGATGGGTTTCACACTGTCTTAACAGGTGGAAAGATATCAGTTAAGGTAACAGACAATGCCTCACCCCAGGGCCACAGAGTATTAATAAAGGTGTTTCCTAGGGCCCATAATTTATTTCTAGGAAATTACTTGGGCAATAAGAGACACTAGTGGCTTAATCTCTACACCATCATTGTGAGGTGGGGAGGAAGAACCATAAGAAAAAGTACATATAACAAAGAATCTCTACTCTTCTGTACCTGAATTTGGAGCTACAGAGTCAAGCTAGTCTCAAAAGCTAAGATTTGCAGCTAATCCTAGAGCTGAGGTGGTGCAGTTTAAAGCAAGCAAGGATTCTTAATCTTGGTGTATGTCAGGGCTCCTTGGGCAGTTTGATGAAGTCTATGAACCCCTTTTCAGAATGTATTTAAATGTATAAAATTAAATACATAAGACTGAAAAGGAAAATGCTGAATTGGAATATTTTCATTAATATTAACTATTTATTCAGTATTAAATATTTTTTAGAAAACAAATTTGTGGACCTCTAATTAAGAAACTTTGGCTTAGAAGAATGCTGGACTAACCAAGAATGAGAAGTGTTGGGTTCTAGTTCTGGCCCTATTTAATTATGTGGCTTCAGGTATGACACTTGACCTGAACTTCCCATCTGTAAGACAGGAAGAGTACCAGATAGTTTTATTAATCTCACATCACTACTGTGAGAATGTAACAGCAAAACTCATATGTGCACATTTTATGTGTACATGATATATATATGAAAATGCATATTTAATATATTAGTCAACCACATTCCTTGATATGACTTCTTTTGTGTGGGAACATATGATCAAGTAAGTTTTCATCAAGGCTGTATGTGGGCCTTTTATCTATCTAGTCTCAACTAATGAAAACAAACAAACAAACAAAAGGAATGATGCTTAAGTCTCTTAAGATCAAAATTTAACAGCAGGAAGGTGAGGTCAAGAGTTCTGGACTTGTGGTCAGAAGACTTGAATCGCTCTGCCAGTCAGTAATAGTGTGACACAGGGCACACAAGAGATGGTAAAAAGAGGCCAGGACCATCTGTAGCCTTTGCGCCTTATTCATTTCCCAGGAGCCTTCCTTCTGAAAGGCCTAGGTGAAGTGGATCATAAAACCTGTATCTGGAAGCCAAAAATGGAGGAAGAATTGTAACAAGGTCATCATCCTCAGGGAGAGAAAACAGCTCATTCTGCTCACCAATGGAAAAAGGCATGACACGCTACAGATAAGCATGACACGTGATGCTTAATGGAAATGAAGCCAATGAGGGCACCAACAGCCCTCGACCCAATGTATTCTGTTACCAGTTGTCCATCTAATTCGGTGTTTTCTGCCAGTGGCATTTAGGGAAATGGGATCTTTGTCCTGCATGATGCCTCTTTCAACTATTGAGAATAAGTCTCAGAAATGGCAGATTTCTCATTAATAACTTGTCAAGCATCTATTATCCATTCATTTGCCCTAAGCCCTTCTTAAATCTATTTATGTCTCCTCCATTAGATTATAAGCTCTTTAGGGGCAGTGGTGTTGTTTAATCTTCATTGATCCATGTGTCAATACTCATAACCCTTAGTATGGAATGAAGAATAAACACTGCTTGATCCTAACAAAAATAAAAAGTGTAAAGAAGTGGAAGGTGTGACTCAAAGTTATTCCTGTTTTAAAGGTAGTATACTAAAGCTCTGAGGGCCTCTTAGAGTTAGTTAATGACCAATAAGGGAATTTTACCTAGAAGATTCCATTTCAGAGCCCTGTCTTCAAATCTGACTATACCACAAATAGTACAGGGGAATTTACATGGGAAATGACCCACTGGCTTAGGTTAATTGTCCCTTCAAGCTCAAGATTTTTGTTTTTTCACAGTAATACTATGGGAAAGGGGTCATCTCCTACAAAATGTCATCCTTGAAAATTAGATATGCTATATAGATATCCCTTTACTAGGCTGACAGGAGGCTGAACACCCAGCAATTTGTCCTGAAGCCTTCTGCGATCCTATTTATACTTTGGACCTCATGGTAAACAAGTCCAGGTTTGGGCTGCAGGGTCCAAACCTTTGCAGGAGCCAAAATAACAAGTGAAAGCAGGACAAAGCAAATAAAAATATACAGCAGTAGCAACATGAAATCAAACAAACCCTGCAACAGACCTGATGGGGGATGAGTCACTGGACGTAGATGAAGTGGGCATAGGGCTGGATGGCGCAGAGAACATGGGCCAGGACGGTGAGAGGGGTGAAGTTGGGCTTGGATTCGGGGGGCTGTAAAACATAACCAGAACACTTATCAACAACACACAGGGGAAAGATAAACAGGATCTTGAGGCATTAATACAAGACTGAGAGAGGTGGGAAGAAGGGAAGGGAGTGCTGGGGAGACAAGAAAGGACACTGAAATCTGAGAATAAGATGTCAGTGCTGAATATGCAAATTAAATTAATGGGTCCTTCCAAGTTATACCTGTTGTGATTCCTTGGAGGATAAACACACACCTTTGCCCTGCAGAGCAACTGCTTACCAGATTATAGGAGGTTCCTTTAATAAAGTCAGTTGTGCATTCTTCTGCTAAAGCAACACTCCCCAAATTGGTTTTATGCCCTCCCACACCTACAACACATCGATGGCATCTTCTGACCTCATTTCAGGACACGCAGTGTCCACAAACCCTTGGCCCCACTTGGTTGGTCCCACTCACCCTGACTTGCTTCTGAGCAGAAATGGCTCTTCTCTGAGCCACAGTCCATGTTAGCCAGAAAACAATTTCCTGTTTACATTTTTTACTAAATGGGCCTAGCACACTGGGGCCACAGAGTAGTGTAGTGACATAAAGACAATTTGGAGCCGAGATGAACCAACAACATGCTTCTTATATGGGATATTACTCAAAGACGGGCAACTATCAACCATTCTGGGGCTGGGAAATCAATTACATGGCTCCTTTACTTTCTTGGAATTTGGAACACTGCAGGAACCTCCAGATGGAAGGAGGGTGGAAGTGTAAGGAGTTAAACCAATCAGTGTTGCTAAGTGTTGAGTTGCCCTTAAAAAAAAAAAAAGGTTGATGCGAAGGAAGATTGAAACAATGGCATCTGTTTGGGATTTCATGTAGGCTTTTAACCATGTGATACTGTGTCCTATTTTTAATACCATTGATAACCAGGATATATTAATAATACCCTTCAAAAAGATAAGTCTCAGATAATTCAGTAGATACTAAGGAAATGATGAAGCCCATGTACTATGTAGACACTGAATAAAGAACCAATGGATGGCTGCTCTTTCTGGTTTAGCTGTTTCATTGGTTTGAATGTACCATTTGATTTGTGACCACTTGGGTACCCAGGTATATTACTCTTGGGCCACAGCTAATCCCACCTGGTTCATATTTATAGCATGAAAATTATCATGAGAAATCAGATTCTCCTCTTGGGGATGCTGAATGAAAAAACTATGGAAATAAAATTGGTTTTTGGATAAACTGAAAGTCTAACATCTGACCTCTGTACTCATCAGAAAACTCAATTATTCTGTGTCCTCCTTTGATAATGTCATAACTCTAGTACTTTTCTGAACAGGAGGCAAGTATCAATTTCTCTGTTTTGTTTTGGAGGTGCCCACCTAATTTGAAAGAGGGAAAACAACAGGGAACAAGGAAATTCTAACATAAAGACTCCCCAAGACTCATGTCCATATGAAAATGACCAACAACATAGGTTCTCTTTTCAGTCCTCTGTTGACTTGGTTTTCTCTTTTCATTGCTTGGGGGAAGAATAGACTGATTTGAGATGCTGCTCACTCACCTTTTTAAATTACTGGGTTAACAAACATTTATTGAGCACCAGAATACCAAATATCCTGGGGGATGGTAAAGAACATAAGCCCTTGTTCTCTAACCTCAAGGAGCTTAGAACATAAATTGGACGGACAAGATATATAGTATATATAAAAAGATAACTATGATGCCAGCAAGATATATAGTACATAAAAAAAAGATAATCATAATACAAGACAATATATAATTACCAAATGAGGGGCATCTACTGTCACTGATGTTTTCCTTATTGGTCACTTAATTCTTTTTTTCCTTTTTGGAGAGGGGAAGGCAGGTCAATTGAGGGTTAAGTGATGCCCAAGGTCACACAGCTAGTAAGTGTTAAGTGTCCAAGGATGGATTTGAATACGGGTCCTCCTGATTCCAGGGCTGGATTTCTATTCACTGTGCCACCTAGCCACCCCTGGTCACTTGGGTCTGCCCCGTACAGTACAGAGTTTAAGTGCCTAAAGTATTAAGTGGCTCCTGATTACCTTTAGGATAAAATCTGAACTATTCCGCCTGGTGTTTAACCTGTATTTACATCTATAAAGTCAAGCTAAATTCAATCCACAATTTATCTCTACCCTATCTTCCTTTTAAAAAGGTCTTATTATTGCCTTTTTTTTTTTACACCAATGCCACTTTCTTTTAACCCCTTCCTTCAGGGAACCATTCCTTATAACCCCTTCTTTAGCTCCCCACCCCAATTTAACCAAACCAATAACCAAAGCTGATTGTTTAAACCATATTAAAAACCCTGCCATCTCCATCCTTTACTCAGACCAAAGGGTACGTTTCCTTACCACTTCTTTGGAGGGCATTCATCACTGTAGTACTTAGAGTCTACCCTTCCAAACTTATTTCACATTACTCTACTTCATACCTTTTATATTCCAACAAAATTGGCCCACTAGCTACTGGTTCCTTCAATTCCATAGCTCATTTCATTTCTGTACCTTCAATTCCTGCAGGTGATAGAGTTCCCCATGGAAAGGATACAAGGAAGGAGCTTGCCTCTCAGACATCTTGCTCTCTTCAAGGCTCTGCATAGAGGCGACTTCTTACGCTAATTTGTCAGCACCATCTCCCTGCACAAACTGCTGTGTACTATGTACACAGTATCTCTGTAAAGGTGTAGTATCCTCTCCTATTGTATTGGGAGATCTTTAAGGCTGAGGATTTGGGGGGGGGATGGGGGGGGAGGGAGTTGTCTCTGTTCTCCAGGAGGAAGCACATAGTAGGTACTCAAGAAATCTTCACTGAATTCGATCACTTGTCTTATTCTCTCATTTATACTGCATGGTCCATAGCTTTTTCCTTTGGGACCAGATGGCTGCATTTGGCCCTGATCCTGAGAGAGGGCTCATTTTCCCAGCCTTCTCAAACACCCCCTCCCAAATGGATAATGATACAGTAGGGAAGCCCTGGCAACAACAACTTAACTGTGGGCTGGCACAGGGAATCAAGCTCATACCAAGACCAATTGGAGGCTCCTTATGGATGCCCCTGCCCAGAGTCCAGAGCCAATCTGCCCCCCCGTTCAGCGGTTACAAATGGGATCTACGGGGCATTAAGATTTTTTTGGAGGTTTTCTTTAAAATGGATCCTAGAAGTAGCAAACTCCTTTGGCTTGTGGTCTCTTCTGAGTAATGTAGTTGCATAAGAAGATGCTACTGGGAGAGCCATCATGTATTATGAAGGTTATGGGTTTTTTCCTTCTGTTTTTGTTTGCTTCTTTGGAAGGGTCATTTTATACTCTTTAGCTTAGCAGCCCTTTTCACTACAGAAATGTATGACTGTAGATTAATTTTAAAACAGCAATAAAACTTAGCTTACCAAGACTTGCCCCTCTTGACTCTGATATCTTCCCTTAATACCTATATCATTTTAAGCTTCCTTTCTTACTTAGGACAACAAAGGGTAATAAAAAAGTAAGAGCTAAATGGAGAGAAAACAGGTTCATAACCATAGGAACATTAAGGATAGATGTTTAGAAAGGCACTAAAGTTTAATAACATATCAACAATCCTGTTGGGAGGTACCAGGGATGAGACAAATGACCCCTGGACTCCTTCCAGAGTGTGAGGGGAAAACCATTCCCTGTTTGGATTATCCTAGAGTGAGCTCAACAGCACATAACTTTGGGGTTCTGCCAGCCACACCCACTTCAAGGCCAAACAAAAAAGTTAAACTAAAAGCATGGAAGGATTATTTGTTGGTTGAGTTTGGCATTAAACATAAAGGATTCTCAGGATTCTGACTAATGATATCCCCATAAGGAGAGCATCCCAACCCAGAGGATCAGAGATTTAGAAATGCCAGTTATCTCAGAGGCCATCAAAGTTATCCCATATTTACAGATGAAAAAACTAAGACTAATTATTACAGAGGGCAGTAACCTGAAGGTCCAGGGATGATGGCAACTAGGATCTGGACAGGATGGAATGAATTGTAATGGAGGAGAAATAAGTGATGGTGGCAATGGAAGTGTCTGAAAGTGGCACTGGGGAGGAAGAAGTATACTCCTCACTGCTGTTTTAGGAACTGTATGTCAAGGAGTATGAGAGAAGGAGAAACCAGCTTTGGAGAGAGTGCCAAGAGATGTAGTGTTTTCAGAAAAAAATCGAGGTTTCAGAGACATCAAGAGACTGGCTAATTGGTAAGTGGCAAAGAAGTGAGAGATTAGCCAAAAAAGGTTTGAATGGTCCTTGTGAGAACCCATTACTGGGAAAGTCCTAATAGGCACCTAACAAGTCACCTGTATTAGGTGACTGGTCCACTTTGTTGCTTTTCCCTTTGCTCTACTCTTCTCAGATCGCAGCGGCACCTCTGTCCTTAGGAAAGCATATAGACATAGTAGGAATCAGGGTAGATGAAAGGAAGAATGGAAAAGATCTATAAAGACCTTCTAAAATCCTACAGGATCATCTTAATTAATGTGTTTTTAATATATATTAATTATATATTATATAGAATAGTAATATAAATGCACTCCTATATTATGTTATCTATTATATAATTATATACATAAAATATATAAAAATACACATAATACATTAATATATTATATGATAAATTAATATAATTTTTAAAAAGTATTCCTTTATGGTATTAAAGAATTTTCTGGTCAAAACTTTTCACTGGCTCCCCACTGTCTACTGAATAAGGTTTACATTCCTTTGCTTGGTAATCAAGGTCTTCTTTAACCAGATACCTTCCTACCTTTTTTTTTTTTTAAATGTTGATATCTTTTGTTTTTATACCACAAAAATTTCTGTAAGCATTCCTACCCCCCTCCCCACTCATAGATGATAAATTTCTTCCAGGCAAGAATTCAACCTCACCCCTCCTAAGATAGAATGAGTGATCTCTTCAAGCACCAAAGCCCCCAGACTGCACCCAGCACAATGGTTCTAACTCTCTTGACAGAACATCTCTCATCACCCATGGGAGCCAGTGAAACCCCCTCTAACCACCAAAGCAAGACCTTCCTCTTCTCCCCATCTTTTTCATTCCTTCCCCCCTTCTCCTCCTCCCCCACTCCCTTTGAAGCTCTTGTCTACCTGAGAAATGTGTTACTTTCCCTCACTACTAGTCTTTGATTTGGCCCAGGTCACATCCCGTATTTGTCTCTACCCCTCTGCTTCCCTTTCTCCTTTTCATGCATCTTCCTATTTTGAAATGTAGTCTCAGAAAACAGATTCACCTGTAGGCAGGCTGCTAGAAGATTCTGTTCATGACACCCCAAGTTCATCTTTCCACCATCATTTCCACCTGACTTCTACCTTGATCTTCTTGTGTATACTTAGAAGTCCCTTACTGTTCTCTCTGCTGTAAGTCTGCTGCTATCTTTGGCTGTGGCATTCATTCACCTCTTTTGCATTCTGTTTTCTAGGGTATTCAAGGAACAAATGATCCCTTCAGCTCTAGTTTTCTAAGAATGTTTTAAATGCCACTTTATTATTGAATGTTCATATTTTTTTTCCATTTATGCTCATATTTGCAGGGTAGGTCATTCTGAGTTGTATCCTGAGCTCCACTGTTCTTCAAAATACATTATTCAGTTCCCTCTTGCATTTACTGGTAGGTATAGAATATTTTGGTGTTATTTTTGTTTTCCTTTTAAACCACTCAAGAGCATTGTGTTGCGGTTCTGTTCTCCTCAAATCCATAAGGCCCTCTCTCATCAAGTGTTAGATCATTTTCCTTTATTTCCTTTATTTTGCAGTATTTATTCATAGATGCTTGAACTTGTTTATTAAATGAGAGGCATATTTCCTAATATTTCCTTCTACTGTTAATGTTTTCTCTATAGTTTTTCTGCTTATGTTCAGGGTCTCCAAATTGCTTCTTTCAGGGATTTTTGGTAATTTCAGGATTCTTTTCTTTTCTGTTCACTTTCTGACTCCTTCCCCTCTGATGGTGGTTTCCTAGGGGCTGGATATCAAAGCATTTCAACCTCCTTCTATGCTGGGCAATCTACAGTTCAGTAGACTAGGTCTGCTCCAAGTGACTTTGGAGAACATGGAACTTGCCCCCAGCTAGATGCTAGGCTCTTCCCTAAGGTTTAGTGGAGTGCTGTATACTGTACATCCCTTCCCTCTGTTTCTCTACTCTCCTGTAGTGATTTTTTGCAGTAGAGAAAGCTGCTGCCATGGCACTATCTGTCATGAGCTCAGCATGCAGCCTACACCACTCTCAAGTGTAGCCTGAAGCAGATTAAAATATAATTAGGAAATAGTTAAGAAAATAAATAAAAGTACAATAAAGCATAGATAGTATCATTTTAAAGTCAATATGTGGCCCACAGGAATCCTTAGGTACAGTTTAGTGAC
Organism: Gymnobelideus leadbeateri; assembly: GCA_011680675.1. Classification (NCBI taxonomy): domain Eukaryota; kingdom Metazoa; phylum Chordata; class Mammalia; order Diprotodontia; family Petauridae; genus Gymnobelideus; species Gymnobelideus leadbeateri. Next base: position 77,448 of record WOXC01004041.1, read on the forward strand.
CTCTGTTTGTTTGGCACCACTGATATAAACTTTGTATCTCCCCTTAGTACCTAACATAGTACTGTGCAAACAATAGGTATGCAAATCTATGTTTACTATTTAAGAAAAACACATAATTGGAAAGTCAGGGAAACTAAAGGGGCAAGGAGGGGCAGAAACAACAAAGGCAAACCAGATGCTCAGTTTAGAGACAGGTATTAAGGTGAAAAGTTTTACAGGTAATCGCCAACATGCTATAAAATACTGCACTTAAAAATGATTTATTTTTAGTTTTCAGCATTCACTTCCTAAAATTTTGAGTTCTTAATTTGCTCCCCCCTCCCAACCTGGTGTACAATATGTTATAGGCAATACATTACATTCATATTAAACTACTATTAAATACTATACTTTTAAAGGAGGTTGATCAGCTGCATTTCCTAACAGTTGAACAAGACAGCAAGGCTCGATTTCTCCTTAGGAGTTACCCAGGATGCTGTTTTCTTTGAAAATTAATCAGAGTGGTATGACATACAATGGAACAGATTTATAGGTTGCCAAGGAATTCTTAAAGCAGTAAAAGATTCAAAAAGTATTTAAACCACATATTGGGGGTGGGTGGGAGAAGGACTTTCTGCTCTTTACAATTCATAGTGCTGTCACAAAATCATGTTGCAATGAGAAATGAATAGTAAGGATGTCCTCTTGGGACACTTGAGGGGGGAACTGGTGGTACCTGCTGACAGGGCAGAGTTCTGGCTTGGAAACTTCAATCCTCATTTGAGTCAATCATGTGTTTATTTTAAATGGACCACAGCTGGCAGAGGGGTCGCATTCAAAAACAAAACAAACTGGTTTACTTCATGTAAGAGATGAGGTAGTGGGTGGTGACGATGATGGTGGTACCACCAGTTGTCAAGGACCAGGGGAGCAAAGATACAGCACTTTAGCTGTCAGGTATAGGATGCAGAGACCTATGGATTTAGAGTCATATGGCTTGAGCTTGATCCTTAGCTCTACCCCTTACTTATTACTATGTGACTTTGACACTACTCAGTCTAAGTCTCAATTTTCTGATCTGTAAAATAGGGAGACTACCCACACTACCTATATTCACAAGGCTGTCATGAGGAGCAAATGAAGACAATTTAGGCTAAGCACTTTGTAACTGGAAATCACGTGTGCTACTTTTTTTGTCATGATATTTGTAAAGATGTTTAATCATACAAAAAAGCTTCCTGCTCTAAACCTCTAGTGTGATATTATAATTCACTGAGACTATTTTTAATGGTTTAGCAAAAAAATAAAAAATAAAAAAAACTAACCAAAACAAAGTCCTTTAACATTAAACATCAATACAAATAACTCAACTTGCTTAATAAATTTTTACATGAAATTAAAATATCAGAGCATAAAACATAACTCTATTTCAGTCACTCCCCTGAAGTCCCTTGTCAGAATTTTTTGTCTATTTATTCTCACCGATGTTACCTCATAAATTTTAGTTAGTAAGCACTGTCTTCTATAAGCTTGTCTTTTTTTTCTTTGTGATGTTATAAAGTCCTTCTAGATTTCTTTGTATTCTTTAAACTTGTCAGTCTTAAGTACATTCTAGTAGTCTATCATAATTTCTCAGTATTTCTATATTTAAAAAATGATTTTGTATTTTATAGGTAAAAGTAATTTCTAACATTTATCTTTAAAACTTTTGAGTTCCAAATTCGCTCCCTTCCTCCTTCTCTCCCCATTGAGAAGGCAATTTGATATGTTACACATGTGAAGTCATGCAAAACATTTCCATGATAGTCACGTTGTGAAAGAGACACCCCCCCCCCAAAAAAAAACTCAAGAAAAATAAAGAAAAAAATTTTTTTTAAATATGCTTCAATCTGCATTCAGATACCATCAGTTCTTTCTCTGGGGATGGATAGCATTTTTTCATCACAATTCCTTCAGAGATGTCTTGGATCATTGTCATAATTTCTTTAACCATTCTTCTATTGCGGGACATTTAGATTGTTTTATTATTAGTATTCTTATACCAGCTCTCAGACAAAATTCTCAAACCACTGATCTATACTACAGTCAGCTTTATTTGACCTTGAGGGAAAGTTAATGTGGTGCTTACAACTAACGACATAGAAAATGGATTTTTTTGGGATTGCAATTCAGTACCTTTTACACAACTATTCTTTTGGTTTTTTAACTATCCGATTTAAGCACAGACATGACTATTCTCACTCCCCTACTCAGCAAGAAACTCCATTGGCTCCCTATTGTTTTCGGGAACAAAACCTTTTTAGCTTTTAGAGTCCCTTAGAAGCTGATTCCAACCTACCTTTCTTGCCTCATTATACATCACTTTCCTTTCTCCCTAAAATTTGGACAAACTGATCTTCCTGTTGCCCTCACACTCTTATTTCCTGTCTATGCTTCAGCTGTGGCTGTCCCCAATACCTGGGGTACAAGTATTAACCTCCTCCACTCCCTCTCACAAAATCCATTATTTTCTTCATGACTCAACTCAGGGAAAATCATCTACCTAAAGCTCTTCACTATACCTCTAAGTGTCCCTCCTCCCTAAACTATTTTGTATTTACTTTCTATGTCCTTATATTCATACCCTAGTCTCCTCTAGACAGAATGTAAGCCTGAGGGCAGTGACAATTCCATTTCTATCCCCAGCAATTAGCACTGTGCCTGTCACATGGGAGATACTTAAAATGCTTGTAGACTTATGGTAGGCAATCAATGTGGAAAGAGCACTGGAACTGGAATAAAAGGGCTTAAATTTTAATCCTGGCTCTATCACTTACTTGGTCTTCAATGTGAATTATTTACATATATATGTCTATGCTTTTATATGCACATATACATATGTATATATACACATACACAGTGTCCCAAAAGTCTCAATACAGCTTTAAATTATTAAAGCTTAAAGTACACATATACACACATACTTTATAAACTTTAAAGTGTTATATAATTGTAAGTTTGGCTTTTTTGGGTGGGGTGAGGGTGGGGGGGGACAATCTCTATAGGAGAAGGGAGGAACAGAGGGGAAGAGACAGGACCTTCGGGGTGGGAGAGTGCAACATTCAACTAAGACTTAGGGAAGAGCCCAAAGTACCAATAGTACTCACTCCCTTCCTCTTCCTCCTCCCACCTCCTCCATCCCCCCCACCCCCAACATTACCAGCATCTGTATGACTTTGGTAAATCACTTAATTTCCCAGGTCTAAAATGAGGAAGCTGGACTAGATGACCTCCAGGACACCTCCAAAACGAGGTCTACACTCACTATGATGAATTCCCACACATCTGCTCACTGGGGTAACAGAACAAACACCTTAGCTATCCTCGAGTGTATTTCTTTCAAACATGTGGAGAACCAGAGAACCATCCCTATTAAGCAAGAGCTCCTTCATTTCTCTGGGGCAAAGGATACCATAGGGTATTTTTTTTTTTTTTTGTTAAGGGATAATTGGATAAACTGGACCATCCTTTAACTCTGTGGACTCCAAGTCTTTGGCCATCTGTTGTCCTTTTTTCATGCTGTCTCCTTACAGGGACTGTTTCCTGTTTGGACTTGGGCCGGGTTGGGGGCGAGGGGTGTTGCAAAAAGAATTCCCAAAGATTCAAAACTGTCTACCCTGAAAACAAAGGAACAACTAAAACAGAAGGGAAGGGCCTGGATGTTAGCCTTCCGCTTAACAGCAATCATGGGGATAGGGAATTCCTTGAATAAAAAGCCTAAAAATATTCTTCCATATTAAGAACTCTGATCAACAGAAGGCAATCTGTTTAAAATAGTGTCTAAAAGTATTAAGTCAAACATCTGGTACAACACAATACCAATTTGTGTTTGATGACCATGAAAGGCATCCAAGATATAGGTAAAAGCCCTCAGCTATTTTTCTCTGGGTGAAAGTCTGATACCCTCCTCCCCCTATCTGTATGTTTTAGTCTAGTCAAAATGTATGAGACATTAAAAAATTAACTACTAATTACTATCTGAAATGCCGTTTAAATGATTTTTCTTGGGTGAATCCGTATACAATATCCGCCTCTTCCCTCCTCCACTCACCACCACCAAAGAACACTCTCTTGATGAGTTTTGGGATAACTGCAGTCCCCTCCTCCCCCCTTTTCATTTGGTTCAGTGGAGCACATGGGCTCTATTGGAAAAACCTTTTCAAATGATTTTCCAGGGAAGTCATCCTTTCCACTGGAAAACAGATTTAACATCTGTGAATGAAAACAACCTACAGTGAAAGAATTTTTATATCAAACCATATGCCTTCCTGACCCATACTATAAAAAGAGTGAAAGAAAATCAACTACAGTGAAATTTTATTAATTCTTATCCTCCATATTCAGAGTCAGGATTAATTTACCCTAGGCTACACAGACATTTTTTTTCTGCAACCATCTAAGTGAAAAGTATTCACTCAAGCAGCCTGGTCTAATGGAAAGAGGGACTTGAACACCACCGCTTAGATGTTTCTTGACCTAGGCAGAAGATTTGATTATCAGAGTCTTTTATCTGTAAAATGGGTATTTGTACTACTTCCTGGGAAGGGTTCTTCTTAAGAAAGCTCTTTGCAGACATTAAAATAAATGTACCAAATAAATATGAATTATTATCACTATATGCCTCAAAGGGTGGTTATGAAGAAGGAACTTGACAAATCTTAAAGTGCTACATAAATGTAAACGCAAGCAAATTCACAGTGCAAACAATATTTCCTGGGGGAACGATCTGACCTAGCTTGGAGAAAGAACAAACTATTTTAGAAAATATAGCATGTATTTGCATACAAAGTATGAATTACCAGTGCGTCTGTTTAAAATCCCCATGGAACTTCTCCTTGGTAATGGTTATTGGCATTTAGTTAGCAGTTAGCAGTTACTAGCTGAAGGTATGAATGATGATTGCAAAGCACTTTACAAATATCTCCTCTGAGCTTCACAACAATCCGGTAAGGGAGGTATTATTAACATCAACTGTGTTTTGCAAATGGGTAAACAGAGACTCAGGGTCACACAGTCAGTAAATCAATAAGGGAAGTTTGCCCTTCCTTCCTTTCTTCTTCCTTCCTTCCTCTCTCCCTCTTTTCTTCCTTCCTTCATTCCCTTTGTTCTTTCCCTCCCTCTCTCTTAATTTTTCTTTATTCTCTCTTTCTCTTTCCATCTATCCATGTCTTTCTTCTTGCTGTCTTCCCCATTAGAATGTAAGCTTTGTGAGAATAGAGCTATTTCATATTTGTATCCCGCTCATGCATAGTATAGAGCTTGGAACATAGTAGGAATCAACAAATGTTGTTGATCAGTTGATTTTATCTACTTCACCTTTCTAAACTGTAATTACTTAAAAAAGAGGAAGGATCCCTCTAATTTAGACCACTCACTAATCCAGAGAACTCTTATTCTTAATAGGTTCAAGAGTTAACTTTTAATGTACACTTTCTCCTCTCCAAAACCTCAATTACCTCATCTGTAAATGAGAGGGTTGTATTGGATAATCTTTAGGACTTTCCCCAGCCCTACTATTCCATAATTTTAAAAGTCAAAAGGTCAGTACATCTGACTGGGTTTAGACGATGTCTGCATGTCACTTTAAAAAAAAAAGGTTAACCTCTAGGGTCAAAGGAAAGGGAGAAAGGAAACAAGGAAAAATAAATGTAGCCCACTGAAAACTCACATTAGGGCTTCTGTTACCTGGGGAAGACAGCCATTGCTGAGTCAGAACAGCTGGTACTCCTCTCCAAACGGTCAGCACTGAAGGGTTGCCATGACAGCTCTAAAAATAACCACTGCCTACTTGCCTGGGGTAAGTGATGATGCTTAGACAAGCCTAAAAAAATGGTGGTTTCATTCATTTGTTCTTTTTGGTGGGGGAGGGAGGAGAGAAGGTAACTTGGTAACATGCTCCAGTGGGCTGGTACGTTTTTGGCACATATATGGGAAGATCTTTCAAGGGACCCCTCACCACCTTTGCCTTTACTCTTGAGGTTTTTGGTTAATTTTTCTTTCTCTTCCCTTCACAAGTTCAATGGGCTTTCAAGTATCTGCTTCTTAGATTTTAGCCATCTCAGGGGCCTACACCAATTTCAAAAGATATTTCTAATACCTTCTCTGATTCCCTTCACTTGAAGGAGAATTCTCTCTCCCCCTTAATTCCTGTTTGTGCCTAATTGAGCCTCTGTACATATTAGAAACTGGAGGAACTTGATAGATGTGGAAGTCTCATGTGCGCCTTCAAAGAGCCTACAGTCTAATAGAGGAGGTCAAACTTGTCTAGTCCTATGATTATCTCTGAACAAGTTTGACCTCCTTATTAGACTGTAGGCTCTTGGACAGCACACATAAGACTTCCACATGGATCACTGTTCTCCTGTTACTAATACACAGCAGAGTCTCAATTAGTGTTTGTTGAGTGAGTGAATGATTTGGAAAATGTCATCATATGTAGTCATGCAAAATAAAAGTACTAAAGATATTTAGGTATTTTTCTGGAAGTGCCTGTTTGAATTACATATAGTGGGATGGATGGTCAGTACCTTGCATCTACTTTGTATATATTTTGCACATAATTATATATGTACATGTTGCTTCTCCTGATAGGAGATGAGTTCCTCGAGTGCAGGGAAGGCATCCTTTTTTTCTTTGTACATGCAATACCTAGCACAAAGCCTGGCACATAGTGGGTGCTTTATAGTACCCCAAAGCCCTAGAAATCATTCCTGTCTTGTGGAGTAGGTTGGTAGCACAGTGGATACAGCACTAGGCCTGGAATCAGGAAGATCTGAGTTCATATCCAGCGTCAGACATTTATTAGCTGTGTGATCCTGGGCAGGTCACAATCTTTGTTTGCCTCAGTTTCCTCACCTGTAAAAGGGGATAATAAGCACCTACCTCCCAGGTTATGATGATGATTAAATGAGATAATAATTGTATAGTGCTTAGCACATAGGAAGAGCTATCTAAATGTTAGCATTATTATTATTATTAGTAGTAGTAGTAATACAGTTCTGACCCTGGGAAGCAGATGATTAAGTTACATCATTATTAACGTATGTCATGCATTTTCCTCATCCCATCTCCTAGCATGACTATCAGGAGATAGGTGGGGAAGCTTGGAGTCTGACAAGATGCCCAATGAACATAAGACTGGGTCTATCAGCAAAGCAGACGGATACCAACAAAAGAAACACATTCAGAAAACCCAACTTTCATAGCCCCACTGTTCAGTCATCCTCAAAGAACTGTACTGGGCTTCTATGTGAGATTCCTTGGCATGTAGATCTCACTTCAAATGCTACGCTGTGTTAATAGACTCACAACATATCCATATGTTGGTAGTGCAGGGCATAACAACATCTCCAACACCGAAAAATCACCAAGTCCACTGCCCTCACCTACTCCAATGGCTGTCCTTCCAATTTGCCCAGCCTTGATGTGCTGCCTTTCCTACAGTGCTAACATTATAGATGTGTGACAACAAAAACTCAGTGTATGTCTTCCACACTTTCCTATTTCTGCTGAAGAGACTAGCAGTCTCCCAGGTACATAATCTCTGGCATTATCCTTGAATCCTCCCTTTCACTCACTGTACATATCATACAATTTGTTAACAGCTTTTGCCTACTTTGTTAACAACTTTGCCTACCAACTTTTTTCTACCTCCACATCTCTCACATCTAATCCCTTCTCTCTATTCATAGCCACCATTTTAGGCCTTTTGTTTGATCTCTCATCTAGATCATTGCAATGGGCTCCTAATAGCTCTCCCTCCCTCAAGTCGCTCACCACCCTGGTCCAACCTCCACCAAGCTGCCAATGTGATCATCCTCAAGTATGATCACCTACTCAATCAACTCCAATGCCTCTGTATGCCCTCTAGAACAAATTTAAAACTCTGCTGCTTAGTTTTTAAAGCCTTTCACGATTTACATTTTCAGCACAATTGCATATTACTCTCTTTCACACAGTCTGGGATCTGGCTAAACAGATCTTCTTACTGTTTCTGATACCTGACACTTATTAGAGGCAATGTGACCCTGAGCAAGTTATTTAACCTCTGTGTGCCTCAGTTTCCTTATCTGCAAAATAATAATAGCACCCACTTCAAAGGGTTTTTGTAAGGCTCAAACAAGTCTTCCTATGTATAAAGTACTTTGCAAACCTTAAAATACTATATAAATGCTAGCTGTTATTCATCATCATCATCATCTTCTTCTTCTTCATCATCATCATCATCATCAACGATTTGGGTGATATGTCATTAACAGAATGATAGAACATTAGAGGTAGAAGAGGGCTTCAGAGGTTATCTGGTCCAATCAGTCAATAAACCTTAAGCACCAAGCTATGTACCAGATACTCTTCTGAGTGTTGGACTCATATACCACCCTCTTATCCCATGCCCAGCAAGTGCCTGTGTGCTATCTTTTTTTTTCTTTTTTTTGCTATCTTTGTTTTAAAAGTTCTAGAGAAGAAGGATCTACAACCTCCTCAGGTCACACCAGTAACTTTTAGACAAGCTGTCATTGTTAGGACATTGACCCATACAGTCTAAATTTGCTTCTGCAACTTGTGCCAGTGTTTCCTAGTTCTGCTATCGAGAGCTAAGCTGATAGCATGTATCACCTCTTCTAAATAACAGCCCTCAAAATAATTGATGGTTGTTTATTATGTCCCTCCAAATCCTCTATGCTAGAGTAGCCGAAAATATTAATAAGATAAGGGTATATAGTAATTCATTATTCTAAGTGTGCAGTGGAAAGAATGCTAGATTTGGAAAATCTGAGTTCAAATCCCCTCTCCTTCATTTAACAACTATTGTGACCTTGGGCAAGCTGTTTAAACTAAAGTCATCAATCTAAATAACCTCTAAGGCCCATTATTGCTCCAAATCTATCATCCTGTGATTCTATGCCTATAGTAATAAAGCAACAAACATTTATTAAGTGCCTACTGTATACCAAACACTGCTAGGTGCTGGGGATACGGCCATAGAGAGTGAAATAGTCATTTCAAGAAGCTTATATTCTAATAGGTTAAATGAGTACATTTTTAAGTACTTACAGAATAAATATCAAGAGAATATATACAGGGTATTTAAATAAAAGGGCATGAACAGCTGGAGGAATCTAGAAAGGCTCCATGTAAAGAGTGGTACTTGAAGGAAAATAGAGAAACTGATTTTGAGGTGAGAAGGGAATCCATTCAGGGATCAGTGATGGCCAGAAAAAGGAGTATAATAATAACAATAACATTAATAATAGCTAGCATTTAGATAGAGCTTTAAAGTTTGCAGAGCAGGTTACAATTTTCTCATTTTATCCTCATGATGACCCTGGAAGGTATGTTCTATTATGATCACAATTTTACAGATGAGGAAACTGAGGCAAATAGAGGTTAAGTGATTTGCCCAGGGTCACCTAGCTAGTAAGTGTCTGAGGCTGGATTTGAACTCAGGTCTTCCTGATTCCAAGTCCAGTGCTCTATCTGCTGTATCACCTAGATGCCCATAAAATGCCAGTACTTGTATGTAGCATTTTTAGGTTTGCAAAGCACTTTGCATATGTTAACTCATTTGATCAGTATACAGTAGTAGTGCCAAGACATAACATGGGCTCTTGGCTTTTGAAAGCTCTTGAAATCAAAACAATTGAAAATTTCTGAGAAACATACCAGTTCTAGACTATGGTAGGTAAAGTCATGCATGGGTTGGTATACCATGTAGAAGTCCAGGAAAGAAGTTTTAATTGAATGAAATGAGGTCAGCATCTAATGATTACAAGCTCCCACACCATACAGACTAACTCTTATGTCTCAGACACATTAGTCACTGACATGAGGCTTGCTCTCTGCTAGGCTCCTCACTTCTGTGTCATTCACAACCCACGCTCTCACTTTCTGTCTAATGTCCTCATATTTTGTTTAGGAAGGGGATCCACAGAAAAGCAAAAACAACAAAATCAGCATTTGAGAGGAAGCAAATAGAAAACTGGTCTCAGAGTTGGAAAGATTTGGGTTCAAGTTCCTGAAATTATTACTCCTCTCTTGTATTTAATAAATAATTATTAATCATGACCAAGGTTTTCCCCCTTTTCTGCTTCCTCATCCAGAAACCAAACATCATAGGAAATCTTGGGAAAAACTTATCCAACCAGACTGAGACAACTGATGAATTCCTATGCATTCTTATGTTTGGTCCAAGAGCTGTGGGTGAATAGTGGACTCCCTCTTTGATATGTATATTGATATATCACTTTGACTGAGACTTGGGTGATCCAACCTACAAGACCCTCATAAAAATGAGCCCACATCTCATTATAATATTCATTTTCTCATTAACTGTTAACCAATTAGAATTGATTGTCATACTCGGACACACCCACTTTTCCCAGGGCATATAAATTGTAAACCCACTACCATGAGAGTCTTTTGGAATTTGAGAGTTATCACTCACCCTTTTACAAATAAAATGTGAGCATTATTAATAAAATTATTACTTACCCAGAAACTGTGTTTCTTGAACTTTTTAAACATCACATTCCACTTTTGATACATACATGTGATCTCTGAACAAGTAATTTATTCACTCAGTAATCTGGGCAATTATGTAATAAACTATAGCACAGATATAGCTAGGCAAAGTTTTAGAGGCTGTTTCCTCATTGAGAATTCCCTATACCAATGGAGTGAGAGACTGACTCTCCTCTACCTTCTTCTCCGGTTCCTAATTTAGGCAGTTTCTAGATAAATCTCCCCAAATACTCAAAAATCCTGCCCATCACGAATATACTATAAAGGAAATTTTTCAAATCACCTGTTCTCTTTGGCTCTGTTATTACTGTGGAGGTTGTAATTCCCTTTTCCATGAAGGATTTGAATGGCCATGCTAAATCTCTTATTCAGCATACAGTGTTTTGAGAAGGCACTCTGACCTTGAACCTCTAGGCTTGGCTCTTCCCCTTCCTCCTGTCCCTCTTTCTCTCTCAAAAAATAGAGTAAAACATAGGCTGGTTGGAACCCTTGGGCTCTGGATGGCTGACAGCTATTTTGAACCCTTAAGAAAATGTAACCATTTTGGATGGAAACAAAACAAAGCTCATCCTTCCCCCTCTACTCTGAGCACTCTTAAAGCCACTCATTGAGCCCTTTCCCAGAATATCATGTGTCCTTAATGGAAATGGTCCTATTTTGTAGGGAAGGCAGCTCTCCATAAATAAACTCTAGCCAAGCAGGCAGCAGAATTCCCAGTAGTGAGGGGTAGGAGCAAAACATACTTTTCCTGCAAGAAATCGTTTCCTGGTAGAGATAAAACATCATTTTGCTTGGGTAGTCATACATTTACCTTTCAAATGAAATCTCTGTGCTCCCTAAAATGACACAATGCCTGTTCCCTGTTAGAGGAAAGCAGTTACATAAACCTCCTCAACAGGGCTGGACCATGCAGGCTTTTCTTCCTTTGCGAGGATGGTTCAGTTTTCAAACTCTAAAAATGGCACTGTTTCTTGGATTCCAGTCAGATTTTTTGTGTCAAACATTTCATTTTGGGGGGTTATCCTGACTTTCACTACCTAGAGTATATGTTTTTTGTTAATTGCTTCTTTGAGTATATTTATGTTTCTGGACTAATGTTAAATCCCTCCACTAAAGTCCTTTAGCGGCAGGAGAGGGGGCCCTGGAGGTGACCCGGGGTTTTCCAAGGCCATCACAGAGAAGTCTGGCAGGCCCTAAACCAAGCTGGAAGTATGTGTGCCTACTTCCCCTTCAAAATGCAGTAAAAACATGAGCTGTCTGGAACCCCTGAGATAGAAATGGCTCTGGACAGCTGACAGCCACCTTCAAGCAATAATAACTAGTGCTTTTAAGGTTTACAAAACAATTTATACATACTAATTCATTTTATCCTCACAACAACCCTGGGAGCAGATACTATCATTTCAATTTTACAGATTGGGAAATTGAGGCATAGAGAAGTTAAGTGATTTGCCAAGGGTTACACAACTAGTAAATATCTGAGACAGAATTTGAACTCAGGTCTTCCTGACTCCAAGTTCAGTAGTCTATCTACTATACCATCTTGCCTAGCTAAATATGTACAGCATCACATTAGTCAAGCACTCTTTTGGCCACTGCAATTAGAAGGGACTGCTGAAGTCAATGATAAAAGTACACACACAAATGAAACCATCTTGGGAAATATTTAGGAAATCGTGTTTCTGTCTAATTCAATAGAATAAAACTGAATTCTCTTGTTTCCTTCTTCAACAAGATCCAAGCTCCATATTTAAAATATATGCTGATGTGTCATGATGGTCCCTTTTGTTTTCTTATTCTGAAGGGAAATGAAGGAAAAAGAAATTCTTCCTCTTTCTCCCCAAGAGAAGTTACGTTTCTTCCTAACCTATTAGTTATATAGCTAATTCCTCACATTCTCTCATGGATGGACTTTTTTTTTTTTTTTTTGCATTTTTGTCTTTGTATTCCCACAATAGGCAAATTACTTGTTGATTGATTGATGACAATATAGCCTTGAGAAAAATACGAGACAGTACGGTTCCAAATTTTCAAAGAGAATGTGTCATGAGTCATACTGAACATAGGATAAGAGAAAAAAGTAAAAATTATTTTCAATAAGGGGTCCTTGATATTTCATTGGTCCAAAGCTCATATTCCCATTGGTGGTGGCCACATCACACACCTGCCTCACACTGTGAGCTAGTGATTCCTTAAGACCCTTAGAGTTTTTTCTGAACAGTAACTTGTCTTTCCATGCCTGACTCTCTTTCTAATACCTATCGATTTGATTTTTTTGTGCCCAAGTGTAAGACTTTACATTTATTCCTATCATAGTAGGTTCATTCCAAACTGCTTTTGGTTATTGACTAAATGGCTTTGCTACCATTCCCAGCTTTGAGCCAACTGCAAATTTTATGCGCACACACCACCTACGCCTTTATCTAAGTACCTTAAAATGGTACAGGGTCAGCGCCGGATCCCAGAGATACTCTATTGGAGATCTCTTGCTTTGCTGATGCCAATCCATCAACAAGTATTCATTAAAGGCTTACTATATACATGCTACCCTTGGCTGGGTGCTGGGGAAACAAAAGCAAAAAGGAAACACTCTGTCCTCAAGGAGATGTTATTCTACTGGAGGAAGGGAGGGAAGAAGCACTTATTAAGGATTCCACTATATGCCAGTCACTGTTAAAACATTTTTAGAAGTATTATCTCCTTTGATCCTCACAACAGCCTGGGTGAGGGAGGTGCCAGTATTCACATTTTATAGTTGAGGAATCTGAGGCAAACAGAGGGTTAATTGACTTGCCCAGGGTCACCTAGTTAGTAAATGTCTGAGGCAGGATTTGAACTTAGGTTTTCCTGACTCCTGGTCCAGCATCCTATCCACTGAGCTACCTAGCTGTCTCTTTAAATTAGAGAAGGCATGTATGTATATTTAGGTATATGCTTTGAAGAGGAAGGTACTAGCAGAAAGATGAGGATGGGAGAGATCTAGATAAAGTGCTCTAGGGAAATCTGAAAAAGGAGTAAGTATTTTTTAGCTAGAGGGAAAAAAGAGAAGGGTTTACGGAGGAGTTAGCACCTGTTCTATGCTAACAGTAAAGTAAAAGAGGTGACTTCATTAATATAATAAAGCGTCAGTTTCCTCATATGTAAAATGGGGGTTCTATGTTCCCTTACCTCGTAGTTTTGTTATGAGACACAAAAGAAATGAAATGCCTTCTTAAAGTGCTCCATAAATGTCAGCTAATAATAATATATTATTATGCAATAAATTATGATAATATCACATTACAATATCATTATATGTAATTACAATGTGAAGAATACCGTTATATGATAATAATTCTTATTATAGAAATTGTTTTTGGTCTGGACCCAGTATTGGCTATTTCTGGCAGGTAAATCCTCTCTACCAATGCCAAACTCCTCTGAAACACAATCTTACAGAGCTTCTTGGGGGCACTGAGCTAAAGCAGCTTGCCAGGGGTCACACCACCAATATGTGTCAGAGAGGAAGACTTTCACCCTGGCCCTCCTGACTCCAAGGCCAATACTTATCCACTGTTCGATTCTGCATCTCACACTACGACCACTATTACCATGACAACAATGATTCCTGGTCATCCCTCAGCATCTTTGGCTGACTGACTGGCTTCTCTCGAAAATGCCTGTCTGATCAAAAAAAAAAAGAAAATCATTCTTGTACTTATACATGAAAAGTAGATTCTTAAAGGACCAAGCCTAGAGATATGTTTATAAATCATAGCAGGATACCACAGAGAGGAGAGTGCTTAGGCTATCAGAGTAGAAGCAAACAAGGAACCCAATCCCCATAGTGCCAGAATAAAAACCCTGCCATTCGTCCCTTAAGAATTAGGAACTTTTATGCCCCTGCTAATTTCCCGGCTTAGCACAGCCTTGCTGCTTGGGCCAAGCACATCAACTCTTCCCAATCAGCAAGCTGTCCCACTGAAAAATTACAGAGGCAAATGAACTGGTGTCCAGGCTCCTTGACAATGGCTAACGAGACCTTCTGAAGGATCAGATTACTTCTAAAGCACCACATTTTATGTTGAAGTGCTGGTGTTGTAACTCAGGCTAATTTACGGACTTTAATTAAGCACTGGGATCTTCTTTCAGGCCAGACAGATTGTCTTTGATTGCATGCAGGCTTCTGTTTTTCCTTTTTTGCTCTATCAAGAAAAAGCTGCTGGCTTCTCCCTGGGAAACTGGATCTGACTAAAAACAGTGACATTGTGAACAGGGAAGAAGAGAGAAAGGGAGGCATGGAGAAAAACAGCAGGGAGGGACATGATTAACCATCTACAACTAAAGAGAGACATTGCTGGAAAAGAAATTTCACTTCTGCTTATGGTCACCTAAGAACCCCAAAGCTCTACCATCTCATATTTATATCATGCCAGTCTCTGTAAGGTGCTAAGCACTGGATGGATCAAGTCATTGGATATAACTGTCATTGGATGAATCAGCAATGCCATGAATTGCATGGGTTCATTACACTCACAGCATCTCAGAGGTGGAAGGGATTTCATTGGCCAGCTAGTCCAGTCTGAACCTGGAATCCATATGAGATTTACCTGATGGGTCGTTATCTAGCCTCTTCTTGCTGAACTCCAACTACAGGAGAACCCATGACACTCCCCAGATGGTCTGTTCCATTTTTTGGCTAATTCCAATTCTTGGGGAGTTTTTCTTAAATGAAGCCTACATCTGCCTTACTTCAGCTTCTGCCCACTTCTTCTATTTCCTTCTCTCTAAGGTCAAACAGAACAAATACAACCCTTCCTTTGAGATCAGAGATTTGGTCAGACTTAAACATCAGAAGATCTTTACCGATTCGCTCAGCTGTCGGTACCCCTCCCCCCAATCACTGGTTGTTTATTTTGAACAGTTTATTTGCATATTTGTGAAGCTATTGCATCCCCCTGACAGAATGTAAGCTCTCTGAGGACAGGGATTGTCTCACTTTTGTATTTGTATCTCATTTCCTAGCCTAGTGTCCAGTACCTAGTAAGCCTTAAAAAACACCTGCTGAGTACAGAGGTCCCAAACTTATTTGGCCTACTGCCCCATTTAAAAATATTATTCAGTACCCTCTGTAAATTTACTTTCTTTAACCATTTAACTGTTTGTTTTTTAAATTTGTGTGATTTCAAAAAATTACTGACCCCTCCATCACTCCTGTGCCCCCCAGGGGCACTTGAGGAACCTATCATTCCTAGTCATCCCCATATCATTTTAGAGCTGAGGAAAAATGAAGCTCAGGAATTCAGTGTCTTGCACAAGGTCACACCTTGGGCTAGAACACCAATGTTCTCTCCCTAACACCATGCTGGTTGCTGCTTCCTCCCTTGTCCACACAACAACCCCTCAAATACTAGGAGAGTTATCATTCAGCTCCTCCTTTTGACTAGGCTACATTAAGATTTAAATCAAATTTAAACTCTGGTCAGTTCTGGCTCCCAAGTACTGGGATTCTGCCTCCAGGCATTGGCACTGGTTGGTGCCCACACCTGGCATGAATTTCTCCACAATGTCACCCACTGCTCTTCCTAAAAGGCCCAGCACAGATGCCACCTCCTCTATGAAACCATGTCTCATGACTCTCTGGATGAACACAAGCTCTCTTTCCTCAAATTTCCTACATTACTAGACCTTTCTCTTGCAATCTTTTGCAATATATTCCCCAGAATAAGTTATTCTGACACATTTCAAATGCCCCTCATTAATCTGGCTCAGCTTGGCAAATGCCTACCAAGTACCTACTTTGTGGGAGGGAGGTGCAAAGCCGTAAGCAGTTTGAGGGCAGGGGTTGTGTATGTAGCTCTAGTGCCCACCCTGCTTCCTTGTCAATAATCAAAGCTTAAGAGATGTTGCTGAATTTGAGGATAAATGGCTTTAAGAAGTGGCTTCTGGGGGTGGTTAAGTGGCACAGTGAATAAAGCACTGGCCCTGGAGTCAGGGGGACCTGAATTCAAATCTGGCCTCAGACACTTGACACAAAACTAGTCGTGTGACCTTGGACAAGTCACTAAACCCCAATTCCCTACCTTCCCCCCTCCAAAAATTAAAAAAGAAAAAAAATAGAAGTGTCTTCTTCAGATGGGGGCTAAAGCACACACAAGAGTCCTTGGGGGCAGGGATGCTTGGCCCCTAATGCTGCTCCTTCTGAAGCCTATTTCTGGCTCCAAGTCTTTCAACCAGGGACTATGAAAATTGAAAAACAGTGCTTAAATTAACTTGTCTGCCACAGTGACACAAAGCATTCACACACACAAACATATCTGGTCCCACATTATCTCTCTAAGCAGAGCTGCTGATGAAATTTTGTCAGATATAATGACCCTCCATAACCCTTGTAAAATCGAAGGAGAAAAGCTACCATCCACACCTATTAAAATTAAGAGATGGTCCTAAAAGGCAATAAATTAAGGTAGGCTGGAGACTCATGTTCATAGTTATGACTTTTAGATTGTGGAATAGAAGTGTTTTCATTCCCAGTCGGCAGGAATGGACAGCTGGCACTTCAAAGCTGGCACATTCTCAATGAAAGATCAATGTCGTCTCTGTATTTAATAGGCTTTTCTGATCCAAGGGTCATTTGTTGAAATAGATAATGTGATACTCAGAACCGCAGTTGCAAACACATATACAGTCTTTTCTCTGGACCCCTTTCTGGGCTGCCACACCTCCAAATTTGAAACACCTTAGCCCTTGCTTCTGAATCAAAGACAGCAAGATTTAACACCAGCCTTGGGCAGATGTAGTATTGAATGCTGTGTGGCTGACATTAAGGAGAGAGAAATGGACATAGCAAACAACCCCAACAACTGCAATCTTCTCAAACAAATGCCATACTAGCTTTGAAACCATAAGAGGCTGATTTCAGTACTAGGAAAACTGTACCCTCTCTACATTTATCCTCTACTTCTCCTCCTCCCTTCCTAAGCCCCCTCCCCACCAAAGCAAAACAAACAAAACCCCACCCTGCAGAGAACCCCAACAAGTGCCCCCCACCCTAACCCGCCCCCAACTGAACCTCTCTTCCTCCCAACTAACAAAGCCCATGCAAAGAGGGTTGTTCTAATGTCAGCTAAGGGAGACACTGGTTGCAGCCTCAGTCTCTCTAACCTCAGAATAATATCCCTTCCTTTAGCATTCAAAGGACAAGCCTTTTTTCTGATTGTGAGCTCAGAAGCTGGCACTAGGGCACTAAATTCTCCCCTTTAGTTGTTGCTGCCTAAGTTGTCGGACTAAACAGGACAGTAGTCACTGACTTCAGTGGAAGCCAAGTAGGGAATTTCCACTCATGGACACTTCTATTTGTGTTTGAGCTATACTACTACCTGCAATTTGTGTGGGAAGGTGAGGGTGAGGGAGCCAAGAAGGATGGGTGCCAATCACGGTTAACTCATTCAGTGAGCCGGGCGAGGTGTGAATATGTAGACAGTGCCAACCCCCCTAGGCATTAGCATCAGGATGAAGTAGGCTTTCTGGAGGCAAAGAATGAGATCTGGAGCAGCCTCAGCCTAGTTCTGCGTTCTTGGATAATCAAACCACAGGGATTGTGGGATAGAGGACACCTTACTTAGAGCCTACAGGGAATGGCCTCTCACCCTTCCCTGTGCACTTTACTCAGTGTTCACAAATTTTATGCAAAGCTACAGTGCTACTACATGATACAAGGGTTACTACAATAATTAAATCTTCCTGCACCTGTCACAGAGAGAAAGTAACCGATGCAAGAGCTTCTCATACTGTATGGAAAGTGGAAAAAAGAAGCTAAGATCAAATCCCCAAGGTTAATTTCTTGGGCAGAGATGAAAAACTGGTGTGAAGGAAACCAGCCAACTCCTGGGGAGTATTACAGTTCTCAACCACCTATAAAGACACCTTTTAGCCTGTGTTATAAAATACCAATTTCAATTTACTAGAACCAAGGACCAGATTTAGAAAAAAAATTGCATTTTTCCCCCCTGGCAAGAGGATTTATGGGCACAATATGATCCTCAGAACCTAGTTTTGATTAGGTGAGGCCAAGTAAAGATGTGGCTCCACAAAAAATTGGTCCCCCTGAGTGGTCATTCAAGATTAGATGCAGCAGCAATCCCTAGAGAAGGTCTGGCCAGGACAGTGCACTCAGGTCTGATCCCACAGTTCTCAGGAGTGGATAAAACCCAAATGATACACGAATTCCCTGCCAGGACAAATTATCAAGCCAGATGTGAAATGCACTTGTGTATTGCACGGTTCCTGGTTGGTTTATAAAGTGGGCTCTTAGGGTATCAGCAAATCCAAAGCCATCATTTGTCACTAAAATGACTGTTTTTTAAAGAGATATTCAAGCTGCTCTTAGCACTATCTCCTGGCCCTAGCCTAATGAAAACCCCCAGAGGATCATCTCTAGAGTTAGGACCCAAAGTCTTATCCTTTGAAAAACTCACTGTCAAGAAGTGCTTCCTACTGAAATTCATGATTGGAAGATCAGGATTAAAAAGCACCAACACTTGAATTACATCCCCAAGATGTTTTATGAGAAATAAAAAGACCTGGGATATTTAGAGCAAATAACCTGAGTCAAGAGAAGGTTTTTCATTCAAGTCATTTTTTTTAAAACACAAAAATACTATGGAGATTTCAATTTTCTGGATACTTTTGGGAGCAACCCTCAACCACTAGAGAACTAAAGCTGTAACTAACTACCAGTAAGTCCCACCCAAGAATGGGGAAAATGAATCACTGGGTGAACTTGAACCATAGCTCACTTAGTCTGTTTCAAGCCACCATAGGTAGCAGTCAGGATATTAAGTCACACCAAACAGACCAGGGAAGCCACAGGAACTAAAAACAACACACCCTAGGTGGTCTCAGGACTGGCTAAAGAGGCTGAAGTGGATAACATGTACTAGGCCAGCCCAGGCAAGTTGTTTCTCGGTGCCCTGGGGAACCTGAAGACTCTTAGTGATAGAACAGTTGCTAATATGAATTGGTAGAGGGAGTTTCCTGCTAGGGGAGTTCCCTATACTGATAATATTCACAGGCCTGGACCAAGAGAAAATATATACTCAGAACCCTTGGGTTCATAGTTATACATGCATATCCTGGGCAGATTTTCAAATCCAGCCCTTATTAGCTGTGATGCTGGATGAGTCACTTAACCGCTGTCTGTCTCTGTTTCCTCATCTGCAAAACGGGAACAATAATAGCACTTACCTACTTCCCAGGGTTATTGTAGGGATTAAATATCTGTAAGGTGCTTTGCAAATATTAGAATGCTTTATAAAAGCTAGCTGCTGTTGCTGCCAGCACCACCACTATCACCACCACCACCACCACCCAGTCTAAAAGACTACTTTATTTCCTTCTTTGTCTCTGAGCTGTACAATGTTGTTAGCTTGGGATCAGCGAGTATTTGAGGACCACTCAATGATCATTCTAGTTTCAGACAATGAATGTCTTCACTGTGGATTTATGCTAAAAATGCTAGTTAAGTCCCTTAGAAGGCTGGTGGGTTTCTACAGGAGCTTATACCTTACTAGAAAATTATCTGGCCTTGGAGTCGGGAGGACCCGAGTCCAAATCTGGCCTTAGACACTTGACACTTACTAGCCCAATGATCTTGGGCAAATCACTTAACCATAAGCCCTGCCTTCTCCCCTCCAAAAACCAAAAATTGTTGAAGCTTAGAATGCACTGAGGGTAGTAAAGAAAACAACAGATTATTATAATTATCATTACTCAAAAGAAAAATCAAAGTAGAGATAGGACTAGGAGGATGGCATGATGATAATGGATGACAGAATCAGCAGAGCAGATCAAACCAAGTTTTATATTGTTTGTTTACCCTGTCCAGGAGAATGATTTTTGGACGGGAAAAGATAGAGTAAAAAATGGCTAAAGGGGAGATGAAATCCAAGACAAGTAGGAAGGCAGTTAAGAACACGTAGCTGCCCTTGATTAGTTCACGTCACTAGGTGTAGACAAACAACATTACAGGATACTGAAAGAACTGGCAGCTATGACCGCCGAGCTCTTGGCAGTGGTCTCTGAAAAACTGTAGAGAATGGAAGGGTTACTACAGGACTGGAAAAGGCCAATTATCCCAATCTGAGAAAAAAATAAAGAGAAATCTGAATATTATAGGTGAATTTGCTCTGATTCGTGCATGGCAAAATTATAAAGAGTATCATTAAAGGAAAAGCTAGTTAATATTTGGAAGAGGAAGATGCAATCATAAAGAGCTGATATGGTTTTAACAAGAACAGGTTATGTAAGATTAACTCAACTATACCATAAACATAGTTTTCTTAGATTTTGGCAGAATTTTAGGTAAAGCTCTAATGCTATCCTTGTGCACAAGTTGGAGAGATGTTCATGGGACAGTGGCATACGAATAATCATTAATGATTTGATGTTGGCTTAGAATGAAGTCTATACTGGAGTGTCAGGAGAATGTTTACCTGGTCCTTTGCTATTTCAAACTGTTAGCAATGATTTGGATAAAGTCACTGATGGCATGTGTATCAAATCTGTGGTTGACACAAAGGTAGGAGGGATGGTCAGAATACTAGACAGTAGAATCAGAATCCGGAAAGATCACGACAGGTTAGGACAGGGTTAGGACAGGGGTAGGGAACCTGTGGCCTAAAGGCCCTCTAGGTCTTCAAGTTCAGCCCTTCGACTGAATCCAAACTTCACAGAACAGGTCCCCTTAATAAAAGGATTTGTTCTATAAAACTTGTACTCAGTCAAAAGGTTGCACCCAATGACCTAGAAGGCCACATGTGGCTTTGAGGCGGCAGGTTCCCCCATCCCTAGGACACTGGGTTGAATCTAATAACATGAAAGTTACTAGGGACACATGTTAATAGGCTTTATATATGAGGTAAAAAAATTAATTTCACAAATACATGATATGCAAGGTGTGGTAATATTCATCTAAAAGAAATCTGTGGGTTGTAAGTGACTATAAACTCAATTAATCTAAAGTGTGATGAGGCAGTCACCTTCCCCCAAACTCACAAAGCAAAAATTACAAACCAACATGATCTTAGGCTTCATTAAAAGAGGCACACTGTCCAGGACTAATGAGGTAACACTCCTGCTGCACTCTTCCTTGCTAAGCCCAATTCTGGAGTATTGTGTTCAGTTCAGGGCATTATCCTTTAGGAAGGACACTGATAAGTTGGAAGAATGTCTGGTAGAGAGTGATCAGATAAAATGACCCTCTCTCAAAGGCCCTATGATCACACCATGAGAGGAATTGGGCCAAGGAAGTGGGTGGAAATTTTAAAGAAGTGAATTTAGGAAATATAAGGAAAAACTTATTAGTTATTACTATTTAAAAGTGAAATAGTTAGTATTTAAAATAGGGGAGAACTCTCCCTCATTGGAAACCTTCAAAAACAAGCAAGATGAGTACCAGTTAGGTATGTCATAAAGGGAGTTCTTAGTGAGGCGTGCACTGAATTAGATAGCTTGGAAGTTCTTCCAACTTTGGTATCCTATCTTGGACTTCCCTTCCCTCTCTGAAGTCCTGAAATGATTTTCCTTTTATCTTGAGGTTTTAAGGCCACCACAGCCTTGGTGTGACCCAAACACTATATTATGGAAAATAATCAGATAATTTAGTTTTTCCTACAATGTAGAAAATTTACAATGTAGGTTTGTTATTCAAATTCAGGCGGGGATGCCAAATTTTAACTTCTGTCTGATGACTGTCTAGGTCACCTCACATTAAACCACCATCTGAAGGAATTCCCTTTCTTAAGCTTTAAAATAAGTTGTCTTACCAAGTGCTTCTTAACATAAAAGTCTAAAGGTTTTTTTCTTAAGCTACCCTAGGGCTGAGTTAAATTAATTTCTCACTTTAGTTTGGTTCATTTCAGTCAGCTTTGGAAGACCTGAACCATAAAGCTTTTAATTGAGCATGTGCTAGATGAAGTAGATATGCTGATAAGCCTTTCCAGAAGAGAGAACAGAAGAAATCTTGAAGAAACACATGACAGAAGTTGGAATTCAATATTTTGCCTAGAGAGGCCCACCTGTCAAGTATAGAGGTTAATTTCCCAAGTGATGCTCTCAAAGTAGAGTTACCACTCTCCACTAATTCCCACTGCCTGAGAAGAGAGCTTCTGTTCATAAATAACATGCTTAACAGGGAAATCACTCTTCCAAATTATGTAGAACAGCAGATGTTTTGCTATGATTTCTTCACCTTTCTTAAGAGAAAAATGCAAGGCCTTCTACCTATACTTTAGGGAAAAAAAACACACATGTCACAAAGAGACTCTAACTTCCTTTTCAAGTTCATTTTTTACTTAAGAGAGAGAACTTTTAAAATGAGGAAAAAGAAGAGCTATTTCTTCAGAGCCCTAAAACGGGAACCACAGAGGAAAACGAAACCTGCTTCCCAAACCCACAGCCTCGACCTCCTCTCAGCCAGGTGTTTGATGCTTTGCAAAGAAGAGTCTATTCTTTCTGGAAGCTCCTGGATCTCGGTCACCTTTCTAAATACTGGATGTTTCCCTTTAACCAGAAGGCCTAAAATATCTCTTCTTATGGGGAAGTATGCAATTTCCTTCAGCTCTTTCCAGAAAACACCAGGAGATTGGTAAAAAAAAAATCTCTCTTTATAAAACAAGTTATGTGGGGTATTTTTATGAACATTAAAATGGTTATAGAAGGACTAAATAGAAACACTGTAGAGACAGAATCCTCAAAGACACGACCCTGTCAAGCACATTTCTGTCTGTCGTCGCCTCTGAGCATCAAAGTGCTCTATCTCTAAGCTCCATTAAGCAGGCTGCTTCTATTTCCCATGAGCTGGTTTTTAAAGAGATTTGTCAACCCCTTTGATCATTAAAAATTTATGAATGTTGCCAGATGCAAACATAACCTTGGATGACTAAATCTTAACTTGTTAAGAAAAAAACACTACCACCACTTAGTCGTTTGATGAAACAACAAAGATTAGAGTGAGCATTTCTAACAGCCAGATAGCTCTAACTGTAGACACAAACACTTTTGGCAGTTTTCCTCTAAGTAAGAAAAGTCTTCTGATGCTGCTGGGAGAGGTGATCTGGGTTCCAGAAGGCTAGACCAGTGAAGATTTGGCAGGCCCTCCCAAAACGGAAAGAATTTAAGTAAGAGCTGGTGATGGACTGAGTGTCTGTCATCCAAGGAACAGCCTTGGATGGTATGAAGTCAAGTCAGTCACTCAGTCAAAAAGTACTAAGTGATTATTATGTGCCAGGCACTGGAATACAAAGAAAGGTTAAAAACACCATCTCTGCCCTCAAGGAATGGGGAAAACAGGTAAATAATGAGGTAGATTAAAACATATACAGGGTAACATCAATTGTGGAATGGTGGAATAAGTTGTGGTATATGAATGTAGTGGAATACTATTGTTCCATAAGAAACAATGAGTAGGCGGACTTCAGAAAAACCTGAAAAGAAAGACTATATGAACTGATACAGAGTGAAGTGAGCAGAACCAGGAAAACCTTGTATACAGTAACAGCAATACTGTGCAATGACTAACTTTGATAGACTTAGCTCTTCTTAGCAATGCAAGGATCTAAGCCAACTCCAAAAGACTCATGATAGAAAATGCTATCCAGGGGCTGCTAGGTGGTGCAGTGAGTAAGAGCACCTGCCCGGAGTCGGGAGGACCCGGGATTGGTTCTGGCCTCAGATACTTAATATCCACACAAAAATAACTGTCCATGTAACCTCGGGCAAGTTACTTAACCCCAACTGCTTTAAAAAAAATTCTATCCACATCCAGAAAAAGAAATATGGAGTCTGAATGCAGATAAAAGCATATTATTTTCTTTCTCTCTCTTTCTTTCTTTCTTTCTTTCTTTCTTTCTTTCTTTCTTTCTTTCTTTCTTTCTTTCTTTCTTCTCCTCCCATTGGTTCTAATTCTTCTTTACAACATGACTAACGTAGAAATATGTTTAATATGAATGTATATGTAGAGCCTTTATCAGACTGCATGCTGTCTTGGGGTAGGAAAAGGGGATAGAGGAGAAGAAAATTCAAAACTCAAAAATTTATGGAAGTGATTGCTGAAAACTAAAACGAAATAAATAAATACATACATACAGGGTAAATAGAAGGTAGTATCAGATGGAAGGGCATTAATAGCAAAGGGAACCAGGAGAAGCTTTCTGTAGAAGGCAGCATTTGAGCCTAGTCTTGAAGGAAATTAAGAAGGCCGGCATGTGAAAGTGAGGAGTGAGGCTATACTAGGTACCAGGGCCAGCCAATACACTTTTCCTCAGCCTCACTAAAATCCATTTCACAAGCAAGTCAAGACATCACCCTTGTGAGGTCACTGGTCCTCTTTGAGAACAAGGGACAAACAACAATAAAAGAGACCTGAGAACTGGTCATAGCAACTTTCAAAGATTGCCTATTTTTCCACTAGCACTGTACCTGGAACAGGTGCTTAATGGATGTTTGATTGATTAATTGAGAAAGTATTAAGATATCTATGGAGAGGATAGTGACTGAGTGATGCAGAAGGGAATGGGATTGAGCCTTGGCTTGAATACAGATCAATAACCCAGTTAAATAAAATTGTTTCTTAGAAAAAAAAAAGAAGAGAAACAGAAAGAAAGACTGCCTTAGAATGGTCAGCAGGGTTGAAATCTTCCTCAGTCCAGGGAACAATAAGCTTGTCAATAAATATTTATTAAGTGTCTACTATGTGCCAGTCATTGTGTTAAGTGCTGGGGATAAAGGAAGCAAAAGAGAGTCTCTATCTACCTTCAGGGAGCTCACAATTTAATGGGGGAGAGAACAAGCAAACATCGAAGTTTTTTGTTTATCAAAGGCACATTAGTTGGTAAAACAAAATAAAAAAGGAATGGTCATCAAAATATTTTATTGGCAACCTTACATCATGCCAGGTAGAACTGTAAGTATCTCTGTGTGTATTGGTATGTTGATATATGCCTAAATGACAATTATGCCTGAAAATAAGAACTGAATGTTTTTCATAGGAATTGTTAAAAATATTTAATGAATGGGTAATCAAAATAGCAAAAGAATACCCACACTGACGTGATCATGAATTCTTAAAATATCAAATCTTAAACATAAGAAAAAACAAATCAATCTTGAGGTGATTTTCAGCTTTTATAGAAATAGAACAGTAGATTCAACCTAAGCATATAAACTCAGTGCTCTCACTCAGCCTGATAGTTTGGACAGCACATGACACAATTAATCTACATTAAAGTTTGCTTTTAAGTCTGCCTTTCTATGACAACAGATTTAAATAAGTAACAGAAGAATAACTCATACCTACTAAGTAACCATCTATAGGTAGGTATCAGATTTAAAAGTTTATTCCTTGCCTGGCCCATGTATAAATCCAGATGTGCAGCCCAGCAGGAGTCAACTGGCTAATGTCTCATTTGTCTATAATCCCAAGAAATTAGACCTGTGCTACCTGGTTATGAACTGCAGGTATGTAATATCTTTTTGATTGGTCATTCCATGCCTGAATGTTGAAACCAAAAATAAGGCTACCTTCACTCTGCTTGAGAAATATGACAGCTTCCTAACATCCAGAGGGAATATGTGAACTATTTTTAGACTAACCTCTTGTGACCCAAACTGTTTCTGCTGGTTATAGGATCATATGCTAAAAAATGGAAGGAACCTTAGAGACCATTTAGTTCAATCCCTTCATTTTACAGATGAGGAAACCAAGGCCCAGGGACTTTAAGTGTCTAGTACAAAGACTACACAGGTACTAAGTGTTAGATATGTGAGCCCAGGTCCTCAAACTCCAGAGTGAGTGCTCTTTCTATGGGACCAGGCTAATTCCTCTGCTGTGGCTTATTCATTCCTGTCCTGTAGTCACCCAATCATATTTTTAAAATTTACCAGGGAAGCAGAAATGAAAGAGAAAACAATTTTGTGTGCTCTAAAAATGCCAACTTAATATTAGTTGAAGATGGCAAGGGGATGTGCAGATGTATATGCTAGGTGCATAGCTGAATTCTAAGAGAGATAAGAAAACAAATTCTAAAGCCATTACTCTGCAAGCACGCTATAAATCAGTATAGGCCTTGGGGGACAGCTTTACCTGGCTTAGAAGCAAAAACCAGAAGGGAACAGGGAGAGGAAAATAAATAGGAAGCTTAGTTCCCAAATAACAAACCTAATAGAAAATCAGAAATGCAATTTGTGGGTTTTATGGTTACAGCCACACTATGGCTAAGTATGGTCCTTCTAAGCCTCCTGTCCCTATGTCTTTAATTTGGAGGAAACTACAATTTGGGGGAGAAGATGAATTGATCACTTGACTTTAGGGGAATGTTTGTATTGTTTTGGTTTTCCTTTTATTAATAAGAAATGAGGAATGACCAAAAAAAGGGGGGGGGGGAGGAGAGAATCACCATGGGTATGACAGAAAAGTGTTCACCTGAGTGAGATAAAAGTGTTATAAAGCTTTTCAGGAAAAATTAGTACTTATGTCAATACACTTAAGAAGTTTGATAGAGGGGCGGCTAGGTGGCGCAGTGAGGAGAGTGTCGGCCCTGGAGTCAGAAGGACCTGAGTTCGGATGCGACCTCAGACACTTACTGCACACACAAACAAAAACCTAGCCGTGTGACCTTGGGCAAGTTACTTAACCCCAATTGCCCCCCCAAAAAAGGAAGTTTGATAGCCTGGATGGAAGATAGAAGAAGAGGGGTGAACTGAACAACATTAAGAAGCCCATATTCACGAAGACAAAGAAAGAAATGTCAAGCATCTCAAGGACAGCATCACATTCAGATCTGACATGCATAACATACCAGCATATCAGAGGCATGTATGGGCCCAGAGCTAGCTGCTTGGTTTGCTCCCATGTAACTTCTGGCGAGCTACCAAGAAACACAGTAATTTTCTTCTGAGAAGCTTTCAAAGCTCCAGAGCCAGAAAATGCATTTTTCTCTAGTGTTCATGGAAGTCACTAGAGGGAAGGAAAAGGAATCTTAATCAAGTTCTAAGATGTGCTCTTTTCAACAGTTGTCAATTTGATGAATAGAGGCCAAAACCCAACACACTCATGTTTGCTATAAATTGTCTAAAGGTCTTTAATGGGGCTGATAACAAGGGTCTCTCCCCACAAATTTGCTTCCTCAGTGAATCAACTGAATTTAACACTAAGGAGTGAATGGATAGATTATTCCCTCATTCCTCATCAACTTAGTTTTTTTTTTTTTCTTTTAAAGTCTGGAAGGACATCCCTCTATTAAAATTTGAGTGTGATGCTTCATCAAGGCATGGAGGTTAACTCTGGACTCTCAAAGACTATTCTAATGTAACACAAGCTGAAGGAGCTACCCATCTTCCTAGTACAAGTGGACACAGTCTGGAGCAATGGAAAATATGCTGAATTCAGGCTCCAGTTCTGGTTCTGCTACTTGTTCCCTGTGTGACTATGGACAAGTCAATGAAGAGTCTGGTCTAGGTGACCTCCAAAGTCCCTTTAAAATCTATGATCTAATAACAAACTTAAATTAGAAGATACTTATCACCTCCTGGCTCATTTACCTTACCAGCCTCCTGGCTGTCTATTAGGTAATGATTTTTTCCCCTAGATAAGGCTGGGATTCTTAACTTTTTTGTGTGTATTATGGATCTTACTTTACCTTTGGAATTTTGGTGAAACCTATGAACCTCTTCTCCATAAAAAAAAAATTTCAAATCCATAAAATCCATAAGATTACAAAGGAAACCAATTATATTGAAATATATCTATCAATATATATTAAGAAAAAGTAAAGCTCATGGACCGCAAGTTAAGAACCCCTGGCCAAAAGCATAAAGAGTTTATGATTTGTATTAGCAGGATTAACCAAACCAGAGACCCCAGATATACTGATGCAAGCTAGGCAATGTTAAGCTTAGACCACTCCGCCAGTTAGTTGAAACTAAAGATACTAAAGTCATTTTGCTTGGCAAAAATGGGTGGGTTTTTTTAGGTGCTATCTGTTGTTTAATCTTCAACCTATTACAGAAAGAAGTCAAACTCATTCTAGGATGCTGAGGTACAAACTAAGTCCAGGATAGCTGTATAAAAGTTCACTAATACTTATACATGCTACCCCTTTGAGCCAAAAAACAATTTTAAAATTTTTTCTGATTATTCAGGATGAGGATTATAGAAAAAAGAATTTCACTGTAATGTTTGGTTTTTTAATAACATGTAAGAAGCCAGTAAATGCAATTCAGTTTAAGAAGTAAAGGAAGATTAGCCTACCATGCTGGAATCCAAAAAAACTTTACATGTGAAATGCAAGCAACTCCTGGGTAAGGCACTGAGTACAGTTTGAACAATGCACAATGCTTCTTGACAATGGGACAGTCAAGTCCTGTATTTTAATACCAGGAAAGCTCATTTACAAGAGGAAGGAGAATGAAGATCACTGATCCAAACGAAAATAAGCACCGGGATTACTTTCACAGGTTGACCAAAGCATAGTAACCAAATGCTAAACATAGAAACTATGTTGAAGGAATAAAAATAGAGACTTTCTGTAAGTGTATGCAGTCTCTATTTATATACTGTCCTTAATAAGCTCAACACAAGTCTGGTCCATCTTTATTGTCCTTCTGATCTAGGCATCAATTTCATTTTAGCTGCCTCTTAACTGGCATTAAGATACAGCTAGAGAGTCCAAAGTAAACAACTTTTAAGTGAAGGCTGATGGTGTCAGAAGGTGTTGGATGGTCTTGGACAGTGTAATACAACTGAGAGGAATACAACACTGACTTCGGTCCTACCTTACCTACATTCCACAGTAAAAAAAAAACAACAACAACAAACAAACAAACAACTAAGCACTGAGAATAAAATGGAATATTTTAGGTCTCTGTGTGACACTTACCAATGAAAACAAACTCTCTCTCCCAAAGAAAATTTGAGCTAAGAAACAAGACTTTCCTCAGATGGAGAGATGTATTCAACCATGAAGCAATATTATGTAATAGAAATATTGAAAACTCTCAAGAAAAATCAATCAAAACTGTATCAGACAAAAACAGTGGAAGTTACATTATAGGGATTCAACCAGCTGAGAACCTGGGGAGGCCTAGCTTTGGCTAAACTGGTAAAGTAAACCTGGGGTTTATTATCAATAGCTCAGGAATGCTCATTCTTCTTCTTACAAGTGACCAGTGGAAATTGTACAGACATTTCATAAGGCTGACTGTCTCATTATTGGAAGGCAAGTCATTTCTGGCTGTACTCTCCAAAGAAATAGAAGATATATTGCCTGAGGAGGTAGACAAAATGAGCTAGTCCTAGGCAAAGGTCACAAAAGGTCAAAGGTTATGCTTGTTCACTACTTTCTACAGCCAACTAATGAAGTACAGAGGCATAACAAGGATTCACTTATCCAAGAGAAAGGGCAGAGAAGAGGTGGCAGCTGAAGGAGGACAAAATAGAAAGCCTAGCTTTTGTTCTCAGTAGCCTTTTTCATTGTAGGGCTGGTGGCTAATACTTCTCAAAGGAGTCAAGTGTAGATATATCAATACATATGCAAAAACACAGACAGCTAGATAGCACAATGTGGAGTGCCAGAAAACTCACCTTCCTGAAGTCAGGAAGACTCATCCTCTTACTCAAATCTGGCCTCAGACACTTACTAGCTGTGTGACCCTGCGCAAGTCACTTACTGTTTGCCTCAGTTTCCTCATCTGTCAAACGAGCTGGAGAAAGAAAAGGCAAACCACTCCAGTACCTTTGCCAAGAAAACCCCAAATAGGGTCATGAAGAGTCACAACATCCTGCTCCCTACCCATTAGGAAAGGAAGAAACTGAAATCTGAGGAAAGGACATGATCTGTATAAGATCATAAGGTGGTGTCCGGGCTAGAAAGAAACCTGGCATCTCACTCCTAACATACTGCTTTTTCCAAGGTCAAGTACTATATCCATGTCACAGGATTAATTTTAGCATAACGCATTGGCTCTAAGCAAGTGTTATTTGGGCACTGGGCCACATCTGGGTAAGTATAAAAAGAAGGTGTAAGAATGTAGTTTTCATGTAGGGGTCCATGGACCCCACTTAAGAGGTTTGTGAATAGGTTTTAGGGAAAGAAACAACTGAAAAATGACTGAATGACAACATGCATAAATAAATCAACTGAGGCAACAGAACAGCATAATGGATGAGAAAGGATATTAGGCTAGGGGGCAGAAGTCCCAGGTCCTCAATCTATCATGTACACAATATAAGAAGGCATGGATGGGCTTATACACATATAAAAAGGTATGTTGGGCTCTGCACTGAAGGAGGAAGTATACACATACGGGTGAGCTTTAAAAGCCATCATGTATTGAAATAATACTGAAACGCTAATATTTGAGTTTGACAAATGTAATCTTTTTAAAGTACATCACAAGATGGCCACCACAGAATCACAAATAGATTCAGAAGGGACTTTAGAGATACCCAACTCTAGTTTTTGCTGATGAGGATGAAGCATTGAGGTCTCCAATGACACGGCAGTAAGCTGGATAGTCAGAATCTGAATTCAGTTCCTTTAACTCCAAATCTAGTACTTTTTACTCTACCATATCTATTGGATTACAGTATAATTTAACCTTTCCTCAATGATTCTGTTGTGCCAAAAAGGGAGTGAGACAAGAGACCCCTGAGAGTAAAATTTGGAAGTCGATTTTATTTTTTTCCAAGGGACTATTCGGGGTCAGGCCCAGATCAAACAGTGAGTCTGTATGAACAATATGTAGGCTTTTTAAAGGGATACCACACAAGTAGAAACTTGCACAGGCCAACAACAGTGACTGGTCAGCACACACCTTGAAATTCCTGCTGGCACCAAGTCTCCCTGACCCAGAAGCCTGCCCACCTCTGTGGAGGTTAGCTGACTGGGTAATAGGGGAGATCGGTGGGGAGAGGGTGGAACCCACCTGGCAGTCTGCTCATTTCCCTGAGGGAGGGCAGAGGTTAGGGGATGGGAAAACCAGGCAGCCAGGCACAACAATTCAAGGTTCATGATTATAAACATCAATGATGACATTATGCTGTCTAACAGTGGTAACCTTTTGGGCTGTTGATATATGGAGCACTGTTTGCCCCTCTACTATGAATTTAATGCTTTTTGTGTTTAGTTTTCTAAACTATTTCCTTTTGGTAGCTCTTTTGCTTCCTCCCTAGCGGTCAGGCTGTTATCTCAAATACAAGCCTAGCCCTGGTTTATCCACAAGCCCTGGCTCCCTGGCATCCCACACCTGTAATCATTTCTAGTCTGTTGTGGTCTGGGAAATTAGATAATGGATTACATGAGAATTATGTATGAAAGGCCACTTGTTTGCACTTTAAAGGCTATGGAAGAGAAGATTTAGATTTGTTCTGATTAGCCCCTGAGGGCAGAACCTGCAGGGAAGAGTAGAAGCTGCTAATAGATTAGCTGCCAAAATGTAGTTCTTAGTACTAGAGGCCTTCCAAAGCAGAGAAGTTTGATAAGGACCTGTTGTGGATGTTGTAAAGTTGACCCCTCTTCAGCTATGACCCCTCCAACTTAATCTATCACATTCACCCTCGGGCCTCAGGCTCTGGAGCCATACAACCTTTCCCCATTGGTGTTTGTCTCACATTGCCAACTATCTCTAGGCAACATATCTACAGTTATGCCTCACTTCACTCCCAGGAGCTCAGCAGCCACCTTGCCCCAATATGTCTCCTCCTCCTTCAGCTTTCCAGTTCTGGAACCACAACCAAATTAACTGTCATTGCTCCTGGAAAGGGAATGTCTGCCTACTCCACTATGGCTCCACTCACAATGGCGGTGGTAACTTTTCCACACCCAAACTGACCTGCCTTGGCTACTACTGTCCTACTTGTGGGCCAATGGCCCATTAATATGTAGGCTCCTTGAGGCAGAAACTGTCTTTATTTCTGCATTTTTATTCCCAGTTCACTTTGCATAGTGCTTGGTCCATATTAAAGCACCTGATAAATGCTTCTTCATTCATTCATTATCTGGAAGACATAGGTTACTAGGTCTCAGGCACCCCCTCACCAACCTCTCTGATCACTTAATATGCTCCAAAGGGGCAAATTTCCTTTTCTTCCATCTCTGGTGCTAATGCTGAGGGGCCTCTTTGAGCTGAAACAGTCTATGAACTGGTCATACAGCTGGCAATGGTTAAATATTAAAATGTCTTGTACTAAGGAGCAGACATAGACTATAGAAAATATCTTTCCCCACACTCCACACCTAAGATTTCCACTCTCCCTCTGTAAGTAACTTCAAAATCCAACAAAATTTAATTTAACCAATCACCAGTGATTTCCTGTTGCTATCCCTTATCAGTAATAGAACACTGTAAGGAAGGATGAGATGGTTACTTAATTGTCAGTTCTTTTTTCCTCATTAACACTGGACAGGTGGTTTGCCTTTAAATTGTTCGGGCTTATTGGATAGAAAGGTTGAAGATGGTAATATGAGTGCAGGTGTTTTCTGTGTTGGGTCTGAGGTTGCCAGGACAACTGCTAATTATTATTGAATAACCCTTGCAAAGTCACACATGACCACGAAATGTAAGAATTAAGGTTTTCTCAATCTATATTCTGCAGTAAATGGAGCATTTTAGAGGGGAGGGGGCTCAAGGGATTAAGAGTGAGAGATGAATATTAGGTGAGAAAACTATATATAGCTCAAGCCAGCTGAACTCAGCATTCCTGAGGGCAATTTATGTGTAGTTTGGTGAGGAGCACACTGTAACCTTTGGAAAGCTGTCATAAAAATATGAAACTAGTTTCCCATGTTAGGGCTTTGCAACTTCAACCAGAAATGTGGTCTCAGTAAAAAGATTTCAAGTATTTAGCATCTAATTTGGTATATTCTATCCTTGATAGTGGAGAGAGAGAGTTTAGCTCCAAAATGGACTTTCTTTGTTACTCCAAAAGTTAGCACATTTATAAAAACAAGCTTGAAAAGTGTGGGTATTAGCAGGATTGAGTAGACAAGACAAAGGCGAGAAACCCATGGGGTCACTGCATCAAATGTTCCAATTTTAGTTAAAAGAACCCCAAAAGAATATTCTTTTTTTTCCCCTGAACACAATCACTTCTCCCTCAGGTTCCTTCCCATTAGAAAGCATAAGGTTTTCCTTCTGAGGAAGCCCTCAGTAGGTAGGTAAAGGGCTGAATTGGGTGGGAGGGGGGGCTGCGGGTGGGAGCAGAGAGGTACCACTCTCCTATGTAGATCTCTCTGGCACACATAATCTGGGTCCTCAAAGAGATACCATGGGTATTAAGCAGGCTTTTGCCCGTGGGCAAAAAAGTGTTTTTAAAACACCTGCTGTATCACTTGGTTATGCATTTCTGACATATTCATTGAAAAACACCAGAACCACTAGTCCTTACCTAGGAGAGAAAGCATTAGCAGGGTATACAGAGATAATTCTTTCATTCTTTCAGCTTAAGGTACATGTGTTCCCTGGTGCACAAAGGAAATTTCTAGCTCAGTACACACAGAGATGGCTCTTGAAGAAGAAATTGGTAGGGGAAAAAATGCCCAAATCATACCTTGTTTTATAGGTATAATGTAGTACAATCACCTTACAGTGAAAAGAGGGCAAGTAAAGATTACCCTTATTTCACAGATGAGAAACCAAGGTTTACCAAGGCAAATTAACTTGCCCACCATCACACAGTAAATAATGGATTTGAGACTTGAACCCTGTCCTTCCTACAGCCTGTCTAGACTGCTTTCCACCAAACTATATCTTCCAGCACTTCAAAACAAAAACAAAAAACAAAACTACAATTCTTATGTCAAAGTGACATAATGTATACAGCTCCTTAGCAATAGAGAGAACTTCTGAAAAATCTCTCATTTATCTTGCTCTCTGTAATACAGGCATATGTGGTTCTCTATGTGCAAAGTGTGTGCATGTGTCTGTGTGTGCATAGGCATGTCGTATAATCATTGGAATAAGTCCCTTTAGCTAGGCAGAGGGAAATGAGGAATGCTTCCCCTGAATGAACATAAGATCATGGAGGGCAAGGGACTGCTCTCTGTCTTTGCATTCTCAGTACCTAGCATATAGTAGGCACTGACTTTACAGGTGCTTAAAAATGCTTATTAATTAGGGGCGGCTAGGTGGCGCAGTGAGTAAGAGCACCGGCCTCGGAGTTGGGAAGACCCGAGATCGAATCCGGCTTCAGAAAATGAGCACCCACACACAAATAATGACTAGCCATGTAAACTCGAGCAAGTTACTTAACCCCAATTGCTTAAAAAAATGGCTGTTAATTAATTGACATGTTGTTAAAAAAATCATGAATAAAAAGGGTTAAAAGAACTGAATCCAGAGCATCCAAAAGGATCACTGAAACATCCCTAAAGAATTGTGACTTATAGAAATTGAATTCTTTCAAAGGTCACAGTTGGGAAATCTTGGGAAGCTGGTCTTACTAGCTGTGTTCAAATCAGCTCCACCCAGAAAGGAAGCAACAGGCTGGGTCCTGGCAGCATTGCTAGCAGTAACTGCCCCAGCTGTTGACCTTCTGGGCACAATCACAGCACGCCTTTTAAAATCTGTACCTTTTACCGACTTAATAAATATCATTGCTGCTACTTCTGTGGTATCTGTCTTGATGTATTATTATTTCTATACTTGGGTGTTTTCCCCTCACTCAAAGGTCAGTCTCATAAATTGAATACATAAATAATGAAAATCATAGGCATCTAAGAATCTACAGCTGGATGGGCCATCTGTGGTGTCCACCCAACCAAAATTAATTCACACCGCAAAGGCTGCTTATAGTTATCACATGTAAGGATGTTCTATTTCTCAGTGGATTTCCTGGATCTCCAAAGACTTGTAGAATGTTTAGAAAGAGGTTTTCCAGGTACATTAACATCATAGCCTTCTGACAAAGGCTAGCTGGTTTTAAGGAATTGAAGCTGATATGAACAAAGGGGGTGCTCAAAAGAAAAGCAATGAGAATATCTGCTCTAATAAGAGTTGTCTTTTACCCTCTCTATAACCATGCTTCATAATTTTCTAGCTGTGTGACCCTGGGCAAGTCACTTAACTTCTGCCTCAGTTTCCTCACCTGTAAAATGGGAGTGATAATAGCACCTACCTAAAACACCACAGGTGTTTAAGGTTCAAACGAGAGCTTTATAAAGCATATTGCGAACCTTAAAGTGTTATTTAAAAAAACTACCTATTATTATTATTATTTAACTTGCTCAAGGTTACACAGCTAGTCATTATTTATGTGTGGGTGCTCATTTTCTGAGGCTGGATTCGATCCTGGGTCATCCCAACTCCGAGGCCTGCACTCTTACTCACTGTACCACCTAGCCACCCCTGTCCTACCTATTAACAGATTTTTTTTTTAATTACAGAGAAGTGTGAGCTTATCCATAAACTCTGCCCATAGGAGGCATATCCTTTTAACACTTTTAACGTATTATATATATAAATCATATCTCACTAAAGCCTTATGGGGTAGAGGTAACTATGGGCTTTCTCATGCTACACCAGGATAGCACAAATCTACAAAACTCGAATAAGCTAGAAAGTCTCAGATCCAGAAATGGATTGTTTTTTAAGGACCAGTCATATCAGTTAAGTGCAGAGAAGCTTGTTACTAAGAGAGTGGGCCAGAAAGTGACACTTTTTTTTTCACTCACAGACAACTCTTTAAACCTTTAATTGTGTGAAGGAGCTATTCAGATCAGTAGTAGGAACATACTGATGAAATCCTGTATCCTTTAGATACTGAAGCATCCATACACACACATCCTTCATCTGTGAGATGAGTGGAGTATGATGCAGTATGGAGCAAGACTAAGAGGCCCATATAGGTAGCACAGCTCTGACTTTGGCCATACTAACTCTGCACCAGTCAAACGAACTCTGGTCCCAGAGAACACAAACAAGTAGAAGAGAAAGCCCTTCTTTAAGCATCATAGAAAAAGATGAAACAGTCTCTGTTCTCAAGGAGTTTGCATTCTTTTGATGGGACACATAACATGCACAGAGATAAGTATCCTATTAGCTGTGCGTTTCCCAACTCAAAGCCTGTAAATGGGCTTCTTTCTCACCCTCCTTGCTCACCTCTGTCTCTTGGAATTAATTCCCAGCTTCCTTCAAGGCTCAGTTCTGATATTATTTCCTAGTTATGATGAAAAATGTTGTCCACCTCCAGAGGAAGAAGTGATGGTGTCTGAATGCATATCGAAGCATACTTTTTTTTTTACTTTCTTTTTTGGCTTGTGTTTTTTGGAACATGGTTAATATAGAAAAATGTTTTGCATGACTTCACAAGCATAATCTATATCAAATTGCTTGCCTTCTCAAGGAGGGGGAAAGAATTTGGAATTCAAATTAAAAAAAAGAATGTAACAGAGGGGGAAAAAAGATATCACTTCCTACAAGAGGCCCTTCCTGATACCCTCAACTGTTTGCACTTTCTCACTCCTCAAAATACTTTATATTTATTGTGCATACATCTCACACTGATGTGTGTAAATTTAGACTCTTGGCTCTGGAGTCAGGCGACTCCAAGTTCAAATTCCGGCACTACCTGTATTACTTTGGATCAATCTCTGTAAAATAAGGGAGTTAGCCTAGATGAACTCAGGATTTCTTTCTAGATCTACCTCTAAGATCCTGTGTTATATCTCCCAGGAAAATGTTCGATTTTTTTTTTTTAATTTGTAGTTAACCAACAAGCAATTACTATTTGTACCACCAGCACCAACACAAGGCCTGGTAGATTATGTAGATGCTTCATGAATGCTTGAAGAACTGAACTGAATTATCAAGAGTGCCACTGATATGTATATGAGGCAGTTCTGGCTAGAAACTCTGAGAGTCTTCCCCTCCCCTTTCTGTGATGGTGAATTCGGCCATTTCTCTCTCTCAGTTCTTACCAAACCTTTTTCATTAAGTGGGCATTACCTCAAACAAGTGAGACCTGGGAGAGATTTTTAATTTAGAAAGGCCAAGGTCACCCACTGCAGCCTGGGCCATGGCCAGTCATCTTGACTTTTGTCTTGCTGATGGGGTCCTTGGGATGTATATATGTTTGTAACATCAATCTATGTAACATCAGTTTGTAATATCAATCTGTAACATCAGTTTGTAAATGGGGTGCTTTGGGATCTATGTCTGTAAAATCAATTTGTAAAAGCAGTCTTGTAAAATCATACTCCCCACCCCCAGTCTCAAAGCATTAACTCTGCCCCTTCCCCCTGCCAGCACTCTGCCCAGCAACAACTTATGAACTGTTTATCTCTGCTTGAAACAATAAGCTACTTATGAATCCTTCACAAAACTATCTATAAACATTTTTAGCTTAGGCAAATGTTAACTCCCTTAGTTAAGTGGCCAGCTGCACCATGAATTCTTCAGTACCCTATCTATAGGGTAACTCCTCAGCCAATTATACCCACACTGTGTCTCTGATGGCCTTGGTCCCAACATCTATTGTGTCAAGCCTGACATTGAGGGGTGGCAGACTGGGCACTCCTTAGTGGCCGTGACCACTTTTAGTGGCTTTAGTGACATGTCAGGCCTAAAACCACACCTCCAGGTAGCCCCCCCTTGGGCTATTTCCCAGTGAATCATGCGCAATATGCCTGCACAATTGATATTAAAAGTGAATGGTCCTTTAAGCACTGACCACTCCTTAACTCCTCCCTGATCCCACCCTTACTCACCTAGTTAGCATAATTGGCACCTGATTTACTGTCTTGACTCCATAAAACTATGCCTGTGACCTTTGCAAGTTTGCAGGTTCCCTAAGAATCCTCGCCCGCTGTGCCCCACGGTACTATGCAGTGTAGCAATAAACTTTACAATCTCGACTCCAAGTTTGCTTGAGCCTGGTGAATTCCTTCCAGACTGAACTGCAGGGTTTCTGGTCACTGATAGTGATCAGGGTCCCTGGCAGAACCTCTTACCCTCCCCCGTCCTTATCACCTTTCCCTCCCCATTGCCATTGGACTTTCTTGGCTCTGAAGGCAGCCCTGGCTCACTTAAATCCAATTCAGGTCAAGACATCACCCTTGCAACAAACAACAGCCACAGCTACAAGATGCAGAAGGAGATTGCTCCTTGCCTAAATTAACTAATTAGCAAGGATTTACTAACAGCCTACTATGCGCCAGGCAGCCCTTAAGCTAGGTACTGGAGAAATGAAGCCAAAAATGAAATAATTTCTACCCTTAAGGAGTTTATACTCTACTGGGGGACAGATGATATGCACACACACATACATACAAAATCATTTTGGGGAGGCGTCAGGAGCACTTGAATTGAGCTTTGAAGGAAACGGAATGCTAAGTGGAAATGAGTATATTTTAGATATTGGGAGAGCTTCAGAAATTTTAATTCCATGAGCTTCAAATCCCATGCCATGCCTGGCAGATCAATTTAATAGAAAGAAATTAAAAAGAAGTTGATGCTGCCTGTTCTTATAGGCTCAATGCCAGGACAGACTTCAACTGAAGCCCTAATTTTGTTTGGAGCCACATTTGTTCCCACACAAATTAACATCTGCTTTCTTCACAGCTCATAGTATCTTACAGTTGGAAAAGATCTTAGAGATCATCTAAGTCTAATTGTCTCATTTTACAGATGATTGAAAAGGCCCTAGGAGGTTAAGTCACTTGCCCAAGGTCATGTAAATTCCTAACAAGGAGATTTTAAAAAGTGATTAGAGGCATTTTAACTCTACCACAATTTTTCAAGACCTTTATCTATCTGGATTATACATTTATTCTCATTCAGTACTTAACATCTTCAAAACATATGTATGTTTTAGACAGAGATCTCAAAAGGATAGGGCATTTTAGAATTTGAAATAATCATGAAGCTAAGAATGTCCTGGTATGTAAAACAGACAAAATTCAAAAATCATACCCCTAAATTTTGGAATAATCTGAGATCGTTAAGAGTTTTCACCCCAATCACAAAATACGGTTCATACATTTGAAATGTGGTTTTGTTGATAGTTGGTGGGTATTTGAACATA
Source organism: Gymnobelideus leadbeateri (assembly GCA_011680675.1). Classification (NCBI taxonomy): domain Eukaryota; kingdom Metazoa; phylum Chordata; class Mammalia; order Diprotodontia; family Petauridae; genus Gymnobelideus; species Gymnobelideus leadbeateri. Next base: position 117,043 of record WOXC01004041.1, read on the forward strand.
TTCTGCATTCCATGTAGTCTATTAATTTGAAATGTAGGTATAAGTTAGTTAAATAGTCACAGAAAAGCTTTACAGTGTTGCAGTATTTTTTGCTCAGAGAGACAGCATGATACAGAGGATAGGGCACTGGACCAGGAATCCGGAAGGCTAGTTGTGTCCCTGAGCAAGTCATTTACTTCTCTGTGTGTCCATGTGTCCATTTCCTCATCAGCAAAATGGCGAGTGAGGGCAATTAGATGCAATGTTCTCCAAAGTTCCTTCTGACTCTAAATTTATAATCCTGTCAGCCTCTATCATGGAAATCCACTGATGCAGACTGACAATCCATCTGTAACTTCCAGAGAATTATGTGAGGTTATGTGATTGGACTTCTCTGATCCAGTCAGTCATGAGGGGCCAAACAGCCAGAACAGCCAAACATGTCAGAAGTGGGACTTGATTCCAAGGAAGGCCATGTTGTTCCTCATCTTTAGAGTATGAGGATTTTTTAAAAAATGGTATGCATAAGGAGAGTGGGGAAGGGGAGGAACCCTGTTTTCCATGTGGGATCTTCATTATGCTGAATAGTGAACCTTCATTTGTAAACACCCTCATCTCCCATCTTTTTCTCCCACTGAGTTCTACTGACAGACATCTGGCATGGGAAAGAAACCCTGCTGACTCATGAAGTGTGTGGGTCAAATAGAGCAGTTTTTCCATTAAAAAAAAAAAGAACCACTAAAAAGCAAACACATAAAGATCTGATTGGTCATCAGGCAGGAATTCAGAGCCCTAACCAAGTGAGAAGCTTGTCAAGTTCCTGATTGGTGAGTGAGGCTTTGGCTGGAAGAGGGGAAACTAACTCAGAGCCAGTCAAGGGGGGAAAAAAAAGAAAGAAAAAAAAGGACATTTCTCACAATAACAACAATCTCCAAAGACAGAGTGAGTGCAGCTCAGAATTACTTGGTGGAGTTGGGGCTGAGGCAACTCCCAAAATGTCTGTGGGGACCAGGGAGCCTTATGCAGCCTGGAACAGGGGTGTTGTCTGGGAAAGAAGTGCAAAGCCTCAAAGTGAGCGTCAATGAACAGGACTGAAAAGACTGTGAGAGTGAGGAAGTCAAAGAAACCTGAGAAAGACTGTGACCAAAAGTGCATGTATTTCCAAACTGAAAACTTGATTTCCTTGAGTTGCTTATGTATGTTAGGAGATTCTCCCAGTACTAAGATATGTTAAGCTCTGAGAAACTACCACCTTGAATGTCTCAGGAGATCAAGGTTGAGAGAAAACTTTTTTCTTCTCTTAAATCTCAATGTGGCCAGAAATACAGATGAAGACAGAAAGAACAAAACCGTTAACTTTTCACCTGGCTGCCACTGCCTCAGCAATTCAAAGGCCTACATTGGGACAGGACCATCATTCTCAATCAATATTTGTCTATTTACTGCTGTTTCATCATTCATTTCTTTCTAAAAGCAGAAGCATCTTGGGCAGTTGGGCACTCTCCTTTAGGGTCTAGCTTAGAGTTCTTTGACACAGAGGCCTAAGAGGAAGTAGGAGTGTGTGGACTGACCAGAGGTCAATCAGTTCTAGCAACTCTGGAGGTTCCCTCTTCTGCCCCTCATGCTTTCTGGTTGCTGTTTAGCAACAAAGACTGCAGTGGACTAGAAAAGAGGGGTAAAAAAAATAAACTTTCCTGGCAAGGAAATCAGAAGAGGGTGAGAAGCTATTTTTATCTTATGTCCTCTCTGAGCTACTGAAAACTGCCTCTGGTGGTGGCTTAATCTTAGCACTGGGGAGCTGTGGGGAACTGTTGGGAGATTTTCACCTCTTCCTAGAGTTCCCCAACCTTTCCCCTCAGGGCAACAATCCCTTCATTTACATTTATAAGCAAGTAAGCTTCTTATAAGAGTTGACTTGCTACAGGAGGCAAGGAAGAGTGGGACATCCCAGTGTGGAGTTTAGCATTGAAATAAAATTTAGAACAAAAATTAACGTGGCACTTATTTATTAATTTCAAAACTGTTATCATGTGTACTATAAGTAAGCATAAATAAGTAAGCTGGGAGGTCTTATCTTCTTGATTTATTGTACAGTGCAGTGGGATTTGGAGTCTAGCTCACACAACCTGTGACCTTTTTTTGTGTTTTTTTGCTTTTTGGAGTGCAATCAGGGTTAAGTGACTTGCCCAAGGTCACACAGCTAGTTTTTGTGTCAAGTGTCTGAGGCTGAATTTGAACTCAGGTCCTGACTCCAGGGCTGGTTCTCTGTTCACTGTGCCACCCAGTAGCCCCTTCAACCTGTGACCTTTACCTTGGGCAAGTTCATTAATACCTAAGAGCCTAGGTTTCCTCATCTGTAAAATAAATGGTTTGGGTTAGATGACCTCTCAGGTTCCTTTCAACTCCCAGTTCTAATCCTATAAGCCTATGTATGATACTGTCAGGCTATTTTTTGTACACACAGACTCCAGGGCAGTGGGTCTCTCCCTGATATAGTCTTCCCTACTATCAGTAAGCCATCTCTCATAGGAAATATTAAAAAAGAAAGCTAAAACAAATTCAGCAGAGTCAACTGACCAATACATCAGTCCTGTAGGACAGGTATATATAAAATTCTGCAAAGGTAGAGGGTGTGTGTGTGTTTGTGTATGTTCTCAAATCTTTTTAAAGGACTGCTCTCTGATTCAGTAGCTTCAGATTTTCTTTCCTAACACAACTAAGCCAAGATCCTTCAAAATGCAAAAAGCAAACAATAGAATAATGACAGGCTTCTCATTGTGAAAAATGAGAAAATCCCTTGTTTCAGAAAATCCCTTGTACAGAATCTCTGATTCTGTACCACCTGAAGGATCTCATTGTATGGATACTGCTTTTATATAAAGAATTTTATGAAGTGCCTACTATGACAGGCCCAGGTATCCTAAAGTTTCAAAAGATGTTCCCTTAAGATTCCTTTAATCAGAAAGAGAAGAAAAAGAAGAATTCCCACATGCTGGCTAGAGGCTAGGACTAAGATCATAGGAACATTAGATTTAAGGCTAGAAGGGGCTTTGGAGGTCATTTAGTCCAATTCCCTCATTTTACAGATGAGGGAAATGAAGCCCAAGATGATGTATTCCAACTATACATGTAACCTGATTTGTCTTCAAAGAGAAAAATAAAGCCTCATCATGCCACTCCAAAAATGTGAAGATCCTGGTAAAACCAAACTAAATCACAACAGAGAAAGTCTGTTGGCTTTTTAAACAAAATTTCCTACTAAGACTTTGAAAGGACCAGGTGACAAAGGGGACCTCAGACTTCTTGTTCGTCAAGTTTTGTGTAGACTTCTCCAGGCAATTAATTCTCCAGAGGTTTAATCGGAGAGAAGTCAAATTAAGTCTTCGAAGGAGCCAGGAGAGTTCCAAAAACAGAAACAATTTTTACTTGAATCAAGTCTTGTTTATCCACTAAATTCCCGAGGCTGTTCTGCAACAGCTCACTGGCCAGTAAGATGTGAGGGGACGTTTGGCTTTGGCAGGCCCTTCAGGAATTTGGCAGGCCAACCAGTTAGGTCACCAGAAATGACTTGAGAATGCCTCTCTGTGTGTGTTTGGGGGGGTGGGGGTGGGGGATAAGTAGGGCTGGGAGAAAAAGGATGATTACTGTTGTTTATGGGGCAGTCAGTTCTTGGAGTAGGGTCCATTAGGGAAAGTCAAGAAGAGCGGTGACTGGGATAGAAGAACTAAAAGCCTGTGTCTCTGGGCATAGGCGGTTCTTTCCCTTGCCAATTCATTCATTTAACATTCAACTCAACAAGCATTTATGTCAAAAGCTATTCTAGGAGACAGAGACAAAACAGTCCCTACCCTCAAGGAGTTTACATTTTATTGAGAGGAAACAAGGTGTATACATATAACTAAACATAAGTGACGTTGTAAATACAAAGTAATTTTGGAGGGTGAGGAAAGAGGGCATAATTCATATGTTCCTTCAGGAAAAAAGATCTTTGGCTCCCTACTGAATTCAGCAATGATCTGGTCAAATCATGCCCTTTTAAAAGATAAGACAAGCAAAGCTCCAAAAGATGACACAACTGGCCCAAGATTATATAGTTAGTTAGTAATGAGTCCAAGACTAGAACCTGGGAATATACTGATAGCCAATCCCATGATGATTTGAGGGGGGTAAGGCAGTGTGCAATATCATGTTATGAAATCATACTCTTCGGTTAAAAAAAGGTCTTTCTTATCTTGTGGTCTGTACATATTGCAAATTGTTAACCTCTCTAGGCCTCAGTTTCCTCATGTGAGGAAGAATGAGGAGGCTAGACTATTTGACCTCTAAACTCCTTTCCAATTCTAATTGGTATCTAAAAGGGAGGGCCAGAAGCTTATTGACAATTCTTAAGAAATTGTAGAAATATGTAATATAATTATGTTTTAAAACTTTTTAATTAACAAAAATTTTATTTTCTCTTCCTCCCACCACCAAACCCCTACTGGAAAAAAGAAGAAAAATCAAATAAACCCTTGTAACAGATATGCATAATAAAACAAAACAAATGCCTGCATAAGCCATATACAAAAATATGTCCCATTTTTCAGCATATTGTACTAGTCACCTGGTTTGTCACTGCATCAAATCAAGTATCTCAAGTCTTTCAAAGTTGTTTCTCTATATAACACAACACTGTTATTACAAAAACTGTTTTAGTTTTTCTTACTTTTCTCTGCATTATCATTTTGTCCAAGTCTTCTCAGATTTCTCTGAAATCATCCCTCTTACTTATTACAGCACAATGGTGTTCCAGTGTATACAATGGTATTCCAGTGCATCCACACACCATAATTTGTTCAGCCATTTACCAAATTATGGACAGTTTATCTTCTAATGTTTTGCTATTACAAAAAGAGCTGTTACAAACATGAACTATATCATAAAATTATTTTCATCTTCATAGAAAGCAAGCAAGCAAGCACAAAGACACATCCTGGAGTGTGGAGGTACATTAGCATCACTTCTTCCACTTGAAGAAAGGGCTAGGGGTGGCTAGGTGGTGCAGTGAATACAGTACCAGCCCTGGAGTCAGGAGGACCTGAGTTCAAATCTGACCTCAAACAATGAACACTTACTAGCTGTGTGATCTTGGGCAAGTCACTTAACCCCAATTGCCCTGCCTTCCCCCTTCAAAAAGCAAAAAAAAAAGGGGGGGGTTAGTGGGCACAGAGAAGGAAGGTTAATTGTCTAAGCTGGTCAGCACTGGCACTAGGATTTCCTCCTGCTTCTGGTACCAAGCTTTGGGTCATCTTCCATTTTATCTCAGTCATTAGCAATGAATTCTTGTTTGTTTCTTAATGTTTTAGAGACTGATTTATGAGAAGTTTGCTTTAAAAGGGAATTTTGAAATCATAAAGCAACTCTCCATCTGCCTTATCTTTTATCAAACCTCTACCCATTTCCTGCCCACCACATGTCAGACTCACTCCCACTTCCATGTATTTGCTCCAATTGCAGGTCCTATCTGGGCTGCCCTCTGATTCAATTCAGATCTGCCAAACCCTAGCCCACCTCATCCACAGTCACTCAGGTTTCTAAGGATTCAGAACCAGAAGAGACTTGAGATATCCTCTGGTCTATAACCCCTCATCTGGGAGAGGAAACTAAAGACTGAAGAAGTATCCACAAAGGCACTCAGGTTTCCTAAAGCCAAATAGGTAGCAAGTCTCACGGACCCCAAGTACCCCAGCCAACAACAATTTCTGATTTCTCTGAATTCTTTGCACCACCCTACTTAGTTCTTATTGATACAGGCTGCTTGTACTGCTTTTCACCAGTTTCATGCAAATATACCTTGTCTTTCCATCAATACTGTCAGCTCTTTGAAAGCAATCACCATGCCATATAATAATAAGGACAATAATGGCGGCCAATATATTGCACTTACTATGTGCCAGACACTGTGCTAAGCATTTTGAAATAATAACAATAATTTTAATTACAAGTGTAATCATTTTAATAATGATGATGATGATAGCAACTAACATTTCTATAGCACTTACAATGTGCCGGGCACTCTACTAACCGCTTTTTATTATCATCCCATTGATTATTTTCCATAGTATTTAATTTATTAATTTTTATTAATCTAATAAATCGAATGATTAATAATTAATTATTTATTATTATTATCCCGTATATCCCATTTAATCTTCACAACACCCCTGGGAGATGGGTGCTATTATTATCCCCACTGGGGCAAACAAAAGTAACGTGCCTTGCCCAGAGTTCAGCAGTTAGGAAGAGCTTGAGGTCAGATCTGAATTCAGTTTTCCCTAACTTTAGGCTCAGTGCCCTATCCACCGTACCACCTAGCTATCCCCATATATCTCTGGTCTCCTCTGGAGAAGAAAAAGAAATTATACTAAAAGCTCATATTGATTCCATGGTTCAAGCTTTGCAAAGTTCTTTACACATATTATCTCATTTGTTACTCACAACAACCCTGAGGTAGGTGGCATTGTGAAACCCATTTTAAAGATGAAAAAACTGAGTTTCAGAGAAGCTAACTAGCTTGCCTCGGGTCACACTGCTAGCTGGAATTGCACCTAGACCTTCTGAGACATAGCCTATTCTGGGCATACAACGGGAGTGTGCAGGAATGACACGATGACTTCAACTTCAGATCAATACTTGACTCTACCATATCTTTAAATTCTCCAAATGGCATCTGGACTGTTATTCACCTACCAATACTTCCTAAGGAGCTTGTTGAGCCTCTGACAGCACCTTCCTGGCAAAGCCCTAAATTGAAACCCATCTTTACCTTTCACACTTAATTTAGTGCTAAGACAATCCAAGCCACAGGAACAAGATCACCTTTAGGATATTTGAAAGGTTTCCTGCTGTCATGGAAAAAGCCATTCCCCCATGTGCCTGAGGTACCTAAGCCCTGATGGTGGGCAAATGAGATTTTTCTGTTATAATCCCTGGGTGTCCACTGCTGCCCCACTGGTCTCCCCAGGCCCTGCAGTGACCTTCTTTCTCTGGTGGAAGGAGGCAAAAGGAAAGAGATGTAGACACCCTGTTCTCCATACAATCCTCTTCTACATCTTTTCATGATCAAGTAACTTTACTGTCTCTTGTAGAGAAAACAGTCAAGCAGGTTAGGAGTTCTTTTGAACTTTCTTTATTTGAATGGCTGACTATATTTTGGAGGTATTAATGCGATGGTAATATGGGTGAAAGAGAGAGAACTGGTCTTGGAGTCAGAAGACCTTAGTTCAAGTCCCAGAACTAATATTTACTAAACCCTAGGCAGATCACTTGCATTTTCTGACCCTCAGTTTCCTCATCTAAAAAGATGAGCTAATTATATTTGCTTAGTATACTGAGTTATCATAAAGAAAGTGCTTTGTAAAATGGGTTGTGCTATATAAATGTGGGCTATTTGGTTAATTTTATTCCTATTAACAAAACATTTAAACAGGAATAATGAGAGTAGCTAACATAAGTCTCTAGAACAAGAGGTCAAGAGGGAGAGTTACATCTATATACAAAAATTTCCATGCAGTTTCACGTAAAGTATACAAATGAAAATGAGTATACGTGAACACAGTATCCAAAACAATAATGTTGTATATATTGCTTGTGCCTTACTAAGTTACGCTTCTCAGAGGACTTTATTTCTCCTAAGTGCTAATCTATTGCCTCTTCAGAAAGTCACTGGTAGAGAAGAGTGAGGACAAATGAGGGGTAGATACTTGTGATGGTCTCACCACCATTCAGAATATGAGGAAATACCGTATCCCTCACTGGGAGCTGGGCTTCATAATCACCAATGGAAGAAGTTGTGATATTACCCTCATGTGAGAGTAACTGAGATAAAAGCTTAGATTTCCATGCTGGTCTTGAGACTCGACAGAGAACAATGATTGGGGTTATCATTCCTTTGGCATTCAGAGCAGGCTTTCCAGATCTCGAAATTTTACTTGATTTAATTTAATGAATATATAAGCCCAACAAGGGCAGGGATAGTGTGTCTTTTGTTTTTGTAATCCTGGCACCAAAAAGAGTACCTTGCCCCAAAATGGTGCCCAATAAATGCTTGTTAGATTGGATTGGACTAGATGTGGATGCTATCTGATTAGGGAGAAATAAATTCATCCAAGTCCTTCTCAGTCTCTGACAAAACAAACAAATGGTGCTAATTATCAGCTATGCCTTTCACCAGGTAATAATTATGACGGGTAACATATTGCATGCTTTGTCTCATCTGAGACAGACACACACACACACCCCTGTGAGATAGGAAGGACAAATATTATCACTCTCATTTCATAGATGAGGCCATTGAGGTTGGAAGAGGTTGCTATTGTCATAGAGCTGTTATCAGAAACAAGATCTGGACCCAGGTTTCCTGACTCTGAAGGCCAGAGTTGGATCCACTTGTGACAAGCAGGTCTTGACATTTTGTGTTAGGTAGGTAAGAATGGTCTGCCCACTGAAGCCTGGTGGAGACATCCTTTCCTTGGCTAGCCTGCAGCAATGGAGACTCCTATGTGGTTAGAACAGTGTGGTCTAAGGAAAAATGGAGCTGGAAAACACAAAGAAAGCCAAACCACTCCCCCTCCACCCCCTTGTGTTTTATGAAATGCAAGCCGCATGGAGTAATACACCAAACCCAGAATTCCCTTCCCATTCATCCACAATAAAAACCTTCAGAAATGTTTTAAAACCTCTGTCCCTGTCCTCCACCGAGCTAGCTTCCTCTCTGTACACACTGTACTCAACAGAGCACTCAAGAGGGCACGCTGGTCTCTGCCACCACAGGCAAAGATTAAAGCCTATTAGTTGGTATTGACTGGACCAAATCAGAGGATATTAGGCAAAATGGCTTGGGAATTCAACTTCTAACTGAGCAATAAAACACTATCAATGGCTAGGCACAAAGGATTAAACAAAGAAAGAAAACAAGAGAAATGCCTCAGAGCCACTTGTGTACCATGTAGGGCTAGAAGAGCCAAGTGTGTGTGTGCCTGCGCGTGCGCGCACACACACACACACACACACACACACACACAATTCTGAGTTACTTACAAAAATTCTGGCTGTGGAGAAATGACAGAGCTTCACTGTCTAGGGGTGGATGAGGCTGAATCGAAGGAACGCCATTCTACCCATTAGTCAAGGAATATCTATACATGATTTGCCATATTAAAACCTTCTTAAGCTAAAAATGAAGATGCTTCATTGACAGAACCTAGAGGGAGGACCCAGAGTTGCTATAAAATAAAATTCTGATTTTTTTTTCTATTGGAATTAATTCAGATTAAGTGACAAATGCATTTGCATCACGATGGCCCTCTGAATGCATCTCTTAGTCACTTTTCCCCTAACAATCACCATCCCTCACAGTACTTCTCACGAGGCAGATGTTTTGAGGTGAATTTTATGCATTACAGACCCATCACCATGCTATGGATTTATATTTCTCCTCCTTCATTCATTTCCCCAGGACACCTTATGTTCTGTGAGGAGAATTCTCTGAAGCAACTTAGCATGCCTGTGTCTGAGCTTTGCTACATTCTCACCAAGGTTAGGGGAGTAGAGTGAATTCAAGTTTTCCCCAGCCTTTAAAACTGTCATCTGAGAGTACATTTGCTCTACTCCTCATCTTCCCTTCTTCATGCACAGATTCCTGGGGACATGATTTGTGGAGCGGTCTATGGGGCAGGCTGAGAAAATGTGGGGTGAGGCCCACAAAGGGGGTGGGAAGAGTGTTCTAGCCCAAGTTGCATGGAGCTCTGTGGTCTCCATGGCACATCTGAGCCAGTCCTGATGCTGGCTGCCTTCTCTGTGGGCACACAAACTCCCTAGGACCTAAGCAGGGAGGCATTTCCTCTTTGATAGCCAAGCCACTGGTGTGAGACCTCAGGTATCCTGAGGCCTGAGGCGGTGGAGGGTAAAATGACCACTTGAGGTTCTTTCTTTGGGACTGGACACAGGGCGGCTCTGAAATTTCCTAATGTGGCAATTTAGGGGTGGGGTGGGGTTGACAAGACAGAAAGATGAAACAACATGAAGCAAGGGGGATATACTTGGTCACAGCCATAGAACTGCTGCCCTCACTACAGTCTCTTACACTAGAAAGAAATCATCTTCTTTGTCCAGAAGCCAGGGTTGATTCTAGCCATCCTTAGAGGCTTCTCTGCAGGACCCCTGTTAGTGCAAGACTAGTAAATAAAACATTACTGGTGGCAAGAAGCAGCATGTTGGGAATACAAATGCAAGCTTTAAGAATCGAAAATGATGGTGCTAAAGGTCACCAGGCTGTTCCGAGATAAAATTTAAGTTGCTTCACGAGACAAGCAACTCCAACACAGACCAGTGTGGCGGGGCAGGGTGGCAGAGTGAGAGACTGGGGGGTGTCCACTGGTGAGCACCATACTTACAGTGAACTGGGCCTCGTGGGTTTCAGCACTTCCAGCTCAGGGTCACTTGAGTTCACACTGGGCTGCAGAGGGCTGTTGGAGTTGAGGATGCTATTGGCATTTGAAGAGACAACAGATTCCATACTGGAGTTGATGAGGCTGTTTCTTTGTTCTTCTGCAAGGATAGTACAAACGCACAGTTAGTTTACCATGTTAAGACAAACCATTTTATAATACACAAAAAATGAGCAGTAGTATCTGAGGGGCTCTCTGCTGGTTCTTCTCATAGAATCTAAAAATTGAATATACTCAGTTAAATGTTAGAGATAAGGGAGAAAAGGCAAAAAGGGATGGAAAGAAGTCTTGAAACTGTGAATCTAAGCAAATCCTCTAAGGCAGGGTGTGTGTGTGTGTGTGTGTGTGTGTGTGTGTGTGTGTGTGTGTGATAAACTCCTCTGGCAGTTCAGTGAAGGAAACCAGATTTGAACTCAGGTCTTTCCAACCCTGGGACCATCTTTCTAGTCCACCTATTCTGCCCTGCTCAGGTAACATGTGGAGTACTGTTTGCTTCTACACGCATTATACCTGCAATGATTACCTGCTTTACCTAGCCCCTTGGGCACCTCTTGCCTGAAGTTCAATTACATCTTACCACTGGGCATCCAACCCCTTCCCCCCACACTCCTCCTTTTTTAATCCTCTCTACATCTCTACATTTAATTTTGACTCATAATAACCTGGGAAAGCAAACTGCCATTTGCTACAGAGGTATCTGCATATACAAAATGAGCCTGAGTCCCAAGAAGTCTACTGGTCTGTGAAAAGGATCTCCAGGGAAATGCCTGAGTTTATAGACTCAGTACAGCTTATGGAGGATTTCACTGGTTGTTTTCGTAGGGACCTACGATTTCATCAACTAACTCCTGATAAAGAAACTCTCTTCTAGGCTAGACTGAGAGGACTGAGGCATGGAGACATTAAGTGAGGTCCACAAAGTCATACAGTCACAGGTGTCACTGACTGCCAGGACAGCTCCCTATCCATTAGGCCATGCTCATCTAGACCTTCTTTGTATCTTCTAAAAACTGAGAAAATAATTTTTAAAAAGATTGCTTGAGAGTGAGACATAACCAGGCATGATGGCATAAACTTGTACTTCTTGCTACTAGGGAGACTGATGGATTCCTTGAGCTCAGGAGTTCTAAGCTGTATTTGGGCTACTGTGTACCCGAACTAAGAGCATCTTCAATAGGGAGGCCCAGTTTTAAAAAATGAGAGAGAGAGAGAGAGAGACAGAGAGAGACAGAGAGAAAGAGACAGAGACAGAGAGAGGCACAGAAACAGATGGATGGAGACATAGTGAATCACTCTTTACTTAGAAAATTCAGATTCATTTAACTTTCTGGTAATGATCTTTATCAGTCAGGAAAATACCTTACACCAAATCTGGCTTAGCAGAGTATCATTTCTCATGGAACAGTTTTGTTACTCCTTCAGAGAGTCCTGTTCTATCCCTAAGATCACATGTAAGGGTACAATATCATTTAGAAAAGAAGCAATGAAGCCAATATCTGCTTCTATTGTGGACTCAAGCCCATGTTTTTTGAACTTTGTTCTTTTTTCAGTGAAAGTGGGAAAGATGCCAGGATAAGGATGCTAAGACACTTACAGAAGTCATGTCCATTTTAAAAAATTGCTGAAAAAATAACTACTAATTATTAATAATAATCAGATTTTATATAGCACCCTGAAGTCTGTGAAGGATTTTATATGTTACCTTATTTAAGATTCACAACACTGGACCACATCTCACTGGCCAGATTGGCTAAGATGACAAAACAGGAAAATGATAAATGCTGGAGAGGATGTGGAAAAATTGGAACACTGATGCACTGTTGGTGGAGTTGTGAACTGATCCAACCATTCTGGAGAGCAATCTGGAACTATGCCCAAAGGGCTATAAAAGTGTATACCCTTTGATCCAGCAATACCACTTCTAGGGTTATATCCCAAAAAGATCAGAGAAGTGGGAGGAGGACCCGTATGTACAACAATATTTACAGCAGCTCTTTTTATGGTGACAAAGAAATGTAAATCAAGGGGATGCCCATCAATTGGGGAATGGCTGAACAAGTTGTGGTATATGAATATAATAGAATACTACTGTGCTATAAGAAATGAGGAGCAGATGGACTTCATAATAACCTGGAGAGACTTATATAAACGGATGATGAGTGAGAAGAACTGAATCAGGATAAATCTGTACACAATCACAGACACAACATATGTGTGAAGACTAACTTCAATAGACTGGGCTCCTCTCAGCAATGTAAGGTTATAAAGACTCAGGATTGAAAGAGATATTCACATGCAGAGAAAGAGCTGCAGAGTCTGAATGCAGGTTGAAGCAAACTACTTGGCCTCTTTCTTTTTCTTGCTTTGTTTTGTTTCCTCTTTCCCACTGATCACTCATCAGTTATAATCCTTCTTTACAACCTGACTAATGGTTAATGTGAAGATATTTGTAGATCCTATATTTGACTGCATGCCGCCATGATGGGCGGGAGGAGAAGAGGGGGAGAAAATTTGAAACTCAAGGGACTGTGGAACTGAATGATGTAAACTTAAAGTAAATAAAGAAATTAATTTAAAATAAAAAGGAAGAAAGAAAGACTGAAAAAGAAGGAAGAAAGGAAGGAAGGAAGGGAGGAAGAAAAAGAAAGGAAGGAAGGAAGAGAGAGAGAAAGAAAGAATTCACAACACTGGGAGGTACTTATTATGCCTTCTTTTATAGGTTTCCCATTGTTGTTGCTGTTTGTCCTTCTTCTCAAAGAAGATCAGGACATCAGGAAAATGATGACATAATTTGCAAGTGAATTGGATTTAAGTGAGGCAGGGTTGTGCAAAGTCACCAGCCTCACTTTCTCCTCCAGAGCCAACAGGGTCCAGTGGCAATATAGAGCAGTAGGAATGGAGATGGCCCTGATGCACCTTGGCCTTTTTAAGCTAAGGTCTTCCAGAGTTCTCACTTTGTCTGAGGCTATTTGGTGATCATCCATTTGGTGATGAAAGATAGATAAGAAAAGAACCAAAGAATGGTTTCTTTTACCTTAAAACAAAAACAAAAAACAAAGCAAAAAACAGAAACCCCTCAATCTGGGAGGAGAAAACCCTGAGGATTTTTGGACAAAACAGAAACAATTACTATTTACCTTCACTTGGAGCCATCAAGGTCCAAACAATGACCACTAAGTGGGGCTTGGGCTGGGACCTACTGTTGGCCAATCAATGAGAGTCAGAGTGAATTGGGTTTAAGGCATGATCTTTAAGAAAGAAATTCAGCCAGTAAACCCCAAGATAACTTGCTAAGTGTCAGCCAGCAAAATTTACATTTCTTTGGGCAGAGTACTTGCAGGTAAGGGCATAATACCCTATATGGATAGAGGAAGAGGAAGGAGGAAAGGGAAAGAGAGGGGAAGAGAGAGGAGGGAAGTGGAGGGGAAAGGAGAGGAGGGAGGGGGAGGTAAGTGAAGGGAAGGGAAGAAGGAAGGACTTTTGTGGCCCAACTAGAAGTGGCCAGATGAGTCCTCCATGGGCAGCTCAGACTACTCACAGGTTGTTGTTTGTCCTTCTTTCTTGAAGTGGACTATGATATCAGGAGGGTAATTCCATGACTCAGAAGTGAATTGGATTAAAGTGGGGGAGGGCTGTGCAAAACTCACCAGCCTCACTTTCTCCTTAGGAGTCATCTGGGTCCAGTGGCAAGATATAGATCAGGATGACTGGAGATGGCCCCCGGGTTTTCCATACTCCAAATCTAAAGCCATATTACCTCTGCCCTCACTTCACAGTGAAATATCACTGTAGTATTTTCTACTACCAAAGGAGAGAGGAGTCTTTCTCCCGTCCCCCTCCTTAGGATCTGGCCAAAACCCCAGAAAAAGACCCTTAAGAACCACAGGACTACCAACTAATTCAATTCACCAAACAATGAAACAGACCTTTTCCTAAAGAAGCTTATAAGAAGGTCAAAAAGTTTATGTTTGGGAAAACCCAACATTTTTACCCTAGGGGTTTAATCAACCCTTACATTAAGTAAAATCCTGAAATTTAGAAATATGCAGCAAGCACTCATTTAGGAATTGTAAGTACCAGAAAGGAGAATCAATAATGGAACAGAAACCACAAAAGTTATGTTAAGTCAAGATGTGGGAAGAGTAACGGGGGTCATTTATAATACAATATGGGATACTGCCACTGTAGAGGGCAAACAACTCTAAAGTTATATAATTAGGGGTTCATAGAGAGAATGAATGTGCCACTTATCAGTATGAATCAGTCTGAGTAAAGTTTTCCTTTTGCATGAACTGGTCAAACTGAGAACAGTAAAATACCCCTAAAGAAGCAGAACAAGGTCTAAAAAAAGATAAACCGAGTATGAAGTTGGCATTTTGTTGGAAGAGAACAAAGACATTTTGGGCTTCTTATTAGGGTGGCGATGGGAGGGAGAATATCAGTTTTATTAATTATAGTTCAAGAAATTTAAGGCCATGTTTTCCTACTCCCCCAAAGTGCCAATTACCCTCAATAGTTCTGATTACCTCTCTCCTGAGGCAGGATGAGTGGACTTTTCAAGTGCCATAGACCATACCCAGTAAAAGGTCCCCACCTCCCTTCACAGGCCATCTCTCTTCACCCACAGAAGCTATTCAACAGTGGAACCCCCTCCCACCACACCATACCAAGGTTTCCTTCCTTTCTCCCCCCTTTTAATCCTTCTACCTTCCTTCTCCTCTTTACCCATTCCCCTGTAGGTGCTTCTCTGACACTGCAGGATTACCTTCTCCTATTGTTGTTCCATGATTTGATCCTAGCACATCAGACATTTCTCTCTAACCTCCACTCCTCCCCTCTCCCCTTTCATGTACCTCCAGTCTTAATGTAGTCCCACCAAAACAAAACAAACCCAACAAACAAAACCCCCCACAATGATTTACCAGTAGGCAGGGTATTGCAAGGTTCTGTTCACAATGCCCTATGCCCGCCTCTACTGTTACCACTACCAGATTTCTGCCTTCACTCTGGTCTCTGTGTACATTTAAGAAGTTTCTTACTAGTCCCTCTGCTTTCACTGTCCTTGGCTGTTGCATTTATTCACTCCTACATTTCCTTTGTTTGGAAGTGTCTGAGAAGCAAACAATCTCTTCAGTTCTGATGTTCTTTCTAAAAATGTGTCAAATGACTTTATTAGTGAATATTCAATTTAAAAAAATGTATGGCTAAGCTAGAACTTCAGGGTAGGTCACCCTGGGATTCATACTGCTTTCCAGTGCTCTTTTAGAATACATTATTCCATTGTTTCCTCCTTTTTCTAGTGGATTCTTGTGTTTTTCAAATGTCCTTTTCTTTGCATTTGAAGGTCTTTCTCTTGAAGGTTTGTTGTTTTTGAAATGATTAATTTAGTCACTATATTTCTTGGAGTTTGCAGCCTTAGGTTTTTTCTGGAGATGATCTGTGAGTTCTTTCCATTAGAATTCCAACAGAATTCCTGAGCAGCTCTATTATTTCCTTCATTATGGTGTTATGGGTTTTTGTCCTGCTGTATGCTTCTGAGATACCTATGGTCCTTAGGTTGTTTCTGAGCATTCTGTCTTCGAGGTCTATATATTTTTGCTTGCATAGTGAGCATATTTCTTTCAATGTTAGTTGTTTCTTGGGGGGCTTCTCTTCTTCACGATAGTCCTTTGATGCTGTGTATAAGCATCTCCATTTTCTTTTCTTCGTTGGTAAAGCTTAGCATCACAAATTCAAGTTCTATTTTGCCCAGTATTTTTGCTATGCAAGACATAAATCCAGCTTACATAACTCACACTTCTCAAACCTGGAAAAACTTACATGGAGTGATGCAAAGCGAAGTTAGCAGAACCAGTAACAGCAATACTGTGTGATGATCAACCATGGCTGACTTAGCTCTTCTCATCAAAACAATGATCCAAGAAAATTCCAAAAGTCTCATAATGGAAAATGCTATTCCACATCCAAAGAACTGGTGGAGTCTGGATACAGATTGAAGCATACTAGTTTCACTTTCTTTATTTCTTTCATGGTTTTTTCCTTTTGTTCTGTTTCTTCTTTCACAACATGACTAATATGAACATATTTTACATGATTGCACATATATAACCTATATCAAATTGCTTACTGTTTCGGAGTTAGAGTAGAGGAGGGAGAAAATCTGGAACTCAAAATTTTATAAAAAATCAATGTTAAAATTGTCTTTACATGTAATTATAAAAAAATGCTACAAAAATAATAAAACATAATTCACATTTCTTTTTTGAACCACTCAATAGCCATGGATTGTGGTTCTATGTTCTTAAATTCCACAGGGAATCTTATCAAGTACTGGATCATTTTTCCTTTATGAGGTGGGCAAGAGGGGGTGGTATTTATTCACAGATGCTTTACCTCATTTACTAGATCTGGAATCCATATTTCTTCTGTTGTTACTATTTTCCTTGTTGATGTGTGAGGTTTTTTCTTACTGAGATCTTTGTAAGTTCAGTCTTTCCTCCCTCCCCTCTCATTTCCTCCTATTCACTTTCTGACTCTATCCTCTCTGACTGTAGTTTCCTTGGGGGCTGATCTCAAAGCATCTCAGCTTCTTCCCATACCACAGTTCACTAGCCCAGGTCTCTGCACTAGGTGACTTCTGAGTGGTCAGGGTAGGCTCCAGTTGGATACGATGCTCTTTCCCTCAGGCTTTGGGCAGTGCTGCACAATTCCCACATCCCTGACTTGCTGGTTCTATGGGGTATCTGCCCTGGTATCAGTAGGTCAGAGCTCTGCAGCACTGATGCAATGCGGTTGTGGCCCCTGGCAGGTTTTTGCTTCTGAAGGCTGTGGCCATGCTGGCTGTCTGGTGCAGCCTAGGTTATTTGTCTTCCATCTCTTGATTTCTCCAGCTTTCTTGAAGTCTCAACTCAAATCCCACCTTCTGCAAGAAGCCTTTCCTGGTCTTCCTTAATTAATTACATCCAATCTACCTTTTTAGTATACAATAATCTTTGTTTTGTCTCTCCCATTAGACTTGAAAGCAGGGCCTGTCTTTTCTTTATATCCACTGCCTGGCATATGACAGATTCTTAATAAATAATTAATTACTAATACTGGCTTATTAATGAGTTTTCCTAGCACAAATTACATAAAAATAGAATTTACTTTACATATAACTTTTTGGAAACACTTGTGATATTGATATAAAAGTGCTAAAAGGAAGACTTAATTGGCAGCATAAGATACATCTGAAAGAAATCAAATAGGGAAAAGGATAAGCTATGGCCCTATGATTTCACAGGTGAGGAACTCCTAGATGAAGAAATTATCTCTACCACTAGTTCATCACTGTCTCTGAAATCTATACTCTTTAGAGAACTGCCTAAGGAAATGAGAGATGTTAATTGGTTTGCTCCAAGTCACATAATCAGTATGTGTCCAAGCTAGGACTTGGATCTCCTTGGTTTTTAAGCTGACTCTCTATCCACTTTGCCATACTGCCTCTCAGGGAAAAGAAAGAAGAATGAGCCCACAGACCACCCCTCTCAGGGTTAGGAAAATCAGAACAAAACAGGTGTTGCTCAGAATCCCAGCAGAGTTTAAAAGTCTATGGTTTCATGTTTGTTTTGCTAGTCTCTTGCTAGTGGTGACACGGGTTTTGCCCTTTGAGTTTTTAATAATTTATAAAAGAATTCCTTAGCTTTTTTTTTGTCCTCTAAGTCAAACTACAAACATGAAGCATAATACAATGTACTTAGAATCGAAGGAGATCTTTGTATAGGAAGAAGACAGCAAAGCATTCATGGCAAGAGTTTATTGTTTTCCAGCCAATGAAGTAATGGCCAACTCTCACTCTATGTATGGTGAAAGACTTGCAAACCTCCCAGAAAACAGGGAGTAAAGGGAGCTTACTAAAAATGACTTTGAATTTAAGAGACTTAGCCTCAGAATTACTAAGGGAAAGATTTGAAGTGAGGTGGTCCTGAATGCTGTATATTTGGGGTTGGTTTTGGGTGGGGGGTCTGAGTTCATCCATGAGACATTCCCTATTTGAAAACTCCTACCAGATAACTCCTATACAAAGACCTTGGACAGTCTTAGAGAGTGGTCTGAGGGCACTGGGATATTTGCCTCTAATCACACAGCTAGTAGGAGCAGGAATTCCAACCCAGGTTTTCTGACTCCAGGGCCAACTTTCTATCCACTACACCACCGTCTTTTGTCTTATGCGTAACACACTCTTACTATTTACTGAACTCAACAAATGCTAAAATACTAAAATTCTTAACTGGAGTACAATTGGGGAGGCAGTGAATTTACTACAATATCCAAGGAGAGAAGAAAAGTGATGCCAAATCAAGCATTTTGATAGTTAGGTCAAACCACTCCAGGGAGAAAACAAACAAATAAACAAAAACTCAATAGGTCAGACTTAGAATGATTTCTAAAACAAGAAAAATCAGGTTAAAAAAATTACTGAGGAAAGTTGCTGATATAAAGCAGCAAAATCCTGGTCAGGAAGGCAAATCTGCATGTACACACAGGTAAAGGACCGGAAACAGATTAGACACCATCAAAAAATGTTAACCTGACCTCCCCATATCCCTCACCCCCTCCCCCTCAAAAAAACCCCCTAAAACAAAACCCAAACAACAAAAAACCCTACCCTTGCTATTGGGTTCACAGTACCATGCCAGACTTGTTAAGACTACTGATGACTCATTCTACTCTGACACTGGCATCAGGCTGTGTGGGAAGGGTTGGGTGAAAAGCTAGCAACTAGAGGGAAAAAAATTGTGGGCTAATGGGTATTTTAAAAACATTTTAACTGAAGGGTGAACTGATGAGATCACAGAGAGGACTAAAGGGTGTTAGAGCAGCAGAAGATCAACAAGGAAGAACAGTCCTAGATCCGTCATGGAGGCAGACACCTGCCTCTTCCCAACATATCTCTCCCTTCATGTCATTTGCAGTAAACACAAACCCAGAAATAGGAAAATAAGACAAGAGTCAGCTCCCTGAAAAGGGGATGATCATTACCTCACCACGCTGGGAGAGGCCCGGGCTCTTAACGGCTACCCCAATGGCCATAAGCATTAGCAAGTCCTACTAGGGGGAGAGGTTTTGATTACTGACCCAGTGACAGGCTGCATGTCTGTTACCTGAGAAGGAACTTCCCTGAGTTGGGTGATTCTCATCACCAGAAGAGCGGTCAAAAAGGTGATGAGTTTTTCCTGCCTCATTACATGGCATTACATGGTGTTACATTTATTTCCATGCCCCGCTCCAGTACAGCCAAACTGGCCTTCATAATGTTCCGCACACATAACCCTTCATCTCCAGTCTCAGTGCATTAGCACTGGCTGCCTCCCATTGCTGGAATGCAGTCCCCTCCCACTTGGGTCTGTCAGTCTCTTTAGCTTTAGCCAAGGTTCAGCCCTTGAACACCCCCATTCTACATAAAGCCTTTTCCAATCCCTCCCAACCCTGCGCCCCCTGCATCCCTTCCACCCCAGCTGCTAGTTCCTTCTCTGAATCGTCTTGTATCTATTCTATATCTACTCTATATGTACATTTTGTCTCTCCTGTAAATCTTTTCCATTCTGCTTCTATGTTCCTACCACCTAGATCAGTGTCCGGCACATAGGAGATCATTAATAAATGTCCGCTGATTATTTGATTCCAGTAGCTCCTAAATCTGTCCACTAAGGCACACAGAGGAGTGGTAATCTATATAGGAGGAGGGACATGGGGAAGGAGGGAGAGGAACAAAACATAGCAAAACCACAACCCACAGATTTCTGAAGTACTTTAGGGAGTCTGTAAGGATACTCCATGTATATAGGACATGGCCAGTTAATGTGACACACTGGATATTTGCTGTGCTAGCTCAGAAGGTCAACTTCCAGGAGGCAGGGCCGTTCTGCATGGTGTCCTAGTCAGGTAAATCTCCAGAACCAACTTTAGGGAGCTAGATAAGAGCCCCTCACACATTCCTAGCAGCCACTGAAGAGTGACAAAAGGACTGAAATAAGATACAGCCACAGGTTATCAAAATAATTCTAATTTGGTGCTTATAAACTATGCTCTGCAAAGGTCATTTTTCAGCAACCCTAGAGATAAGAAGAAAAAAAATTACAATAGACATAGCACATAATGGATAGAGAGCTTGGAGCCAGGAGAGCTGAGTCCATGTCTCATCTCTGACATACATAGTAGCTGTGTGACCCCTGGACCAGTCACAACCTCATAGAGCTCTGGGAAGTTCTCCACGTCTGTAAGTTACAGTGACTGTACTGACCTGAATTTGTAGAGGGAATTTCCTCACTCTGGAGTTCCCTATACTACTGAAATTACAAGCCAGGTTCCTATCTGTATCCCTATCTCTATTAATAATGATAATGAGTATATTAATATCAATAGAGATTTCTATATAGTGCTTTGAGGTTTGCAAACTGCTTTACATATATTATTTCTTTTGGGGGGGAAGGGTAACTGGGGTTAAGTGACTTGCCCAAGGTCACACAGCTAGTTTTGTGTTAAGTGTCTGAGGCCACATTTTAACTCAGGTCCTCCTGACTCCAGGGCCAGTGCTCTATCCACTGCGCCACCTAGCCACCCCTACATATATTATTTCATTTGATCCCCAAAACAGTCCTGTGATGTAGGTGCTATTAATATCCCCATTTTATAGATGAGGACACTGAGGCTTGTTCAGAGTTTGCATAGCTAACAGGTGAGAGAAGTGAGATTTGAATTAAATTCTTCTTGACTCCAATGTAGGGCTCTATCCACTATGACACTCTGCAGTGTTTACAACAAGGACAATCAGTGGATCTGCCTTGTAAGCCAAGAATTAATAAAGGGGGCAAGGCAGTATGTGTACTTTCCTGAAATTGCCTCGTACCATGTGCCTCGGGTCTTCTCTGCATAAAACAGGAGTGGAAAAAAACATGCATCCACAAGCAATTCACTGCTACTAAATGAAGACAAATATAGAATAATTTTGGTGACACTGTACTTGTTCAGGTGGTTGCCATGGGAATCCAGGAGCTCCTGCATTTTCCATACTTACCAAGTGTCTCCCACTCCCTCTAATGGTACCCCCCTTCAAATAGTACAGGAGATTTCTCTCTTAAACAGGGCTGGGGAAAGAAATTACATGCACAGCCAAGCCAAATCCAAATGTCTTGACAGGTCTGTACATGTCTGAATGAATGCCTGAACAGTGATTAAAGACTAAAAAGAAATAAGATTTTCAGCATCATTTGAAGGTGGAGGGGGAGGAAAAGGGCCTGATAGATTTTAATGTAGATTTCTGATTCAGGGTTGATTTTCACAGCAACAGCCAGGCTCAATCCAGAAAGTCTGAGCCAATAAATCAAAAGCCAATGATCTTTATTAGCCATCTCACAGAGAAATGTCAAATCTGAAAGGAAAGTGGCAGCAAGTAGCTTGTGTAGCAAGGCAGGCAGCAGAAAAACAGAAGCAAACACCCAGAGGCTCTCATGAACTCTGGTGGGGAGAGGTGTGCTTTTTTTCTCTTGTTAAGTTTTGCAATAAGGCCTGTAATAAATCATTCCAACAAGATGTGATGATAACAGCACAGCAGTTTAATGAATTTTGCAATAAAAAAAAATGATGAATGCACAACAATCTCTAAGTTTACCCTTTCTGGGAAACACCCAAGTGCATGGGAAGCTTGGCATCAAAAAGCTGGGAAACTCTTACTTTCTGGCCTTTTGCTTATTGCAAACAGCACCTGCCCACATTACAATCAGTACTAAGGTGGATCTGCATTCATGCTTGCCCATTCTGAGTTTACTAAGGGTGGCAGAATCATGGAATGAGTTAGGAGCTAAAGAGAACGGCCTTACTGATTATCTAATCTGTGGCTTCACCTTCATTCATTGGTCTCATGGACTTCTAAAGACAGTCTGGTGAAACCTATGAATGAATTCTCTATAATTTTTTTAAAAAATTTCTTAACTGAAAGAAACGATAGATTTCAATTAGTGAAAATAAACATGTTCATGGTTTTCTCATCCAAGTTAACTGACACCCTAATTTAACATAACCTATTCATTTCATCGATGAGAAAACTGAATTTAGGAAAGGAAAAGTGACTTGCCTGAGGCCTCAGAACTAACAAGATGCAAAACTGGTATTAAAATTTGGGCCCTGCAGCAGCTAGGTGGCACAGTGAATAGGGCACCTACCCTGGATTCAGGAGGACCTGAATTCAAATCTGATCTCACACATTTGACACACTTACTAGCTGTGTAACCTTGGGTAAGTTACTTAATCCCAATTGCTTTCCCTTTCCCTCTCCAAAAAAAAAAAAAAAGAATAGAAATTGGGCCCTCTGACTCCATATTGAGGGTTCTTTTACACCATATCATGCTACTTCTGATATTCTGACAAGAGCAGACTTAGGATGCAGTTTGGCCTGCTTATAGACCGATATCTTTAGTTAGTAAAAATTAAATCAATCAGTGAAAAGACTTTCTCTGATTTTCTTCAGTGACTTGACTGATTTTACTATCTCTCCTCAATATGCCCATAATATTGTTTTTCTTAGCAGAGAGAAAGAATTCAGTGAAAAATGTTTCCATTAGAGAATGAGGCAAATCCCTCAGTGACTTGGGATAGAGCTGACAAGAATGGGACCCATAGCATCCTGATTGCTGAGTATAATGTTTAGGGAAAGCTACAGATTAGACAATAATCTCCTCTGCTTCTCCTCATCTGGAGGCTCAGACTGAAAACACCATTCCATCTGTTTTGAGATCATAAAAGAAGAAAACAGCCCTGGGAGCACCAAATTTTAAAGGTGTGTGTGAGTGTGAGTGAGAGTGTGTGTGTGTGTGTGTGTGTGTGTGTGAGTATGTGTGTACACACGCATGCATGATAGCAAGGAATACAGAAGAGATTAAAAAAATACCACAGAAACAACATAATTCAACTCTCATTCGTTTTACAAGTGAGGGAACTGAGGACCAAAGAAGTAAAGTGACTTGTTCATGGGGATATGGAGGCTGTCTACCAGTGCTCTGTGTACTGAACCTTGCTGCCTCCTAAGGGGGGGTATGTGAGCACGTACGTATAAGTGTGTGCACTTGGGCACGTGTGCCTCAGCACTGAATACCAGATCTAGGAAGGAGCTGGGATTTAGGAACATCGTGATGGCACTGCTCCATTCCAGAAGCAGGCATTCGGCTCAGTCAGACAGTGTCTCCACTTTAGCTTGGGTCAGATCATTTTTCCTCTGGGTATGTAAAATAGACAAGAAAAGAGCTGAGGCTTCTTCACTGTCACTATTCAAGAGCTCACAGAGATTTCTGTTACCTATCAAATCAAATGAATGCCCAGCTTGGCCTTCAAGGCCTACTACAAACTGAAACTAAACTTTCCCCTTTCATAGTAGTAACTTCACTTCTCATTACAGGCAGGTCAAACTTTTAGTCTACTCCCTTCTGCTCTATCTTCTTGACCTCTACTGGCTTGATCTTATGAAAACAAAGCTTTGTACATCCACCCCACTAAAAAACCTCAAGCTCCCTATTATCTGTATAAAGCATAATGTCCACATTGCTTGGCTCTCCACAATCAATCAATCAATAATCCATAAATCTTTATTAAGCATCTACTAAGTGTCAGGCCTTGTGCTAAGCACTGAGAATACAAAAAGTGGCAAGTCAGTTCCAGCCTTCAGAGTTTCTAATCAAATGGAAACACACACACACACACACACACACACACACACACACACACACACACCTCTATCTATCTATCTATCTATCTATCTATCTATCTATCTATCTATCTATCTACACAATATATAACCAATCTGTTGTTTAGCCTGATCTCCCACTACTCCCCTACAAACTCTCAATGAGACTGCACTCATCACCATTTCCTGAACATGCCCTGACTTCAGGAGGTTTGTCCTCTTCCCTCTCCCCAATTCTATTTGCTGAAATTCAACACATCCATCAAGGTTCCAATGCCAGCTTCTCCATGATGCTTCCTCCCAAACAGATATGCTCCCTCCCAAACAGATATGATCTCTCCATATATAAATTTCCATAGGGCTCTCTGCTTTAGATCCTTTTAAAGTACAGACCATATTTGCCTTGTATTATAGTTTTTGAGAGGGGCATTGAGGTGGCACTGTGGTTAGAGAGCAATGGGCTTATTATCAGGGAGACTCATCTTCATGAGTTCCAATTTGACCTCAGACACTAAATAAGCTGTGTGACCCTGGGCAAGTCACTTAGCCTGTATGCCTCAGTTTCCTCATCTGTCAAATAAGCTGTAGAAGGAAATGGCATACTACACCAGTATATTTGTTAAGAAACTCCCAAATGGGGTCACAAGGAGTCAGACACAACTGAACTATAAAACATTTATTGATATTCTTATCCTATCTCCCTACCAAACCATAAGCTTTTTGAAGACAAAGACTGTACCTTATTCATTTTTATATTTCCAAAATGATCAAGCACAGCATGGCAGCTGCTCAAAGAGTATTTATTAAATTGAACTAAAATGAATTGGATTGTGTTCCAAAAAATCTCATTTGTGAGTCTGATTGTTCAGTATTCACACATCACAGAATCTAAGAGATGGAAAGTATCTCTGTCTCCAAAGTCATCAAGGTAAACTTGGACCTGAACAGGAAACCTTTCTATATCATCTCTAATTGGGGGTCTGCCAGCCTCTGCTTGAATACCTCCAGTGATAAGAAGATCACCACCTCCCAAAGCATCCCATTTACTTTGGGACTTAGCAAGTTTTCCCTATATGGAGCCAAAATCTGTCTCTACACAACTTGCACTCATTAAAATGAGTGCTGGCTTTAGACTCGTCAATGCAGGGCTGGAATGCTGGCTCTGCTATATGATCTTGGGCAAATCACTTTAATCTCTCTCCATCTGTAAAGTTTCTCATCTATAAAATGACTTCCAAGGTCCCTTCCACCTCTAAATCCTCTGACCTAGTGCTGCTTTTTAAGGCTAAGCAGAACAAATCAAATTCATGGGACATCCCTTCAAGTACTTGAAGTCAACTGTCATGTCATCTCCATATTACCTCTCTATTAGCCTAAACATCTCATAGTATAAACTCTAGAAGAACCATCATCCCTACTTCCAACCCCCTCCATGGAAAAACCTATTCTCAATTACAATTGGGAATAATCTAGGTATACATTCTCTTTCTCTTCCTACATCTGGAATTCCCAACCAAAAAGATTTTTTAAAAACCAGCCCTCAAGTCTTTAGCAGCTGGAGGAACAGAAGTTGGGGGAGTCAAGAAACGACTCTTGAGAGATCTTCCTCTGAGGGGTGTGAAGGGGCAGGAATATTGCTGAAGAGGCAGGGCCAGGGCGCCTGTAGAGATTACTCTTACTGGGACACAGTAGGGATGGAGGTCTTCCAGAGAAGAAAAGATGGGAGCTTTGAGGGAAGGAAGCCCCTAGCAAAGGTGCAGCTTTGGCTCTAAAGGCAGGAGTGGTTGAGCTCTGTTAGAAGTGGTCACTTGGAGGTTTTATATGTATGTGATTAGTAGGGGGAAAGGAGGGAAAGGCCACAGAAAGACCATGCATGTGTTTGGGTAGCTGGTAAATGGACCACAAGTAGGGAACAACCTGTACTCCCTTAAAAATACCTTTGGCAGGGATGTGGACTGGAAAGAACCCCGGACTTGGGAGTCAGGTTCAAAGAGCACTAGACTTGAAGCCAAGAGGCTTTAACATTGACTAATTATATGAATGTGAGCAAATCACTTAAATGTCTGTTATGGGAATGGAAATTTAAGATCTTCCCTGTCCCTAGGCCCTCTGATAGGCTTAAGTGCACCTGGAGCCTATGGCCACAGGCTTGGTTTTGGGGAATGCTTTTTGATTGGGCAGTGGGTCAAGAGGGTTGTTACATTCTCTGATCCAGGAGAAGGCTCACTTTGAGAAGAGTTGTTTGATTTGAGCAGAGGAGACTCTGGGCAGCTGTTGAGCCCCGGCTATGAAAACCCAGATGTTGCTGCTTCCCTCTCTAGTAACTGTGCCTAGGTATGGATGTAATGGTTAGACAGTTGGAAGCCTGTCTGATGATCTGTTTCTATGTCTGTTTGTAATTTTTGCTTGTAACCTCTGTATTCTCTGAAGTTTGGGGCGCTGACCTTTTCCCCCCCGAACTAAGTAAATGACATATGTTTATTAAAGCAATATTGTTAACCCATTTTGAGTTGCTTTCCTTTAGAAAAGCAGATCTAAGAACCTGTGTTGGCAGCCACCCTGGGTATGCTGGGGTGCTTGCTACCACAATTTCTGAGCCTCAGTTTCCTGATGAGGAGTCATAGGGATGAGGGAGTCATAGAATTTATAGCTGGAAAAGATGACAGTGAGCAGGAACTGTACTATCTTTCGTCACAGAATTGTGAGAAAAAGATGCTTTGGAAACTTGGATGAACTGGAGAAATGGGTTATTGTACTAATGATACTATGACTGTTTGGCACTAAGGAAAAGAGATGTCCTGCTGTTCCCTGCTCATTAAATTAAAATTTATCAAGTGCCAACTATGTAAAAAACTCTTGGCTAGGCACTTGGGGAAAATGACTCAAGTCCCTAACATCAGGGAGTTTATATTTTTATATGTTGTTTCTCCACCCTGGTATCTTGAAATACTTTTGTTTCTTCTTCTTCTTGTCATCCTTATTTAGTACCTGCTTGAAACTCACCTAGGAATCCTTAGAACTTTTCATGACTGATCACATCTGATCCTATACCTCTGATAATACAAATAATATAGTTCATGCTTCCTTGGCTGAAGATCCCACCTCATACTTTACTGAGAAAAGGAGACCTTTTGCCATGAGGGGTCTCTGTTTCCCTTCTCTTCATCTCAAACCCCCCTGACAATATTTCCCATTGCCTCTTCCTTTATTCCAGACTCTGATGAAGGAAGGGGTCCTTCTCCTGGCCCAAAGCCAGCCCCTCTTTTCTCTTTTTGTTCTGTACAATGCTCAGGTCTCAAAGGTAAAGTCCATTCCTTTGCATCCTCCTGGTACCCACTGCAATGCTCTGCAGGCAGCCATTCCATAAGAGTCTTCCTGTAGGCAAGTAACTACCTCAAACCATGTACAGTAAAGATAGGTTTTCTATTTCCCAACCCATGGCATATATGAGAACATCTGTATAAAAAAAATGCTAAAGGACCTAGTATTGCTACTTAACATCTGAGCAGATCACTCACAAGTCATTTTTAACTTTTCTGGGCCTCAGTTTCCTCATTTGTAAAAAGAGGGGCTGGACTAGATGACCTGTAAAGTCATTTCTAGCTCTACCATAGTATAATAATTGGTCTTTATTGTGAGTTGAAGATGTCAACTTTTAAAGTTCAGGCTTGGTTTTTTTTTTGGGGGGGGGGAATGGGACATAACGTAAGGTTTATCAAGAGAAAATACAGTTATATAACATTGTGGATACAAAAAATAACTTGTCTATGATTATAGTGGAAAATTGAACTAGGGAAACTTCAGTAATATAATCAAAGAAATAACAAGCACTACCAATGCCTTCTTCTCCAAGACTGAGGTGCCACATCCAGTGTGAAGGAAAGCAAAGGATGGGCCTTGTGGACCATCTCACCATGGAGATATGTAGTTTGGACTGAGAGTCAGTGACAGTCTATGACCAAGAATTAATTTTAAATTCATTCAATTTTAAAGCTTCAGTGGAATCAGTACAAAGTGGGAAGGGAAGGAAAATGAGAAAGGGTTATTGACAATAAACAACAGAGATCTCTAGACTAGGGAAGTGAAGCAGATTTCTTGGAGAACTCCAGCCTCATTAAATACTGTAATTAGAAATGAAAGCAAAGACTGATGAACAGGAATCCATAGATTATGCTAAATTTAGAAGTGTTTCAATAGCCACCATAGCATAATTGGCCTCAAGAGAGTAACAGTTGGAATTTACATAGAATGAGATTAAGGATTAGGATAAAGACTGAATTTGTGATTTCCTTCATGTAAACCTCAGAAGAGGAAAATGCCTTCTACCAAGGGCAGATCAGCACTTTCCTTGTAATGTATAGTCTTAGAGCATTGAGTGACTAGGTTCACACAGTCAGGATGTATTACAGGCAGAGCTCAAACTCGGGCTTTCTGGGTTTCAAGGCCAGTTCTCTCTCCATTATGCCACACCATATCTCATTAGGTTAGATTAAAAAAAAAAATTTTTTTTTTGGTGTCAGGTTGCAGTGTGCTGAAGTTTCAATCAGAAGCAAAAACCTGGAATGATATAAGATTTCGACCAAACTAATATTAATAGCAAATACCATTAATCTCTGAGTAAGTGATGTAACATTACCAGTTGGCATCATCTAGGTTTGGGAAAACAAACAAAAAAATTAGGCTTATATTGAAGAAATACACAAAATCAGAGACACCTTAGTAAAAGATCTAGAAAAATCCTGTTACGAATTGTGTATGTACTAGATTAAAAATAAAAAAAATTCTGGTATGTACTAGATTAAAAATAAAACAAATACACATTTATTCATCTACAGTCCTAGTCTATCTACATTCCTGCATATAATCAGAAGTATTCTTTAGTAATTCTCAAAATAGGGGAACTTGGGCACATCAGGACAGAATGGCTAACAGGCTGACTAAAATCAAAGGGTTCAGGGTTGTATCATGAACACAAGAGGCTGATGGAAAGGAGTGTTAGTTTTGGGGGGTTTTTTTGCTTTCTGGAGGGCAGTTGGGGTTAAGTGACTTGTACAAGATCACACAGATAGCTTTGTGTTAAGTGTCTGAGGCTGGGTTTGAACTCAGGTCCTCCTGCCTTCACTGTGCCACCTAGCCTCCCCAGAGTGTTAGCTCTTTACAAAAGAAAGTTTCCAGCTAATATAGCAGGTCTTGGCTCTTGGATAACAGCTTCTCTAGGAGTTTGAGCATGACAGGAGCCATAACCCCTGGCTTGGTGGTAGGCAGGTCATAGTACTATAGTCTAACTCAGAAAACACATTTTCCTCTTCCTCCTCTTGAATGTTTTGAGACATCTTGAACTCTATTCTAGTTTCCCCAGAATAAGGTTTCCAAAATTAATCAAATATATTTTTTTTCTTTTCAAATCAAAATGTTCCTCTTCTAGGGGAGAAGAAAAATCCCAGAAATATCCCAGCATATGAGAAGTTTGATTCTATTTCCAGACAGCATTTCCTAACATAAAGAGAAAAACATATTGCCCCAGAATGTCTATATTTCACTGAGCCTCTCTTTGTCCATGACCTGCAGACTGTGACACATTAATCTTCCCTTCTCTATGTGCCTAAGACTGGTTTGATTTTACACACCTTTTAACCTTAATCTTTTGCTTCCTAGGATAAAAATAATCCCAAGTAAAGATCTGTGATTCTGTGAGTTCAACGATTCCTTTTCTAAATCTCCAGTTTCATTTTGGTGCACACCCAGAATTTTCTTTCCTTGCTAAGTCATGGACCACATGTAGTTTTAAGACACAAGGCTTTAAGCACCCTTCCCCTAAGCTAACCTCCCCTTAATACGCCAATGAGTGCTAGGAGGGTATTTCAAGGTTTAGAACAGAGATTCTTAACTTTTTTGGGGGGGTTGTCGAGCCCGTTGGTAGTCTGGTGCAGACTGGATCCTTTTGTTGAATGTTTGTTGATTACATTAAGAATTAAATGAATTCTTAGGTTAGTAAAAATAAAGATGTAATTTTTTTCCTCTTAAGAGTTCATAGATCATGTTTCCCAGGTTTAAGAATCTTGGCTATTTACCAAGGCAGGGGACTCATAGCCCAATCTGCCCTCATTTGAACATTGCTTCGGACAATGCTCTGTAGGATGTAGCTATGCCAGAAACCCCTTCCCCCCCCAAAAAAAAAAACACCACCCTAACACAAAGCATTCCTCTTGCAAAGGTTTATGAGGACTATGCAGTTCTAAGATATATTTAGGAAGGCAATACCTACAGAGATCAGACCACATGGCCATTCTCTGCCCAACATCAACACCTGCCAGGACTGAAGGGAAGTGAAGCAAGATATAGGTCTAATAACGCTTTGATAAAAGATTAGAGGTGTTTGACTAAAATGGGTTTTACACACACACACACACACACACACACACACACACACACACATTTATGACAGAGCAGTTAGCTCCGCTCCTTCCTTGGTAAGACAGGAATAATACTGTTTACCTTGTGGTAAACATAGCAGGGCCCACTGTCTGATCTCTGCAAAGAGTTCCAACATCCTCAGATCAAAGGGGGCACAGCCCACACAGTTCAGGGAGTGATGTGCCAATGCCATGAGGTACACAGGTAGCACCATTATTCTCCCTGCCCAGAGAAGTAAAGGAGTCTAAGCAATGAAGAGAAGCCCGAGTCCTCAGGTCTTTCTTCTCAGACATACAGGCCCTAGCAGGGTGACTCAGCAGTAGAACCAGAAGGTACATGGACACAAATATCTCTAGTGAGCATGAGGTCAGTGTCACAGCAAAGAGAGCCCACGCAGGCACATCCTAAGCAACCAAAGAGGAGCGCCCTGAATAGCCCGTCACACAAAGAGCGGAGACTTACGTTTTTCTGTTGCCTGTACTGTGTGAAAAAGCGTCAGTGGCCTCTCGCTGCAGGAGGGCGGCTTCGAGTCATTGCTTTTCTTCCAAGACAAGCTCTGCTGGGTGTTTGCGAGGAGTGCATCAGGCACAGTGTTAAATATCTGTAAAAGGAAGCGGTCATAATGCTGTGAAATGGGTGAGAAAAAAATGCATACCTAAACCTTTGTGATTTACAACTCAGGAAACTCTGAGAATTAGACAGAAGGGTCCTCTGAAGGCTATCAGGTCACAATTCTGTTTAATGTACAATCATCTTTTTCTGAAATTATGCTATGGAAATGCTTGTATTATTATACAAGTTAAAAATAAAATAAAATAAATAAAAATTTAAACCCTTAAAATCAGGTTAGTTTTTCCCTGCTTCCAAATGAAGAGGTTTTGAACACCTTTAGGGAATGGGCTTATACATCCTATATCTCCACAATTCCCACCATAATTTAATCATTGTTTTTAAATTTAAAAAAATCTTTTAAAGTAGAAATGGAAAACAACTATGCTTTATAAACCTTTACAAACTTGAAGGGAATGACTGTTATCCCCATAAGCATTTCTTTTCCATCTATTGCTTGGTCAATCATTAAGCATTATTAAGCAACTATTATGTTGCTGTCTATGGGGTTCATTTGACAGACATGGCCAGACACTGTGCCAGGCCTTGGGGAGAGAAGTATGAAGAATGAAATAATCCTACTCCCAAGGAACCATATATAAGTATATACAGACATATAAAAGCATATATAGAATACACATAAACTTCCTCTCCAATTATTCCAAACACTTCTCAAAATACTGAGCACAAAATGAGACATTCTAAAAGGAAAAAAAGGGTCTGACAAACCCTGTGTCTCTCCAAAGCATCATGTCTCATAGTCTGTCCATGTTAAAAATGCCCTGAAAACCTTTCTAAGTACAGAGAAGTGTGGAATAGTGTAAAGCAGAGGGCACAACCACACTGCCCATAACAACATTCCCAAGTGTGGCCTGAACCAAACTAAAATGTAATTGGGAAATATTTAACAAAATAAATAAAATGAAAATACAAAAGAACATGGAAAACATTAATGTAAGGTTTTCTAAGTCAATATGTCATCTGCAGGGAGTCTTATGTATAGTTTAGTACCTGCCACCCCCTTTTCTACTGGAATTTGACATCCCTGATGTAAAGAGAAGAAGTCCAGAAATCCTGGATCTGCTTTAGAATCCAAGATCTGGCATGCACGAGGTGAGCAATCCCAGCCAACCTGCTTTAATTCTGTAGATCTCAGTTTTCAGACTCATAAAATGGCAGCTAGGTGCTTCAGTGGACAGGGGGCCTGGCCTGGAGCTAGGAAGACTTGAGTCCAAATCAGACCTCAGACACTTACTCACTGGCTGTGTAACCCTGTGACTTATCGTCTGTTTGCTTTAATTCACTGAAGAAGGAAATGGCAAACCACCCCAGTATCTTTGCCAAGGAAACCCCCATACACATTATGGTCTGGGGGGGGGGGTTGTAAAAAAACTGAATAACAACAACAAAATAGGGATACTAATACTAATATAATGCTTTCCTCGCTGGCTTGTTCTGAGGAGCTCATTTTATAATCCTACATAAATGTAGGCTGTTTTTATTGCTGTTCAGTTGTTCCAATCATACCTGACCCTCCATGATTTGGGGCTTTCTTGGTAAAGATACTAGAATGAGGGGCAGCTACGTGAATAGAGTGAATTGAGCACTGGCCCTGAAGTCAGTAGGACCTGAATTTAAATCCAGCCTCAGGCATTTGACACGCTTGCTAGCTGTGTGACCTTGGACACATCACTTAACCCCAATTGCCTTGAGTCCTCCCCTCCAAAAAAGAAAAAAAGATACTAGAGTGCTTTGCCATTTCCTTCTCTAGCTCATCTGACAGATGAGGAAACTGAGGCAAACAGGGTTAAGTGACTTGCTCAGGATCACACAGCTAGGAAATGTCTGAGGCAGGATATGAACTCAGGTCTTCCTGACTGTATGCCCAGTGCTCTATTTACTATGCCACCTAGCTGTCCTACAAGTTATTACTATGATTATCTTAAAAAGGAGGTTTCTTTTTCCCCCTTCATTTTTTCTTAGCAGTAGCAATAATGAGAGATGTTAGCAAAGTGGGTAGTGAAACCACCTCTAAGTTAGGAAGATACACACGTGTGTGTGCGCGTGTGTGTGTGTGACTGAGCAAATCACATAACTTCTCAGGGGCCTTAAACAACTCCCAAAGATGGTAAATTGTGGGACAGGTGCAGATGTATGTTGAGACAGAGGGCTAACTAATTGGGGAGTTCTCAAAACCAATGGAATCCCTGCCCCCTCCCTCCCTCTCCTCTTAATCCAAGACAAAAGGGACAGAAAAGGGCACACTTGTTGACAGGGCAATCCCAGAGCAATGATTTTTGCTCACTAGTGGATGTGATCCCCTTCTACAGCAAACTGTACTATGTATTCTAATATTTCATAGTATTCGCTCATCAGACAGCATATATACATCCAACACCAACCAGAAACATCCAAAAGCTGATAAAGAAAAATTCTTTTTTAGAGTTACAAAAATTTCCCTCAGAACAGCTGTTCCATATAGGTTGGCAGGTTCTCAAATCCCATTAGTACCAGCCAGATTGTGAAATCATCCTGACTCCCAAACACAGCTGCCTGAAAATGGAATTAGCATATTTTTCCTAAAAGGACTGGAATTTTTCAACAAAATGAACCAAACCAACATCAGTAGATTCTTACCTTTAAAAATCCCCAACTAACATCTCTCCCCAGAAAAAAAACCAAAAAAGTACAAACCAAACAAAATAAAATAACAAACAAGCAAAATCTCCAACCCAACTTTTTGAAAATTGTTTCCTAATGTGGAAGACAACGCAGGCTTCCAGCTAAGTCATTAGAAAGGGGGAGGGTCAATTACTGGTCAACAGGTATTTCAGAAGCAATATATTGACCCATTCCCCCTCCAGTGCTTTGTCATTAACATGTGCATGCACCTGTACATGCTCATTTTCTACCTCTCAACCTGGGCACAGCAGTAATCAAATCAACAGCACCTTTCCTCTGGAAGGGGCATATCAATTGATTGTCCAATGGCTCCACTCACCACACTCATAACTTCCCACACTAACCCTTCACTGGCCAATACTCACTAATATATCATGTACTCCCCAATTAAATTATAAGCTCCTTGAGGGCAAAGATGATCTATGTTTGTCTCCCATTACTTAGCACAGCACCCAGAACAATACTTTTTCAATCCCTTCATTTTCATTCCTTTTACCCTCTTTATTCCTATTCTCCAAAAACTTTGGAATTACTCACCCCATTTCCTAGGGTTGCTCTAAACTGCCCATCTATGTCCTCTCTCTTTAGAAATCCTTAATGATGTTGCCAAAGCTGAAACAGTAGTAACAACTTAGTTATATAGTCCCTGAAAGCTTATGAACTTTCATAAGGGCAAGCTCATTTAATTCAGTGATACATGTAGGGCAGGCATGTAAAATAAAGTATTTTTTATTTTGTAGATGATACAACCTGTTTAAGGTCACAGAGATAATAGGTAGCAACATACCTGGGTCCTAATCCAGGATTCTCCCTGTATCGCATTCTCTTCCTAAGCAATTGCTGACTTTCAATATTCAAAAGATACAATAAATGAGCATTTCTATCAGCATCCTCTTTGTTCATGGACTCCAACACAAAAGCAGCTAGGTGATGCAGTGAACAGAGGATGGGCCCTGGAGTCAGGAGGACCTGAGCTCAAATCCAGCCTCAGACATTTGACACTAGGTGTGTGACCTTGGGCAAGTCACTTAACTCCAATTGCCTAGCCTTCTCCCTCCCACCCCCCCCAAAAAAAAGAAAAAGAAAAGTCCCTTTTTAGGGAGTTAACCACGCTGACTTTAGAAATATGCATGAAGGGAAAAAATGTCCCAGAGGCATTTTCATGACACAATAGAACCCAAATCCAGACAATGAGTTACCTGGTTTTCCTATGGCTGACATATTCCAACAGCTTCAGCATGATTTCCTGAGAAGTGTTGGACTGCCATAAGCATGCCTCTCATTTACTGAAAAACCTTCAATATGTCCCCACTGACTAATGGATAAAATTTAAACTCTATTCAAGGCACTCCACAGTCTAACACAAACCCCTCTTTCTAACCTGATGTCATATTTTTCCCCTTTTCAATTCTAGCCCAACTGGACAAGTTCTCAGGCCCTGTTCTTATCCTGCTCTCTATTTCTGTGCTTTTGATCTCCCTGTACATGGAACAGATGTCAATGCCTCCTAATAATTTTTGCTGAATTGAACCGAATAGGAAATTAGTGATGCTGGTTCTAGACCAGGTTCTGCCATTTGGGTCAAGTCCCTTGATGGTGCTGTTTCCATTTATTTATCCACATGTTCTCCCTATTTTAAAGGGTTATTCTGAGTCTCAAATGAAGCAGTGTATTTGAAACCAGTGTGAAGAAGCATAAAGTGCTATACAGGTTGTCCCAAAAGTCTTACTGCAGCTTCCCATTTCAAGAGCTACTGAAGAATGACAACTGCACTAAGACTTTTGGGACACCCTATATATAGGGAATCACTAAGTACCATAATCATTACAGCATGGGGATTTTTGGGGCGGGGGGGGCAGGGGAAGAATGGGTCCCAAATATCTTCAATTTAAAAATTTACTGATACATTACAGCACACACTCTTTCACAAACCCACTCATGGTGTATACTCCCAGATAAACAGGAGTGATGTATCCTTAATTCTTACAGTATGGTACCACCACTCCTTATTTGACCCAGCTTTTGTTCTTTCTCAATATTTACTTTGTTTACCTTGTAGTCATGTCCTATTAGTTTTTTGGTGGCACTTTCTTTACAAGTCTCCCCACAATTCTCGCTTATGTTGAGCACTATTAATAGTACTGTGTTCCTATACCTTAATTTGCTGGCTGGGAACATACTTTTGGCTATCACCCACCAAGTTAACACTTTTATACCTAGGGGGTCTTTCTCAGTTGTCAATGACCTCCATGGAAGAACGGTTCCGGTGGCAGAATCTCTAAGTCAGAGGATATGAACAATCTGTCACCATTTTTCAATTATTGGCAAGAACAGATGAATCAATTTACAGCTCTAACAGCAGTGAATTAGCATGCTAGTCTTTAACAGGTTGCTTTAAAAAATACACATACAAAATCCACACAAGAAGGTCCTTTAGCTTTGAAAATGAGCAAGAAACTAGCAAGTAAGAAACAAAAGCTATTGCTTGAAAGTTTGAGAAATTAACAATATCTCTAAATTTTATTCAGTAATTTGAAAAAGATAGCTTCTTAAAAAAAAATCCATTCCTTTTTTCCTATATGATATGTCCCTCAGGTTGATAAATTAGTATTAAAAGGTCAGATCTGTGATGTGGGAAGAGAGAACAAAGCCAGAGGATTGATTCTTAAATGGTTTTCTGAGTGATTTCATTACTGTTTGGCTAAAGAAAAAACAGATTCAATTCAACAATTAAGGACCTGGACTGACTATATACATAAAACACTAGTACTAAAAAAATAGACAACAGTCTCTCCCTTCATTGAGCTTACATTTATGCAGCTAAGTAAATAACAAATGAGAAGGGAGAGAAACCAGTAAGCAAAAGAATGCCAGTCCAAGATGGAAGCTAAGGATTGTAAGAGACGGCAGTAAAGATGGAACAGATATTCTAGACATGTAAGGAGAGCCTGGACACAGAGCTATGAGATGGAATTCCAGGGTTCAGGAAACCTGTCACATCAGAGGAGCCAAGTGAAATTTGTCTACATCCTGTTAGGAGCACAGAAGCATGACTTCAACTGATAGTTACACATTTTGATGACACTGCCACCTGATATAAAAGAATTAAAGTATTACATTTATGGAACTTAAGCAATCGATGAATCCCAGACACTTTAAGTGAATACACAAACTAGCAAGACATGCAATTCCATTTACTAAGGGCTATACTGATATTATTAAAATTTCAAGATCTCTTCTATTCTATGTAAGAATAACTTGACCAATGGTCCAAGAAAGGAGTGGGGTATGTCTAAAACCATTTGGACCTCTTGAGGGAGATCTGACAGGGATTGTAGGGAGAAAAGAGTTGAAAATGCAAAAGTAACTCCTGTTATGTACTCTGGGCTGCACTAATTTCTTATATTTCTTCTAAGAAATCCAAGTCTAACTTTCCAACATCTGAATAAATAAGACACAGTATGTTAAATATAACGTATTAAGCTTCCTGTTCTTTAATATGAAATTCCCAGAAACATTCACCAGTTACAGTTTCCTCACCTTTGAATTCACTTGCTGCCAGAGATTACCTTTGCCTGGTAATAATCAACTCCATTCTCAGACACCAAAGTCGCAAAGACAGCGCTCATCGATGTCTTCCTTCCATAAATCCTAAGTCCTCTCCCAAGAGACACGAATCAGTGATGTTTACCAATGCACACATCCACTCTGGCAAGAAGTGCCCCACTCCACCAGAAATCCTTGCCAGTCCTTTAACTATTCCGGCACATTCTCACAATTAATTTCCTTGTCCTCAAAAATGCTGTGTGGGTTAGCGTATTACAAAAACAACAACAAAACCATTCTTCGCTAATTGGTGTCTGTGAATGTTTCTCAGAGTGTTTCAAAAATAAACTTGAGAGTAAACAATAAACATAGATGAGGAGATCCCAAAGTGTTGCCCCTTTTAAAATCCAGGGCCATATATAGGATCTTACATATGGTATGAATTCAGATTGTAAGATCTATGAGGACAGGGACCATGTCCTATTGTCCTACTTCCCCAAACATCTAGAATAGTGTCTGGATACAGTAACCACTTTGTCGAATGAATGAATGAATGAATAATGTGTGCTGATGATGGTGTCTTTAATGATGACATTACAGTATTTAAAAACTCTAATACATTTATGACTTCGTGGGTATTTCCCTTGAAACTGCATGTCTTCAACTTTGCACATGGCAATGGAATTGCTGTGTCCCCAAATTTAGCATCCTGCTACCAACTTGGTGATGGATCTTTCCAAATTTAGTTGCCTTGGTCCCTAGATGACCGACCTTCCAGTCTATCATTCAGCCATTCCAGCTTAGTAGGTGTGCCAAACCTTGTACTCCACTGGTATCAGGAATCCAAGGGTCACCTCTAGAGCATAATGAGCCATCAGAAGAGGACTTGTGTGGGAAGTATGTCTGTGTGAAAGATCTGTGATTTCTTTGTAACAGGTATCTCCCAGAGTGGGAACTTCTTCTACTAGTACATATTGCTACTCATTAATGAACTTGATAATTACTAGGGAAGTTATCTGAGGTACAGAGGTCTGGTGACTCACCAAAGGTCATAAAGCTATTTGAACCTAGGTCTCCCTAACTACAAACTCAGCATTCTAACCACTATGCCACAAGGCCTCTGGCTGTGGCATTTAAAACCAAACCATTTCCCAACATGACTGGCTTGAATCGGTTTCCTTGGGGTGGCCCAAGGGGGTCAGGGTGGGGCAAAGTATATCGCTGGAGGACACTCAGGACACTTGATGATAATCTTTTTTGTTGATATTTCACAGATTTAGTTTAAATCCAATTGATCAATTTTTGTGTTAGAATCAGATGTTGAAAGCTTCCAAGTTTAGAAAAACTTCACTAATTTGGGCTAAATGGGATGAAAGTCAGTTTAAAAATGAGAAGCATGAATTATCAAGTAGTTTGAAAGAAAGTCAATTTTATTACTTCCCATTACATATAATAACTAAAAGGTCCTGCTACACATTTTTAATAATAAGAATCGTATCTAATCACAATATGTATATTTTTATGTACTAGAGAAAGAAATGGCAAGCCACTCCAGTATCTTTGTCAAGAAAGCCCCAAATGGGGTCATGAAGAGTCGGGCATAACTGAAAAATGACTTGACAACAAATTGTGTTGTATGTGTGTGTAGGTAGATAGTTCTCCAGTACTTCCAGTTATTCAGTCATTTTGCAGTTTTATCTGACTCTTTGTGACCCCATTTGGGGTTTTCTGGGCAAAGATTTTGGAGTGTTTTGCCATTTCCTTCTCCAATTCATTTTATATATGAGGAAACAGGGTTAAGTGGCTTACCCAGGGTCACACAGCTAGTAGTATTTGAGGCCAGATTTGAACTCAGGAAGATGAGTCCTCCTGACTTGAGGCCCAACACTCTTATCCACTGTACCAAGAAATAGTTTATTTTCTTAGTTAAGTTAAACAATTCCCCTGCAATGTTATTCCTGTATTATTATTATTATTATTATTATTTTTGCTTTCTAGTTTTTGTGCTAAGTGTCTGATGCCTCATTGAACTCTGGTCCTCCTGACTCCAGGGCTGGTGCTCTATTCACTACTCCACCTAGCTGCCCCATGCAATTTTATTTCTTTGACTGGTTTGCTCACCAATTTTTTTTCATGGATATTTCAATACAGTCTGGATCCAAGTTACTTATAAAAGCCAAATTAAGCAAGTCTGAATTAATGGGATGTTACTAGACTGTAAAAAATGCTCTTATCATCTTGAACTCAGAACAAATATCACCTACATAGATCATTAACTTTTGCACGAGGGCTTATATTAAAATCAAGTATGGGAATGAACACATTGTGACAGATTTCAAAAAAGGAATTTTTGAAAGAGGGGTGGAATAGGGGGTATCATCAAAGCAAAGAAAAACACTGTGTGAACAAGGGATAACTGATGAACTGACAACCTGCGGGCTTCTTTGGTATATAGCTAAGTTATCATTAATGAGTCTGAATGATGCAAAATTTAAGGTTAATCACAAAATGAAACCCTAGCAGCATTTAATACAATCTAAAAATTTAATTAATGTGACCCACACCAGCTCTTTGAGGGTGACAGTGCTGAAAGTAGGAGTGAAGGGCTGTGGCATGCCATATTAGTAACAAATGTGTAATTTTTTTTTATAATGAGCACTTAATAAAACGAACATAATACTCCAGATGGAAACACCAGAATCAAAACTTGCTAAATGATATGAACATCATAGTAACTCTACAACAGGAAGAGATTCTGGGATGCCTGACGCTACAATAGGGAAGGTCGTAAAACACAGGTAAAATAAAAGAATAAGGCAATGTTGCATCCTTTTTTTGTGGTTTGCAAATAACTCTAAGGAACAGAAGTGTCATGATGACAGAAAAGGAGCACTTTTTACCTGTATGGATTGAAGACTACAAAGAAACCATTCAAAGAGAAGCTTTGAGTCATTTAAAGCCACTGCTGATGTTTACTTGACGATTTTCTTGATCCTCCCAGCTTCCTCTTCCTAATTGACCTTACATTTGTTTTAAATATATAAATGTTTCTACATATAATATATAAATATGACACACATAATGTGTTTATTATATGCCTGATATAGTCAATCCTCAACATTATGTGTTTAACTTCGATGACTTCAAGCATTTAAGTGGTTTTATTAGTAATCTCACTTACACTTTTGCATTGGTAATTGTGCATTTTCATGGTTAGATACAGTAGAGAAAAATATGAGAGGCCTGAGTGGTTTTTAGATGGATGACCTTTTGCTAAGGAGGTCCAAGGACTATGGAAACATAATCTATTTAGCCTAAATACTGATCACACATTTTCATAATACCATGTTGAGACAAAACAGATATTGTACTTCTTTGAAAACAATTGATCTAGATCAGATATGCTTAAACAAACAAACCCACCATAATATATATCTGACCCTCTCCCTACCCTGTTCCAATCCAGTCAAACCTCTGCCAGGCAGAAGGACAGCTGTTCTCATAACCTTTGTTGTACACAGAGAGGTTTTGTAAAGACAAAGCTGGCAGTTCAGGATCCTGTGGATGTTGGCCTGCTGACAATGGCATGAATAGTTTTAGCTCTGGAAGTTTATTAAAGATTTCTTAGGTAGAATTAACTATTATATTTGGTGTCTGGGGGTCTTTGCAGAAGGTTTTGGCAGCGCTTATGGTAAGTGTTAACTATTATAGGGAGAGTCAAGTCTTTGTACCTCTGAAGACAACAGGAAAACTGATTAAAAAGCCCCACAATGATCCTAAGGGTCATCATGAACTTGGCAAATGGGACAGACAGTGATGTATCCAATGCTCCATCTGGAAGTAGATGGCACAGACACACGAGTTTAGAATAAGTCCACAAACATCACTGACCAGGTCAGAGGCTACCTTACATTTTCTCTGAGAAGAACAAAAAAATTTCCAATGACTGGGCATCCCTGCCTACTCAGCCAAAAAAAAAAAAAATCACTCCTGACTTAGATTAAACTCTAACAAGGAAATGGGCTGAGGGAAAAAAACAGTCACAGAAACAACTGGAGGGAATAGTCCATATAACATTCAAACCATGAAAACTCCAAAATAGGAACCAGTTCGGTTTCCCAGAGCATCCAGTCACTAGGGGAACGATGACATCATCACCCAAAACTTTTTTTTTGGGGGGGGGGCCAAGAGAAAGAAGGATGGCCACTGAGATGTTATCATCAAGAAAACATTTCAAAGTGGTGTGGTTTGTGGAAATATAATGACTAAAGAACTGCCAGTTGTCAAAATCCGCTGAAGCCAATTGCATTTTATTACTAGATATACATTCCGCACCTGAAAAGAACTTGTATATTTCAATCAGCATAAAGGAGCAATGAGTGTTATCCTAATAACAACTGAGGACCAGCAGAAACAGCAGCTCAGCTGAAAGAACGCATCTCTAGCAAGATGCAATCATATAATAAATAATAAAATAATGAAAGGGAGGCAAAATTGCAACTTCAAAAATTGCTAAAATGAAGTCTATTTCTTAGTCATGACCCCATGTGCAATGCTGACACTGCTGACCCTTTCCTCCAGGATACTCTCTCTTCCTCGAGTTTTCATGACACTTGTAATAATAGTATACATTTACATGGTGTTTACTCTGTGCTCTGCCCTGTGCTCAGTGCTTTACAATTGTTATTTGATTCTAAGAACAACCCTGGGAGGCAGGTGTTATTGTTATCTTCATTTTCTAGATGAAGAAATTGTGGCTGAGAAAGGTTGACTTGCCCAGAGTCACAGTTAGCAAGTATCTGAGGCTGAATTTGAACTCAGGTCTTCCTGACTCTAGCCACCCCCTGGTCCTCCTTCTACCTATCTCACTGCTCCTCATTTTCATGGTGTTCACACACCTTGCCTCCTAAGTGTTCATGTACCCTCCAGCTGTCTCGAGGCCTCTTCTCTTTCTGTGCTCTCCATCAGTGACCTCATTACAACTAGGAGTTCAATCAGCCCCGTAGAGATGAGCCTAACTCACATTTCCAGCCCTCATGTCTTTCCTGAGCTACTTTTCCTATATCACTAGGTTCCTCCTGGGTGGGGCTACCTGGAAATTCCAAAGGTATCTTAAATTCAATATATTCAAAATACAAAACTTCATATTCCTCTTACAATGACTTCTTTTCATTCCCCTAATTAATATTTATTTTCTCTGCCTCCAAAAGTAGGGAAGAACCTTGTAACAAATATACATAATTAAGCAAAACAACTTCCCACATTAGCCATGTTCAAAAATGTATGTTTCATTCTTCATGAATTTCATTCTTTACCATTAAAAAAAAACTCTTTAAAAAGGTAACTGGAGTTAAATGACTTGCCCATGATTAAGTTAAGTGTATGAGGCTGGATTTGATGAGGTTTTATTGACTCCAGGGCTAGTGCTTCATCCATTGGACCACCTAGCTGCTCTTTTCATTCTTCATCTTGAATGCTCATGGTTTTATCAGAAAGTGGGTTGCGTACATCATCATTCCTAAGGAATCCCTGACTGCCTTCTTACCCTCTCTCAACCTGTTGAGGGTACTACCATGCTTCAGGTCATCTAAGCTGCAAATGCTCCTTGACTGTTTCTCCACCCTCACCCCCTGCATCCCATCAGTTAGCAAGCCTTATTTTACTTCTATAATATTCACACCCATTCCCTTCTCTCTACTCAACAGTAGAGAGAAGCCACCACTCTCAATCCTCTCACTTGACTATTTCCAATAAATCTCTCTTCCTCCCCTCTCTCTCCTATTCAATAGATCTTCTGCAGAGATGCCAACCTAATATTCCTAAAGCAAAGGTCTGACACATTTGCTTTGATAGCTCCCCATTGCCTCGAGGATACATTACCAACTCAGTTGGCATCTATAATCTGGCTCTAACCTTCTTTCCAGAGTGAATTCATGCTGCTCCCTCTCTTGCATTCTCTATGTTCTAAGCAAAACCTGGCTGTTTCCAGTACACAACCCTCTATCTTCCTCCTTCATGCCTTTGCACAGAGACTTATTCCTGCATTCCTGGAATGTTCACCCTCTTTAAATTCTCTTTTTAGATTCCCTATGTCTTTATAATGTTCAGCTTGAGCTAAGCCACCACTTACATGAGGCCCTTTTTGCCTCATTTTCCTTTGGTCCCTGCCTCAAAATTACCTTATATTTGCAAATATTTTGTATTTCATGTGCTATAAACATTGTTCCTTCCCCTTCACATCTCTACTCCCTCCATCCCCTCAAATGTAAACTCCCTGCAGATAAGGACTTTTTATTTTTGCCTGTCTTGCCAGTGCCTAGTTTGGGTTTTGAGTCATAGCAGGTGTTTAATAAATACTTGTTGACTTCAATTCAACCAACATTTATTAACCATCTATCTTTCTCACCTTGAGAAATCTAATGAAGTTGAGACAAATTAGAAGTGCTGTTCTTTTGGTAGCCTCAGAGGTTTACAGCTCAGGGATTAACACTCC
The DNA here is from genome assembly GCA_011680675.1 of Gymnobelideus leadbeateri. Lineage (NCBI taxonomy): Eukaryota > Metazoa > Chordata > Mammalia > Diprotodontia > Petauridae > Gymnobelideus > Gymnobelideus leadbeateri. The sequence continues at coordinate 160,967 of WOXC01004041.1, forward strand.
CGATTCTTTCAAAGCAAGACCAGCTACTGACAGATAGGGAGATTAATTATCAACACTTACTTTGTGAAAAATCAATAGCCACTAATGAAAAAGCAATCCTGAAAAAAAAAGCACATGGTTTCTCTTCTTCTCTCCTTTCCCTTCCTCTGTCCCCTTCTTTTTTTCTCTTTTCTTTCCCTCATTCTCTCTTTCCCTCCCCCCTCCACTCTCTTTCACACCCACCCTACCCCCAACACCCCACACATCCTGTATCAGGCAAAGAAACCATTTTGAGGCCAACAGACAAGCCACAAATTGTTACCGAACATCTGGGTTCTTCCCAACTATTACGTGCTTAAACTTAAAAGTGAGGCATAAAAACTAACTCTCCTGGACTGCAACTTGACTCGTCCACAGCCCTGAGAAAACAAGTGATGAGCTCCTCTCTTTTTCTGACGTAACTGTTCAATGGAACCTGACAAGCTGGCCCCAAAAAAGGCTTCCTTGTTTCTTGAAATCCTCACATCTGCAGTCATGGGGTCAGAGCTGAAATCAAGGCAACATTTGGGATTGGAACTTTATGAATTTTTTAAAAGGAAGTCCTGATGGCAAAACAAAACATACATTTGTTTTCCTAAGAAAATCTCAAAATTTAAGCTTATTGAGGGTAGAAATTGTCTTTGCATCACCAGCTCCTGTTATAATTCCTGGTAAATGCTGGTGCTGCTGAGTTATATCCCAGAAAGATAAAAGAAAAGGGAAAAGAACCTATTTGTATAAAAATATCTGTGTTATTGTTCAATTGTGTCTGACTCTTTATGACTTTATTTGGGGTTTTCCCTGTCAGAGATATTGGAGTGGTTTGCTATTTCCTTCTCCAGCTCATTTTATAGCTGAGGAAACTGAGGCAAACAGGGTGAAGTGACTTGCCCACAGTCACACCACTAGTACGTGTCTGAGGCTGGATTTGAACTCAGGTCTTCCTGACTCTAGGACTGGTGCTCTATCTACTATGCTATTTACAGTAGTTGCTTAAAAAATGCTAGCTGGAGTAAACTGAACCGAATGCCTTGAGGGTTGGTTTACATGTGGTCCTTGGGAGACAAGTGATGAAACTACCACATTCTGATGTATGTGAAAGCTCTTTCAAATACTGCCAACTTACAACCCACCTAGGTCTGCCAGTCCACCAAGTCCAACCATTTGACAGATGAAGAAACTGAGGCACAGGTTAAGTAACTTTTCAGGGTCACACAGCCAGTAAGTAGCTGCGGCAGGATTTTAATATGGGTATTCCTGACTCCAAGTCTATGCCATGCTGCCTACATAGACTCCAAATGCAGGAACTTGCTCCATTCTTTGGACTTCTTTGTAGGGACTAAAGAAGCATTCTGGTTATTCCTTGGTCTTGATATGTGACTTGTCCACCTCCCTTTACAATCATTCATCTTTTCCTTTCAGCTGTTTCTAGTTTAAAATTCCTATTTGGGGGCGGCTAGGCGGCACAAGTGAACAGAGCACCTGCCCTGGAGTCAGGAAGACCTGATTTCAAATCTAGCCTCAGACACTTAACACTTACTAGCCATATAACCTTGGGCAAGTCACTTAAACCCAATTGCCCTACAAAAACAAAAACAAAAATTCCTATTTGCAATTTGAACAAATACTGAAGTAATTCTGGGAGAGAAAATACTGATCACAAGATAATACATGCTAACCGATCTACCTCTCTTTAAAAATAAAAAAAAAACAAAAAATACATAACTACGGTAGCTAGGTGGTGCAGTGAATAGAGCACCAGCCCTGGAGTCAGAATGACCTGAGCTTAAGTCTGGCCTCAGACACATGACACTTAACTAGCTGTGTGACCTTGGGAAAGTCACTTTAACCCCAACTACCTTGTTTTCCCTCCTCCAAAAAAAATTGTATTTAATGCATTGGTTAAACTGCCACTGATGAATAAATGAGGTAAAACCCAGTGTATATATGTATAAGAACATACTACCTAAAGGCCCATTTGAATAAAGATGTCATTTTTTCTGTCATAAAACACACAATATATACATTTGCAACCTATGATAATTTACTTAGTTCTAAGAAATGCAGTGAGAAAACTAACTCTGTAGCATTAGTTAAAACTTGGAATGACAGAGTGTAAGTGTTTAAGGAATCAAGTATTTCTGATTCCCTGGTTGTAGACCATGGAGAATGTTCTGCCTTTTCTTTTTTGGAGGGGAGAAGGCAGGGCAACTGGGGTTAAGTGACTTGCCCAAGGTCACATAGCTAGTAAGTTTAAGGGCCTGAGGCCAGATTTGAACTCAGGTCCTCCTGACTCCAAGGCCAGTGCTCTCCTGGAGGATATTCTGAACCAAATATAAGAGCCATCTATAATCCTAGAGAACTATATAATCAGTTTTCTACTGGATAAGTCACTTCAGCTTTTGATACCTCAGTTTCCTCTTCTATGAAATGAGGTAAAATTGTCATACGATTGGAGTAAGGATCAAATGAGATATTGACTATAGAGTGCTTTGTAAAACTTAAAGCACCATATAAATATTGCTAATATTAGTATTAACCATCTTGTCTAGTTCTGTTCAGCAATGAGCAAGGCTCTATGCTAAGTGCTGGGATCATGGGCACATGAAAGGCACAAGGGTCCCTATCTCCCCCTGTATCAATGGTAAAAGTCTAAGGAGGTTACAGGAAGGAAGAGAGCATCATTTATGGAGCACTTACGATGTCCCGGAGATGGTGCAAAACATTTTACAAACATTATGTCATTTAGTCCTCACAACCCTGGGAGGTAGGTGCTATTGTTATCTTGATATGTTACAATTATCTATTGTATTCTTACAGGTGAGGAAACTGAGGCAGAGTGTGATAAGCCCAGTGCCACAGAGCTAGTAGGTGAGGTTGGATCTTGAGGTTGGATTTGAACTCAGGCCTTCTTGACTCCAGGCCCCATGCTCTACTCACTGTGCCACCTCACCACAGAAAGGTAAGTAGAGTAAATGCAAAAGGATTGGTTGACTACAGCCAAAAAAAGAGAAAAGTCTTAATTTTGAGAATGCACACAATGGAGTGTCCAGGAGTTGCTCCTTCCTTTGCCTCCCTTCACTCAACCCTCTGCTTGCCCAACCCTAATTAATATATTGATTCCACACAACAGTGCCAGGCCCGTCTTCACTTCCTGAGTCTCTGTACAGGTGAGTGATGGAGCTTCCCATACTGGCATGCTGTCATGCCACGTGTGGTATGTGGTTAAGGTCCTTGGTTAGCCTGGCCAAGTGTCAGTTTGTGTACACAGAATTTGTAAAGGCTTCAATGAAAGTTAGTATGTGTGGGCCCTCTGTGAAAAAGACAATCTCAGTACTGAGTACTGGGACTTTGTACTGATCCTCAGGCACTGTCTGTCTGCAGCTACGTGTCCATGTACCTGGAGCTCTATGGCCTGACTGTCTAGTGTTAATTCTTTGGCTTCATAAAGGAGAATGTACAATTAAACACTTAGGGTGGGTAAGAACATGATGGTCATGGAGGTCGGGGGGGTCTTTTTTATTTATTCAACAACAAAAATATCTGGAGGTAAAAGCGGAACCAATATTTATTCCTTTTGTTGGAAAACAAAAATTGTTATTAGTGGAGGAAAAGCTGTCCTTCAGATTTTAGACTTTTACAGAAGGGCCAGCATGTACTGCAGGCAAACCCATAAACTTTGCAGAATGGATGTTGAGTTTGAAAAAAACAGCATGAGGTGTGTGTTGGAGGAGAAAGGAAGAGTAACATAGAAAGTTAAAGAGAGCCTTGAACAATGAGAAAAAATGTGATGGGCACTCACTATGTACCTAGCACAGATCAAGGATGAGAGAGGGCAAAACCTTTTGGAATATTCAACAAACTATAGTGCTTCCTTCCTCTCAGGGAAGGGAGGATGGTCTACTTGCCAGCACCCACACGATGCCCTTCCCCCCTAGTTTTTAGCGTTATGTCTTGATATGACTTTTCATTGCTCTGTATTTACTAATATTCTATGCCCCAAGTAGAATGAGAGAAGAGGCCTATCTTATTTCTTTGGTCTGCCCTTTAACAGATAATTTATAAATGGTTTTTGGATTGACTTGAACCTTTCTGAGCCTCAGTTTCCTTATCTGTAAAGTAGGTGGGGTTGGCCCAGTCTCTACAATTCCTTCCTGTTCGGAAAGCTTCTAATTCTATGTTGTTGTTGTTTTTTTTCTGTTAGGGATTTGGTTTCAAAGGCCCAAGGGCCTGATCTTTTAAGGGTTAATGCTGACTTTCATCTTTGTACTCCTTCCTCCTCTCTCCCTCCCCAAATTGTCTTCCTCTAAAGCTCAGCTCAGGTGCCACATCCTCCAAAATATCATCAATGAATACCCAAGCATTGGAAATATTCTCTCCCTCATCAAAGATTCTAGAGCACTTTGTCCGGATTTTTGTTTTTCCCCAATACACTCTGTTTTGTATCATCTTGAGATGCTTATGAGCAAGTACTCCCTATTATAGACTAAGCTTCCTGAAAGTAATTTTTCAACTCTATCCACTGCGCCCAGTACAGTTCTTTGAACATAGCAGGTATCTGAAAAATGTGAAATTGAATCTGTATTTCTCATAATGCCTAACACAGGCAAACAGATGAACGCTCATTGTCAACTAAGCCCTTCCTCCTCCCATTTTTTGAATATGGGCATTACTATGCAAATAACTATAGAGTAGGTAACTGTGCAAAAAAACACTTGAATACAAGAAAAAGAAAAAACACTTGAATACAAGAAAAAAAGACTTGAATACAAGAAAAAGTAATGGCAACTCATCCCCAGCTGGCACAGGGAGCCAGTGGAAGAGGTGGGGGAGGTTGCTTTTTAATTTTATTTCAGATGATTGCTCTGGGGGAGAGCATGAGGCCCTAGGAGAAGAGCATTGGGGGGTGCCAAATGCCTAAATAGAAAGGAACCATTATTCTTACTACAGACAAATTAATCTTTCTTGTGCATGAACCAGCCATGCCATTCCTCTGCCCCAAACTTTTCGGAGGTTCCTTACTGGCTGGCATTCAAGATGCTCTACAATCTGGTGCTCTTCTCCTTTTGGGCCTTGCCTCATACTAGTCCCCTCCATGTGCAATGTGTTAAACTGGACCTCTCTTTGTCCCTCTGAAAATGTGATACTTTCCCACTTCCTTTCTTTGATTTACTCTTTTCCCTGTGTTTAGAATGCCCTCTCTTCTCTCTCCTACCTTCCTCCCCTCTCCCCCCTGCCATGCTGGTTCCAACACGAGCTTGCGACTGTATTTAAATGCTAACTCGTCACTAAAGAGAAATGATAGGATTTTATCATTTATTCAGAAGAGGCATCACCATCCGCTTTGCTGCTATACCCTGAAGACCATGGTACTTTTCCATAGGACTTGCACCTTCTTTATGTGGAATCTCCCCCATTAAAATGAGAGCTCTTTGAGAGCAGGGACCATCTGACTTTTCTCTTTGTATATTCCCCAGTACTTTGTACATAGTAAACACTTTTAGTAAATTGTCTTTCACTCAAATGCATATCATTGGGCAAATCCATTCCTTACAGAACTCAAACGTCACTGCCTCTGATTTCGATGATGACCTTTCCCCCCTCATATCTTCTATGGCACCTTGTCTGCACCTCCCCTGCACACTGAGCAAGAGTTATTTTGTGTAACAGTCACCTAGGTATGCTAGCTCTCATTCTCAATACCCTGTGCATCTAGCTTGTATGTGCAGGTGTCTCCCCCATCAGAATGTGAGCTCCTAGAGAAGCCATTCTTTGTATTCCCTGCACTTAGCTGAGTGCCTGCCATAGAGTAAGTGCTAACAATGTTTGCTGACTGACTGTTAGGTCCTATCTCCTAACTAGACTACCAGCTCAATGAGGATAGGACAGTGTATTATCAAAACTGGTCATTCACCCCCATTTCACCGTTCAGCTCAGGGTTCTTAATTAAGCACACTGGGTGCTAAACAGACAGCTGTGGAGGTGAACCGAATCCACAAAATCATCTTAATCAATGTCACCTTTAACAGCCTACTCTCATGTGAGATTTCTTTTATGGGTCAACCAATAAGCATTTACTGAGCACCTACCATGAGACCAGGCAATGTATTAAATGCTTTACAAAGACCATCTCATTTTAACTTCACAATGACCCAACAAGGTAGGCGCTATTATGACCCCCACTTCACAGATGAAGAATCTGAAGCAGAGTGAGGTTAGGAGCCTCGCCCCAGGGTCACATAGCGAGTAAGTGTCCAAGGCTAGACAGGAATTCAGGTCTTCCTGACCCCACTGAACCTCCTAGCTGCATACAGGAGTAGGGGAAGGAAACAAAGAACAAAAGGGACAAGGTATATTTTTCTTTACATACATAACTCAGTCCACACGGTTGACCTTTGGCTAATGCTGTCCCATGTGAATGTTTTCCCTCAACAATTCTGCAGGACACACCTGCTGCCTTCTGTACCAGTGCAAATTCCACACGCATCTGTAGTCTCTAAGTTTCACCATTTGGGGCATGATTTTGATCTAGGAGAAACTTTATTTCCAATGCTGAAGACCCCGGATATAACTGATATAGTACACTAGGGTACATAGCTCATAAGGATTTTAGAGCTGGAAGTTAGAGGCAGCGAGGTGAGGCAGGGGAGAGAATACTATATTGACTCGAGTTCAAATCTGGACTCAGATATTTACTAGCTGTGTGACCCTGGGCAAGTCACTTAACCTCTCCCTGCCTCAGGTCCTTAGTCTGTAAAATGGAAATCATAACAGTACCTAATTCTTCCAGGGCTGCAGTAAGGTCAAGTGTGATCCTTTTAAGTCTCTTGGCACGCATTAAGTGCTACATAACTGCCTATTCCTTTCTCCTAGTGCTCTTATCATAGTGCCTAGCATATAGTAGTCCCTTTCATAAATGCTAGTTTAACTTAGAGTCCTGCCTTCTCATTTTATAGATGATGAAACAAGTCTTTGGAGGTGACTGTTCAAGGTTAGAGAAGTAGTTAAATGCCAAGAGTCTAGAATCAACTCCCTCCCTACCCAGATTCCCATTATTCTGATGAGGAAACTAAGGTCAAATTACTTGCCCAAGTCATGCACATAGTAACCAGCAGATTCGAATCCAAATCCTGTAACTCCAAAGCCAGTGCTCCCCTCACCAAGCAAGTCTCTACCCTTCCCCCACAATGCTGTTGTCTGAGACTGTACTTAAATGCCAACTCTACAACAAACAGAAACTGCTATGGCCTTAACACTGGACATGATACTCAGAAGAGGCATTATCACTGTATGCTTTGCTGCTATACTCTAAGGACCATGGGACTCTTCCACTGGATTTGTATGCCTCCCCCCACTAGGATGTGAGGTCCTTGGGAGCAAGAACTATCTTTTCTTTTCCCCAGCCCTTAACTTAGCATAGTTCTTTGCATAAACACTTAACAATTGCTTCCTCTCCCCTGTCCCTCATTCATTCATTCATTCATTCAAAAATCACTTCATTAGACAAATTCTTCACTGAAACTAAGGAATCAAAAATATGCATTACCTTTTCATGGTTTTCTATTAATATCTCAATCACAATATTCTGGAACTTGATATCCATGATGGCTGCCACCGTTTCTTCTTGTGGTCTTAGCAGCGTGGGTCCAAACACCACACCCAGGTTTGCCACCGTCATCAAATTTTGCTTGTGGTTATTAGCAACACTGGGAGGAAAAAGAAGAAGAGAAAAGATAGAAATAACGTGCAGAATGGAAAGTTCCTTTCTTTGTCCCTTGCCTTGCTCCTTCTTATTTGGCATGAAAAGAGCACCCAGGTCATCTCAGGACACCAAAGAGACACCAGGAAGAAACCCACTGCCCTGCTGTGTGTTCATGTCCAGAGTGCCGAAGGCTGGCAAAAGGAATCGGGGTGAGTCACATAGCCTATTGTATCATTCCAAGGAGAAAAACACAAATTCCCATCCTGCCATTTTCCAGTGGCCATTACTCCAACCTGGATGCTTTATATGTTACCATGTCTTGCCTGGGAAAGAAAGCAACCTCAGAAGTTTCTTATCTACAGTTTCTAATGCAGATGAATACTCCTGACAATAGGCAACCACCTCTTCATCCTCCAACACATTCCACAGATGGGATAAGTTTGCAAACATAAGTACAAAATAAAACCCAGTTTTTCATAATGGGCAGAATGAAAAACCTAAAAACAAGTAAGAAAATAAATCATTTGTTTTCCCACAGTAATAAGCTCCATCATTTTGCAATATGACATGCATTAAATGAAACACAGAGCTGCATAAGCTGTAATAAAAATGTACAATTGTAGACCCACCTTGGGTGAAGAGTTTTTACTCCCTCCTGTAATCAAAGTCAATGCCATAGATACTCCTAGTCATCATAACAGGAAGAATGTGGATAGATATGCCTATTTTCAATGACCCAAAATGTTGTACCCAAAGCATTTACCTTGAGCTCAACTTGGTTGAAAGTAAATCATATGGCTGTAAATCCTAACTGCTCACTTACCGGTTTGGCATACACCCCTCCCTATTACACACACATGCACGTCCATCCTCAATAATAATAATCTAAAACAATATTCAAAGCGGTACAAATTACAAAAACAAAACAAAACTCTGAGGTATCACCTCATAGTCACCAAACTGGCAAATGTAATTAAAAGCAATGAAATTCATTGTCAGCAGGGTTGGGAAGAAACCAGGTACAGTCATTCATTGTCTTTGGAATTACAAACTTGTAGAAGATTTTTTGGCGAGCAACACGGCAGCATGCCATGGAAGTCAGAATAATTAGCAATAACTGACATTTATATAGCCTTTTAAAATCTCCAGAAGTACCATACGTGTATGATTTCATTTGGGACTTTCGGTAACCCTGCTAGGAAAGTAACACTGGTATGATTTACTTCATCATACTAATAAGGAAATATTACTGATCAGAGACATTAAACGACTTGTCCATACGGTCACAAAGCTAGTAAATATCAGAAGCAAAATCCAAACACAGGTTCATAAATTTAAGTCCAACACTATCTACTATATCACGCTCCCTTTCTTCTCTTTGACTCAATAAGCCTATTGTCGAGGATGTGCAAAGAGACATCTGTTCAAAGATTTTTTTTTACAGCAGCATTATCTACAATATTTAAAAATTAAAAGTAACCTATATGTCTGACAACAGTGAAACGCCTAAATAAATTGTAGTGCATGATTGTAAAAATTAATTCCAAAAACTAAGAGGAAAAAAACTAAGAAAAAAAATTCCAAAAACTAAGAGAAATCTGTAAAGACTTTGATGAAAATAATGCAGGATGCAAAAGGGAGAATGTAGAGAAGACATAACAGTTTTGACTATGTAAGAGGAAAAGTGAATGAGAAGGAATGAACAGACAATTTTGATGGAGATTTGTAGGGGGTAAATCAAAAGTCTTAAAAAGTCCTTACAATAAAAAAAAAATCCTGTTTTTATGTCCATAAATTAATTTACTTAAATACAAATAGTATACAAAACACAAACACAAAATACAAAAACACATTTAATTAATGTGTTTAAACTGGTGTTTAGAAGGGCAGCCTGGCCTAATGGACAGATAGCGCTGGCTTCAGATTCAGGAAGACCTGAGCTCAAGTCCCACTTTGGACACAGTTGTGTGACTGGACAAGTGTCACTTAATTTCTAGGCTCCCCAGCAATTTGAAGAATAGATGTTGATCTGCATTGATAAAGGGAATTTTTCATCAGGAACTCCTTATATTATTGCAAAATTATAGGTGTAGTTCAGTAGCAGTAGCACCATCTAGATGTTTAATATTAAATTTATAATAATCCACCTCTAAAACAAACATCTACAGTCAACAAGGAAGGCTGCTGTAATGATGAAAACCACTGAAGATGGTTGTTAGGAAAGTAATAGGGATTGCCCCAAGGTACTTATTCTTTTAGAAGAATGATACTTATGACTAATTTGCAATTAAAGGTAAGGCTGGCCAAGATAGGCCCATCCACAAACCTAATTCCTTGGGCATTTAGTAAAGATGCCTCTTTGTTCCTAGCACTATAAATGTATGAGACTGTTTCCTTCAATTACTTTCATTTTTGTTGAGCAAAGAAGGGAGGAAAGGGGGAGGATGGACTTCTGAATCAAATACTGGCTTTTAAAATCCTAAGTCTATATTGAAAACTTATACTAACCAGTTGTAATCAGCATATGAATGTTCACTTCTCCAAAATTTCTTCAGGCAATACCTCCTCCTCCTCCTTCCGCCCAAGGGAGAAAATAAGTATGGTGTTAGGCCAGGTCACTGGCCTGAAGAGGCCTTGCAGCAGAGCTCTCCTGAAGGCCCTACTTGCCTTTTGATTCCAAACAACATCCATAGCATGGGATATGACACCAAAGTGCTGACTACAGCTCATGGGAATAGAGTCCATATAAGAATCTCTGGATGACAAGAAGGGCAGCTATTTCCTTGTACATAACCTTCCAGATACTGTGCTATAAACTAAAGGTAACTGTTTATAATATTTTTTTCTAATATAAAAGGTATTAAGAGTAATATAAATGACTCTGTAAAAGGCAAAATCACTTGCTTCTCAGTTAAAGTAGAAGACTGAACCAAGTACTTTATTCCACAGAAACCCTGGCCTGTAATAAGATATTCAACAAAACCGACCAATATATGTGACCATATGTGACAATGTATGCAAAATTTTGCATCCACAGTCCCCCATCTGGGGCACTTAGATATATACAGAGATATGATAATGTCACATGTATACCCTAGGGTATAGGTGTTAGGGTAGCTAGGTGGCTGCAGCATATACATATGGGGCTGGGAGTCTAAAAGACCTAAGTTCGAATCTGGCCTCAGACACTTACTAGTTGTGTGATCCTGAGCAAGTCATTTAACCCTGTTTGCCTCAGTTCCCTCACCTGGAAAATAAGGTGGAGAAGGAAATGGAAAATCTTTCCAGGGTTACAAAGAGTTGAACGTGACTGAAATGAATGAACAAAGTCCTCTATCTGTACCTAAAGCACGGAGGTGCTTCTCCATTTCTTTTCTAGGGTCAAGAATGGTCAGCCATCACAATGACTCAGTGTTCTACTTTGAGTGTCATTTAAGGGTCACCAGAGCCAGTGCTCTATTCACTGTGCCACCTAGCCGCACCCCCCATTTCCATTCTGCTTCTTCCTTTTTTGGGAGGGCAATTGGAGTTAAGCAAATTGCCCAAGGTCGCACGACTAGTAAGTGTTAAGTATCTGAGGCTGGATTTGAACTCAGGTCCTCCTGACTTGAGGACCAGTTCTCTATTCACTCTGCCACCTAGCCACCCCCCATTTACATTATTCTAATTGCTGTCCTCCCGCTTGCTTTGCCCTGCTTCACTTCACATGTCTTCAATAGTTCTCTGGAATTAATATTCCATCACAGCCACATGCCATTCTTCAGCTGATAGCACCCATTTGGCTTTCAGTTTTTACCTACCACAAAAAAGTGATTTTGTGGAGCATATTAAATACTGTCAGACATACCCCTCTGCTATCGGTTCTTGTATAATGGAGTATTTGGTATACTCATTCAACCTCACCTCTATGGACATGTGAGACACTTCCAAAATAAACCATCAAGTTCCTTATACTTTTCACCAGACTTTTCTGTCACTTCCTCCTCCCCCTCGGACATGACTGAAATGACTGAACAACAACAACAACAACAACAACAACAACAACAACAACAACAACAACAACAAAGTGCTTCTAGTTCTGAGTGCACAACTCTATACAGAACCTGCTTTGCTGCCTTCTTACTGAAAGCTATATTTAAAGTTTTCTTGAGGAGGAGGGATAATCTGGTAGCTTTACACATAATAGCATATGATGAAAATGCATTCCTGTTTTGATTTGGCTAGGGAGTTCCCCAAATGCAAGCTGACACCTTATCTATCACTCCTGAAAGAAATGGCCAGCCACATGGCTATGACTGCTTTTGAGACTCTTGCCTCCTTCATAAGAATGGTCTGGAACGTTGCTCTTTCCAGTATATTTATGTGCCCGCCGGCACTACAACTTCTCTCTCCAACACATAACTTCCAGGGAAGTTTCTGTTATCGCGAGGTGGGGTTGCTTCTTGGCTCCAAGGAAAACGTTCCTTAAGGCTAAGTGGCTAAGGGGCTATCCTAGCTGAAAGGTGAACAGAAATGTTCTGGAGTTCTTCACCTTAAATACTACATCAACAGCATTCACTTTAGTTAAGTACCAGTACTGAGACTTGAACTCAAGTCCTCTGACTCCAAATACAACATGCTCTCCACTGTAGCACTGGGTTTCCAATTCCTCTCTACTTAGCTAGTTTCACGTGAAATATCTACATGTGAGGAAGCCCACTGGATAGAAAACTATATACACAGAAAGTTCTGTCATTTTAGTGATGTCCGACTATGCGTGACTCTATTTTTATGGGGTTTTCTTGGCAAAGATACTGGAGTTGTTTGCCATTTCCTTCTCTAGGGTCCTCATTTTACAGCTGAGGAAACTGAGGCAAAGAGAGGTTAAGGTGACTTGCCCAGTCACACTGCCAGCAGTTGTCTGAGGCCAGATCTGAACTCATTCAGAGGCTGCCTCAGATACTTGACTGGTTGTGTGACCATGGGCAAGTCCCTTAACTTTTCTCATCCTTAGTTTGGCCTCTTGGCTCTTTGGGCCTCAGTTTCCTCAACTGCAAAATGATAGGTGGAGCAGAAGCTCCCTAATAACCCTCCAGCTTTAAAAATAATAATAATATTGGTGTGAAGATATAATGACATATACATAAAAATGCTTTGCAAAATTAAAGTGCTATGTAAATACTAGGAACTGTTGTATTATCACTGCCATTATTATGATCATATATACACTCAAAATATTATTCATTTTTCCAAGAATGCATCTGGAAATGCAAACCCTTTTGGAAATTCTGGGCTTGGTTTCCCCCCCCCCTCTCCTTCAAAGCTAGGAGTTAAGTGATGAGTAATAATTGCTCTGATTTGCAGGCTTCAATGCCCAAAGGCATTTGGAGTAAAACTATAGTAACTTCAAATGTAAATATGCTTGAAAATGACTAGCATAATTCATTGCACTTTTAATGATCCACTAGTTATTTTATTAAGCCTTGGTGCCTCAAACACACACACACATACACACTGATCTGTGTCTCAGGAAATTTGTAGAGGATCATTCCCTTTGTTACATTATCATTTGGCACCTGAAAGTAATAAATTGCATTGTCACTTCATTACCATACAACTCTATATAGTTATGTTAATTATTCCAGACTAGGTTATTAATGGGTTGAGATTTTAACAAACCCCATAAATTAAAATCACAGGCCTCAGTGCTATGACAGCTTTGGTTACCCAGAATGACTTGACAGATTATGTAGATGTGTAAACCCACGAATTGGCAAGACCTTGTGCTGGAGAGCACAAACAGGCTTCTGGATCCAGTCATTAGCAAAGTCTATAAAAGACAGAAAGGCTGCATTCTGGACTAGTAATTGAGCGGCTGCTCCAGGGCTTCCTCAATTCAAATCCTATGTCATGTTGAGTCTTGACTAAGTACCTCCATACAGAAGGCTGCTGGGCCCAAGTGTGTGCCAGGTCAGGCTGCCCGTGATTCACTTCCCGAACATTCCATCTCCTCCATATGTTCTTTATGTCATTTATAAGAAAAGGATCATTACAGGCAGTCTTCTTTTCAGGGTACATAGCGAGAGACTTGCTGCTACGTCCTGCTTCTGGACTCTGCGGAGGTACTATATTCAGTCTCTTTCTGTGGGCACTGAAGAATCTACTGGCATCTTCTGCCTTTAAGGTGAAATTGGAGATAATTGTATTTCCCCTGTGCTTAAAGGACCCATTTCCAAAGCTGTTGTGGGAACAGCCAGAGTCTGTGTTTTGTATATTCCAAACCAACTTTGAATATAATTAATGAGCAATTAGCATTATATACTGAATGGGGATTGGCATCCCACTTGGAATTTGAGGGAATGCAAATAGAGACTGAATTGGTTTGAACATGCAGAGACTCTGGGCTCCAGATAGAAGATCTGTGGACAACTAAGAGAAGGCCACAGGGTGAGGTGGCCAGGGGCCTATAGCTGGGGCACAGGTCTGGAATTTAATGATTACAGTGCTAAACTCTAATCCTCCATCTCCCAGAATGTAGCTGAGATAAAAATTTCCAGCTGTAGAGAAACTACTTTTTAGATGCAGTGGTATGATATTCTAGAGTTTTCTAAATGCTAATACAGGCCCATATAGACAGGTACAGGATCAGTTGGAAGGGCCCTCGGATCATGTGGTGCAAACCCACAGGTGTTTAGGAATCCTTTCTATAGCATTGCTGTCAAGGGGCCATTCAGCATCCATGTGAAGACTTTCAGTGATGGAGGCACTCCCTCACAGCCTCTCAACACAGTCTGATGCCCTCTCTGGCAATTCTAAACGTTAAGAAGCTTTCCTCAATATCGAGCCCAAATCTACTGTTCTGCTCCTAACTCCTTCCTTTGAGATGAAGTCAAACCACTGAGGTCTGCCATTTCACAGGATGGAAACACAGAATCTCTAGAGTTGGAAGGAACTTCAGAGGCCACTTAGTCCAACCCCTCCCTAAACAGGTATAACGTCTAACATTTCTAAGTGCCATCTAGCTTTTGTTTATAGCCCTCCAAATACTTGAACACAGCTGTGCTATTTCCCTTCACACACCTCCCCCGACCTTCTTCTTCTCCAGGATTAACCTCTGCAGAATCTCTTCATCTGGTCCTCACTGTCTTAACCTCCTCTGGACACTGATCCATTTGTCCTTGCCCTTTCTAAAATGTGGCACCCAGAACTGAACACAGACATGGTCTGATGAGGGAAAATTACCTTGCTTAAAATCTTCCAGTGGTTCATTTGCTATACAATATGCATGTGCTAGGGGCAGCTAGATGACGTACTGGATAGAGAGCCAGGCCGGGAATCAGAGAGACCTGCATTCAGATCTGGTCTCAGACACTTACTAGCTGTGTGACCCTAGGTAAGTCACTTCACCCTGTTTGCCACAGTTTCCCCATCTGAAAAATAAGCTGGAGAAGGATATGGCAAACCACTCCAGTATCTTTGTCCCAAATGACTGGACACAACTAAAAACAACTAAATTACAAAATATGAGCTCCTGGGGCTTGCATTTAAGTTTTTCCACAATCCAGCTCCCACTTAGCCTTCTAGTTGTATTTATAAATACTTCCCTTTATGAACTCTCTGTTACAGACAAATTGGTTTCCTAGCTGTTCTCCAAACTTGACACTCCATTGCTGACCTCTACACATTTGTATAAGCCATTATCCCCTAAGCCTAGAAGGTATCTTCCCTCATCTCTGAATCTTTGTCTTCAAGAATGAAGGGTTCTGGGGCCCCCTTCTCACATGACACTTTGCCTAGACCCCATCCTCCTTGGTGTTGCCTCTGATACTCTTCCAATAGAATGGGAGCTGCCTAAGGACACAAGTTGTCTGGCATTGGTCTTCCTATCCCCCACCACCAGCACAGCAGCTCTTTGGACACAGAAGGTCCATAACAAATATTTATTAAATTGTACTAAATTCCTGAAATCTAGACATACTATCTATAGAATTTACCTTATCTGCCACTTTAGTAATCCTCTCTAAACTAAAAAAAGAAAAAAGGAAATGAGGTTAGTTTTGAATTACTTGTTTTTGATAAACCTATACTGACTCATAGTAATCACTACTTCCTTTTCTGAGTGCTTTTAAATCAACCCTTTAATCACAGGTTCTAGAGCGTTGCCAGGAATTGAAGTAAAGGTCAAGAGTCATAATATTATCTTGGGCTTTGCCTATGAAACTCTTCCTGTTCTGTGATTTCCTATATGAAGTAGAAAAGTCTATCAACCTCAAGTGGCCACAGTGAAAGGACTTAAGTGGTTCTCGGACTTTCTGCTTAAGTCCCTATAAGGTCTCTCTCCATCACTTAACAAATGAAGCTCTAACTACCTAGGTTTCATTTACAAGGCTCTCCATTATCTGGCCCTGTCTTATTATTTAAACTTACTCTTTGCACTAAGTTATTACTCTGATAATTAGACCTGCTCACTCACTATACTCACCAGGGCTGCCATGATTCTATTCTGCTGTCTTGCTCATCCTTTCAGGGTCAGTCAAATCCTACCTCCTCTGTGAAGTTTTCCCCTTGACTTATTCAAGCCCATAGGAAATATTTCCTTCTCCAAAGCTCTATTGTACTTGAAAATCCTTAAAGAACAGCAGAAAGAACACTGGATTTGCAATTAGGAAATCATGGATTTGAACCTCATCTCTAACATTTATGTAAGTTGTGACTGTGGACAAGTCACTTTACTTCCCTATTTACTCGTCTGTTAAATAGAGATGATGATAATATCAGTAGGGCCAACTTGGCAGAGTTGTGGTGAGAGAGCTCTTTCTTTCCCTCCCATCCTTTCTCTTTCTCACTCTCTCCAGTTATTTTGGATAAATTTATAAACTTTGTACAGATGTACAATAACCCCGTTCCCTAAGTCTTAGTATAATTTTAATCTATTAAAGTTTATTACTGAACTAAGATTTTTGGGACAACTTGCATATATGTGTATTGCAAATCTTAAAATAGTATATAAATGCCAGCTTATGTGCTGTCTCTCAGTACTTAGCACAGCATAAGCAGATAATAAAATGTTCTAGGTATCTATCCCTCTGTCTCTCCCTTCCTCCCCTCCTTCCTAAAAGTCCTTCTAGGGTAATAGATTTAGAGTCAGATGAGACCTCTGAAGTAATCTAGCCCAATCTGCTCATCTCATAGATGCAGACACTGATGCTTAGCTAAGCAAGATTAAGACATTCCAACGAGGTCATACAGGTGAGTGGCAGAGTCAGGATCCGAATCCAGCACTTCTGACTCCAAATCTAGTGCTCTGTTCCCTCTCACTACAGAACTTGCATGGTTATTGTGATTGAACTGCATTGTTAACTTTAGTATAAGACAGAATCATAAGTTATCATTAGTCATTTAGGTACATAGGAGACAGGATGTAATACGAAAGATGTCGTACAAATATTACTCTACTTGGTGGAAGAAGAACAGATTCCAACCTTAGCCCCAACACTTAAGGGCTTGATGACTTTGACTTATCTTACCTATCAGTTTCCTTACCTTATAATATAGGGAAATAATTTCTACCCTGTTGTAATGTTAATGGGATATAAGATCTTCTCCACCCTAACAGGTCTCCCACGGAGCCCATTAAGGGAAGCTTACTAAAGGGAAGCCTGCTTGTAGGAGGGCTTTCACACCTTTTGCTAATTTCTGCTTAGGCACTGAGTTATGAGGGTTGTGATGCCTTCTGGCTGAGAAGTGTATAGATACTCTAAGTTGGTATTTTGCTCTGGGGGCTTGCTTTTGAGAAGGCTCTTGTGATTCCCTGGTCGAGATTCTGAGAGGTTGTTTGTTCAGAGCTCCCCAAATGCTCAGATGTAAAGTCTCTCTCCATCTAGGGATGTATGTAAAATGTATAGTTGATTCAGGCAGTCGGAGCCCTGTCTGTTGGTCTTTATGTGGGTATTTCTTTTGGAGTTGTCTTGTAACATTACATTGCTGAGAACAGCCCAGTCTTATTGAAGTTAGTTTTCACACATATGTTGTATCTGTGATTGTGTACAGATTTCTCCTGGTTCTGTTCTTCTTGCTCAGTATCAGTTTATATAAGTCTCCCCCTGTTATTATGAAGTCTGTCTGCTCCTCATTTCTTATAGCACAACAGTATTCCATTACATTCATATGAGACAACTTGTTCAGCCATTCCCCGATTGATGGAAATCCCCTTGATTTCCAATTCTTTGCCACCATAAAAAGAGCTGCTATAAATATTTTTGTATATATGGGTCCTCTTCCCACTTCTCTGATCTCTTTGGGATATAACCCTAGAAGTGGTACTGCTGGGTCAAAGGATATGCACTTATTTATAGCCTTTTGGGCATAGTTCCAGATTGCTCTCCAGAATGGCTGGATTAGTTCACAACTCCACCAACAATGCATTAGTGTTCCAACTTTTCCACATCTTCTCCAGCATTTATCATTTTCCTGTTTTGTCATCTTAGCCAATCTGGCCTGTGAGACGTGGTACCTCAAAGTTGTTTTGATTTGAATTTTTCTAATCAACAGTGATTTAGAACATTTTTTCATATGCTTATAGATATCTTAAATTTCATCTTCTGAGAACTGCTTGTTCATATTCTTTGACCATTTATCAATTGCGGAGTGGCTTGTATTCTTATAGATCTGACTCAATTCTTTGTGTATTTTAGAAATGAGGCCTTTATCAGAGATACTGGTTGTAAAAATTCTTTCATAATGTTCCACTTCCCTCTTTTTTTTTTTTTTTGGCTTTTTGGACAGGGGGAGGTAGGACAATTGGGGTTAAATGACTTGCCCAAGGTCACATGGCTAGTTTTTGTGTTAAGTGTCTGAGGCCAAATTTGAACTCAGGTCTTCCTGACACCAGGGCCGGGGCTCTATTCCACTTCCCTCTTAATCTTGGTAACATTGGCTTTATTTGTACAGAAGCTTTTCAATTTCATGTAATCAAAATTATCCATTTTGCATTTTATAATGCTCTCTAACTCTTGTTTCATCATGAAGTCTTCCCCTCTCCATAAATCTGACAGGTAAACTATCCCTTGCTCTCCCGGATTATTTATAGTATCAGTCTTTATACCTAGATCATACACTAATTTATTTTGGTATACGGTGTTAGATATTGCTCTATGACCCATTTCTGCAATACTATGTTCCAGTTTTCCCAGCAGTTTTTGTCAAATAGAGCATTCTTATCCCCAAAACTGGGGTCTTTGGGTCTATCAAACAGTAGATTACTATAGTCACTGGCTGCTGAGTCTCATGTATCCAATTTATTCCACTGATCCACTACTCTATTTCTCAGCTTGTACCAAGTAGTTTTAATGAATGCTGCTTTATAATACAGATTAAAATCTGGTATGGCTAGGCCACCTTCCCTAGCATTTCTTTTCATTAATTGTCTTGATATTCTAGACCTTTTATTCTTCCAAATGAATTTTGCTACTATTTTTTCTAGCCCTACAAAGTAATTTTTTGGTAGACTGATTGGTATGGCATTAAATATGTAATTCAATTTAGGCAAAATTGTCATTTTTATTATATTAGCTCGACCCAGCCATGAGCAGTTGATGTTTTTCCAATTAGTTAGATCCGACTTTATTTGCAGAAAAAGTGTTTTATAATGTAAATATAATATTTGTGACTTGTGTCCTGCCATTGGACTTCAATAATTTTGGAAGAGAGAGTGAGGCTAATGACTGTGCAACTCTGTCTCATTTACATACAATTGAAAATGAAAAACAATAACATATAATATATGCTCATACACAGATACTTTTTAAAAAGTATCTTGTACAGTGCTTAATTTAAGTACACAGGAGGTTTAGAAGAACATAGATCGTAAAAGGTGGAAGTGAACTCGTAAATCATCTAGCCCAATTCTACAGGTTGAGACTATTTCCTGATTGATTAATAAGAGCTTGCATTTTGAGTTGATTCAATTGCACAAGCACTTATTAACTGTCTGTTATATGCCAGGTACTGTGCTAAGAACTAGAGATACAAAGAACAAACTGTGCAATGGTCTCTGTCCTCAAGAAGCTTTATTTTTTCCTGAGGATAATCACATATATAATAGAAAGAGTTCTTGCATTTGAAGTTACAGGATCTAGAGTGAATTCCTAGCTCAACCACTTGCCACAAATCATTTAATCTCCCTGGGTCTCAGATGTCAGCACTACGAAAGGAGAGGGATAGACTAGATGGATTCAGAGCAGACTTTCAATTCTATGATCCTATGAATATTTATGGGCACGTAGGTAGCTCAGTGGATAGAGTGGATTCCCAGGCCTGGAGTCAGGAAGACTCTTCTGAGTTCAAATTCAGCCTCAGACAATTTCTCCCCATGTGACCCAAGTCCTTAATCCTGTTTGCCTCAGTTTCCTCATCTGTAAAATGAGCTGCATAAGGAAATGGCAAACCACTCTAATATTTGCCAAAAAATCCCAAAAGGGGCCACAAAAAGTCAACTGAACAACAACAAAAATGAATATTTATAACTAAATACACATAAAATAAACACATTATAATTCAGGGGAGTGGTTAATAAGTATATTTCTATAATGCCTTAATTATCTAAATACTTGAAATATTTATTAAATTTATTTCCTTCATAAAAATCTCATGAAGCAGTTAGCATATAATGATTCCTATTCTACAGACAATAGTGAGGTTCAAAGTGGTTCAGAGATTTGCCCACAGTTTTCTATCATGAAAGTACCACAGCTTGCACTAGAGCCCAGTGCCCTTTCCATAACAAAGTGGAGACTCTTGTGTATGTAAGAGTCAAGTGAGCTAGAACCTATGTGGTTCTAAAGAATTCTCTTTCTTTTCTTACGTTCTATTGCAGGCAAAAACATCTTGACTAGGGAGAAAGAGATGGAAGAAGAGATGGGGAAGGAGAGATGGAGGGAGAGAAAGGAAGAGAGAAAGAGAGAATATGAAGGAGAACAGCTGGAAATACTGTCACTAGACCTGTACCTATTTTGTGGTTAACCAGACAACTTCAGTTTTCCACGGCTGTTAATCTGGCTCCTTTCACCAGCTCCAAATTCATATTTAGGATATAATAGGAGGGAAAGAAGAAAAGAAAAAAAAAGCAATGCTGTATGTTTTGTGTTAAGTCAGATTATGTCTAGGTTGCCTGGATACCATTTGCCACGTGGCATGACCAGACTTAAGTGGATGATGCCGGGGAGGCCTCCTTGCAATGTAAGCACATTACAGTTGTAAATATCACTTCACTGGAATTGACAAGGAAGAGATTGAGGGCTCTGTTTCCAACATCACTTTAAAATAAGCTGTCCTTTCTACAGGCTGGGCCAATCTCACCAGACACTAGTTCTGGCTGTGTTTTCAGAAAGGGTTATCCAGGGTAGGACCTGTATGTAAAAAATAAGCCTGGCAAAGAGCAAAATAATTGCAGTAGCTCTGATTTATATTTCATTGCAAGGCTGATAAAACATTAAGGACAGGGATGGGGGGGCAAGGGGGTTGGCACGGTGGCTGTTATAATGTATTATAACCTTCATTTTACAAAGAAACCAAAGTTAAAAGATAGAAAGTATCTAGATTTAGAGTTGGAGGTGGCCTGGGTTTTTTAATCCCAGTCCTGTCACTTATAATAGGTGACTTCTGAAAAGTCTCCACTGGGCCTCAGTTTCTCTCCTGAAAATGAGGGGGGGTGAACTATATGGTTTTTGAGTTCCCTTTCACCTTAAAACTTATGAACCTGTAATTTGCTCAGCCACATGACTACTAAGTATTACAGACGAAACTCAAAAACAGGTTCATTTAACTTGGATAAGCCTCGTGCTCATCCCAGGACATCAAACCACCTTATGCTTTGCCAATAAGAGAGCCCCACAAAGAGGAATAAACAGGCAGTTCTATATCT
The DNA here is from genome assembly GCA_011680675.1 of Gymnobelideus leadbeateri. Lineage (NCBI taxonomy): Eukaryota > Metazoa > Chordata > Mammalia > Diprotodontia > Petauridae > Gymnobelideus > Gymnobelideus leadbeateri. The sequence continues at coordinate 182,587 of WOXC01004041.1, forward strand.
GGGGGTGTGTGAAGAAAGGGAGAACTGGTGAATTGAGATTTGTGAATACTACCCATCAGAAGTACTAAGTCAAGGCACCATGTGTGAGTGTGATATTTTCAACTTTTAAGAAAAACATTCATCTAGGAGAATGGGTCCTGTTTCCTCATCATTCCACGTCATGAATAATAATTACAAGCTTGAAAATATTACCAAAATGATAAACATCTTCTAAATATAATGGAATTCTATTTCCATCTGACCCAAGTTGTCAGAAAGTAGCTTACTAATGAAAGTGTGAACATAACATCAAATCAAGAGGAAAAGGGGAAAGTAAAAAAAAAAAAAAAAAAAAAAAAAAAAAAAACCAAAACCCCAACCATTTGGGTATTTCAAAAGAAGAGACAATTTGATTCTACACCCACTTAATATAATGCCCATTTATCAATTTTATGTACTGCTTTGGTGCAAAGCTCTCAAAGCTCTAAAAACAATTGGCGATATCATTTTCGCCTCCAGTGCCAACTGCATGCTCTCTCTTTTTCTAATTTCCATTCCCTCAAATAAAATGGGTTCTCTGTCATTCTTCAATCAACTGCCCCCAGTATAGTATTTGTAAATCCACTAATAGTTCTATGAAGGTTAAATGAGTGGCCCAACACTAACTAATGAATCAATCTATGAATTTTATGGGGATGGTGTAAAGAAAGTGTACTGGGGGCATGATACTGCTCTTATAAAGCAAATAACTGAAGAGAAAGGGAAACTGATTGAAGAAGCACCTTTTATGCCCGGTTGCCCCCTCTCTGAAGACTGGCATCATACCCTTACCAGAACAAGAATTTTTTGTTCTAGTGGAATGGACTCCAAGAAGAGACATAACTTCACGGGACCCCAGGATCAAAAAATCTGCCATTTTTAATGGACCCTCCTCTCCACTGGTCCAGATCACAAGCCCCTCGATAATTTCCATGAATTGCTGGGATCAAAAAAAGTTATCAACTAGAAAGAAGCCAATTCTCAGAAACTGATCTAACCCTAGGCTTGATGATAGTCAGTATTCCTCAGGCCCTATAAAAGCCTTTTCTGCCTGCCATAGTTCCTATTTTTTCTAGGAAACTAGAGGTATCTTAATGTCATGAACAAACACAGATAGAACTCAGCAACAACAAAAACAGTAACAATTAGCTGCCATTAACCTCCAAAACACGAGGTATTAAAGGCTGTCAAAATGTAGATATCTAGCTGAAGGAAGCAAAATGATGTGTGGATTCGAAGAGGTACCTATTATCCCCATCATCCTATCTGCTGTTAGAGCTGGACGAAAACGTCTTCCATGAGTCTACGCAAAATGAACCTATAGCTCAACATTCTCACTTAGTTACATTCCCATTTTAGTTACTAGTCCAATGTTTGCAAAGCATCAAATGGAAAAAAAAACCACAGACCAAGAATATGACTATACCAGGATCATTTGAATCTAAACCCTACAAGGATGAAAAGAATGGGAAATAATCATTAACAATTATATTTGAAAGTCTGTGAATTACATACATTATCTTATTTGAGCCCCATAATAACCCTGTAAGGCAAGTGTTCTCAGTATCCCCATTTCAGTCTAAAAGAGGTTAGTTTGGAGTCACATAATTAACAAGTGTTCAGTGTGAGGTTTTAACTCAGATCTCCTTGACTTCCCTTTCAGCTTTTTTCTCCCACTGTGCCATTCCAACCTTTCAACTTTAGAAGAGATTTCCATTCCCTCAAGTAAAATGGTTTCCATCATTCTTCAATCAAGTGCCCCAGAAACACCTCATGGGCTTTTTTTAAAGGTCCCTAAAAAGATTTGATTGCCTATACCTCTCTGAAGGGTGGAGGTGGAGGTATGAAATGGTCTGGCCCTATAGTTTTATCAGTGGTAAGGTTGCACCCCACCCCAATGGAGGCTGCAAATTGTTTTCAGAGTGTTGCCAGGTATGCAGAGAGAGGTTAACTAAAATGCTCAGGATTACTCAGTGTTAAGTCAGAGTGGGACTGGAACCCAGGTCATTCTGACCCCAAGGCCATCCCTCTACTCTCTGTGCCATGTTCCTTCTTTGGCATATAACTAGGTGGAAAATAAATTTATTCTTGTGGTACACTGCTATCTTTCCCAGAGGGGGTCCAAATGTAGGATTCCTGGCTCACTGCTGGCACCGGCTTTATTGTTATGTGACACTATTTGGGATAACTGTTTGTTGGCATCAGTCAGCTCAAACTGCGACGAGCTCTAGGCACTGTGCCTCTGTGTATGAGTTACTGCTGTACACCATGGCATTGAAGAGGTCCATGGCAGATGGTGAGCAAAAGTGAGCCAGGGGTGTCTTTACATTAAGCTTTATTTACATTTCCCTGTCACCTCTGTTTCATATGCTCTCTGTCGCCCCCCCCCCCTTATATCATTCTACTTATCTTATTAGAATAATTTACATTTAGACAGTGATTTAAATGTCTTTCTCCCTAATCCTGAGAATGAATGAGAAAGCATTTATCACTTACTCTGTGCTCTCTTGTGTGTGTACATCTCCATCTATATATGGATGGAGAGAAAATGAGAGAGAGAGAAAGAGAGAGAGAGAGAGAGAGAGAGAGAGAGAGAGAGAGAGAGAGAGAGAGAGAGAGAATGAATTCCTATCCACAAGGAGCTTATGGAGAAGGTATATATATATATATATATATATATATATATATATATATATATATATATATATTTGAGTGAGAGACTGTGTGTGTATGTGTAAGTGAGGGCCTGAGTTATGGGGACAGTGAGTGAAACCACAGCAGAACAGATATACATCCTTTCCAGGTACAAGGGCAGAGAGTCCATACAAGTTATTATTTCAATTCTTCAATGAATTTGTGACAAGACCTTTTTTTCCCATACTCTTCTAGTAAGACAGTCCAGTAACATATATTAAGTGTCTGCTAGGTACCAAGCACTATGCTAAGTACTAGAGACATGAAAAAGTCAGCCCCTGCCTTCTAGGAGCTCACAATCCAACGGGGAAGCTGATCTGTGAATAACTCCTTATACACAACTATATAAGAAGGATAAAGAGGAGGTAATCATCAAAGGGAAGACACTAAATTAAGAGGGATTGGGGAAGGTTTCCTGTAGAAGTTTGGATTTTAGCTTGAACTTGAAGGAAGCTAGGAGATGAGAAAGAATGTTTGTTCCAGACATGGGGGACAAGTCAGAGAAAATGTCCAGAACCGAGAAAAGGACATGTCTGTTTGAAGAACAGTTAGAAGGTCTGTACTGGGGGGAGATTGGGGTTTTGTGGACAGACAGGATGTCTGTAAGGTAGATGATGAATGGAAAAGTGGAAGGAAGAAAGGGAGGGAACAAGCATTTATACAGCACCTACTATATAGCACCTAGTAAGCATTTATACAGCACCAGCAGTATGTTTGTTTGGTTTGGTTTGGTTTTTTGGTTTTGTTTTGTTTATTTTTGCTTTTTGGAGGGCAATTGGGGTCAAGCAACTTGCCCAAAGTCACATGGCTAGGTTTTTTTTGTTTGTGTGTGCATTAAGTGTCTGAGGCCGGATCCGAACTCAGATCCAAACTCAGGTCCTTCTGACTCCAGGGCCAACGCTCTACTCATTGCGCCACCTAGCCGCCCCAACACCAGCAGTATGTTAACAGAGGTTACTGACTAGCTGGAGTCAAACAACTACCCATGGCAGAGGGGTTTACACTGACTAGAGAGAGTGCTACTAGAACCAGATTTTTAAAATGTAATTGGGAAATATTTAGCAAATAAAAATACAATTAAATGTGGATACATTACATTAAGACTAAGTCAATATGCAGTCCACAGGGATCCTTATTAATGGTTTAATGACTCTGTTTCTATTTGAATTTGACATCATTCAGACTTTTATAATCTAGTTCACTGCTCTCCATTCTCCCTCCCAGAGGCAGCTCAGTGGCACAGTAAATAAAGCACTCAGCCTGGAGGCAGGAGACCCAAGTTCAAATCTAGCCTCAGACATTTAGTAGCTATTGATGCCAAGCAAGTTACTCAACCTCTATTTGCCTTGGTTTCTTCATCTGTAAAATGGGGCTCATAATAGCACCTACCTCCCTGGGTTGCTATGAGGATCAAATAAGACAATATTTGTAAAGCATTTAACACAGTGCCTGGTACATAGTAAGTATTTGGTGAGTGCTTGTTTCTTGGGTTTTTTTTGTTTTTTGTTTTTTTGCCTTTTTGGAGAGGGGAAGGCAGGGCAACTGGGGTTAAGTGACTTGCCCAAGATCACATAGCTAGTAAGTGTTAATCTGAGGCTGGATTTCAACTCAGGTCCCCCTGACTCCAGGGCCAGTGCTCTATTCACTGTGCCACCTACCTGCCCCTTTTACCCACTTTTTTTTTTTTTTGCTTTTTGGATGGCAATTAGGGTTAAGTAACTTGCCTAAGGTCACATGGCTAGGTTTTTGTTTTGTGTGTGTTAAGTGTCTCAGGCCGGATCCGAACTCGGGTCCCCCTGACTCCAGGGCTGACGTTCTACTCACTGTGCCACCTAGCCGCCCCCACCCCACTTCTTTTCAATCTCCATGTGTTCATGTCATTCTTCCATGCTTGGTATGAACTACTTCTCCATCTGCTTAAGTCTCTGCTTTCCTTTCAAGCAGGTGCCCCCTCCTTAACACCCTCCACCCCCAAATCTCTCTTCAGATTTCTTGAGCACTTTGCACTTCCCTAGACTCTTCGTTAAGTATAAGTTCATTCTCCTCTAGAATCAGTTTTTGTGGGTATGTGGTAACCTGCCCCAACCTCTTTAGACTGTATACTCCCCCAAATAACAGGATCTGTTCTCATAGCCTGTTTCCTTATTTACAAAATGAGGATAAATGCAGCAACCTCCCAGGGTTGTTGTAAGGATCAAATACTATAACATATAGTAAGCACATTGTAAACCTTAGCTATAATCATCATCGATTTTTTTTATGCTTTTTGGAGAGGGCAGGGCAAATGGGGTTAAGTGACTTTCCCAAGGTCACACAGCTAGTATTAAGTGTCTGAGGCCGAATTTGAACTCAGGTCCTCCTGACTCCAGGGTCACTACTCTAATTCACTGCACCACCTAGCTACCCCAATTGATTTTTTTTAATCCCAAACTAGTAGAGATTTTTAAAATTTTGGTGGATTTGAAGAGTTTTTTTAAAATTCACTAAAATAAATATCAATTGGATCTACTTTGTGCAAAGTTTTGAGTAAGAATGCACAAGATACTTTGCATAGGAACTTGTATCTAGTCATTTATGGGAGCTCCCCTGGTGTGAGAAAGAGAAATTCTTCACCACATCTCAAGAGGTGGTGAATAATAATCTCAGAATAAGCAAGGGTCACTTATCCCTTGCCAGCAACTGAGGTACCAGTCACCCATGATCAATGTAGGCATCAAACATTTACAGAGCACTTGGTGCTTTAAAGCATCTGACAAACATCAATTAGTTAATACAAATAGCAGCTTTCTGAAGTAGGTCAGTTTTATTCTGCCCATTTTACAGATGAGGGAACAGGAACAAAAGAGGCTGAATGAAAGGTGAAGGGATTGGCCTCTGGCCATGGGGCATCTCCCCAACAACCAAGTCAGCGAAACCAGAGGTGGAGTTGTGACTCCAGATAATAGCTCCCACTACCCTCTGAGATGTAAAGCTCATTTTAGCTTGTGCGTACATGAAGAAACCAAGGATACTGAGGAGGAATGAAGTTCTAAACACAAGTTCTTTACAAAAAATGAGGAATCTCTCCTTTCCTGGTCATTTGTGAGCCCAAGGAAGTGATTCACTAGCCAGATGTAAGACTGTTTTTGAATATGAATACAGGAAAAATGTTAACAACACACCACATGAGGGCATAGGGCAGTTGTTCTGTGAAGTGGAAAATATAAGAGAGCTGGTAGGATACTTGAAGAGCAGTTTACAAGAGATCAAGACACTCCTCAGATGGTTGAACAGTCACTTTATCAATATCAGCTGTTGGGAAAATAGCACACAATTTATTTTTTAAAGTCAAAAATAATCACCATCATCCATAAAAGGGAAAAAAGAGAGAGGGGAACGTGACTAGACAAGCACTAGACATCTGAGTACTTCTCGGGGTTCATTAAGGTCTTGGCCAGACTTCGCCTCAGTTTCCCACACTAAATTGTTAATTGTCTGCACTGGAACCGCAATAAGACTGTGGGCCAAGCTGAAATCCAGCTCAAATGATCTGTGTAACACAATATATGTCGGGGAAAAAGAAACTGAGCAGCATCCAAACTGTTTCATTGTGTTTACTGACACAAGCTGGGTCAGGGAAAACCTGATTACCCTCATCTTCTCAGGAACCTCAGGGCTCAAAATTGGCTGAATCCTGCTACTTTGGCAGAATTTTATTAAAGTCCCATATCAAAAAAGAAGTGCTAGATAATTAAAGTGGGAAGAACCAGCCTTGTTTATGGGAGAATGGAAGACAGAAGCTGGCATCAAGAAGTACTCAATGATTTAATACAGTAGGGATAAGGTCCAGACCTGTGAACAAGTTAACACTGTCAACAAATAACACAAAAAGGATCAAAAAACAGTACTTTTCAAAGGGGAGGCTAATATTTCTAATAGTGAAGTTACATGAACTACAAATCGTCCAACTCCATCATAACAACATCACAACACCTATTATAACTCATAATCCTACTCCACTGGGCTCCCAGACAAGGAAGAAAAATGATCACACTAATATGGATGGAAATGAGGGAGTCGAAGGTCTCAGAATAAAAGTCGAAGAGGGAGTTTCAAATGTGACCTCAGACTCTTACTTATTGTGTGACCTTGGGCAAATCACTTAACTTCTCTGTCCCAGTTTCCTGATCTGTAAAATGGGGTAATAATAGCATTTCCCTTCCAGGATTGTTGTGAGTACAAATATTTTAAAAAGCACTTTGCAAAACTTGAAGCACTATATACATTAATATTAATTATTATCAAGTAAACCAGAGGAAGGTGCAGCTAGAAAGCTGGGTGGATAGGGTGCTGGGCCTGGAGTCAGGAAGACCCGAGTTAAAATTCAGCCTCAGATACCTTCTAGCAGTGTGACCCTGGGCAAATCACTTAAACTCTGTTTGCCTTAACTCACTGGAGAAGGAAATGGTTTTCTCTGCCAAGAAAACCCCATGGACAGTACAATCCACAGGGACATGACTGAATGAACAACACTAACAACAAAACAAAGAAGTGTTTCAAAGACAAAATGAAACCTAACTCTAAGTGAAAGCACTAAACTGAGAATCAGGAAAGATGGATTTTGATACCAATTTGCTGGGTAATCTCAGGTAAGTCTTTTAAACATTATCTGGGCCTCAATTTCCTCATTAGTAAAACAGGGGAGTTGGATGATATGACTCCTTCCATGCTTATGATTCTAAACATAACCATAGAGATATGAATAATGTTGCAATTTTGGATTCAGTTATAGACGGTTAGTTGACCAAACCAGAAGAGAAAGCCCATGTAGCTGAAGCCTTGGAAAGACTGGGGTAAAAGTGATCTGAGGTCAGCTACAGCACGATGTCTCTGCCAATTAGTGGAGGGCACTTTGAAAGTCAGATTACACTGTACATAATACACTTGGCGAGGGTTGGAAGAGAAGGGAAGTCTGGTCTCTATCAACCCACACAGAAAGAACACTGGAATTCTTTTCTTATCTCAGTTTTTCAATTCAATTCAAATCCTCTAGCATTTATTAAGTGTCTACTAGGTATACTGTGCTGAAGAAACAATGAAAAACATAATTAAACAAAAATAGTTCCTGCTGTCAAAACTCTTATGTCTTACTTGGGGGAAACAACATGAACACAGACAGTTAAATCTAAAAATATAAATTAAAAAGCACAAAGTAGTGGGGGAAAGGGGGGCAAGTTGAAACACTTACAACAAGAAGTATCAGGAAAAGGTCTCATGTAGAATGTGGCATTTGATCTAAGCCTTCAAGGTAGCTAAAGGTTTTAGGTTTTTCTAAAAATTTTAAACAAATTTTTTCACAGAGAAGTTATCATCTTTTAAAATATTATTATGACATCTCCTGTTTTTATATCAGTGTTTGCCAATATATTCCTCTTCCTCAGAGAGCCATTCCATTCTCCAATATATTTCTCTCCTCTTTTTGCCTCTCTCAGATTATCTCTTATAGCAATGATTAGGAATTAAAAAAAAAAGTCAGCAAAAATATTTGACGTGTCTTGTAAAGTACACATGTATTCAAAGTCTTCTCCATCTGCAAAAAGGAAGGGAGATACATTCCTATATCTTATCTTTGGAGGCTAACCTTGGGCATAACAATTTCACAGCATTTAATTTTAAGTGATTTCCTATTCTTTCCCTTTATATTGTTGCAGACATTGCATATATTGTTTCCTCAGTTGTACTAACTACTTTTCAATTTGTGCAACTCTTCTCATGTTCCTCTCTATCTATATAGTTTCATTTTTACAGTATTTTATTTTTTCCCAATAACATGTCAAGACAATTTTTAGTATTCATTTTTACAAGATTTTGAGTTCCAAATTTTTCTCCTTCCTTCCCCCCCCCTCTTCTGAAAATGACAGGCAATTTGATATAGGTTATATATTTGCTATCATGTAAAATGTATTTTCCTATTAGTCATAGTTGTGAAAGAAGAAAAAGATTGAAAGGAAAAAAAACCCACAAAAGAGAATAAAGTGAAAAAATATGCTTTGATCTGTATTCAGAGTCCATCAGTTCTTTATCTGGATGTGAATAACATTTTTCTTTGTGATTCCTTTGAACTGTCTTGGATCACTGTGTTGCTGAGAAGAACTCAGTCATTCATAGTTGGTTATCACACAATGTTGCTGATACTGTTTACAGGTGTTTTCCTGGTTCTGTTCATTTCACTTTGCATCAGTTCATACAAATCCAGGTTTTGGGGTTTTGTTTTGTTTTTTTCTGAAATCTGCCTGTTCATTATTTCTTATTGCATAATAGTATTCTGTTATATTCATATACTGCTGCTTGTTTAGACATTCCCCAACGGACAGGCATTCCCTTCATTTTCAATATTTTGCCACCATCAAAGGACTGCTATAAATATTTATTTATTTGTATATGTGAAGTCCTTTGCCCTTCTTAATGATTTCTTTGGCAAACAGACCTAGTAGTGGATCAAAAGACATGCAGTTTGGTTGCCCTTTGGACACAGTTCCAAATTGCTCTCCAGAACAGTCAGTGCAATTCTACCAACTGCATTCATTAGTGTCCCAATTTTCCCACATGCTCTCCAACATTTATCATTTTCCTTTTCTATCATATTAGCTAATCTGATACCTGTGAGGTGGTACCTCAGAGTTGTTTTAATTTGCCTAATACAAAGTGATATAGAGCACTTATTCATATGCCTATAGATAGCTTTGATTTCTTCATCTGAAAACTGGCTGGTTCATATCATTTATCAATTGGGGAATGATTTTTATTCTTATAAATTTGACTCAGTTATCTATATATTTGAGAAATGAGACTTTTTCAGAGACATTTGCTGTAAAGATCGTTTCCCAGCTTTCTGCTTATCCTAATGACTGCTTTAATTTCTTCATTGGTGGTGATTTCACCCTTTTTGTTTTTGATACTGGATATCTGATTTTTTTTTTTACTTTTTGGAGGGCAGTTGGGGTTAAGTGACTTGCCCAAGATCACACAACTAGTTTTTGTGTTAAGTGTCTGATGCCGCATTTGAACTCAGGTCCTCCTGACTCCAGGGCTGATGCTCGATTCACTGTGCCACCTAGCCGCCCCAATATCTGAATTTTTTTTAAATCAAATTAACCAATGGCTTATCTACCTTACTGATTTTTTCATAAAACCAGCTCCTAGATGTATTTATTAGCTCTGTGATCCAAAAAGAATATTTACTACTTCTGCCTTTTTACATTTGATTTTGAGATTTTTATGCCCTGTTATAGGTGCTATATATTGGTGAGAAAAATGTATGTTCCTATCTGTTCCCATTCAGTTTTCTCCAAAAGTCTATCATATCCAATTTTCCTAATATTCTACTTGCCTCCTTAGTTTCTCTCTTGCTTTATTTTTTGGGGTTGGATTTATTGAGTGCTGAGAGGGGACAGCTGAGGTCCCCCACTAGTATGGCTACCTTTCCTTTAAGAATTTGGATGCTATACTAGTTAGTTGGTGCATATATGTTTAGTACTGATATTGCTTCACTGTTTTGGTACCTTTTAGCAAGCTGTAGTTTCCTTCCTTATCTCTTTTAATTAGATCTATTTTGGGTTTTACTTTGAGATCAGGATTACTACCCCTGCTTTTTTTTTTTTTTACTTCAGCTGAAGCACAACAAATTCTCCTCCAGGACTTTACCTTTACTGGGTGTGTGTCTCTCTGCTCCAAGTGTATTTTTTTTTAAACAACATATTGTATAATTCTGGGTTTTTTGATCCCCTCTGCTCTCTGCTTCCATTTTATGGTAAAGTTCATCCCATTCACATTCAGTTATGATTACTACCTGTGTATTTTCCTCAATTCTATTCTTCCCCTGGTGTCCTCTCTTTCCTTTCCCACTTTCCCTTCTCGCCAGTGTTTTGCGTCTGTCTACCCTCCCCTGATCTGCCCTCCCTTCTGTCAGTTCCTCCTTTAAACAAAAATGACTACATTACCTCATCACCAAAAATCCCAATAGAAACATAGATAATCAAAAAACTCTTTTAATTTCTGCCTGTCTAGTGAGGGTTGTCTTGCTGTCTCTGATCCAGGTACTGCCTTGCAGCATCCATGTCCTATGCATGATGGAGGCTGTGGGGAAGGTCTGTGTGCATTCACATCAGAACAGCAAAGAGAACACTGTCAGATATGAAGAGTCACACTGACACCCATAGGTGATATGGGGCTACATACTTCTCTCCCTCTCTCTAAGCAATAATGTAAACATAAAGACGAAAGAGCATCCATATTCCTTTAAACAGAATTTAATGTTACTAGGTGTTCCAACTCTGAACACTGTATGTAAGCTTACTTTGAGGGTCCAGAGGAAAAAAACTCATGCCTATCAAATAAGGGAGATAACAAAAGGAAGAGAAGGAGAAATGTCTGGGGAAGATTAGAGTTATGTTCTCTTTTGCATTCCTAGTTCATCTTTCTTCCACAAAAGATTTTAATCCCCCCCCCCAACCAAAAAAAAAAGGGCAAGATAAGATTTTTTTTTATTTATCAGGGAACCAAGTTCACCCCCAATTGTTGTTGTTCAGTTGTTTTAGTCATACTCAACACTGTGACCCCATTTGGGGTTTTCTTGGCAAACCATTTCCTTTTAAAGCTCATTTTTTATATGTGAGAAACTGAGGCAAACAGGGTTAAGTGACTTGTCTAGGGTCACACAGCTAATAAGTGTCTATGGCTAAATTTGAATTCAGGAAGGTGAGTCTTCATGACTTCAGGTCCAGCATTCTATCCATTGTGCCACCTAACTGCCCTCCATTACACCAGGAGAAAAATGAATTTCCTAGCTTTTCATCCTTTGGACATAAGTCTTATTCAAAGAACTTTATTGGTAGCATACCATGTAAAGTCTCACAATATCCCAAAGGTAAAGGAAGGGCATGAAGAGAGGTCAATGACAATGTCACATTCCTTGTTGGCACTAAAGATCCTTAAGATTAGATACCAAAGTAGGAAAGATTGAAATGCTTCATTCAAGGGTGCTACCCATCCTTCTTAGTCTGTGGTGAAGCCAAAAGCAATTGGGTTTCTGGTTCCTCAGGAAGAATCCATCATCATGTTGCTAACTTTAGACTTTGGTTCTACTGATAAAATGTACAAAATATGTCCCAATTAAATGCACTGTAGCATACTACAGCAGTGGAGGAAGATCCCTGAGCCCATGAGGGCTCAAACTGCTTTCTCTTTAAATCTAAGTAATGGAGTCCAAGGGAAAACAAAAATTACTAATTAGCAGAAAGGTGGAAGTGTATAGGTGCCCAAAGAACTCAGCAGAAAATGAGGTTATCACTCTCACTGGCTTCATATCCTCTAATGGAGGCCTGTAGGTACCTGAGACAGGGAGTCTGTGAAGTTAAAAATTCTCTCATGATAATATTAAGACATTATTTGCCTATTAAAATACTCTTCCCTTTCCCAAGTGCAGGGCTGGGTTTTTGTCATACACTTCAACCAAAGCAACATATCATGACAGATTGAAGGAAGAATCTGATAAGAATCCAGCTATTTTCCATTAAATTACACATTAAAGATATTTGCAAAAATACATAAAATAATGTCATTTATTTTATTAAGAATTTTTTGGAAAACAGCTAATTTTTCATAAAATATGGTAACATGTAAAGGGCTTAGAATCCTTCAATGAATTAATATTTTAAAAATTTATCAGTTCTAATTTCTAATATGGTAAATATCAATAGACATTGCTCTATGAACAAAAACTCTTTGGGGTCCTCGATCATTTCTAAGAGTGAGGAAAGGGGCAGTTAGGTGGCACAATGAATAGAGCACCAGCCCTGGAGTCAGGAGGACTTGAGTTCAAATCCGACCTCAGACACTTGATACACTTACTAGCCATGTGACCTTGGATAAGTCATTTAACCCCAATTGCCCTGCCCTCTCCACTCCAAAAAGAAAAAAGAAAAAAAAAGGAAAGGGAATCAGTGCTCCAAGGGGTTCTAGGCACTTGTAAATACTTTTCCATGCCTCATCTGGAATATGGAAACAAAGATAGTGGTCTTTCCCTGCCTACCTCATGGGAAGGTCAAAGAAGGTAAAAAGTATGTTATTAGAGAACTTTGAAAATTATAAATAAGCAGTAAATAGCAGTAGGTGGATGCCCAGTAACCACAACAATACAACTTGGTATCAGACCACAACATGGCTGTTCAGTACAGGTAATAAATTATTACACTCTGCACAGATGCTAGTATTAATATGCAAAGCAAACAAAGAACTCATGATGATATCACCAAGCTTTGGAAATCACCACTACCAATACAGATGGATATCTATTTATGATTTTGGTGATAAATTCTAGGGAGTTGTGGGAAGCCCAGAGAGGCAAGGGGATTTGTCCAGGGTCACTCAGCAAGGGTAAGAAGTGGAATCTGAACTTATGTTACCCTGACTTGCCCTTCTATAGATATGTGATAAACAAACTAAAAAGAGGTGTAAAACAAATTTTAAGTCCCTGAAGGAGAGGGCATCAGGGAACCATTACTGTGCCATCACAGTTTCCAATGCAAAAATTTTAGTCAAGTTGCTATGACAGAGCAAATGGAAATACTTAAATTTATGAGGTGGCCAGACGTATTAAGTATTACTACTTTTTGGAGGGCAACTGGGGTTAAGTGGCCTGTGTTAAGTGTCTGAGGCCAGATTTGAACCCAGGTCCTCCTGACTCCAGGGCTGGTACTCTATTCACTATGCCACCTAGCTGCCCCATATTAAGTATTATTACTAAAGCAGGAGCACAATCAGTGTCCTTGGGAGCTGGAGAAGCACAATGAATCTGTAATTTTATGCTCTGTATCAGAGGATTTGTTTCTCTCATCTAAGCACCTGGAGCTCATATCCTTTAGTGTACAGGATATAGTAGAAACTTAATAAGACCCTGGACAGGTCACTTAACCTCTGGTTCTTCCATACATGGAGGACATTGAACTAGATGTCTTCATTTCCTTCCAGCTTTAAATCTATGATCCTCTAATTCTAGTGCTGAGCCTGGTGTTGAGATTTTATCTTAAGATAAAAACATACTAGATTAAAATGAGCCCAAAAGCTTCGTGGTCCAGCTTATTTGTGGGCTAAGTGACAGGATACTGGCTCTTGCAAACTGGTGTAGGTTAAAAAGTTAATACATTTAGTAAGAGGCTAAGAGAGATTCATGTTGGGCAGTAACACAAATTCAATCTCACAATTTTAAACTCCAAGTTCCCTAAGCTATGTGAGGACCAGGAAGCAGACGAGGAGGGAGGACAGAAGCACAGGCATGCACACAGAAGACACTTCCCACATGGAGCTCAGATGGTGGGAATGAAAGCTAGCCAAAGGCTGGAAGGGAGTCTGAACAAGAGACCCATTTGGTGCATGAGCTTGAGCGGCCAGTCAAGTTGTACTCTAGGTGCTTGCTATCGGGAAGGGGCTCATGTTCATTAGGGCTGACAGACAGGCTGGTGCCCTTCACTGACACTTATGGTGTGTTACTCTCTGTGGCGCTCAGAAAACACTTCAATTATTAAAAATAATCATCATCATAAAAGCCAACCAGAGGTTTTTGCTGCTCTTGGTTATTGTTGCAAATTCTCTGGACTCCTGGTCTACTCTACTGGAGCCACCACGGCCTCCCTAGGAAACTAGTCCCTGTTGCCATGGCAGCTGGCTTTCCCCCACACTCTGGGCCATTACGAAAATAACCAGCTTTTATGTTTCATGACCAAATTAATTCCCCCCAGCATCTCCCTCTCTACTCAGTTACTTTGTGTGAAAAGTATGTAGTATCAGAAATGGAAAATGCTGGCACTTTTAATTACAGCATTGACATAAAAAAACATTATTTAATAATACAGGATTTTCTTAGGGGTATGCAGTGGGGCATTCCCTCCCCCCTCCATTCCCCCACCCTTCTCTTTCTCTTCCCAGGCTTGTGATTTCACTAGTGTAAGAAACTCCCTGGGAAGAAATTTCCTTTACTAACTGCAGACACCTATTTGTCCTTAAGTTTCCTGCCCAAGGTTACAAAATCAGTAGATCTCAGAGGCAGTACTTGATGGGAGGCCTTCCTGACTCCATGACTAACCCTTTATCCACTATGCTAGATCCTATACCCAAACACAAGAGAAGAAAAACAAAGAACTAATGCCTAATGTTGAGTATATTACTTTCCTTCTCAAAAATCTTCAGAGATTCTTCATTGAATAAAGTCTGAAATCCTAGAGTTGTCATTCAAGTTCTTCCTCAAACTGTCTGCAATGTCTCTTTCCACCAGCATTTCATTATTCCCCTAGGATCCTACCAAACCAGACCACTGTATCATCTCTAGAACTTATCCTACCTTTTTCCCCACCACTATGCGTTTATACACACTGCCCCCTAATTTTGGATTACACCTTCTTCCTTCCCTTCTACCTGGTGGAATTGTACCTATGCTTCAAAGCACTTTTATCCCAGCTCCTTCATAAAGCTTACTTAATTCCCTCCATGTGGAAAAGTGTTTCCCCACCTTATATGTCTTTTTAAAAACTTATTTTATTTTCAATTCAAAACAAGCATTTCCTTAACAATATGATAAAAAATACATGAAACTGCAGATCTACCATGTATAATTTGCTATTCCCTCCAAAGATGCAACAAATTTCCATGTAAATTTATTTTTTTCTTCCCTCTTCCCAGCCTGCCCTAGAGATGGCTACCCTTAAGACATAAATAGGTATACCTATGTAAAATTATCCTATACATACTTCTCTTTATCACTTCTTTCTCTGGCTGCAAATATTAACTTTCTTTATATGTCCTTTATTTCTTTTTATTTGTTTATTTTTAGTTTTCAATATCTACTTCCATAAAATTCTGAGTTCTAAATTTTCTCCCCTTCCCCAAGACATAATGCAATCTGACATAGGCTCTACATATATATTCATATTAAATATACTTTCACATTAGTCATATTGTAAAGAAAATCAGAACCAATGGGAAGAACCATGAGAAAGAAGAAACAAAACAAAACAAAACAAAGAAGCTAATAGTACCCTTTGATCTGTATTCAGACTTCATAGTTCTTTTTCTAGATGGAGAGAATTTTCCATCATGAGTCTTCTGTAGATGTCATAGATCTTTACATTGATGAGAAGAGCTAAGTCTATCAAAGTTAGTCATCACACACTGTTGCCATTACTGTGTACAATGTTCTCCTGGTTCCGCTCACTTCATAAGTCTTTCCAGATTTTTCTGGAAAAATGTTTTTTCATATAGCACAACAGTATTCTATTACATTCATATACCACAACTTGTTCAGGCATTCCCCAATTGATAGGCAGCCCCTTAATTTCCCTTTCTTGGCCAACACAAAAAGAGCTGCTAACATGTGGGTCCTTTTCCCATTTTTATGCTCTCTTTGGGATACAAACCTAGTAGCAATATTACTGGATCAAAGAGTATATGCACAGTTTTATAGTCATTTGGGCATCGTTCCAAATTGCTCTCCAAAATGGCTAGATCAGTTCACAACTCCACCAACAATGCATTAGTGTTCCAATTTTACCACATCTTTTCCAACATTTATCATTTTCCTGTTTTGTCATGTTAGCCAATCTGATAGGTATAATGTCCTTTATTTTTAATTTGTGTATTTATAATAGTCAAAACAACTTGTAAAATCTTCTAACCCACTCCTAGGCAAAGAAGTACAATGGAAAGAACACTGGCACAGAAGTCAAGGGGACCAGAGTTCAAAACATACCTCTGCAAATGTGTGTGCATGTGTATATCAGACAAACTGACACTGGACTCCCTGTGACTCAGTTTCCTCATCTGTAAAATACACGGGCTAAAGTAGGTGGCCAGGGGACATCTGTAATCCTTCAATCCTATATTCTGTATCATTAGGGGATTATATCTCTATCTTAGCTCCCATACTAAGCTGTATGTTCCCTGAGGTTCGAAAACTTGATTTAATTTTGAGTTTTTTAGTGTTCAGCAAAGTACTCTATATATAGTAGAAACAAGTCTTTTGTTCCCTGTGGACCTCGGTTTCTTCATCTGTAAAGTGAGGAGGTTGGACTGATGGTGTCCAGGACCCTTTCCCTCTTTAAATCCATAATTCTAGTTTTGAGCTTAAATAATCATATAATTATGCTTGCATTAAGTCCTCCCCTCACCTTTTTTCCCCTTCAACACCTCAATTCCTAGCATGGGATTTCCTGACGCGTATTTTGACAGTGGAAAGAACAACAGATCTGGAGTGACAAGTTGTAGTTTGAATCCCAGCCTTGCTGCTCACTGCATGAACTTCAGCAATTCACTTGCCCTCTCTGGGCCACAACTTCCTCTTGTGTAAAATGAAGCAGATAAAATGGTCCCTAAGGCCCCCTCCTGCTGCATATTTCATGATTCCATGATCCTGGAGGTATGTTATCACACCACTCTCAGTGATGCTTAAAGAAGAATGCATACCAATCACAGGCAGTTCTGCCAACCCAAACAAAGAGGAAGAAGGAGTAAGTTGGAAGTGAATCATGCTATCAGAAGGGCTAGCTTCCTTCACCACAAAGTGGATAATCTGATGACCAAGGCTGAATGACATTAATCACTCTACCTTTATGTCCCAGATTATCATTAAAAAAAAAAAAAAACAAACCTCAACCCTAAAAATCTCTTCTTCTGGTAGAAGTGGATAACAATAAAACAAATCAATCTACAAATACTCTACATACAGACATTTAAAAACCCTCTTTCAAAAAGCTTGGACAGTCCTGAGCAAATAACTTGCAGAAGCATTTTTTAAAGTGCCTCTATTGTTCCAGTAGTTAAACTCAGCACTTACTGAAATGGTTGAGATAGGGAGCAAGGTTGGTGCAGGACCACTGGAGAACAGTTCAGCTAGAAGCAGCAGAAAGCTATTACAAAATTATTCCAATTCTTAAGACAGCATATCGATTTATCCATTTAACAAACATTTTAGTGCCTGCAATGTGGACAACTAGTTCTGTCTTGGGTAATGGTCGAAAATCCTAAACCTTAACTAGACATTACTTACCAAAGTGATCTCCAAAATTTTGGTCATATGTTTCTACTAGTTAAAAAAAAAATAGTATGGACTCCAGTGTACATTTTTACTCGTATAAGCACATACATATATACAGATCCACACACATATATAAAATAGATATGTGTACACGCATATATATGCACATGAATTATGCATATATTATATTGATAAAGTTACATAAAATGAGAAATTTTAAAAGGATCATTTAAGGATGAAATAGTATTTTATTCAGGGGTCTATAGAGCCTCTAGAAGGTGAATGACAGGGTCAAATCTATATTTTAAGAAACTCAATTTGAAAGACTCAGTATTAGTAAAAATAATAATAGTTAACATTTATGTTGTGCTTACTATGTGTCAGGCACTGTGCAAAGTGTTTTACAATTATTATAACTTCTTCCCTCTTTTTTTAGACAAATGAGGAAACTGAGGCAAATACAGGTTAAGAGACTTGCCCAAGATCATACAACTCATAAAAGGCTGAGGCTGGATTCAAACTCTGGTCTTCCAGACTCCAAGCCTGGCACTCTATTCACTTTGCCACCACATCTACCAACTATGAGGCAGTTAACTATTTTTGCCATGGTTAAACAAGACAGTTGATGAGACAGTCAATGTCACAGAAAAAAAAAATCATGTAAAAATTCTCTATCTTAGTCCCCATGCCTTACTTTCTCTTTTTTAGTTAAGTAGCTGAGATGTACATAACAAAAGTAGTGCACTATTTCAGAATTTATAGTTAAGACTGCAGTTTAGCTAGCTTAACGAATTTTCCTGCTACTGAAGATAAACTGAGTAGCCTACAATGTCCGCTCACTATGTGTTTGTCCTTCATAAATAATTTAGAGACTTGGGTCCTCTCTGTTCTGTATCCAGGGGAAACACCTTTATTGAAAATAATGGTTAGATCAAAAGGCAAAAGAGTTCGAGTGAAACCGAACATATTCCTCCAGGTAAGGGGATGATCATTCAACAATATAATGGATTTCCAGACCTTCCTGATGAAAAAGCCAGAGCTCAA
Organism: Gymnobelideus leadbeateri; assembly: GCA_011680675.1. NCBI lineage: Eukaryota > Metazoa > Chordata > Mammalia > Diprotodontia > Petauridae > Gymnobelideus > Gymnobelideus leadbeateri. The sequence continues at coordinate 201,404 of WOXC01004041.1, forward strand.
GGGAAAATTCAACCTCCAATTATGAGACACAAGAGAGATATAGGAAGGTAAACAAGGAAAATACACACACACACCCTGTTATTTAATAAGAGCAAACTGTTTTAGACAAAGAGGGTGTGGGTATAAATTACACAAAATGACGATTAAAAAATCTTATTAAGGGCTACAAAGGGACTGCAATGGAAGAAGAGGAAAGAATGAAGCAGAAAAGGGTAAATTGTGACACACAAAGAGGCATAAAAACAAGATAGGAGAGGGAAAGATGGGAGGGAGATGAGCATTATTTGAGCTTCTCCCTCACTGGTTCTTGTGGAAGGAGGAAATAACACAACCAGTTAAGCGTAGGATTCTGTTGAAAAGAGACACAAAAAATATCATAATATAGGGAAAGAGGGGAGGGAGAGGAGCCTTGCATGAGATCTGTTCTTGACAATCTTGGTTCAAAGAAGAAATAACATACTACACTAAGTATAAAAATCTATCATATCCTACAAGCAGTAGGAAGGGGGAAGGGTTATGAAAGGGCGGGGTTAGAAAGTAGAGAAGAAGGGGAAGGGGAGGAAAAGGGAGGGGGCTGATAAGAAGGGAAACTATGGGAGGTGGTGGTCAAAAGGAAAACTCTTAAGGAGGGTAAGGGAGAAGGGGAGAAAATATAAGAATAAGCAGGGGAAGGGAATAGGCTGGAAGGAAAGAGACAGATAGTAATCATAACTGTGAACATGAATGGGATGAACTCTCCCATAAAATGGAGGTGGATAGCAAAATGGATTAAAAACCATAATCCTACAATATGCTGTTTACAAGAAACACATCTGAAACAGAGAGATACACACGGGGTAAAGGTAAAAGGCTGGAGTAAAATATATCATGCCTCAGCTAAAGTAAAAAAGCAGGGGTAGCAATCTTCATCTCAGATAAAGCAAAAGCAAAAAATGATCTAATTAAGAGAGGTAAGGAAGGAAACTATATCCTGCTAAAAGGCACCACGAGAATGAAGCAATATCATTACTTAACATATATGCACCAAGTGATGTAGCATCCAAATTCCTAGAGGAGAAGGTAAGGGAATTAGAGGAAGAAATAGACAGCAAAACTATACTAGTGGGGGACCTTAATCTCTCCCTCTCTGAACTTGATAAATCCAACCTCAAAATAAACAAGAGAGAAGTTAAGGAGGTGAATAGAATTTTAGAGAGGGTAGGTATGATAGATCTCTGGAGAAAATTGAACAGGGATAAAAAGGAATATACCTTCTCAGTGGAACATGCCACACACACAAAAATCAACCATGTATTAAGACATGAAAACCTCATAAATCAGTGCAGAAAGGCAGAAATATTAAATGCATCTTTCTCAGATTATGATGCAATAAAAATCATATGCAATAAAGGGCCATGGAAAGATACTAAAAAGTAATTGGAAACTCAATAATTTAATCCTAAAGAATGAGTGGGTCAAACAAGAAATTATACAGGCGGCTACATGGCACAGTGAATAGAGAACTGGCCCTGGAGTCAGGAGGACCTGAGTTCAAATCCGGCCTCAGACATTTAACACAAAATCTAGCCGTGCAACCTTGGGCAAGTTACTTAAGCCCAATTGCCCTCCAAAAAGCAAAAAAAAAAAATATATATATATATAGAAACAATCAGTAACTCCATTCAAGAGAATGACAATAATGAGACAACATACCAAAATTTGTGGGACGCAGCAAAGGCAGCTCTTAGGGGAAGTTTTCTATCCCTGAGTGCATACATAAATAAACTAGAAAAAAGGGAGGTCAATGAATTGGGCATGCAATTGAAAAAGCTAAAACAAACTGAAAATATGTAATGAAATACTAAATTAGAAATAATGAAAACCAAAGGAGAGATTAATAAAATTGATATTAATAAAACTATTGAATTAATAAATAAAACTAAGAGCTGGTTTTAAAAAAAATAAAATTGATAGACCTTTAGTCAATACGATAAAAAAAGAAAACCAAATTATGAGTATCAAAAATTAAAAGGGTGAGTCTACCTCCAATGAAGAGGAAATTAAAACAATAATTAGGAATTATTTTGCCAAATTATATGCACATATATTTGACAACCTTAGTGAAATGGATGAATATTTACAAAAATGCAACTTGCCAAGATTAACTGAAGAGGAAGTAAATTACTTAAATAACCCCATCTCAGAAAAAGAAATTGAACAAGCCATCAGTGAACTCCTGAGGAAAAAATCTCCAGGGTGAGATAAATTTACTACATAATTCTATCAAACATTTAAAAAACAATTGATTCCAATACTCTATAAACTATTTGGGAAAATTAATGAAGGAGTCCTACCAAATTATTTTTATGACACAAATATGGTACTGATACCTAAATCAGGAAGAGATAAAACAGAAAAAGAAAATTATAGAGCAGTTTCCCTCAGGAATACAGATGCAAAAATTTTAAATAGAGAGGGGTGGAATCAAGATGGAGGAGTAGAAACAGCATTTCTGCGCAGCCCCAGCTTCCACCTTCACAAATCCATGTAAAAGGGGACTCTGAACAAACTTTGGAGCTATAGAACCCACAAAATGACACAGAGAAGCTAACCTCCCACTGAGGACAGCCCGGCAGCCCAGCAGGGAGAGGCCAGCACAGTGCCTTGGGAGCTGACCCCAGGCCCTCATGAGTCAGAGGTTTTAGCCCCAGGGCAGCCTAACCAGAATCTGGCTGGAGGGAAAGAACAAGAAGGCAAGAAGGAATGGGTCAACCTTATTGGTATTGAATTTGGCTTAGGGAGGGAATGACAGACACACTAAATAGTGTATCTCACCCTACAGGAGAGTAGGGGGAAGGGGATGAAAGGGGGGATGATGGAAGAGAGGGCAGGCTTGGGAGGAGGGAAGTTGGAAGCACCCACTTTTGAAAAGAGACAGGACGGGGGGCGGAGCCAAGATGGCGGAGTAGAAACAGCTCATCCAAGCCACTCTGCCCCCAGATTCCCCCCAAACGATGTAAAAGGGGACTCTGAACAACTTCTGGAGCCCCAGCACTCACAGAACGACACAGAGAAGCTAAACTCCCGCTGAGGACAGCCCAGCAGCCCTGCAGGAAGGACCAGCGCAGTGGTCTGGGACCTGGCAGTGTGCAGCGCGCAGAGCGCAGGAGCCGAGCCAAGCCCAGCCCAGGTCCGCATGAGCCGAGGTTTTAGCCCCAGGGCAGCAGGGCCAGCAGCCAGCTGGAGGAACCCCAGAACACCAGGAGCTGTGGTGACTCCAGAATTATCAACATAGACTTGCCTAGGACAAAGTAAGAGGTTAGTGTCCTATGGACTTTGGGACTGGTATTAGGGAATGCGTCGGCTCCCTCCCTGGGGGCTAGAAGCCGCTGAGGACAAACGCCATTTTGTAGTTTTCAGAGGCAGCTCCCGCTCCCAGCCTGCAAATTTGTAGGGAGATCCAGCGATCAGTCTTGGGGGGTAATCGCTCTTGCTTTAACCTCCCTGGATCTGGATTGTGATCTAGAGTGGAAGTTGTGGGTGGGTTTACAGCTTGCCAGAAACGGAAGTTGCCCCCACACGTTCGGGACGAAAATTCCTCTATCTGGCCTTAAAGCCATAGTGTGGCAACAAGCCCAAAAGTCAAGCAATTAAGTGGCAACATGCCAAGGCAAAGGAAACAGAAAAATGCAACCCTAGACTCCTATTTTGGGGGCATAGAGCAGGAAAAGGACTGTGAGGTCAGAAGTCCTGCTCCAAAAGCCCCAGGGGAAAACATGAGTGGGTTGCAGGCCATAGAGGACCTTAAGAAGGACTTTTAAAAATCAAATAAGAGAAGTGGAGGAAAAATTGGAAAGAGAAATGAGAAGGATGCAGGAAAAGTATGAAATGAGGGTCAACAGCCTGACTGAGGAAAACAACACCTTAAAATAGACTAACTCAAATGGCAAAGGAGGCCCAAAAGGGCAATGAGGAGAAGAATGCCTTAAAAAGTCGAATTTGCCAGATGGAAAAAGAATCTCAAAAGTTCACTGAGGAGATTCATTCCTTCAGAGTTAGACTGGAGCAAATGGAAGCTAATGACTTTATGAGAAATCAAGATGCTGTTAAGCAGATCCAAACAAATGAAAGATTAGAAGGCAATGTGAAATATCTCATGGGAAAAACCACTGACCTGGAAAATAGATCCAGGAGAGACAATTTAAAAATTATTGGACTACCTGAAAGCCATGATCAAGGAAAGAACCTAGAAATCACCCTTCAAGAAATTCTCAAGGAAAACTGCCCTGATGTTTTAGATCCAGAGGGCAAAATAGAGGTTGAAAGAATCCACCGATCACCTCCTGAAAAAGATCCCAAAAAGAAAACTCCCAGGAATATTATAGCCAGGTTCCAGCATCCCCAGATCAAGGAGAAAATACTACAAGCAGCCAGGAAGAAACAATTTCAATATTGTGGAAACACAATCAGAATAGCCCAGGACCTGGCAGCTTCTACACTGAGGGATCGAAAGGCATGGAATATGATATTCCAGAGGGCAAAAGAACTGGGAATGAACCCAAGGGTCACCTACCCAGCAAAACTGAGTATTTTGTTTCAGGGGAAAATATGGTCATTCAGTGGAATAGAGGACTTTCAAGCATTCTTGAGGAAAAAACCAGAGTTGAATAGAAAATTTGACATCCAGACACAAGAAGCAAGAGATGCCTGAGAAGGTAATCAGGGAAAAGAAATCAAAAGGAACTTATCAAAGTTGAACTATTTACATTCCTATATGGAAAAGCAATAACTGTGACTGATGATATCTTTCTCACTATGAAAATAATGGAAGAAGGGGTGTGGTCATACGAATACATATGTGAATGTGTGTGTATATGGTTACAGTTATATATGGATAGAGGGCATAGGTTGATTTTGTTGGGAAGGGAGAGTACTCAAGGGATGAAATTATGAGGTGAGAGAGGAAAGTGGCAAGAGGAGATGGGGAGAGACATGGTAGGGTAAACTATCTCATGTAGGGGAAGTGGTTGCAAAGGAGGGGGAGAATAAGGAAGGCTAAAAAGGCAAAACCACATTCACATTGAATTTGGTTCAGGGAGAAAATGACATACATACTAAATGGATATCTCAACCTGCAGCAGGATAGGGGGAAGGGGGATGAGAGGAGGGATGATGGATGGGAGGGCATCCTTGGGGTGAGGGGAGGTTGGAAGTACCCACTATAGAAGAGGGACAGGATTATGTAGGGAATGGACAAGGTGGGGGTGGGATGAGTGGGAGGGAATTATAAGCAGCCTTGTACAATATATCTACTATGATAATGTTTTGCATAGCTAGACATGTACAACATATACTGAATTACTTATCTCCCAAGAGAGAATGGGTGACAAGGGAGGAAGGAAATGGATCTGAAATTCGAGGTCGTAACATTAAATGTTTCAAATATATATAAATACTATTATTAATACTCTTTTGCTTGTAATAGGGAGATAAGATGTGCAGGCATTGGGATGCAAAGACTCACCTTCCTCTAATGGAAAATTCTATGGGGGTATGGGAGAAGGTATGGGAGAGAGCAGATTGGAGGAAGCGGTATCTTATGGGATTACTATTCTGGGAGGTTGGGTAGGGGAATAATGGGGGGAAAATGATTGTAACTCAAAATCTGGTGGAAATGAATGATGTAAAACAGAAGTTAATAAAGCATTTGTTTAAAAAAAAAAAAAAGAAAAGAAAAGAGACAGGACCAAAGTAGAGAATAGAACAAGTGGGAGGTGGGATAGGAGGGAGGGAAATATAATCAGTGTTTTACAATATATCTACTATGGTAATGTTTTGCATTAGCTACACATGTACAACCTATACTGAATTGCTTATCTTCCCAGTGGGGGTGGGTGACAAGGGAGGAAGGGAATGAATCTGGAATTCAAAAGTAAGTGTGTGTGTGTGTGTGTGTGTGTGTGTGTGTGTGTGTGTGTGTGTGTGTGTGTGTGTAGCGGCAAGTACCCCAACATCCCCAGGGTGGCTGCCAACATAGGTTCTTAGATCTGCTTTTCTAAAGGAAAGCAACTCAAAATGGGTTAACAAGCTTACTTTAATCAATCAAACTTATATCATTTACCTAGTTCAGGGGAAAAAGGTCAGCACCCTGAACTTCAAAGTATATAGACAGAAGTTTCAAAACAGAGAAACGAACAGATCAAGCATACAGGCTTCCAAACTGTCCAACCATTACATCAATACCAAATCACAGTTGCCAGAGAGGGAAGCATCAACATCTGGGTTTTCAAAGCTGGGAGGCTCTCAGTGGCTGCCCAGAGTCTCATCTGGTCAAATCACACAACACTTCTCAAAGTGAGCCCCAAAGCAAAGCCTCCCATCAGGGATTATATAGCCTTCTCCTGGCTCAGAGAATGTCACAGCCCTCTTGACCCACTGCCCAATCACACAGCATCAAGGTGTGGGCATTCCTGAAAACCAGGCCTCCTGCCACAGGCTCCATGTGACCATATTCAGCCTATTAGGGGGCAGAATATATTTTTCAAATCAAGGAAGGTTCTCAGAGTCTCTGAAGCCCACCAAAGGACCTAGGGGCAGGAAAGATCTTTAAATTTGCGTTTCCATTACTATATATACATATACATATACATATATATGTATATATAATATATATGTATATATAAAATCAATACTATTTTACATGTAATTGGGAAATAAGATATACAGGCTCTGGGGCATAGAGATCCACCATGCCCTACTGGAAAAGTTGAAGGAGGTTTGGGGGAAGATATGGATGAGACCAGATTAGAGGAGGGGATATCCAGTGGGATTGCTGTTTTGGGGACATGGGTAGGGGAAAAGTGGGGAGAAAATTTGTAACTTAAAACCTGGAGGAAATGAATGATGTAAACCAGAAGTTAATAAAGCATTAAAAAAAAAAAAAGAGGGAAGTAGAAAATTGGGAAAGAATTTTTACGACCAATGTCTCTGATAAAGGCCTCATTTCTAAAATATACAGAGATTTGAGTCAAATCTATAAGAATACATGTCATTCCCCCATTGACAAATGGTCAAAGGATATGAACAGGCATTTCTCAGAGGAAGAAATTAAAGATATCTATAAGCATATGAAAAAATGCTCTAATTTACTAGTGATTAGAGAAATGCAAATCAAAACAACTCTGAAGTACCACATCTCACCAGTCAGATTGGCTAAGATGATAAAACAGGAAAATCATAAATGCTGGAGAGGATGTGAAAAAATTGGAACACTAATGCATTGCTGGTGGAGTTATGAACTGATTCAACCATTCTGGAGAGTAATCTCCAGATTGGAACTATGCCCAAAGGGCTATAAAGTAATTTTACATCCTTTGACCTAGCACTTTTAGGGTTGTATCCCAAAGAGATCATAGAAGTGGGAGAAAGACCCATATGTAAAAAATATTTATAGCAGCTCTTTTTGTAGTGGCAAAGAATTGGAAACTAAGGGGATGCCCATCAATTGGGGAATGGCTAAACAAGTTATGGTATATGAATGTAATGGAATACTATTGTTCCATAAGAAATGAGGAGCAGACAGACTTCATATTTACCTGGAGAGGCTTATATGAACTGATGCTGAGTGAGAAGACCAGAAACAGGAGAAATTTATACACAATTACAAACACAACATATGTGTGACAACCACCTTCGATAGACTAGACTCTTCTCAGCAATGCAGGACTATAAGTCAACTCCAAAAGACTCATGATGGAGAGAGATGTCTACATTCAGAGAAAGAACTAGAAAGAATAGAATTTGAATGCAGATTGAAGCAAATTACCTGCTCTCTTTCTATTTCTTGTTTGGTTTTGTTTCCTCTTTCCCATTGTTCATTCCATCTGATACAATCCTTCTTTATAACCTGAATAATGTCTAATGTGAAAGTATCTGCAGATCTTATACCAATGTGGCCATCGGGGGCTGGGGGTGGGGGGAGAGGAAGAAAATTTTAAACTCAAAGAACTGTGGAACTGAATCTTGTAAACTAAAAGTAAATGAACAAATGAATAAAGACAAAAAAAAATAATAAGAACGGTTAGAATCTACCCGGTGACATTGAGATAGCTATGAACAGCCTCACTTCCCAAAAGCACTGGTCATTACCAAATTAAAACATAATTGCAGCATTCTGGAAAGCAATTTGGAATCATGGTCCTAAAATTCTTGAACTGTGCATGCCCTTTGATCCAGTGATACCAGTACTGGATCTGTACTAGCACAAAGCTGGAAGGTGAGTGGAGGCCTATCAACAAGTTATAGCATATGAATGTAAAGAAACACCCTTGTTTTGTATGAAACAATGAAGAGGATGGTTTCAGATAAACTTAGGAAGACTTACATGAACTGATGAACAGTAAAGTTAACAGAACCAGGAGAATAATTTATAAAATGGTTAAAACAAACAACTTTAAAAGGAGCGTGAAATCTGATCACCATAAAGAATAATCATAAAGACTGATAAAATATACTACCTACTTCCTGACCAAGAGGTGAAGGACTAAGAATGAAGAATGAAACATATGAACTGATGAAAAGTGAATTGAGTAGAACCAGAAGAATAATCTATATAATACCAATAATATTATGATACAAGTAACCTCGACAGGGTTAGAATTCTAATCAACACTAGGACCAATAACAATTCCAAAGGATGCATAATGAAATACTCTACCCATTTCCAGATGGACTCAGATTATAGAATCAGGGAGTGGGGGGAGGAGTAAAAGGGGGAAAGAGAAGATGAGGCTAATGTGGGGTTTTGTTTCTCTTGAGGATACATGTTTGCAATGGATTTTATTTTTCTTGTTATCACAGTTGAGGGGAGAGTTAGGAGGAAGAGAAATTGGACCTGAAAATAAAATAAATTTAATAGCAGCAACTTATGGCTAGGGTGGGGGCCTGCTCAGTGTTGCTATTGGATAAACTTGAATAGGGATAAGTAGACGAATTAAAAGGGACTTTGGTCTCTTGTCCTCATAATCTGGCACTCCTTTTTGGCACTCAATTAACTTTTAAAACAAACAAAACATCAGTTAGATCCTCATCCCTTTATAGTTGCTAAAGGGCAAATTCCTTTGATTCTGATGAAAGAAAATTCTGAAAACATAAGAGGCACGAGCTGTTGTTTCCCAGCAGTAGGAGACAACAGTGCAGTTTTGCAACACCTTAACATAAGTGTGGTAAAGAAATCACATTTTACTGGCCAGGGGGCTTTCCAGTCTGTGCAGAACCTGCCAGTGACCATGAGATTCTGCATTCTTGGAAAGTGGGTATTAATGTACCATAAATTCCAAACGCATGGCCAGATCAATCATGCCACTGTCCTCCACAAAAACCATAGACATTTCTGGGGAAGTTATCTCTCCCTGGGACAGAACCAAGTAAGCTTGGGAAATGTTGTAGACTTCACTATAAAGTTAGAGCAAATAGAAGATATCAATAAATATTTGAGAGAGGAGGACAAGTTCCAAAACTTTAATTTACTTTTGGTTCATCAATGTCAGAACAACAGAAAGATACAATCAGGCAATGTAGCTACTCTGTCTTCCTGAAAATAGGCTGAGTTATGAAGAACCCAAGTAAAGGGATAAAATCTATGGCCAATCAGGAGGGAGGTGGATTGTGTCAAAAGGAGGCATCTCACCAGTGGCTTGCAGCAGGAAACATTTAGATTATTGCAAGGCTTACCTGGCTCAATCTCTAACTAATAAATCCCAAGGCAATGACTATCTCAACTCTAAAATTAAAGTGTTTAAAAACAGAGAGGACCTAGTCCTTGGATTTATAGGGCTTGGAGATAATTCGAAATTTCCCTCATCACTTCAGGGTCCCAGGTGCTTTGATGAAAGTTGTATGTACTTGGACTAACAAATAATGAAGGCAGTTGCCTATTGAGTTTATTTGCACCTCAGACAACTACCTGGATAAGTGACAATAAGCCTATGTCATTTTAGCTAAGCCAGAGGGACTGAAAATATCACAATTCTCTGAAGAGATGAATCTGGCTTTGTAACTCTCTCCCTAGATCCTTCTAAGATAAAACCATCTTCCAGCACTGATAGGATCAACTTCCTGGGCTCTCATGGTTAGCACCAGCAGTATGTGCCTAAGCCATATGGAGGCTGAAATAGCCAACTTTAACAGGAAAAGCCTAGTATGAAAACAAGAGTCATGTCTTGTTTCTCTAAGAAAATCAGCCACGAATAATCCATTAGGCCTCGTGAGGTTAAAAGTTCCCTTGCATAACTGAGACAAGTGCAGCCAAAATAATTTAAATATTACAGGAAACCAGGGGAGGAGGGAAAAAAAAGAAAGAAAATAGCTTAGTATCTGAGAAGTTTTCCAGGGCATTTCAATTTCAGTGCATTCTCTTAGTTAAGGAAGAAAAAAAATATGTTGCACTTGCCTCTTTTCCTTACAAGGTCAAAAAATACCTACAGGCAGCTTTTGGGATGAGAGTGAGGGGAATCCTCTGCTAAATTCTGGCCCCCACTCAATTTTCACTCTGACCTGAGTAAAGACTGCTTAACTGCACACTTCAGAGGACTCTGAATCTGCCAAGCCTGATCTCTGAGACTGGCGCAAATGCAGTCTGATGAAGATTTGAATACAGGAAGGCTGAATGTTGACTTCTTAAATGTAAAGTGGAAGATATAAAGCTATCACAAAGTTTCCATCATATGAAAACCCAAGGCAAGAGCCTCTTCCTAACTTTGTGCCTTCTGTCACTTCTGATATCAGTACTATACAGGTGCGTTATTGGGAAAAAAATTTAAATAAAGGAAGGGTCTTTGGCTTCTGAGAGTGCCACTGACCTCATTTTATTATTTGCTAGCCATATTTAATAAACTGATTATTAATTAACCAGAGAGGAAAAAAAAGAGGGGTATTCTTTCAATTAATTTCAAGTTCATTCTTTCCAGTCATTCCCAATCAATGACATAGGATAATAAGCTGGTAACACCCAAGGTTAGGCTCTGATAGCTCAGTTTAGTTTCTTATTATCCAAATGGCAAAGAACCAAGAAACTTGTTTTTAATATAAAACTAAGGATTAAGTTTTAATAAAAAGAGTATAGTGACCATGGTTCTGATTCAAAATCTCCTTGGGAATTAATCTGTCCTTAGTGTTAGGTCACTATAGCAAGATCTTTTCCCCCCAGGTTGTGAAGTTCTTATTAAAATAGTTTTCCATAATCATGATATTTATAATGCTATCTGACTTTTATGCACCATATAGGTCTGGGACCCAAAAGGGATGTTTGTGTGACTCCAAATGTTTTCAAAATGCATATCCCACCATTATCATCATCTCTCCACATCCCTATAAGGTGATACTACAGGTATCATTTCAGAAGCATAGAAAGGTTAAACAAGAGCAAAGAAAAATTAAATGATTTGTCCACAGTCATAGATCTGATTTTAATAAAAAGCATCAGAAGGCAAATATATACCCAGGTCTCCCTGTCTCTAAATTCAGGATTCTATCTACTTATTATAGCAACTTTCCTCTCACCTTTGGATTATTTTAGTTGGAAAGGACATATTAATAGAAATAAAGTTTGAGGCCACAAAAAAAAAGATATATATTATATATATATATATATATATATATATATATCATACCCAGTTGCAGAAAACACACAAGATGGAAAGAACTAAGATCTTATCAGGGAACAGGAAGAATGCTTCTCACTTTGGAGGCAGGGCCTGTAAGGTTCAACTTATAAATCACCACTTTAAGTGGCCCTAAAATGGCCATATTTTCTCCCTCTTTTTCTAACAGAATAAGGCCCAAGGTTCAAACTTCCAGGAAATGCGTGAACAAATATTTGGGTTAACATCAGAGAAAGAGATGGATTTGATGGGAGGGATAAAGAGAACAAAGTTAACTTTGACCTAATTTTGAGACCCCGCTATACCATTCAGCAGCCATTTGACTGTGCTTAAGTCTGAAAGAGACCTATGACACTCACGTACAATACATATGGGCAATGAAGACAGAAGAGGCAAGGTATATTCCTCAGTCAGTGTCTAACATGGGAAAGCATTTCTGTTAAGACTCTGGGCATGGGAAAGCCAGTTGTTTGTCATGGGAGATTCTTTTAGTGATAAGGCTGAAGAACCAAGTCTTTACCACCATCCCGGGAGTCAGTAACCAACACCAAATTTTAGCCATTTGTGGTGAGAGTAACCAAAAACCTATAAGGGCAAAGAAGTTAAAACTAGTGTACAACAACATGCAATCAAAAGAGCAGAGACAAAAGGCTTGAATCAAATATATGAAAGCTTTTTTTTTTTAAGTTGCTTTTTGCCAGCTGTATGTATGGGTGGGGATAATCAATTATACTAGTCTTTTGCAGAAAGTGGGGGGAAGGGAGAGAGAGGAAGGCAGAGGCAGGGAAAGGGAGGAAGGGAGAGAAAGATTTTTAGGCCCTCTGAAATATCCTGTTTACTCAATTAAAATTTTTTTAAAAACCAACAACACAGAACGTTTTTATAGATGCTTTTTGTTGTTACGCCCCATTTCAGAAGCAATGAGACAGAGAGCTGGCACTGGAATCAGTAAGACCTGGGTTCAAGCTTAAGTTCTGATATATACTGGCTGCTATGTGACTCTGGTAAGTCCTTTTATAAACTCTTAGTACCCCAAGGCTACTCTCTAAGATTAGAAATTGCACAGGAGGGGATTTTTATTGATAGACGGTATTTCCTCATTTCAAGTTCCCTATACCAAAGAAGTCATAGGACTATAATTTATCATAATCCCATTACACCGTAAGCTCCTTGAGTGTACAAGATGCCTTCTGCCTCCTTCTGCATCCACAATGCATAGTACAATGCTGGTACATAGTAGGCACTTAAAAATATTGGCTGATTGATTGACTGACTACACCAAGACCTCAGAATGAATATTTTGCTACCCACTGAAGTATGATTGATTAAAGGGCCAGGGGGAGAAAAGAAATTCAGTCAAACCAACATATCAACCACCTCTGACGGCATAAACAGTATTTCACACCCAGAGTTCCCACCTCTTCAAAGAGGAAGGGAGGCGCATTTTCTCACCTATTCTTCAAAGCCCATGATTATTTTTTAAAATGAACTTTTGTCAATCTTTTTAAGTTAGTCCATTTCTAGTGCTTTCCATGGCAGCTCAACCCTGGAGTACTAATTAGGGACTCTGTAGCCAAAATCAATCTGAAATCCAGAGGAAATGAAGGAGGAGAGAAATGCTCTACTCCAGGGATAAGGTGGTCAATGTACCACGACAATAAAAAAAAAAAATGCATCCGGCACCCATTGGTACCTGTGTGTACACTGTTAGGTGCAAATAAAAGACACAAAGAATTTCACAAAATAAAGATAATGATAATAAAAATAGCTAACATTTATAAAGCTCCAAATACATGCCAAGAGCTGTACAATTATTCCTGGGAGTTGAGGTATTGCTATTACCTCCATTTTATAGATGAGGAGACTTAGGCAAACAGTGTCACACATCTAGTAAATGTCTGAGGTTAAATGTGAGAAGTCAGATCTCCGTGATATAAAACAAAATTTTGGTGTTTAAGGTGGAGAGGCACCTGGTCCTTGGATCTAGACTCCTTCAGTCTGGACTGTTAGACAATGGCATTGTGCACTGGAAAGGAATCTGGATTTAGAAGACTTTGAGTGAAATCCCAGCCCTGCCATCTACCCCCTTTGTGACCACGGCCCAATCACTTCACCTCTCTGGGTTCCAGTTTCCTCATCTGTAACATAAGGGGATTTGTCTAGATGACCTCTGAGGTCACTAAATCCATGATTCTATGATACTGTCCTAGTCTTTTGGGATTGGGATAGAAGCAGACAGGCTTTTGCAAGAAGTTGGAGAGAAAACAACGTGAGCTCACACAAATATGTGTGGGGTGCATTTCCCATTCTATCCAACCTTACCTACCACTTCATGAGGCTATCTCAGGATAGAGACTTCCCACAAGGGAATAAGAGAAGTTCTGCAGTCAGCACAGATTCCAAGACACAGGGAACACACTTCAACTATCTCCCCAAACTCCATGAAGCTAGAGCCTGTGCAGAAAAGAGGCCCAAAGAAAAACCTAGTCCTCCCTCTCCTCCAGCTGCATTCACACAGATGCAAAGGAAGAAGGCAGAGGCTAACTCCAAGGCATGAACACTTCACATATATTTTTAAATGTGTCTGCTTAATCCAGCCTGACAGCTGAAGAGGGTCGGTCTGGGGGGCCCACAGCCCCATGCCTGGGTGTACTTTGTCTTCACAGTCACTGCAGGTGGTTCCAGTTAAATGTGATAATCAAATTAGCAGAACAGTTAACTCTGAAATTGCAAACTAATCTTCACGGGTGATCTCCACTCCCACTGTAAATCCAAACTGTCTAGTCCATAACTCTTAGAGAAGGACAGCTAATGTTGAGGGGGGGAGGTGTGGTGGGGGGTGGGGAATGGAGGAGAGAAGAGGGAGGGGAAGCATCTGTGGTTGTGTGCCAAGCAGGTGTGGAGAGGAGTGAAAGGGTGGAAAGAAAGAATATTTTGAGGCTGTTTCTGCCCCCTCATAGACCTACATGAGAAAATACTTAAGTTCACAACATGTCTAGACAAAGCATTTTCACATTCCTATTCTACCTAATTGAAACTCTTTTTCAATTGCCTATATACTTTAAAAAGCCCACCTTGGCTTTACCTCTCCTGCACCCCAAATCAATTCCATCTCTGTAGCATGCATACTTTTTGCATGATTTTTTTCAGCCCTTAAGATGAATGGGAGGAGTCAGAAGGCAGGGCTAATGCCTTGAAACCATTTTTATCAATTTTTTTTTTTTGTATTTCTTATAGAGAAAAAAACTCCCTGCCTTCCTCCCCACTTTCCAAACCTTATCTCCATCCCTACTACCCCAGTAAGACAATGGATTAATTCTGATTGCAATACTAAAATGTCAGGAACTTTTCTCATAATCCATTACAACTTTTCTTGGTGCCACTTTGTGACCTCTAAAGGGTTCAACCCTCACCAAACTTCTAAGGTCCCCCACAAGGCCTGGAAACATGGCTTGTACAATAAACTGAGGAGGTAGTTTTTCAAATCTTAAGCAAATCAAATGCACCTGTCAATTTCTCCACCTGGAGATGATGGTAACAGAGTTCATTTTCAAATACTAGTTTCAATGGGAAAAGGTTTTGAATTATTAAAGTTAAAATTCAGCAGTTAGAGTCCAGAAAAGTTGTTCTCTCAAGGTAGATGTTGCATCTGGAACATTATTTTTTCCCACCTACTATTGTTTTTGGACCTAAGACAGACCAACCTGAGAGCTACTTTTTAGCTTCCAGCATCTAATCCCACTGCTGGGGAATTTGAGCTTAGATATCAGAAAATAAAAAAGCTAAAAAATAAAAAAAACAACAACTAGGCACCTTAATTTTCATCAGGTTGAGACCTCAGTAACAACTCTAAAGGGGACTGTTCCCTTCCTATACCACATGTCAGTTTGCTTCATTTATTTTAATATTTTAAAACTCTACTGAAATGGTTGAACAAGTAGTATATGATTGTGATGGGATACTATTGTGCTAAAAGAAATGATGAGCTCAGGGGCTGCTAGGTGGCAAGGTGAATAGAGCACCGGCCCTAGAGTCAGGAGGACCTGAGTTCAAATCCAACCTCAGACACTTAACACAAAAACTAGCTGTGGGACCGTGGGCAAGTCACTTAACCCCAATTGCCCTCCAAAAATCAAAAATTAAAATAAAAAAATGTTCATATTTAGAAATGATGAGCTCAATGATTTCAGAAAAACACAGAAAGGTTGTGCAAAATAATGAGGGAAATGAGCAGAAGCAAGAGAACACTGTATCCAGTAATAGCAACTTTGTTTTAAGAATGACTGAGTGAATAAGTCATTTTTATTATTATAAATACCCAAATTAACTGCATGTGTGTATTCTCTCTCTCTCTCTCTCTCTCTCTCTCTCTCTCTCTCTCTCTCTCTCTCTCAGAAAGAACTTATAAGCAGATGTATAGAACAATTTTACATATCTACACACACACACACACACCCCCACCCCCACCCCTATTTATGTCTAATGGTA
The DNA here is from genome assembly GCA_011680675.1 of Gymnobelideus leadbeateri. Taxonomy (NCBI): domain Eukaryota; kingdom Metazoa; phylum Chordata; class Mammalia; order Diprotodontia; family Petauridae; genus Gymnobelideus; species Gymnobelideus leadbeateri. The sequence goes on from WOXC01004041.1 coordinate 217,531, forward strand.
GCCATCTCTAGGATGGGGGTGAGGGAAGAAAAAAATAAATTTACATGTTAATTTTGTTTTATATTTGAAAGGAATAGCAAGTTGTGCATAGCAGATTTGCAATTTTATATGCAATCATCTTTTTTTTTATTGTACTATGTTATAGGGGAAAAAAAAATTTCAATCCCAGAAGAACTCAATGTGTTGCAGGTTCTTGTTAGGAGTTCAGTCTTCCTGGCAATACCAAAGCCCAAGCAGCAGGGGAAAGGAAGCTGTAAAAGGACCCACACATATGTAGCTTATCCAAATGTTTAGGCTATCTTATATTTGAAGTATATGCCAAGAGGAAGCCTCCTTTTCTATGTAGGCACAATAGAAGAGGCCCAAATATTTTCTACTCACAGACTCTTTCACAAATGAACTTGGAATTTCTGGTTGCCGTTGCAGTATTTTTTAAGAAAAGTTCCAGCATGCAAAGCAAGGTCTTTCTGCGTCTGCCTGAGATATTACTGGCTACACCTTTGCTAGACTAGCATCTGACTGGGGACACAGGTTAAAAAAGGAGCCTCCATGCCCAGTAGTGAGTGGAGATGGCAGCCATAACTCTATTATCTCCATAGTCGATCATCTTAAGCACACACAAAACCATCTACCCCCCCACCGGGCCTTTAGCTCCTGAGAGCAGTTCACTTTTGCTACTGGCCTTAAAGATGCAATTAAATTGTCTGCCTAATGTAGGTGTATTGTTTTTAATAGCCATTACCATTAATGTTAATTTTTTAAAGTAATTTAAAGAAAGCCTGATGGCAATAATATTTTGCTTTTTAAAAAATAATTTTTAGGAAAATATTTCAGTTTCATGACTGGATTTGACATGTCATTATGGAGGTCTAGGAGTTTATGTCCTGGAGAATTCTGAAAAGCTATTTCTTGAAGGCGAAATAGTGGAAGAGGAAACTTAACAAATAAAGTTGCTTACCACACACACATAGAGTATGGTGGGCAAAGAGCTAACCTCAGAGTCAGGAACACTTGGGGCCAGGTGTGAACACACATTAATTGTGGGACCATAATCACTTTCCTAACCTCTCAAATTTAGGTATGCAGGCAGAGGAAACTTCAATACCACTTTCTGTTCTGATGAAAGTTCTGATGAAATCACTGGTCCAGATCCTCACACCCCCAAGAATCAAAAACAAAACACATCCTTAATCATCTTTGTTTCTTCCTTACACTCCTCTCATTCATATGAAAAAGCCTCAAAATGCCACAGTTGTAGACATAGTAGCTTACTTCCAGAGTCACTTCAAAGGAACCAGTTCAAGGAAAGTGAATCATACAGGTCTCATGGCAACCAAGGCATCATGCTCCATTCCTCACTCTCTCTCACCCCCTATATCATTGCCAAATCCTATTGTTTCTGTCTTAGTAAGATCTCTTGTATACACCCCCTTCTCTCCTCTGATACTGCCAACACCCTAGTATGGGCTCTTATCACCTCACACCTGGATTACTTCGATAGCCTGCCACAAGTCTCTACCCACTCCAGTCCATCCTCCACTCAGCTATCAAACTGATCTTCCTAAAACACAGGTCTGACCATGCCAACCCTGGCTCTCACCACCCCAACCCAACCCACAAATTCCAGTGACTGGCACAGTCACTTCCAGGATCAAATATAAAATCTGTCTGGCACGTCATAATCTGGTCCTTTCCTACCTTTCTCATCTTCTTACACCTTTCATGTACTTACACCCTTTCATCTACTCTGTGATCAAGAGACACTGGCTTCAAAGTTGTTCCTTGCATAAGATGGTGGATCTCTCAACTCTGGGCTTTTTCACTGACTTTCCCCTATTGCCTGAACTTTTCTGCCTCCTCATCTTCATCTCCTGGTTTCTCTGACTTTCTTCAAGTCTCAGTTAAAATCTTTCTCCAAGGACCTTTCCTGATCCCCATAATGCTAATGGTTTCTTTTTCTTCATTATTTCTAATTTATCTTATGCATATTTTTGTTTGTACATGGATGGTGAACACTGTATCCTCCATTAAACCGTGCACTCCTTGAGAGCAGGGAATATATTTTTGCCTTTCTGTGTATTCCCCAGTACTTAGCACAGTACCGGGAGCACATAGTAGGCACTTAGTAAATATTTACTGACTAGAAAAGTTGGGAAAAAATGTGGAAGGAAGTGGGGGGCTGGGCAGACAGACAGGAAAGGGTTAGACAGATGAGTCTTTGGTACTCTGATGGACACTTAAATCAAAAGTATCTGAGCAATGTGTCCTGTTCTGAACCAGATTAAAGTGTAACTGGGAAATATTTAACAAAATAAATAGAACAGAGATGATGTTAATATGTGGTTTTCTAGGTCAATATGCAGAGGACAGAGATCTTCACCTGAAGGTTAAAGGTCTCTGTTTCTATTTGAGTTTGACCCCACTGCTTTAAATTATGGATCAGCAGAGCACAACCTTTCCACAACTCATTGTGTATTTCTTGTCAGCATCTCTTTATAAACACCAAAGAAATCTATTCAATACGGTCCTCCTAAAACTAGCTGGCACGTGTCTCCTGAATCCTGGCATGTCTCTCTGTAGGGTCTCTTTCTGATATCATTATTGTAGACTCCAAAGTAGTGATTTTTTTTTTGGTTGTGGTTTCAGAAAAACATTTGTTTATGAGTGTAGGATGTTGTTGGGGAGAAGACACATTTACAAGATTGGAACCATCCTTTTAATTTACATAAAGTTTGCCTTCAGTTTCTGTGAGTCAAATCAGACCTTAGTATGGTTAAAATAATATCCGATGTGTCTATTAAGAGTTAGAAGATTTCCTGACTCATCTCAAGAGTCACATGATGAGAGGAGCAGGGTTTTTATCACTGTTATTTCCCTTTGTTTCACCAACTACCTGGTCCCAGCTGGGCTATGGATGTGGGATGGGGCTATGCAACAGAACTGGTCACCATACCAAGCAAATTAAGTTTTCATTTCACTGTGAAGAAGGAATTCAGAATTACTATAAAGGCAGAAAACTGTAAAGGAGAAAATACTCTGAGCTCATTACATGTCTAACTATGTGTCTGTGTCCAGGTTTGGGCAGATTGAGAACCAACCCCCACTGCTGCATTACACACATCTAAGATTACTTAAAGCCAAGACCTTTGGAATCTTCTCTGATTGGAGAGTGAGTGGAGAACACACTCTGGAAGAAGCCCAGGCTTTTGTGAAAGGACAGGTCTCAGGATTAAAGTACCAGGCAGAATCAAGCACTCTAGAGGGCACAGGAGAGATATATGGCCTTGCCAGATTCATTGTTTTCCATTTATTAATTAATCAAAGAACTTCAGAACTAAACAGACCTGGATCAGCATACTTTATTTTAGAAAAGGAGACTAGGGAGCAGAGAAAAGAAATCCCTTGCCCAATGCCACACAGCTAGCAAGTATTAAAATTGGGAACACAAGCCAGGTCTCTTCACTCAGAATCCAGGGTTCTTCCAACCACACCAGTTTGATTAAATTCATATTACTGCCTTAAGAAATGATGAATATTAAGAATTTTGAGAAGCACAGGAAGACACATGAACTGATACAGAGGGAAGTAAGCAGAATTAGGAAGCCAATGAACATGACACTGACCAGAGTATGAACTGAAAGGACAAAAACTGAATGCTGTAGTCATCTTATACAGGTGTCAAAGCTTGGTCCTAAAGAATTGTTGAGAAAACACACCCCTTCCCCATCTTGGGAGAAGTGGGAGACAAAGAATGTGGAACATTCCAAATACAGTCAACCTGGGCTGATGTGTTGGTTAGTTTTGCAGGATTGCATTTTCCCCTTTTTTTTTCTTATTATAATGGACAGCTTGATGGGGAGTGATACATTAGGAAAAGCAGGTGGTACAAACAAAAGGTAAGGAGAAAGTAAGGAACTGCTTCAATCAATCAATAAAAATTTATTAAGTGTATACTCTGTGCTAATCATTGATTTTACTGGTCTTCCAATGTGAAGAAACTGCCTCCCCCAATGCAGGTCAGCAATTTACAGCTGAAGAGTGCTGTCTAGAGCATGGAGAGGAGAGGTTAAGTGGCTTGACCACAGTAACACTAACAGTATGTATCCAAGGAATGACTTGAACTCAGCTCTTCTTGATTTGAAGGACAGTTCTCTAGACACCATGTGTGGCTTCTAGACACATCACGTGGCCTCTCAAACAAAAGATATTAAAAATTTTACAAACAAATTCAATTTAATAGACCTTTACTAAGCATCTATTTAAAGTGCATTACAAAGCATCTTAAGTACTTTATTAAGGCACTGAACTAAGCACTCAGTGCAATAATAATAAAAAATATAGTTAATAGTCTTTCAGCTCACTCTTCCTATTGCTTTTCATTTTGTCTTTATAGCCCCAACACCTCCTAGCATGTAGTAGGTACTTACTAATGCTTAATGGATTGGATATTCCTTAGATTAAACTCAAGGTTTTCAGTTCAGGATATTCAACCTCTTTTTGGACCAAGGCCTTAATTTTTTTCCTTCCTTTGAGATTGCAAAATATAAATATCTATTTTCCCTCATGGTCCTGGGTACAGTCACATTTCCTCAATGAAAGTCTGCCTTAAATATGTTAGTAACCCCAACATATGCTATATGTTTGGGTTTTGTATCTGTGTGTTTCTGGAGGGCTCTGGCTATATGCCAGGACAAAGCCTAAAGCAATGGCCCAATGGAAAGTGAATAGATCTGGGGTCAGAAGACCTAAGCTTAAATACTGGCCTTGTTCCTTAATATCCCTGTGTCTTTGGTCAAGTTACTTAATCTCTCTGGGTCTTAGCTTCCTCCTCCAGTGAGAATGAGGAGATTGGAATAAATGATCACCAGAGTCCTTCCCAACTTCATGAATCTAAATTCTACTCCCAGATTAGATATGGAAAGCATCAACCTAGCTGAGCTCTCAAATTCTTCGCTTCTTTAAATAGATGGGAAAGAAGGATACCCCTCAATTCATCAAACATTTGAGTTAAACTGTATTGTACCCCATGAAGGCTGTGAAGAAAGTGGGGCAAGAGAATACACACATGGGAATTTTAGTGATCAGTGCACAGAGAAGGACGTTGTTTTCATTTTTGTTGCAAGTTTTTAGATAAGATGGCCATCTCTTGCCTGAAGAGAGACTTCAGGAAGAAGGAAAGACAGGAGTGCTTGCCTGTGTATGTGTATGTACACACACGCACACGCACACACGCACACGTTTCAATGACCATAAAGATTAGTGGAAATTTCCAGAGCATGCTGAGTAAGATTAGTCTTTGTGAAGTAATGCATACCTCCAGGAAATTCAGAGTTGCCAGGGTGCAGCAAAGACAGCTGCTACAGGGATCAAGTCTGTCTTGCAGGGACAAGAAACAGCTGCAACTGGCTGGGTCAGGAGGTGGGTTCAAGGGGAGAGGGAAGGAAAAAAGAGAGCATCCAAAGAAAATCTGCACTACAGTTCTTCTAGGGGAACAGGTGCACTGTTAGGAAGGTCTTTTAAATGATGGAAATCCCTGAAAACGCACAGGGAAGTATGAGGCTTGCAGCAGGCCATGACCTGAAACCAGATATATAAAGCCCTTTGGGGGCCAGCTGTCCTACTCTGCTTGGAGTTATAATGATTTGTATGCATCTCACCTCCCTTCAATCAGACTGAGAACTCCTTGAGGGCAAGATTAGTGGTTTAATTTTTGTATCTCCCATACAGCAAGCAAATAGTGGGCATTCAATAAATGTTCGTTGCAGAAGCATATAGCAAGCCTTTACATAGTCTACTGAATTTATCCAATAAAGGTATTTCTTGGATGTTCACCTAATACTGTTCCCCAGTAAAGGGCAAGTCACAGGTCTACATACTTGGGGGTCAAAAATTTGGTCAAGATAAAAAGCAAGACCAACCTAAACACAGCTACACAGGCACAAAGACACAAATACACATACCCCTCCAAAACTGGTAAGGACTACTCCTGTGCTATGTTTTAGTCTACAGGACATGGGTTTTTTCCTGCCAATAAATATGATTCAAAGACAATACCAGAAAACAGAAGAATGACTTGTTTGGGCTTTCATCCTTCCTAGAACCCTCCTTTCTCTCCAATACCTCTCCTGCAGGTTCATCCCCATAGGTTGCTTTTCCTTCTCCCACTCGATCCCTCCAGGCTGATAGGTAATTACCAAAGAAAGGCTGCTAGCTGCCCTGGAGGGGCCTGCTGTGTTTAGACACTTACACCATTATGGCTTTGCAGAACTGCTATAAAAATCGTCAATTCAGGACCTTAAGTGGGGCTGATAATAATTCCTACCACACTGCATGTAGCAATGACTACTGTGACCACTGTGGCAACAGCAAAGCAACTGGTGAGAGTAGAGACTTTTCTTATACGGGTCGAAAAAGTGCTTAGATTCAATGTATGAGAGAAAACGTGCTGTACTAATTGCTGGCTGTAAACCAGTGCTTAATTTAACTTTTTTATCTTTAAATTGGAGGATCTAGATTTAAATCCCAGCTTTGCACCTTATTACCAGTGTAAGGATGGACAAGTCACTTAACTTCTCCAGGCCTCAGTTTCCTAATCTGAAAAGTGGGGAAAACGGCACCTACCTCTCCCAGGGTTGTCATGAGGAAAGATCTTTGTAAACCATTAAACAGTGAAAGCCCCAATCTAGCTTCTACCTACCTTTTTCTAACAAATTTTACATCATTTATTATCATGCACTCTCACCTTCCAACAAAACAAGCCTATTTGTTGTTTATTTGAATGTGACATTTAATTTCTTGCCTCTGTCCTCTCTGCCTAGAATGAATGCTCTCCCTTTTCACCTTTGCTATTTGGAATCCCAAACTCCTTTCAAGTGCTTCCACAAGTCTGTTCTTGATCCAGTAACTAGTGTACTCTAAGCCCCTACCCCCTCAAATTACTTTATATTCATTTAGTTAAATATTTACTTTTTGTGTATATATAAATAAGTTCCTCTAGGACATTTCTGTCTTTATATTTCTATTGCTTGCACAGTGCCTGGAACATAGTAGGCATTCAAGAGAAGGAAGGAAGGGGAAGAAAAGGTAAGAAAGGAGGAAAGAAGAGAGAGAGAGAGAGAGAGAGAGAGAGAGAGAGAGAGAGAGAGAGAGAGAGAGAGAAAGGAAGAAAGCCAGTTTATTCTCTCCCATACCCTCCCTCCTTCCTGAATTAGAAAGGGAAATCCTTGGGTGACATCTCAAAAGAGGAAGCAGTATCACAAGAAAAGGGGGAAAGAAATTCATTGGAAAAATAAATTGGAACAAAAGTATAACAGCCCAGAACAAACAACAGACCCAAATCAAAGGAACTCTAAAAAATCCCCTACCATCAACAGCTTGAAGTCAAACATTTCCTTTCTCAGAAAATGCGGTTTGAGATGGATGGTAGCATGAGATTTCAGTCCTTAATTTAACCATAAAAAACAAAAAGGGAAAATTTTCAAAAGATCAAACCAGTAAGAAACATGTCTTTGATTTTCCCTGACAAATAACATGAGAAAGTATAGGGAAGAACTTTTCTTTAGAAGTTTTTAACTAGCCTATGTCCCAAAATAGACCCAAAGACAGGACCCACAACTTGGTGTAAACAGAATAGAAAGAAAAACAATTTATACAATTGGGATGGTCTGAAGCCATGTATTTTCCCCAATCAAGCAAAGTGAAAATGCAAGCAGTGGTAGAATATGGGAAGGCTCCCTAAAAGAGATGCTATCTGAACTGGGCAGTGAAAAATGGAGAGGATTCTAAAAGGCAGAGATGGGAGTCTGTTTACAATGCAGAGAATTCTAGATCTGGAAGCAGAAGACCTGAGTCTAAATCCAGTCTCACACAATAAGTTGGTATATGACCCTGGGCAAGTCATTTAATCACTGCCTACCTCAGTTTCTTCATCTGTAAAATGGGGCTAATAATAATAGCAGCTAGATCCTAGGGTTGTGGTAGGGATAAAGCACTTTATTTGTGAAGAGCTTTTTGCAGACCTTAAATGCTTATGGCTGTTACCTCATTTCAAACATTTAAAAGCTTGTAGCCCTTGTCAAGTCCCTTTACCTCTCTCAGAGGAAGTTTCCTCATTCATAAAAATGAGGAAAATAACTACAAATATTTTACCAGACTATTTGAGGATCAAAAGAGTTAAGCTAGGTAAAGGACCCTGAGAACTTTAAAGTACAATTTAAGTGTGAGTTAGAGAATATTCCTGGAGGAGAGAATGGCTTGAACAAAGGTGTTAGAAGCAGGCAAGTATGGGCTGTATTTGGAGAGCAGGTGGACCACTCTGGCTGTCATTTTGAGTAGGGAAAAGGGAAAACTATCATAAAAACAAGGCTGAGAAAGTCGGCAGGGGCCAAAACACTGAAAATGAGGACAAAGAACTAGAGCTTTATTAGGGAGGTAATGTGTAATCATGTAAAACCTTTGAGAAAGGAAGTAATGTGATCAGGGTCTGTGTTTCAGGAAGAGAAATCTAGCAGTGTGATGTAGCATAGGCTGAAACAGGGCTGGGAAGGCCGTTTAAGAGATTTGCCTTAACAACAGTTTCATCTTTCAGAAGATAAAACAGCAGGAACTGCTATACTGGACCAACTGTGGTCCATCAAGATAAAACCTTGGAGAAAGTATTTGAGCTGTCTTAGTCTACCATTCATTAGGAGGGGAAGAATGCCGAGCAAAAGCTGACACTTCAGAAGAGCAGATTTCAAAGAGTTTGGAGGAAAGGCAAGAAGGAGCCATCCTATGGCCAAAGGTTCTACAGGGGTGATATGCTCTCATCTACATTTAAAGCCTCAGATGATTCTGGACTTTAGCATTTTTGAGGCTAGATTCTGGTATTTGCACAAGCAAAGTATGGTCTCAGGTCCAAGGTGCATCTACTTTTTGAGGACCAACCTACCTCAGTACAAAAATACTCATCTTCTTCTTTTTTTGTTGTTTTTGGAGGGCAATTGGGGTTAAGTAACTTGCCCAAGTTTTTATTTGTGTGTGCATTAAGTGTCTGAGGTCGGATCTGAACTCAGGTCCTTCTGACTCCAGGGCCGACACTCTACTCACTGCGCCACCTACCTGCCCCTAATACTCATCTTCTTAATGGTCCATCATAATCTGGACTAAACCTGTCATTCCACTGGTATACTTCTAGTGAGGAAACTCCTTTTATCAATGTGGGCCAGCAATCCTCTGTAACTGGTAGTCTTAGGAGGGATGCCTAGGGCAAGAAAGCCAAGTGACTAGGACTACATGGCCAGTACATATCACAGGAGAGAGACAAACCTTTGACTCTGGAATGCCAAGCCTGTGGCTGAAATTCACCTTTGAAACATCGCAAATACAACCCTTTTTCTCCTCTGACACTGCCCCCATGCTGGTGAAGATCCTCATTACTACTCATTACATCCATCTCTTAGCTCTGGGTCTTTTCTCTGGCTGTGTCCCTCATGCCTAGAACACTCTAATTCCTTAACTCCACTTACTGACTTTGTTGGCTTCCTTCAAGTCCCAACTAAAATCTTTTATAGGAAGCTCTTCTCAATACCTCCTTACTTCTGGTGCCTTTCTTATTATTTATTTCCTATTTTTTTTCCTATATGTAGCTTGTTTTGGATATATTAGTTTATATGTCATCTCTCTTGTCAGACTGTAAACTCCCTGAGGTCAGGGACTGCCTTTTGCCTCTTCTTGCATCCCCAGTGGTTAGCACAGTGTCTAGTACATAGTAGGCATTTTATTTTATTTTATTATTATTTTTTTTTTAAAGCAATTGGGGTTAAGTAACTTGCTCAAGGTTACACGGCTAGTCATTATTTATGTGTGGGTGCTCATTTTCTGAGGCCGGATCTGATCTCGGGTCATCCCAACTCCGAGGCCAGCGCTTTTACTCACTGCGCCACCTAGCCGCCCCTTTAGGGCAATTGGGGTTAAGTAACTTGCCCAAGGTTACACGGCTAGGTTTTTGTTTGTATGGATTAAGTGTCGGAGGCCGGCTCCGAACTCAGGTCCTTCTGATTCCAGGGCCGGCGCTCTATTCACATAGTAGGCATTTAATAAATGTTTTTTGAGTGAATAAGGCTAGCCATTCATCATGATAAAGTTTTTTCAAAATTGTCAGTGGTTCCTAGTGGCCTGTTGAATCGTGTATAAAGTTCCTAATCCTAGCCCTACAAGGCCCTCCAGGGTCTGGTTTCAATCAACCTTTCTACCTTTAGCCATTACTACTCCTTGTGTGTGTGTGTGTGTGTGTACACACACACACACACACACACACACACACGCACATATATGTTTTCTAGGTTTCAAAAAAACTGGCCTATCCTGTGTTCCTTCAGTCCCAGCCCACAGTCATCCTACCCATTCCCATTTCTTCATCTTTGCTAACACTAGCCAATCTTTATGCCTGGGAAAAGGACTCCTCTCTCATCATCACCCATTGAAATCCTTTCTTTCTTTTATTTTTTTGTTTGGAGGGGGTGAGCCAAGGCAATTGAGGTTAAGTGACTCGCCCAAGGTCACACAGCTAGTAAGTGTGTCAAGTGTCTGAAGTTGGGTTTGAACTCAGGTCCTTTTGACTCCAAGGCTGGTGCTCTATTCATTGTGCCACCTAGATGCCCCCCTTTCCTTTCTTTCAAGGTCCAGATTAGGTGCTGCCTCTGTCATGAATCCTCCCTTGACCCTCCCCAGAGAAAGATCTCTTCTTCCTCAGATTTCCTATGACGCTTTGCCTAGATCCTTCTAGGTCCTCGGATGCTACCTTTCGATTGAGTCCAAGTTTTACAAGACAAATCCTTTTATTAAGGGGATTTGTTCTGTGAAGTTTGGATTCCATTAAAGGGCTGCACTCGAGGACCTAGAGGGCCACATGTGGCCTTGAGGTCACAGGTTCCCCACCCCTCGCCTAGACCTTTCCTTTGCACTCTTCACATTCCTCCTTGTGGCATGGTTACTTGTGTTTATCATCTCCACCAGACTAACTGCAAGCTCCTTCAGGGCAGTGTTTGTGGCAGATCTTTGTACCCTCAGAGCCTAGCACAGTCTTTTGTATCAGATCTGTAAACCCACTGGCATAAATACCCCATTAGCAAACTCCTACCAATGTCCATCTAAAATCATTCTGCAACTTACAGTCTAAGAGTTGCCCATGACACTGAGTTAAGGAATTGGCACAGAGTCAGTATATGGCATAGGAGGGACCTGAGCCCATCCCTTCATGAATCCAAGACTAGTTCTCTAACCACAACGCCACACCATCTCACTATGTCTGGACGTAGTAGATGCTTAAGAAATATTATCAAAACGGTGCCAAACTTACTCTGGAGGAATAAGCAATCATGGTATAATCAGATCCCCAGAAAAGGATTCTGTTCCTCCTTTGAACATATTACCATATTCAATTTATTTTTCTTATCTATCCTCATGGAGTTTTAATTATCTTTGTTTTCTGGAACTAAAATCTCAGTTTTCTTTCACTGGTTCCCCCCATCTTCTCTCTGCCTACAATTACTCAACAAACCACAAGTTGTCTAGTTTTGATGCTATATTATTCCCCAACAGCACCTGATGACCCTAAAAGTCAGCCCTGACTACTCTGGTATGCAGGCCTGAGAAAGCATCTCCCCCACCTTCCTCTCCTATGATTTCTCAAATGTCCTCCAGCAGCACCTGGTAAATTTACAAAAAATAAGGTTATCTCCTAAGTTAGGTCTTCCTGAAGCCTAAGGATATCTCACAACTTGTCTGATATTTGCCCAGGTTGATCTTGTTACAAGGAAAGGAGAGAATCCCAGACACCCTAGTGAAGAATATCCAACATCTTGATCTGAAACCTCTAAGTCAGGGGTTCTGAGTTTTGGGTCAAATTTTTGGGGGGGTGAGGTATCTGTGAATTTGAATGGAAAAATGACATCTTTATTTTCCTTAACTTTTGGTTTTCTTTGTAATTCTATATATGCTATTTAATGAATTTGAAAACACCATTCTGAGAAGTGGTTGACAGGCTTCATCATACCACCCAAGGGGTCCATGTCACATGTAACAGTTTAAAAATCCTTGTCCTAAATGAACAACACAACAGGAATCTGCAAAAATCTAGAAATGGAGAAAAATTACATATGACTTTCCTCAAAGAACCTTTCATAGTGAAGACCTGTGGGGAGCTCTCCCTTTCTGAGGTAGTTGTACTAAAAGGACTATTTATTTTAAAACCGCTTTGTAAAATTCCACTTTTCTTTTTCTGTTTTTGTTTTGAAAGTCTGGGACCTTCTTGATGGCAAAGAAATAACTGGCTCTTCTGATCTGGAAAGCAGTTTGTCATGGAGTTGGATTTCATCTGTATGGAAGGTGGGGGAGAGGAAGGAGAAACACTGTAGTACCCAATCAATCCATGCTTCTGGCCAGGCCGTGGTGGCTTCCTTTCCATCTGGCCTCCCGGCAAGGACTTCAGGGGTTCTTCCTGCTTCACCAGGGTCTGGCTCCGACCACAAGCCAACACCCCGCAGTGACTTTTTCTGTATGACCACAGGCATTTTCACATGAACCAGATTTATTTAGCTTCTAAGATCTCTGACTTCCAGAGGCAAAGCTGAAGATTGCAGCATGGATAGACCTTCCCCCCCCCCCCAAACATTATCATTTGTAGAGGCAGTTGAGAAATGCTTTAAGGAAGAGGGGGTGGGGGATGGAGGGGAATGGAAGGTCAATGTATGCTTTTCCCTGGATCAGGTGGAATGAAGTCATTTTTATTCTGTTAAAATTGGGCTTTGATAATAAGCATTTGCCCTGCACGCTTCATCAAAATTACTTTGTGGCTGACAGTTTGTCCCTATGTAGAAAGACTACAATGTTTAGCAGATGCTCAAAAAAAAAAAATAGCAGAAGACTGGGTAACAAAAACACTAACAAGGAGCTGACAAGAGGCAATGGATAAAAGCACGTCCCCACCCCTGGCCCTATTTTATTAAGCTTTTCATTTGGTTTCTAAGTGCTCAGGACCCAGATTAACTGATTGTCCCACAAGGATTGACCTCACTTGGCTGCCAGGCCCAGCAAAGGAAACATGGAGTGCAAAGGCCGGCCAAGTGATCCCTGCACCCTCTGCTGAACTGCTAACTTTGCAATGGCTCTTCTGGGGAATAATGCCCAGCTCAGCACCTCTGACAACAAGAGCTCAACCAGGGCTCTCTTTGGATGTCTGTCCAACCAGGGACAAGAAGTCGCAAAGGAGATGTAGAGGTCATCCTAAGAAAATAGCCAGACTAGCACCAACCTAGTGACAAACATTCTAAAAAAAGTAGGCCTGGTAAAGCCCACTCTTTGCCATAGGTAGCATGAGTAGGTAGTTTCTGCTATAAAAGCCTGCAGTCTAGACCTGTGTTTTGTTCCTTACTCCACCCATACCATTTTGGAGGAGTCACTCCCCCTGCTGGTATTTCAGCATCCTTGGCTGGAAGTTTGACAGGATGATTCCTTCCTTTGGCTGATGTTTGAAACCCTGAGGCCAACTAAGAATGAGCTATAAACACTGGGCTGAAGTAACAATGAGCCACTATGGATGGCATGTGAGGGATAGATAACATACATAGCCTTATTGTACTAAGTAACCATAGAAGAAGTAACATGAAACTACTGCAGACAACACACCTACTCTTAAAGGATCATCATATTTAAATCTGGAAGGCCTTGTAGGAATCAATTAGCCCAACTCCTTCATTTCACAATGAGGAAACTGACACTCAGAAATATGCCTAGGATCTTGAGTATTTCTCCTTAGATAAAGACTTGTTCATGTTGCTCTGGTTCTGCTGCTTGTATTTCAGAACTATCTAGGATGAGATCCTCTAGCTTTACATGAGGATATACTGAAATAAGTTAATAACACCAATAATACCATTAATCACATAGGACAGTGAAGTTCTTTACATACATCATCTCATTTGACTCAAAAAATAACCCTGTGAGATACATGCTATTATTATCTCCACTTTATATTTGAGTAGACTAAGGTTCAAAGCTAGTCCATAGTCCCAAAGTCTCAGGCGGGATTTCAACCCAGTTCTTTCTGACTCCAAGGCCAACACAACATAGATTACAAAAATACCACCTTTATTGTTATTATTCTTGCATTACCTGCCACTCGCTAGAAAAATGTCAGGGTAAAGTATGATGATATAATTTAGCATAAGGCCTGACAGGACTCGGAAATGACAGCAATTCTTTTCCCTTGTTAATTAAGACATTAAACCTCCAAATCAATCCCACTGCCTTGTTTTCTTTTCTCATGTACCCTTTGTTCCATGTTTCTCCCCTTCTGGTGCCACATGACCCATTCTCCAAGGCTTTGTGCCACATTCTAAAACCTGAAAATACCAACTTATTATCAGAATTAAGGGGTAGCTAGGTGGCAGAGTGCACTGGGGCTGAAGTCAGATCTTCATGAGTTCAAACCCAAACTCAAACACTTATTAGCTGTGTGACTCTAGTCAAATCACTTCATCCTGTTTGCCTCAGTTTCGTCATCTGTAAAATGAGCAAGAGAAGGAAATGGCAAACCACTCCAGTATCTTTGCCAAGAAAACCCCAAATGTGGTCCTAAGAGTAGGACACTACTAAAAACAACTAAATAATAAAAATCAGAATAAGACTTTCTTATATATCATATCAATATGCCAGGGACTGACTTCTTTGATCACTTATATAGTGCATCCTATGGGCCAGGTACTGCACTAAGCATCTTACAAATATTATCTCATTTGATCCTGACAACAACCAGGGGAGGCAGGTGCTATTATTAACCTCATTTTTCAAGAAGGAAACTGAGGCAAAGATTAAGCAACCTGCTTACACATGCAGCAGGTGTCAGAGGTGGGTCTGAAACAAGGTCCTCCTGTCTCCAAGGCCAGGACTTGATCTATGCCAGATTTCATCTCATATTTTATGATTTAAAGTTCATCTCAGCAACAGCAAAGGTATGTGCACAGCCCCTTATGATTTTTATGTTTCTTTGGAGTTTTTAAATAAACCCAACTCCATACTTAGGTATTTGGAAAGGGAGTGTGTATGCGTGTGTGTTCGTGTGTGTGTGTGTGTGTGTGTGTGTGTGTGTGTAGGCATACATGCACATGCACACATGCGCACACACATTCTTTTTCCCCCCTAAATCCTTATTCTCCAGAGCACACTTCTCCTTGGGATTAAACATGTCTTAAAACTCCTTCTGTAGCTAAAGGAAATGGGCTTTGGAAAGTGCTTCAAAAGATTCCTTTTCAAAATACACAACACTAAAATTTCTTTTCCTTTGAACCACAAGTTTAATAAGTGTAGGGCAAATCCTCAGTAATGAGGAAAGTCAATATGGTATGTTTTCCAGTAGAACACCAACACTGAGACTGAAACTTAGGAACAGAGTGGATCATCAGGAAGGAAAGAAGTAACTTGGAAGCATGATAACTCAGGCACATCCCAGGAGAAGCCTTAGCTTTAGAAACCTGGAAATAAATGTAGAGACCCCTTGTCTCAAGACACCTTGATCTTAATACCAGGAAGTTATTTAAGTAAGGATACCATAGTTTATGAAGACAGAAAGCTTTAAAGTAGCCATAAAAAGGAATTCTTTAAAAATTAGTCTTAATTGAAAATCAGCCCAAGCCATCAGCTTTCATCTCATACACTCTCTCATGGATGTCAACTTTTATAGTATTAAAAATTACACTGGGAACCTAAGCTGTGCTTTTTAACCCCAGCTCTGCCTCTCACTCATACTGTGACCTTTCCAAGTCTGTCATCTATCTCTCCTGTACTAAAAGATTCCACAAATATGTGAATCAAACAAGAAAAAATTTAATAGATATAAATTTAAAGTCCTATACTTCATGCCCAAAAAGTCAACTGCACAGAAACACATTTAGATCAGAGAATGTCATATGGTATTCTAGTTGAAACCGCATTGGAAAGTAATACAACATTTTACATTTGTAGGACTGAAATATATTTGTTGTTGTTGTGTCCAACTCTTTGTGGCTTCATCTGGGCTTTTGGGGGCATTTCCTTCTCCAGTTCTTTTTACAGACGAGGAAACTGAGGCAAACAGGGTTAAGTGACTTGCCCAGGTATCACACAGCTCATAAGTGTCTGAGGCCAGATTTGAATTTAGAAAGATAAATCTTCCTGACTTCAGACCCGGCATTTTATCCATTGGGCCATCTAGCTGCCCTTGGCAGGTACAGGAAAGGACACTAAATTCTGAGTAAGAAGACTCAGGGGCTCAAGATACAGGACTGAAGGGTACATATGCTATGTGGCTGCAAGGAGCAACACATTTAATTTCTATAAAATTCAGTTTCCTTATCTGTAAAATTGAGATAAATGTATCAACAGGCATTGCTGAAACTCCTTCTATGATGACAAGAAATGAAACAGTCCCTGCCCTCAAGGAGATCACAGTCTCTACAGAGGTAATAATACTCAATCACACTACCTAATCTGTAGGGATAGTGTTAAGGAGTTCATATGCCTCAGATTAATATCCACATGTGAAATGCTGTTATTACTAAGGTGTACCTAGAAAGAAATGGATATAAAACCAAACCAAAACAAAACAAAAACTGGAGATTTTAGCTATCTATAAGCTCCAAATGAACTGTATGATAAGGTCATCAAAATCACTTAAGGAACACGAACAGAATCCCAGGGTCCAAAATGTAAAGGATGTAGTTCCATACTGTGCTGTGCCCTGGTCAGATCACAACTGGAAGATTATGTAGAAACCCTGGGGGTGCCCATTTTAGGAAAGAGACAGACAGGATGAAGAACAACCAGAAGGTGACAAAGAACATGGGAAATCATATCACAGGAAGATGATGTAAAGGGAAACAGGGATGTCTACCTTGAAGAAGTTTGAGAATCAGTTGGGACATGAGAGTAATCTTGAAATAGCTATACCTGTTCTAGAACCTGTAATGCCTTTCTAGGGAAAGAGGGAGGAAGAAGGAGAGAAGAGATTTATAAGTACCTAGTAAAGTTTGTTGACCAATCACCCATTCTTTAATCACAGACGAATTATTTAACTTGTCCGAGTCTTGCATTTCTCACCCATTTACTACCTTTCAGGGATGTTGGAGGGAAAGAAAAGGGAAAGAAACGGGGAGAGGGAGAAAGGGAATAATTAAACATAATATTTTTTAAAAATTCCAAACAAAGAGAACTTTCTCCATAACACCCCTGAAAGGCACAAAGATTATCTATCCCCATTTTGTAGGTGATTAAAATGAGGCTCAGGGGGAGGCTAGGTGGCGCACTGAGTAGAGTGCCCGGCCCTGGAGTCAGAAAGACCTGAGTTCAGATCCAGCCTCAGACACTTAACGTACACACAAACAAAAATCTAGCCGTGTGACCTTGGGCAAGTTACTTAACCCCAATAGCCCTCCAAAAAGCAAAAAAAAAAAAAAATGAGGCTCAGTCAAATGATGGGCTCAGGATTGCAGAGTTGGTGCAGTCAGTGAACAAGCTTTTACTAAACAGTTAGCTGATTAAGTATTAAAGTCAGGATTTGCACCCAGGTCTCTCCAGATTCTAAGACCAGTGATCTTCCCACAATACCATCACACAGCAATCAGAAGCAGTATAACAGGAGGGATTTGTGGGAATAATTGGCTTCTGAGACTTTTCATTACATAAAATTTCTAATGATGGCATGTTTTACTGAACAGATGATGACAGAAAAGCTCCTGGAAAGGCAAAGAGGAATAATAATAGGGAAAAAAAAAACAGGGGCAGCCAGGTGGTGCAGTGAATAGAGCACTGGCCCTGGAGTCTGGAGAACCTGAGTTCAAATCCGGCCTCAGACACGTAAAACTTACTAGCTGTGTGACCTTGGGCAAGTCACTTAACCCCAATTGCCCTGCCTTCTCCCCTCCAAAAAGCTAAAAAAACAAAAACAAAAACAAACCCAACACCAGGCAAATAGTATACTATACCTCAGAAATACTCTTTAAAAGTAACAAAACTAGCTTGAATGGGTTTCAGGCAAACAATTAAGATCACTGTAGCAGCTTGAGATTGTACATTTGCCATCATCCTTGGTCCATGGACAAAGATAAACTGACTTTAATGGAAGCTGGGATCCACAGGGTGGATGGGAGGAAAAGTTCCAACAAACTGACTACCCAACAAATTTTGTTGATCAAACTCCACATTGAATGCTTTTGTTGTTTTTTTTAATTCCTTACATTCCTAGGTACAATTTAATAATAAGGGAAAATCTGATACAGGCTCTGTGCCCTCTGCTGGAGCACATCTATTCCAGTCTCCATTTTTCCAAGTTCTCCCAAATTCTTCAACTGAACAGAGACTCTTCTACCAGCTGGTTCCTTTCCTTTCTCCTCCAGCTGCTCTCAGCCGGCTCAGAGATCTCCTTAATGCCTAATGGAAGGGGTCTTGAGATTCCTTGCAAATACTTGGCTGCTTTGTGTACCTAAAATCGCCCTCTTCCTTATGCATGTACAGTGTTTTGAAACCAAAATCTAAAGCCACTTTTCAGTTCTGGAACAGATACAAAAAGTAATACAGATACAAAATGATCATCAAAAATCATCTGAAATGATATTGAGCCCAGTTCTTCAGGATTCTTCAGCCATTTCCCTTTTTTTTACTTAGGGGGTGGGGGGGAGGGAGGGGTTGGGAGGATGGGGAGAGAAGGCAGGATTCCCACTGCAAACTTGCATATCTCTAGTAGGTTTCCTAATTATTATTGAACATGTAATCTAGGCCAGAAGAGCAGTTGCCTTTGAACTCTCCCTACTGCTGCTCACTGAACACACAGGGCTTTTCTTGCTTTTAAATTCAGACACATGGAAATCGTTATGGCAACACTTACACACTCTTTCCAGGAGGTAAAGTCAAGCATTTCACAGAAATCTCAATACCAGCTCATTCTCCCTCCGTAGGATATCAGCTTATCCCCACAAAGGAAATAAATCTCTGAAGCATAAGTCCTCCTAGTCAAACACAATAGCCATTTTGTCCAGTAAGTTGTCAGAAGGACACCCAGAAAATTGAGGAACTAATCGCTGTGTGACTTGCACTATCTGACCTTTCTAAGTTCCTTGTCACCCTTCAGTCCATTTCACCCTAGCCAAAGGAGGGCTGGGGAAAAGAATGCAACTCTACAAGGTCTTTGGTGATACGTTCTCATAGCATTAAAGGCATGAAAAATAGAAACCCAAGTAAGTAAAACCAGGCTGTGTGCTAAGATAATCCTGGAGAGGACGTTGGAAGTCATAGAGTTCAAACCCCTTCATTTCAAATACAAGGAAAGTAAGGCACAGGGCACTTAGATGACATGTCCAGGGTCACAGAACAAGTAAGAATTGGAGGCAGGATTTGAACTCCAAGTCCAGTCATCTATTCACTAAGCAATTTGCCTACCTCTACCCAAGATAGTAACCATTCATTTGTCCAACAATGATCCACTGATATCTGTAAAGCATTCTATTCTATTCTCTTCACAGCTCTGATCTCAATAGATACTCATAGACTTATAAGGTCAGACAGGTCAACTATTATTATTTCTATTTGACAGAAGTAGATAACTGAGGCAGAATGGTTAAAAAAAAAAAACAATGTCATGTGGCTGGTTAGTGGAAAGCCCAGTCTAGAATTCCAATTTTCTGATTCCAAGCCCAGGGATGTCCACCTCCTATTTTGAATCTTTATGGGAGGAGTCATAATGGCCTATCATCCTTAGAAATTCTACCCAATAACTTGGCTTTGTGGGAATATTCTACCCTTTCCAGTTAAGACTATACAACTCATGTCCTTCTTCCCATCATGTTTCAGTCATTTCATATACATATTACACACACACACACACACACACACACACACACACACACACACTCTCTCTCTCTCTCTCTCTCTCTTTACCATTTGACATGACTACTGTGTTTAGACAAGTAACAGAACTAAAAAGGCAATACTGAAAAGAAATGAACTTTCAAAAACAGAGATAAAAGACCACGTAAATCAATTATAAAACTTACTTTGCCAAATGGTTCATGAGTAACTGCAACATCTGCCGGTTTTTTTCAGGGAGCCGATGAACTAGGGCATGGATTTCTGAGACTCGAGACTCCTGATTCTCCAGTTCTGAAACAGAAAGGTGTAAAAACATCAATGTCGGGGGTGGAGCCAGGATGGCGGAGTAGAAATAGCACGTCCAAGCCACTCTCCCCCCAAACTACCTCAAAACTACGTAAAAGGGGACTCTGAACAACTTCTGGAGCCCCAGCACCCACAGAACGACACAGAGAAGCTAATCTCCCACTGAGGACAGCCGAGCAGCCCTGCAGGAAGGACCAGTGCTGGCCGGTAGCGCAGAGCACAGTGCGCGGGGAGCTGAGCACAGGTCCACCTGAGTCACGGTTTTAGCCCCAGGGCAGCAGGGCCAGCAGCCGGCTGGGGAGACCCCAGAACACCAGCAGCTGTGGAGATTCCAGAATTATCAACATAGAAATGCCTAGGACAAAGTGAGAGGTTAGTGCCCTATGGACTTTGGGACATGCCATTTTGTAGTTTTCAGAGGTAGCTCCAGCTCCTGGCTGCAAACTGTAGGGAGATCCAGCAATCAGTCTTGGGGGGTAATCGCTCTTGCTTTAACCTCCCTGGATCTGGATTGTGATCTGGGGTGGAGGTCGTGGGTGGGTTTCCAACTTGCCAGAAATGGAAGCCCCAGACATTCAGGATGAAAGTTCCCGTCTGGCGCCAGGCCATACTGTGGCAACAAGCCCAAAAGTCAAGTAATTAAGTGGCAACATGCCAAGGCAAAGGAAACAAATTAAAGAGAAAAATGCAACCTCAGACTCCTACTTTGGGGGCAAAGAGGATCGAAGCAAAGAGCAAGAGGAGGGCTGTGAAGTCAGAAGTCCTGCTCCAAAAGCCTCAGGGGAAAACATGAGCAGGTTGCAGGCCATAGAGGACCTTAAGAAGGACTTTAAAAATCAAATAAGAGAAGTGGAGGAAAAATTGGAAAGAGAAATGAGAAGGATGCAGGAAAAGTATGAAATGAG
Source organism: Gymnobelideus leadbeateri (assembly GCA_011680675.1). Lineage (NCBI taxonomy): Eukaryota > Metazoa > Chordata > Mammalia > Diprotodontia > Petauridae > Gymnobelideus > Gymnobelideus leadbeateri. The sequence continues at coordinate 238,617 of WOXC01004041.1, forward strand.
GGTCAACAGCCTGACTGAGGAAAAATAGACTTAAAAAATAGACTAACTCAAATAGCAGAGGAGGCCCAAAAGAGCAATGAGGAGAAGAATGCCTTAAAAAGTCGAATTTGCCAGATGGAAAAAGAATCTCAAAAGCTCACGGAGGAGATTCATTCCTTCAGAGTTAGACTGGAGCAAATGGAAGCTAGTGACTTTATGAGAAATCAAGATACTATTAAACAGATCCAAACAAATGAAAGAATAGAAGGCAATGTGAAATATCTCATGGGAAAAACCACTGACCTGGAAAATAGATCCAGGAGAGACAATTTAAAAATTACTGGACTACCAGAAAGCCATGATCAAAGAAAGAACCAAGAAATCACCCTTCAAGAAATTCTCAAGGAAAACTGCCCTGATGTTTTAGATCCAGAGGGCAAAATAGAGGTTGAAAGAATCCACAGATCACCTCCTGAAAAAGATCCCAAAAAGAAAACTCCCAGGAATATTATAGCCAGGTTCCAGAATCCCCAGATCAAGGAGAAAATACTACAAGCAGCCAGGAAGAAACAATTTCAATATTGTGGAAACACAATCAGAATAGCCCAGGACCTGGCAGCTTCTACACTGAGGGATTGAAGGGCATGGAATATGATATTCCAGAGGGCAAAAGAACTGGGAATGAACCCAAGGGTCACCTACCCAGCAAAACTGAGTATTTTCTTTCAGGGGAAAATATGGTCATTCAGTGGAATAGAGGACTTTCAAGCATTCTTGAGGAAAAAACCAGAGTTGAATAGAAAACTTGACATCCAGACACAAGAAGCAAGAGATGCCTGAGAAGGTAATCAGGGAAAAGAAATCAAAAGGAACTTATCAAAGTTGAACTATTTACATTCCTATATGGAAAAACAATAACCGTGACTGATGAAATCTTTCTCACTATGAAAATAATGGAAGAAGGGTGTATGGTCATATGAATACATATGTGAATGTGTGTATATATGTTTACAGTTATACATGGATAGAGGGCATAGGTTGAATTTTTTGGGAAGGGAGGATACTTAAGGGGTGAAATTATGAGGTGAGAGAGGAAAGTGGCAAGAGGAGATAGGGAGAGACAGGGTAGGGTAAACTATCTCATGTAGAAGAAGCAAGGGGAAGTGGTTGCAAGGGAGGGGAAGAATAGGAAGGCAAAAAGGCAAAACCACATTCTCACTGAATTTGGTTCTGGGAGAGAATGACATACATACTAAATGGGATATCTCAACCTGCAGCAGAATAGGGGGAAGGGGGATGAGAGGAGGGATGATGGATGGGAGGGCATCCTTGGGGGAGGGGAGGTTGGAAGTACCCACTATAGAAGAGGGACAGGATCAAGTAGGGAATGGACCAGGTGGGGGGTGGGATGAGTGGGAGAGAATTATAAGCAGCCTTGTACAATATATCTACTATGGTAATGTTTTGCATAGCTAGACATGTACAACATATACTGAATTACTTATCTTCCCAGAGGGAATGGGTGACAAGAGAGGAAGGAAATGGATCTGAAATTCGAGGTCTTAACATTAAATGTTTCAAATATATATATAAATACTATTATTAATACTCTTTTGCTTGTAATAGGGAGATAAGATGTGCAGGCATTGGGACACAAAGATTCACCTTCCTCTAATGGAAAAGTCGAAGGGGGCATGGGAGAAGGTAGGGGAGAGAGCAGATTGGAGGAAGTGATATCTTGTGGGACTGCTATTCTGGGAGGGTGGGTAGGGGAAAATCAGGGGGGAAAAACAATTGTAACTCAAAATCTGGTGGAAATGAATGATGTAAAACAGAAGTTAATAAAGCATTTGTTTAAAAAAAAAAACACCAATGTCAAACTAGTCTTGGTGACAGAGGGTGATTTGCCCAGGGTCATACAACTGAGTGTCTAGAGTCAGATTTGAACGCAGGGAGATGAGGCTTCCTAACTCCAGGCCTGGCAGGCATTCTGTGCACTATGGCGCCACCTACCTGTCCTAAGGATAGATTCCTGTTACAAAGGTAGGAGAATTGTTTTTATGATTCTCCTGTAAATCAGGAAGGCCCCACAAAATGTAATATGGAGTAACATGATGAATATGAGTCAGGACAGTGAAAAATAATGAAACAAAAAGCAGTAGTCAACTGTACTCACACCTGTACGGGAGAAACCAAGACTAGCCAGCTCACTCACATGGCTAATTAGTTTTAAGGACCCAAGGAACTTTATGCACTAGGTTAAGTGGTAAACAAACTAGCATGAACATTGCGAGGGTGTCATATATCAAAACATCACCTCAACACAACCTTACTGAAGATGTAGGAAGTGTTTGATTATCTTCAAAGCAAGGGAATCAAAGAGCTTGGTATAACCAAGGCAACAGGAAGTAGGAATTCAATTCCCTCCTTGAACCTTGGTTTTAAACCCTGTTCTGCCATTTTTTCTTGGACCTATCAGCGGGTTGTTTTTTTTTCCTATGAAGGATGGGCAATGTTTTGTGGTAGAAAGAATTCTGGACTTCGGAGGGATATGAATTTCAAGCTAGAGTGACTCTAGGGGAAATCATGTAACTTCTCTGTTTCTTAATTTGTAAGAGGATCAAATTGCTCACACTCCCCCCTTCATTGGGTTACACGGAAAGTACTTTTTAAGCATTAAGGCGCTAACAGAGTGAGTTATTACTATTAAACGGGGCAATGTCATTCACTATGCCCTGAGTTACTGGGCTATTTAGAGGTCTGTTAGAATGAATTAGAGAATGGTTGCTTGGAATTCCTCTGAGAAAGGTCCAGCACAATCCCATTTTCACTCCTAATTCATTTCTTCCTATCTACCTGTTCTTTCTTTTCCCTTTCAGGAAATAGTTCACAGAGAATGAGATCTCCCAAGGACTTTTATTTTTTATTTTCCTAGAATGAATACAACAAAGATAGAACAGGAATCCAAATAAAGATATAAAAAGCAACTGTTATTTCATCAGTGTAGGAATTTGACCCACTCACACAAATCACCTCTCTATAACTTCCAGTTCATCAGTTAAATCAATAAGCATTTATTAAGCACTTACTATGTGCTAAGTACTGGGGATAGAAAAAATAGCAAAAGGAGGGGCTCACAATCTAATGGACGATGGCTAATAGGGAAATGTTTTACATGGCTTCACGTGTATAGTGGGAATCATATTGCTTGTCTTCTTAATAGGTAGGGGAGCAGCTGGAGGATGAAGAGCATTAGCAACTCAAAATTTAAAAAATGAATGAAAAGAAACCAAAAAATCAATCGAATGGGGGAGAAAACAAGCAGACATAATGTAAGCTCTTCCTTGAGGGCAGAGTCTATCTTTGTTCTTGAACACAGTGCCTGGCATACAGCAAGTTACTTGTTGGTTGATATGGTAGGGGAATGCTGCCTGACACTCACTCAAAAACTTAAATGACTTGCCCATGGTCACACAGCTACTACGTGAACCCAGGTTTTCCCAACTGTAGCTAAAATTTCATCTGCCTCAAAATAGTGAAACAACAAGACGGTCATTAATGGTAATAACCCTTCTGTGCAAGAAAGAGAATAGGTACCCCTAAAAGCTGGCAAATTAATGAATTTTAAAACCAGACGGCTGTACAAGCTGCTGATGTTGTAACTATGCTGACGATTCAGGCCAGACGTTCATCTGATATAGAATCTTCAGGCTCCCTTACAGACATACCGCTCACTCCCTCCACGCAGCCAGATGCCAGTGTACTAGGAATGGCTTGCACCTAATCCCCATGTACTTTTTATACCAGTAACATGATGCTGGGGACCTGGATGGGACATCCAAAGAATGATCATAAGCTGTGAATGGAAGATCTGATGGAATGAGACCTCTGAAGTTATATAACGGGTGTCATATTTATGGAAAAGCATCCCAGGCTCGATCTGTATAACATGCAGTGTCTGATTCATTCTGTATACTGCTGCTCTGGCTGGAAAAACCAAGTCATTAGAACTTCAACAACTAGAATTTGCCATCAGAGCTTCATTTCTCTTCTCCTGTAGCAATATCTTAGTCTGAATCTGTATACCACAGGCTTGTTAGAATCTACATGGGTATAGTTTAGGGGCAGTGTACCAGGGGATAGAAAATGCAATTTTGAATATTATGTTTTCTTCAAAATTCAAAGGAAAAGTCTCTGCTATTCTACACCTCCTCAAAATTCTAACAAAAATCAAACTTACTTGCTGCTTTGATGAAACTTCTCTGGAACTGGTACATCATGAGTGGCCCAGGGAGCATTCTGGAAAACACAAAAGAGACCAAAAAGATGAATTTTATCACAAAAGAATCAATCCTCACCTAACAACAGCTAAGATGTTGTTTCCATAACATGATCCTTCCTCAAGCAGAAAGAGCCCAGAGAAACAACAGAAACTCAATAGCACTCTCTGACCAGAAGAACCCCTAACATTCCTCTAAGATTCCAGCCACCACATTTTCTCTTTTTTTTTTTTTGGAGGGCAATTGGGGTTAAGTGACTTGTCCAAGGTCACACGGTGTGTGTGTGTGTGTGTGTGTGTGTGTGTGTGTGTGTGTGTGTGTGTGTGTGTGAAGTGTCTGAGGCCTAACTTGAACTCACATCCTCCTGATTCCAGGACTCGTGCTCTATTTACTGCACCACCTAACTACCCCTCTTTTTTTTTTTTTTCAGTAAGTTAATTTATTTATTTTTACTTTACAACATTCAGTTCTGCATGTTTTTGAGTTCCAAATTTTCTCCTGCTCCCTCTCCTCCCTTTCCCCCCAAGACAGCATTCAATTCAATACAGGTTGTACATATACCTTCCCATTAAACATATTTTCATGTTGTAAAGAAGAATTATAACCAATGGAATGAACCACAAGAAAGAAGAAACAAAACAAAAAAGAAAAGAGAGCAAGTAATTTGCTTCGATCTGCATTCAGGCTCTGTAATTCTTTCTCTGGATGTGGATAGTTTTTTCCAGCACGATGACTTCTGGAGTTGTCTTGGAACCTTGTATTGCTGAGAGGAGCCAAGTCTTATCAAAGGTAGTCATCCTTTTCTCTTTGCTTGAAGTGAACTAATACCTAAAACTAAAACTAATAATTTTAATTTTTCTATATGTTCATGACAAGAAAGGAGTGGGTACAGAATTCTAGCACAACTGTTTTCCTGACATGGCCACCAACACAACAGCTCATTCAAATATGTTGCAGAAACAAGACAAATAGCTCGACATTTTTTACTACCTTCATTTAAAACAAGACTGGTTTCTTCCCATCAATTTGGTATCAAGGAAAAGTCAATGAGAAATATGAAAAAGGAGGTTTTTCTAGTAAGAAATACTACGACTAGTAATGATGATGATGATAGCAGTAGCTCCTCACATACATATAAGGTCTACGGTTTACAAAGAATTATCCCCCAACAATCTTGTAAAGAGTACCAGTATCACTATTCTCATTTGACAAATGAAGCCACTGAGGCTTAAAAGATTAAGTGACTTTCCCAGGCCATACAGAGTGAGAAATATCAAGCATGGGATTTGGGTCTAGTTTTTAGTTTTAAGCCTTATTGTATATTTTTTATGTTCTTGCCAAGAATCTATGTTATGCATGGCAGCGAGGAGACACAATAAGCAGAGTATAGGAAGGTTGATCTGAGTTCAAATTTAACTTCAGATACTTCCTTAGCTGTGTGACTTTCTCTGAAAAATGGGGATAGTAACAATATCTACCTCAAAAGACTGTGAGAGGCTCAAGTTGCATATACACCAAACAATCAATTAATAAACGTTAAGTACCTACTATGACCCAAGCACTATATTATGTATTTTATATAATACAAGTAAAAGTGTTTTTGTAAACCTTAAAGCACTACGTAAATAAGAGTTGTTATAATTATTATTGTTCTTATTTTTAGATTTTTCCTTAGATGCCTACACACATGTCTCAGTTTTAAATACTGTCGAGTCATTTCTGTTACCCTATATTTAAGTCTTTCCATCAAACTATGTGTTGTTCTTTCTGGTTCTGATTATATAATATTCTCACTGGCGGATGCTTCTTACTTATATTGGCATTCTCTTGGCTGCTGCCTGTCACACAGGACTTCAAAAAACACCCCACGATGTGCTTTGTAATGCATTAAGAGGCAATACCTTCCCCCACCTCCCTCCCCCAAAAGGAGGACCTTATCAGATCCCATTAGAGATATCATGCTTAGGTCCTAGCACTGCATTTTAAGCACATTACTACACTAGAGTACATGCATAAAAGGGCTAACCAGAATCATTAAGAATCCACGGCACAGGAATCAGAGATGTTAATCTTAGAAAAGGGAGGGCTTGGGATAAGGACATAACAGGTTAGCTTGTGAAAGAGAGATTTGACTTAACCTGCCTGGCCCCAGAACAGAGGACTAGAAGCAATGGCTAAGGGGTATAAAAAGTCAAACTTGGGCTTCATGTAAGGAGCAAACATCCTCACAACGTCATCCAAAATTGGAAAAGACTGCCATAGAAAGTAAGGAGTTTCCCTTCAATGGAAAGCATTAAGCAAAAGTTGGGCAGGAATTTGTAGGGTATTTTGATTATGGGGATACTTTTACAGGCATAAGCTAGACTTGATCAATCAATCAATACACATTTAGTAGGTGCCTATTATCTGCATAAGACAGTCCCTGCCCTCAAAGAGCTTACAGTCTAATGGAGGGAGACAACATGTAAACAAATATATACAAAGTAAACTATATACAAAATATAGAGGAAATAACAAAAGGAAGGCATTGGAATTGCAAGATTTCCTGTAGAAGGTATAGATGTCCCTTCTAACTCTTAAATTATCCATTTCTATGATTTTGTAGGGTACTACAAAAGAAGGAGGAAAAGGAGGAGGAGGGGAAGAGGACACATTCCCCACCCTCAATGAACTTAAGATTCAGAAAAGAATAAGATATACACAAATAAAAACTACAGAAGACCTGAATTCAAATCCCACATCAGACCCTTACTAGCTGGTATGCTTTATCAATGGCTTAATTCTTCCGGGCTTCGATTTCTTCATCTTTAAAATTAGGAGGTTGAAACTAATGGACTCTGAGGACCCTCTGCACTCTAAATCTACAAACCTATGATAAAAGACATAGAAAGGGCTCGCAAACAAGAGTGATCACTGCCAGTTTCTATTCAATTGCTGCCTCTTTTTGCACAAGTCCAGCATATCTTCACTTTGCTTGTCTAGTTATGCTATCCACAGCTGCAGGCCTTTTTCTGCATTTAGAAACCCCACACATGCCAAAATGTATCCTTCCCAACCCTACCATATATTTCACACCCTCCATGAAGGCTTTTTTCACTGAATGGGAAAGAGGTAAATCTGCCACCTACTCTTAACACCAGACTTCAAAGGCTTGGGGAAGAAATATCTCATTTAGTAGAATGATGCCTTCTCTCCATCAGAATGCCAATTTAGATATAACCATATGAAGGCATACTATGAGTAATGCCATCATGTGAGAATAAGCATCAAGGATGTTTTGGTCATTAGAAATGACAAATAAAAAAGGACAGAAGGTCAGGAATAAATTGAGTGACTCCCCCTGGGCATATCATAACAAAGGATTCTTCCATTCCCCTGAAAGGAATCCTAGTGCAATGGATGGAGGCTACATAGGGAGTTGGGAGACAGGTTCCAATGCTGCCTCTGATGTTGTATGAGTGAGAGATCTTGAAAATGAGGATGATAATGCTCACTATCTACTAAACAAAGTAAGGTAATCCTTCTATCAACATTAAAATAGTCTATAAAGGGAAATTATTTCTGAGATTGGTTCAGAGGGACACCCCTTACCACAGTATCTTCTCTCTCTTGAAGTTTCCCTGGACTGTATATTTGGCAACTCCATTCATCGAAGAATAAGTCCACATAATTCAGTACCATTTATTAGGCCATGGCACCAGGGATGTTAAAGCAAAGGTGATACCATGGCTGCTTTTAAAACCAATTCTTAGGCCCAAACACTCTTCATATTTCCAGTAAATAACAGGATGTTTTTAGGTGGATGTCTCTTTAAACTCACATTGCCCCAACATTAGCTTGTTTTTCTTTTAAACCTACCTATCCCTCTAATCTCACCACCCTTATCACCTCCAGAATCAAACATAAAATATAATATTTGAATCATGTAAAGTCAATATAACCTGGTTCCTGCCTACTTTTCCAGCCTTCTCATAATTTATTCTACCTCCCAACCCATACCCTTCAATGCAGCAACCTCCTTGTTGTTTCCCTGGACACAACTATCTCCCAACTTCAGTCATTTTCATCGGTTCATCCCATGCCTGGAATTCTCTTCTTCCTAGATTCCCTTGGCTTCCTTCAGAGCTCATCGTAAGTCCCACCTTCTGCAAGAACTTTTCATAATTTTAGTGTCTTCCCCCTAAAACTATTTCCAATTTAGCTTGTATATACCTTGCTTGTACATAGTTGACTTCATGTCATTTCCCCTGTTGGACTCTGAATTCCTTGAGTTCAGGGACTGGTTTTTGTCTTTCTTTATATCCTCAGCAATTAGCATAGTGCCTAGTAACAGTAGACACTTAATAAATGCTTATGGATTCAACTCCAAAAGTCTGTGCTACCACTCAACAAACATCAGTTAGGGGTCTACTACATGCATTATATTAGGCCGTGGAGATACAAGAATAAATATAAGTCAAGCCCTGCCCTCAAGCAGGGATTTGCCCAGCAATTTCTGCTACTGATTTGACCGAAGAAACTTCATGCATGAAAGAACTGTTTCCAGATCTCAAACAGCCAGCCAGGCAATCTCCATAGGCTGAAAATATTTTTCCTACACGCACAGCAACAGAAGTATGACAAGACCGGAAAGACTCACCGTAAGTAAGTCTTCAGTGCACTAGTAATCGTCTTTATTTCCCACTCTGCACAAATATCCACTTCTGTTTCGGAAGCTGTTTTGGGGTCTAAAAAAAATTAAAGAGAGAAAAATAAATAATTAAAAGTAAAATAAAATAAAATCATTCTCTCCTCTTGAGGTGAGTCTGTCTAACATTTGGTATTTTAATCCTTATCTCTATATTGCCTTCAGAAGTTGAATACATCTCTTGGCCTGACTCAAAGAACAGCTATTTGTCCCCTAGAACAGTTTTCACATAACTCTTTAGTGCACTTATCACGTAATTCTGTGGATCATCTGTGTTTGTGGCTTATCTCATTTCTCAAATACTCAAAGGGATCTAAGTTCTTATCATTGAGTATTCCCCTCCAGTGATTCACATTACTTCCTAGTCTGTGTCTTTTGTCCACATGAAGGCTCTTTTTCAAACATACCTCTGACATCATCAGGATACCAAAGAACATACAGGCTATCTATCAGTCATCCTTCACATTTACCATTTATCCTTACAATCCTTTCTATCACACATGCATGTCTGATGCATTTTTTTTTTTAACTTTTCTAGGTATCTAGGTAGCACAGTAGATAGAACGCTGGGCCTGGAGTTAGAAAGATATGAGTTCAAACCCAACCTCAGATCCTCAATAGCTATGTGATATAGGGCAAGTCACTTAATTTCTTTTTGCCTCAATTTCCTCAAACATAAACTGGCGATAATTACAGCACCTACCTTCCAGGGTTGCTGTCAGTATCAAATGCAAAGTGTTCAGTGCAGTGTCGGGCACACAGCATGCATTTAATAAATGTGTGTTTCCTTTCTAAAGAATTCCCTTTTTGGAATATGGGGCAGCCTGCTCACTTCCACCACAGCAGGTATTTGCTGCCCTCTGGGGAGCCTCAATTCCAGTTCTTTGGAAACTGTTATGGGGCATGACATATAGCCATATAACACAGGAGCAGAAGGGAAACAGAAAAAAAATCCAATCTTCTTAACTAGACCATAAACTCCTTGTGGGTAGGGATCATGTTATACAGTACTTTTCCTTACACTCCCAACGTCTGCTAGTGCCAAGCACGAGGCCCTGCACAGAGAAGACCCTTAATAAATGCTGGTGGTCAAGAGAAATCTGTACAGAGGAACAGCTATGTTGGGTGAAATTCTCTGCTACTCTGATCAAGACAATCATCTAAGATAATTCCAAAGGACCCCTGATGAAAAAATGCTATCTACCTCCAGGAAGAACTGATGAACTCATGTCGAGTGAAGCATACTTTTTTCACTTTATTTTTCTTGAGATATGTGTGTATGTATTTAACTCAATTTCTGCTTTTATTATAAAAGTTGTGTTTATATTTAAACAACAAAGAAAGAAAAAGCATCTATATACTTTTAAAAAATTAATTCAATATGCCTAAATCTATTTTAACTAATTTAAAAATATTATATACAAAAGTCAAGATGCAGGGTAAGGATGAAGGGGGGAGGGAGAAGAAGGGAATCACAAAGAAAAACATTTAGACAATTACTTGTTTATTGTGGGTAAAGCAATAGGAATCCTGGGAGTTACAAGAAATCAAAATCAGTAACAACTTTGCTCTTAACTAATCATTTTCCCTCATATTTGTTTTAATAACGTCTCTGAGTGCTCTCTGTATGACCCCTTTACTGGCCTAGCTGGAGGGGCCTTTAGGGAGGGCCTTGTCCCATTCCTGTTGTTTTGACCATAAGCTTCATAAGAATCTTATGCCTCTTCACATCTATGTTCATAATACTCTGAGTCCCCGAGACCCTGGCTAAAAGAGCTTTCATATCCTTCATAACTTTGCTTAGGATAGGTATCATCATGTGCATATTTTTCGTAAGTCTCTGGTGCAGGGGGTGGAGGAAAAGTATTCTCTGGAGTGTGGCTCAGGCTCCTGGATAAGAGGCTCCCCTTGCTGATGGAGGGGAGGTACCCCATGAACTATGGCACCTCTAGTGATGGTCCCTCTCACCAGAGTACCACGGACTAGGGCTCCCCAGGGAGACCCAATATGTGTACGTTTTCTTTTGATATATGGCTAATATGAAACATGTTTTATATTACTTTACATATATAGTAGATATCATACTGCTAGTCTTCTCAAGGGGCAGGGTAGGAAGAAAATCTGGAACATTTTTTAAATGTTAAAAAATGTAAATGTGATTGGGAAATATTTAATTAAATAAATGAAACATAGTTTTAAAATAGATGTTGGTTATATACTAGGTAAAGTGTAAGAATCTTCAAAAGTCAAGAGACCAACTGCTTCCTAATTGTAAAGTAAAAACTGGATCCCCAGGAAAGGGTGTAGTGTTTCTCAAGGGCCCTGAATATCTTTAGGCAGAACAGAGCCAGCAATCTGCTACTTAGAAAATAACCTAGGCCACAAGAAAGTGAAAACTTCATCCTGTACACCAAGTAGTTAAGAGAATGGATAGATGGGAAAGCACCTACTATGTGCCACACACTGTACTAAGTGCTAGGGATATGATGAAAGGCAAAAGACAGTTCCTATTGTCAAGGAGCTCAGTCTAATGGGGAAGACAACCTACAAATAGTCATGTACAGGATAAATTGGAGATAATCTCAGTGGAAAGGCACCAGATCAGGAAAGTTTTCTTGTAGAAGGTAAGATTTTAGTTGGGACTGGAAGGAAACCTGGGAGGCAGAGGTGAAGATGAGGAAGAGCATTCCAGGCTTGGAGGACCAGTCAGTGAAAATGTGCCAGATGGAAAAATGGAGTGACTTGTAGGATAAAGAACAAGGTGGTGTCACTGCATTGAAGAGGACATGGGAGGGAGTAAAATGTAAGAAAACTTCAAGTGTCAGAGAAAGCCAAGTTTTCAAGGGCTTTGAATGTTAAGAGAGGAATTGTATTTGATCCTAGAGGTGACAGGGCTCTGTTGAAGTTACAGAATGGGGGGCTTGGGGGGTGGTGGATATGATTAGAAGGAAAGAAGTTAGAAATAGATACAATTATTATCATTCAGTTGTTTCAGTCATGTCCATGCATTTGGTGTTTTCTTGGTAAAGATACTGGAGTCACTTGCCATTTTTTTCCCCCAGCTCATTTTACAGATGAGGAAACTGAGGCAAACAGCACTGAGTTACTTTCCCATGGTCACACAGCTAGTAAATGTCTGAGGCCAGATTTGAACTCAGGAAGATGAGTCTTCCTGGTAACACCAAGTTGGGTATTCTATCCACTGTGTGACTTAGCTGCCCAGATATAATTATAGAATTATATGATTTAGAGCTAGAGAGGACCTTATAGTCTAATCCAGGGTGGGAAACTTGTGGTCTCAAGGTCAAAAGGGACCCTCTAGGTCCTCGAGTGTGGCCCTTTGACTGACTCCAAACTTTACAGAACAAAGACTGGATTCAGTGATGCATCATGCAACTTTACTGCAGCCTTGGTTCTGAACACAAAGCCTGCGCACTTTGCACTACACACGTCAGGCCATGCAATGCCAAGGAATACTGCCTAAATGTGAAAAGGGGTCCCTAGCAGCAAAAGTTTAAGAAGCCCTGTTGCTGAATTTCCATCTGAGTGGGGAATGATAGGAAATGTCTAAATTTAATCTAGCTAAAAGGACAACTTCTCTCAGGTGGCCTAAAGGAAAGCTTGATACAAGATCAGCTCATGGATTCTGATGGGACCAGACAACCTCCCTCAGCACCACCAAACTCCCATCTCTCTGGTGACAAACATTTGCTGAGTGCCCTACTACATTGCCAGGCCCTGTGCTAGAAGCTTTATAAAAGGACGATAATGAAAGATTTCTTGCCTTTAAAGAATTTACATTCTGCTAGCAGGAATAGGGGTGGGGACAACAGGACACAGAGAAGCAAACAGAAAATATAGAGTAAATACAAAGAGGCCTCAAGGGAGGGAGAGAGCACTAGTAAGTGAGGAGCATGATGAAAGACCTCCTGTAGAGGGTGGCACCTGGGAATTCTACAAGGCTCAGAGGAGAGGGGAAAACAGTCCACACATGGGGGGACAGTCTATGCAAACACACACAAGCAAGAGATGCACTACAGTGTAGGGGAAACCAAAATAGGCTAGTCCACTTGAAACACAAAGACCATGATGAAGAGTCATGTGCAATTAGTCTAAGAGGAAAAAATGGAAACAGTTTTTGAAGAGTTTTCAAGGGCAGACAGAAAAATGTGTATTTTATCTTCTTGTCTGACCTACAACAAGGACCCCTGGACACGGCCATTCACCCTAGTGGGTGGTCACGTGTTCAAGGCCTTTCCATTTACCCTTCATGTGAAGGTCCTTTTAGGTGTTATCTCTCCCAAGGAGGAGCGTGAACCCTTTACAAGCAGAGATTGTCTCACTTTTTCTACCGCAGAATTTACTTAGTACAGTGTTTGGCACACAGGAAAGCACTTAATACATATGCATGTATGTATGTGTTTCCTTTCATTTCTTCCTCCTGAGCAGGGAAAACCGAGAGAGACCTATGCCATAAAACTTCCTTTGTTCTCCAAAGACAAAACATATCTGGGACTCAACTTCTGCCTAAGAGACAGAACCCTATCTAGGGTCATAGGAAAACAGAGCCCAGAACAAGAAGCCTTTCTTTTCCTCACTATGAAATTTAAAGATGCCACGGCTGGACGGGTCCTAAAACCAGCCATCCTCTGCATCCACAAATTCTATCCTTTGCCATCTTACACTCCTTACAAAATTAATCTTTACTTATTTATGTACCAAAGTGCTTAGTTCAGCCTGTGATTTTCCTTCAAACTACTCACTCCACCCCCTTTCCCTTCCCCACTCCTTCCACCCCCCCCCCCACCGGGTTGTGGAGGGCTGCCAGTCTTGGACTCAAGACAAATCTTACTGTACATTTCTTTGAGGAACAAACTAGCTTCAACTCAAGAAGAGCAAACAACGATAAACAGAACCAGTTGGCAAGTTCTGGAGAGGAGAGTTATTCGTTGAACCACATTTAGCAAAGTAACAATTAGTATCCACTTTAAAAAGGGCTTGCAACCATAGGGATATAGTGTAACATCACAGTCAAGACTCAAATAACAGTCCGGGGAAAAAGGCTTTTTATAGCACTGATGAGGCAAGGCTCCTTCAGGGTTGAAGTACATGCATTTTAATTCATCCTATTTCCAATATACCCCAAACCCAGGCCTCCCAAGCTACCTTCTTTTCAGAGAGAGCTGCCAATTTCCACACCTCCTTGCTGAAGCCCCAGACTTGCGTGTTTGGCTCCCCTGACATTTTGAAGCCTCTAGGAGCAGCTGAATATGCTGTGCTTTGAATAGTAAGGGAGAGAATTTATGGCTTCTCCAGACTAGAAGTTTTTTCTTGCCTCCTCATCATTTTCTCTTGACTAGCTGGTAACAACATTCAACACAGAGGGAGAAGAAAGTCAACATAGAAAAGACGAGACAAGTACCTCCAAACCAATGCGTACATGTACAAACCAATCCATTGATCAACATGTATTTACTAAGTGCCTATTATCTGAAAAGCAAAAAATCTGGTCCCTGGCTTCAAGAAGCTCACTTTTTTTTTTTTGAGCTCACATTCTAATAGGAGAGATAACATGCAAACAATTATGTGTAAACAAAATATACGGAGGCTGAATGGGAGGTAATACTGGGGAAGAAGGCACTGTCAGTATGGGTAGGTGATAGAGCAGATGGCAAGCCCTCTTGTGGGGGAAGGTTCTGAGCTAAAAGAAGCAGGGAAGCCAGAAGGAACAGCATCCTAGACATAGGAGATAATCAGAGAAAAAGGCATGTGGGGACGGGAGACGGAAAGTCATTTGAAAAGAAAGGCAAAAAGGCCAGTGCCACTGGACTATAGAGCACAAAGAGGGGGTAAAGGTGGAAGAACACCGGAAAAGCAGGCGAGGCAAGTTTGTGAAGGGACTTACAAGCAGAGGATTTTATATTAGATCCAAGAGGCACTGGAGTTTACTAAATAGATGGGGTAACACAGTCAGACCTATAGGAATCACTTTGGCATTGAATGGAGACTGGAGCGAGGAGAGGCTTGAGGCAGGGAGACCCACTAGAAATGAAGCACAGTCTGCTCTTCATTGTGAGTTCAGGGTCTGTTAACCCCATCTGTGGATTGGCCAGGGGGCTCCTTTGCTTCTCTCCCAGGAAAACAGAAGCCCCCTGAGGTCAGGGATCTCATATAGGACTCTGCATATAGTAGGCAAATGTTTACTGTTAGAGTCTTTTTTCCCACCACAAATTAAAGAATTGATTTCAGAACTGCAAAGGAACTCAGAAATTTAGCCTAACATGTATCTGAATTTGAATCACTTATTTTAGAAAATCCATGATAAGTAGACTCAGTGATGGTGAAGGCATTACCTCATGAAGTAGTCCATTCTGATTTGGGGTGGGTTTGACTGTTAGGCTTTCTTTATACTGACTCTAATATACTGTGGGTAGCAGCTAGGTGACACAGTAGATGCAGTCAGGAAGACTCAACTTGTTGGTTCAAATCTTAGTCTTAGATGCTCACTAAAGCTGTGTGATCCCGGGCAAGTCACTTAATTCTGTCTGCCTCAGTGTCAAGAAAGGAAAGAGGATGTACACAAGGTATGATGGACAAATGAAATCAATGGGACATGGTTACTGACTATGGGGAGAGTCAAAGGCAGCCCCAAAGCAGTTAAGATCAGGTTTAGGGGGAAGAGTAGAAACTCAATGTGGGGCACGTATATATAGTATTAAGATGCCAGTGAGACCTCTCAATAAAGAAGTCATATAACTAATTAGACATGGGATTATGGAGTTCTTACATAATAAGGACCAGGGATTATCATATTATATCATATCATATTATGTCATATCATATCATATTAGTATATAAAACATATACATATGTAAATATATTGGAGAACAGGGATTATTTCTTTTTTTTTTTTTAATAAAATGCTTTGTACACAGGAGCCACTTAATAGATGCTTGCTGAATGTAAAGACCACAGGTTAAAAGCCAGGATACTATTTACTCCATGCAAAGGTTCCACTGCTCCAGGCAGATCAGCATCCAGAGATATTTCCCCCAGGACCCATACTTGTGTGACAAGAAATGATTTCCTGTTTTGTGTCACCAGTGACTCAGCTTCCTCTTATAATTGTGGAACACCAGAAGTTAACTGAATTTGGGTAGCTGCCCTGATCTCAGTCTACTTCCTGAAAGGCAAAATTTAATTTTCCTTAGTTAAAATCTGGCCTCAGACACTTAGCTGTGTGGCCCTGGGCAAGTCACTTAACTCTGTTTGCTTCTGTTTGTAAAATGAGCTGGAAAAGGAAATGGTAAACCACTCCAGTACCTTTGCCAAGAAAACCCAAAATGGGGTCACAGAGTTAGACATGACTGAAAGAATGACTGCAAAACAAAATTCCTTTTCCATGTAATACTGTGAACAGCAAGGGCAGGGACTCTGCCTTGTATGAACTGTTTATCTCCCGGTAATGTTAATGGCATTTAAAATCTTCCCCATCCATTAATAGGCTTCACAGGGAACCCATAAAGGGAAGCTTGCTTAGGGGAGGCTTACTTGTAGGAAGCCTTTTGCTAATTTCTAATTAGGCACTAAGTCGTGAGGGTTGTGAAGCCTTCTGGTTCTGTGAAGTACTCTGAGTTGCTATTTGGCTTTGGGGGCTCACTTATGACAAGGATCTGGATTTGCTGGTTGAGATTCTGAGTGGCCATATGTTCAGAGCTCCCAACTGCTCAGATGCAAAAGCTCTCTTGATTCAGGGATATATATATATATATAAAACGTATAGTTGATTCAGGTAGTTAGAGCCCTGTCTGTTTCTCTGATTGATTTTTCAAGAACATTCCTTGCCTTCAAGGGGCTTACATTCTGCTGGGCTGGGAAACACTATGTACACAGATAAGTAAACATAAAAATAAATGAAGTGGAAGGTTTGATTTTCCAGTCTGTATATTATTCAAGTCTCCTCCTTTTCCTCCCTCACCCACCACCCTGGATATTTCATAGCAATGGAAAAGGGGGAGAGAAAGAAATGGAGAGGTGAAAGGTAGAACAGAAAGAGCACAGAGATAGAAAAGAGAAGGGGGGAAGAGGGAGAAGGGAATGAAAAGCCCAAACCTGCTCCTTAGCAATAGCTCTGAGAAAGATTTAGAAGGAAAGTAGATAAGAAATAATTTATTCCACTTGTCCGTTTTTGTCTCTCAATCATTTGGATGTGGCTACATAAACAATGCCTAATTATTAAACAGCCTTCATTAGAGAGAACCCTAGTTTCCTCATCTGGAAAAATGAGGGGGTTGGATTAAATGACCAGGAAAGGTTCCTTCCAGTTCTAATTTATGACTTCCTCTATGGACCTCTACTATGCAAAGTTGGTTTTAGTTATTAAAATAGCAAACAACTCACATTTCTAAAGTACTTTAACACTTAGAAAATCCTTTCCCTGTAACCAACCTATGAATAAGAGGGTGTTATTATTCCTATTTTATAGATGAAGGAACTGAGAATCAACAATATGAAACATCCTTTGTCTCTGTTGGAGCTGGATCAGAACCTGAATCTCCTAACTCCTAAGTTTAAAAGTTCTCTGACTAGACCATGTGGACTGATTGATGCTATTTCTTGGAAAAGGGTAGGAAATAAAGGGCAGAGAATAAAAAAGCAAAGACCGAAAGGGTCCCTGGGTGCTATGCTATATGGTGCGGATAGTTTGATTGAAAAGAAATGGAGCAAGAGAAAGCATGTTAATATAAGTTAGTGTTTATAAAGCACTGCATTTCCTGATTCCCGCTAATACCTTCCATGTGTTCTTCATAGCATTAACTTTAGTTTAATCAATGATAAAAGAAAGAAAACACTGGCCTAAGTTGTATACACTTCATGTTAGATGTGTTGTCTAGGCACATACACATAAGGACAGGATAACAGCTGGTTTACAAAATATATTTTCTAGATTGAAAGTTGGCTAGGTCATTTTCCTCTACATCTACAGACAAAGTTTTAAAACTGCCCCCAAGAGAGCCTCTGTTTCTAGGAATTTTTAAGTCTTTCTCCCTCCTTTACACTCTCTAAAGACCACTGACCTCTGTTGCTAGGAAACCAGATCAAAGGTCATTTTTTGGTTTGACACTAGTATGTTAAGAGACCACAATTGTATTTGCTAGGAATTCTACCAGAATCTCCTAAGGACTTACAATGTTTAGTAAGAAACATTTTCATAGCAATCGTCCTTTGTCAGTATCTACTAAGCAATGTCCTCAAGTACATGGATAAAGAAAGGAGACTGGTGGTTCTTACTTAATTAAAACCCATTATGATAATAATAAGAGTAACAAATCGCTAACTCTTTTGAGACTGTCAGATAGTGAACCCAAGTGTGTTCTTAATCAAAATTCTCAAGTAACATCATCAACATTAGAATGTTGAAATGTCCTAGAACAGCATGTGAATAGAATGCTTCCTGAATGGAATGAGCCATATTAAATTAGGTCTCATGAAACAATGCTACATGCTCAAAATGAGTATGGCACTGAGAAGGAAATGTGGTCGAGTGGGCAGAGTAATGGACTTGAGTTCCTATTCAGCCTCCTGTGTGAGCTAAGGCAAGACAACTTGACTTGGCAGATAGGGGATGTAGATGGACACAGTGCTAGGATTATTAGCTCTCATTAACCTTTTGGTACCTTACTTTCCAATCTGTAAAGTGAGGGAGTTGGTTAGACCAGATCAAGAATTTTTGAATCCACATAGATTTTAGGGGGTCCAGGAACTTGGATAGGAAATAAAATCACAACATTATTTTCACTAACCTCTAGTTGAAATTTAGTATTTCCTTCAATTATAAATACAGACAAGAAAAGGACCCTGAGAAGGGCTTCATATGGCCGCCAAACAAACAAACAAACAAATTTAAGAGGTCCTCAACTAGATAACTTTTACGGTTCCTTCATCAGCAACAAGGATAGAAAAAGAGAGCACTCCCCTCCATGTTCCCTCCTCATAAACGAAGCTGAGAATTCTGGGAGAATGTCACACATAAGGATTAAACCATTTGGCTTGAAACATCAAGTTAGTATGGCAGTAAAAATCTGAGATTCTGGTCCTCTGATCTTCCCCGTTGGGGGGGGATACCCACGGACAAGCTGAAAGATCCACCCCTTAGGCTCTGGTGATCCAAGTGAATCTTGGTTAATCCTCACCTGGGATTATGATCTGGGATGTGCTGCCTAGAGCTACAGAAAATGAAAAAAAAAAAAAAGACCTGGCAAATGAGGGAACTTAGCTGTCAGCTCGGCACAGCTGTCCTCATGAT
This sequence comes from Gymnobelideus leadbeateri, assembly GCA_011680675.1. Classification (NCBI taxonomy): domain Eukaryota; kingdom Metazoa; phylum Chordata; class Mammalia; order Diprotodontia; family Petauridae; genus Gymnobelideus; species Gymnobelideus leadbeateri. Next base: position 257,869 of record WOXC01004041.1, read on the forward strand.
GTTCTGCTGCTTGAATATTCACACACTGGGTTCACTAGGGGTTTTCCAGCTGGTTATTGCTTATTCCTCATAACAATTCATAGAAGCAGGTTATTACATTAATCATCCTGAGGAAGACAGTAGACAAATGGCTGGTTTGAGAGCCAACCAGAGTATCAGTGATAAAAACCAGGTTCCTTCACACCTGTTCTGTTTAGTCCAATGACTTAAGCTGCCCTTCATTGAAATACGTCATGGGACTGATGAAAATGCCAAATTTCCTCACCCCTGCATAAGAGTCCTAACTAAGGCTTAGATATCTCTGTCTTTTAAAATTTCTCCAATCTGATCTAAAATATTCAAATTTCAAGAGAGGCTCTAAGATAAATGAATGGTTACGGTTTAAACATCAATTTCACTGAAGATTAATCATAGAACAGGATTCTGCATGGAAGAAGACTTTTGAAATGAACAAATATTGGTATGATATCCATAAGACCAACCACTAATTCCTCAATAAATAAATGGTCAGAGGATATAAACAAACATTTCTTAAAAGAAGAATTGCAAGCTACTAACAACCAAGTGAAAAAATACTCCAGATCATTAATAATAAGAGAAATGCAAATCAAAAGAAACTCACACTCAGCAAACTGGCCAAGAGGACAAACGATGGGAATCGTTGGTTAATGTTAGAAGGGCTATGGAAAGATAAGTACACTAATGCACTGTTGGTGGAGCTTAAAAAATGGTCCAAACATTTTGGAAACCAATTTGTAAATACATGATGAAAGTGAATAAAATGTCCACATCCATTGACCCAAAGATCCCACTGTGAGACATATTCCACAAGACGGCCAATGATTTTTTTTAAAAGCCCCATATATACTAAACTTTTTTTTTTTTGGGTAATAGCAAAGAACTGGAAAACAAGGTAGATGCCCATTAACTGGGGAATGACTAAACAAGTTATGGTATGTGAATGTAACAGAATACTAATGCGCTGTAGTAGAATTGATGTAATAAACATGAAAACAATATATACAATGACAATAAAGTAAACTGAAGCTCAGTATTAACAAATGAAACTTAAGTCTCTGAAATTATAACTAACCTTACTTATAGGAAAGTACCTCCTCCCTTTTCTTTCCAGAGGAGAATGTCAGGCCTTTTCAATGTGTTAGTTTTGCTGAAGTAGTTTTTTCCCCCTTTTTTATTTTTAGTTATAAGGGATAGCTCTCTGGGAGGGTACGGGGGGATTCACTGGGAAAGGGAAGTGATATTAACAACAAAAATTATCAATAAAACCTTACTTTAAAAAGAGGGAGGTAAGGAGGTAGGGTAGAGAAGAGGCAGATTTAGCCCAATGTGAGAGACACACTAAAAAAAAAATTATTTCCTCCCCAGCCCCCAAGTAAAGCTGTTTTCTTTGAAGTAACTGAGTCTGACATGAGTGGTGGCCCTGCCTAGAGCACCAAGCTGGGACCATGAGCAGCAGCCCCATCTATAAAAGTGCCCCTATAAAGTGCTTATAGTGACAAATATCACAGTCACCAATCTCGGAAATCTGATCTGTTTGCCATTTAAATCTATGTTATTCACTGGTGCTGGCTGCATTCGTGTCTAAAAATACAGGAAATCTGCAGCCTAAGCACATTTGGCCCGTTAGCTCATGGGGTTCTGATTTGAATACTGAACATGTGGAGGGGAACGAAGGTTTTGTTTGGATATCTGCTATCCATACGGGGCGGAGGAGGAGGGAAGAAGGAAGTGTAGGTTGAGTTCTGCTGCTTACACTATAGAGAAAGAGTATGAATTTGTGGCTAGGAGACTGGGTCAGAAGGATGATTATCCATTGAAGTAAACTCAGTTTTCCAGGATGGATTCTCACCAGCAAAGGAACAGCAAGGTTATGTAATTAGAATCATCCCCTTTCTCCACTCACAAAAGCTCTAATCACATCTTGCCTGAATTGCTGCAATGGCCCCATAATTACAAACTCCGCCCCTTGAGTCTCTCCTCTCTCCTCTGCCAGAGTGATATTCCAAAAATGTAAGTCTGGGCATGTCACTGCCCTGCTCAAGAAGCATCAATGGCTCCCTGTTACTTCTAGGATCAAATATTAACCAGACTGCTTAGTATTTAAAGCCCTTCATCACCTGGTTCCTTCCTATATTATTAAACATTATTACTCTGTCGTCCACATCACATTTCCAATCTCTGCCTTTAGGTTTTCTCCCATGCTTAGATCCTCTCCCTCCTTATTTCTCCTCTTAGAATCCATAGCCTCCTTCAAAACTCAGTTCAAGTTCTACTTCCTGTATGGAATGAAGTCTTTCCTGGCCATTCCACCCCCAAGGTGCTAGCTCCCCTCCCTACCAAAAAGATCTATTCTGTATCTACTTATATGAGCACCTTTGTTTTCCAAGATAAAAGAAAAGTTCCTTGAGGACAGGGATTGATTCATTTTGTCTTTGTATCCCCAGCACTAAGCATAGTTCTCGGGACATGGCAGACATTTAATAAATGCTTGCTGATTAATTTATTGCATCGATCCCCTTCCTGAAGCACCAGACTGTGGAATCAATAAATACCTGACCCACTTCATAGATAGCAGGAGTTACAGACTATTAAAGACAAAGTAGGGAGGGGCCATATGGGATATGGATCCCAAGGTAAGGCAAGAGGCCAAAGGCAGCTGTCTTCCACCAGTAAGGGTGTGGTACTCCTGGTCTATGTCCCCAGGCTCTAATGTGGGAGAGAAAAAGGAATCCACGCTCTGGCATGTTTTTAAAGTTTGTAACAGAAATTATGGCAAGGCCAGCTATGAATAACCAGAGATATTCATAGTCAAAGTCTTTTCCAGCTATCAAGGGGAGAGCCAGGGTAGGACAGGAACCTGACACCATTTTATTTCTTTTTATTTTTTGCTTACATCCCTCTAAGCCCTGATTTTCAATCAATATATACTGCATCCAGAAAGGCTGGGTTCTTCCCCTCTTTCCCTTACTTTTCCAAAACAACCCTACCAGCCACTTCTGCTCAGAGCCAGCGGCTATGGCACTCACCCATCAAAACACTCAGCAACTTCTGGACTCTGGAGTTGACGCCAACAATTCTGTAGAGTCCTTGCTCATTGATCCCTGGGAAAAGAAAAAGACTCTGATTTAATTAGAGGACCATCAATGCACAAATAAGGCTAATGCAACCTAATGCATTTCTTTCATTTCCTCAGCCTTCCTAATAACTGCTCTAATTAAAGCATCTTGTCACTCAGACCTGCTGCTGGGGAAGGGATGGATGGGATTTGGTACAGCTGTCTAGAATTTCATGGATGGACTACATACACAACCTTAGTGTTAGTCTGGTAATCAGAGGGGAAAGAAATCTCTAACCTCCCCTGCCAGAGGCAGCATCTGTACAGGCTGAAAGATGCCAGTAATAATGGAATTATACATGTATATTTTTTACATAAATATATGAGTGCACACACATATCTTTATGTGTATATTATAAATAAATGAATAAACAAATAAATAAATAAATATGCACATACATATATGTTTGTGTATGTGTGGCCAACAACAGAATTAAGTAACAAAGATGTACATTTGAGATTTTTATGATGCCATTTTGCAATACCAGAATATGAAATACTGATCTTTTTAGCAGGGCAAAAAAATAGCCACAATCCTATCTGATAGAGGAAGCTAATTCAAACCAAGAGTTCATGGTGCCTTTCTACTCTCTGCTCACTCTGTCTGTCCATCTATCTATCTGACACTTCTTAGCAACAAATTACTATGCAAGAGCCACTGGAAGATATGCTATGACCAAATAAGACAGAGTCTTGGAAGATGCAAGTATCAAGACATGAATTTGCTTTGTTTTCAGTTAGCAATTTACAGGGGGAAAGGACTGTCCAAGGCCTCTGGGTACCTATATGGGTAAAAGGGGGTGATCCGTAGCTCCAATAGGGCTTAGAATCCAATCCATTTAACCTTTTAGAAAAGACAAATCTAAAGCTTAGACACAATGAGCAACTCGGGGCACAGAAAGAGTGATAGCCACTGAATTCTGTGACACTGTTTTGTAGGGCTATATCCCTGAGACAATCAATTAATGATCATTAATGAAGATCCTACCAGGTACCAGACACTGGGCTGCCCTACTGAAGACACAAACAGAAAGGAATCACCCACTTGACCATCCTAAGAAGTCCAATTTCTTACGTGACTGTAGGAAATCATAGCTCCTACCTAAACATTATAGATTCTGGGTTGATAGCTTTCATTAGCAATTATTTTTGTAATTTTGGATAAATTGTTTTTTGCTCTGCAAAACTCTCTTATTTTTATAGAATTTATTTTGTCATCACTCATTTAAAATATAATAACTTTCTCAACTCTAGGACTGTGATAATATTCCCTTTTCTTGCAATTTGTATTGTGTATAAACGTGAACGTGTGTATGTGTTATATACATACATACATATTACATATATGCTGTTGAGTATTGGTTTAATCCTTTTTAACCAGCTATCAAATTTTTCCAACAATGTGTATTGAAGTCAAAATTCATTTCTATACTGTTTTATAATTTTGGATGTATACAATATTCATCCATTAGATGCCTTTGACTGTAATTTTGGATTTTTATTCCACTTCATTGATCTATTTTTTTATTTTTAAAAATTCAGTACTAGAGCGTTTAGAATTAACACTTCCCCAAATAATCTGAGATTTGAAAGTTAACTCTTCTATCCTCTTTCTGCTTGATGATCTCACTCATTTGTTTTTTTTCACGTACCAGAGACAGTTAGGGTATAGTGAACAGAGGGCTGGACCTGGAGTCAGGAAGACCCAAGTTCAAATATGACCTCAGATACTTACTAGCTTTGTGACTTTGAGCAAGTAATTTAACTTATCTGCCTCAGTTTCCTCAACTGTAAAATAAAACATTAATAGCACTTACTTTGAAGAATATCAGCTCAAATTATAGAGTAATTCTCTCAAAACAGTTTCAGAGTTGGTAGTTTTTACAAAGGCTTCACAATAACTCCATAGCTTAACTCTTTTATTAAATTTTACATTATAAATGGTATTTCTTTTTTTAAATGTTTCTCCTTGTTTCTGTTAGTAATGTATAAAAATGCGGTTTCCCCCCTGGGTTTCTTTTCTTTTTTTTTTTTGCTTTTTGGAGGGGGGAAGGGAGGGCAATTGGGGTTAAGTGACTTGCCCAAAGTCACACAGCTAGTAAGTGTTAAGCATCTGAGGTTGGCTTTGAATTCAGGTCCCCCTGACTCCAAGGCCAGTGCTCTATTCACTATGCCTCCTAGCTGTCCCCCTTCCCCCCTGCCCTGGGTTTATCTTAACAAAGTAAGGATTAGGAATGCTAAAGTGATTTCTTTCTTTATTTCTTTCAGTGGAAGATTTTGAATCAATATGTCATCATGTCATTTGGTAAAAGAGACATTTTAAGCTTATCTTTGCCAATGTTCATTTCCTTAATTACAATATTCTTACTGTCGTAACTAGTACTCCAAAATTATGTCAAATAATTTGGGTAATAGTGAATTACTATGTAAGGGTAATAATAAGGGTAAAATTGAAGAGCCCAACCTCCTTATCTCTTGGCTCTGCTTCAGAACTTCCAGACTTTTCCACCTCCCTGCCAATGGTCTCCTTATCCTGGACACCTTTCCAGCTCTAATGCCCCCTTCTTCAATTGGTGGATTCTGGTCGAAAATCAATGTTTAAGGAATGTTTGCCAGCCCTGATCATTTCTCAACCAAGTCAGATTTTACCGGAAATGTGCACCACACTTTCCCCAATCCTTGTTTTCCAGTTTCCTACTACGTGTTGCCTTCCTTCATTAAAATGTAAGCTCTCTGAAGGTGAAGACTGTCTTTCTTCTACCTTTTATTTATATTCTAAGCACTTCTAGCACATAATAAAAATCAATTTTTTCTTTCAAAATCAATCTTTCATCTTTCTTCTTTCCTTTCATTTCTTTTATCTATGGTGACTTTGCACAGTCCTCCCTCGTTTAAAACCAACTCACTTGCAAGTCATGGCACCATCTTCCTGATGTCATAGTCCTCTTTGAAAAAGAAAGACAAACCACACAACCTATGGAGGTAGTACATTATGAAGTTAGAAGACTGGAGTGCAAATCCTACCTCTGGGCCTCCACAATATTGTGCTATCAAATAATTCTCACTTGGGATGTGTAAGATAGAGCCACAAAAAATGGTATACAATGGTATACCAAGGAGTGAGTAACTAGACACTTAGCCATTCATTCAAACCAGTCCAATAATCAAAAGACTGTTCAATGGCCTTTGTTACTTATATTCTAGCTCAAAATGCAGAGAGAACAAGATCTTACAGGTTAATGATAATTTTGACTATAATACACAGAGAAGACATGTTCAGAAAAGCCAGTGGATGAGAAAAACCGAATGACTTCATTCTCCAATCTTTCTCTTCTAATATAGAGTACATCAGGTCTCTCTATATCAAGGGTGCTTAAGCCGAGGTCCATGAACTACAATGTTAGTATTTTCTTAGCTGTGTTTGAATATAACTGATTTCCTTTCTTAACTCTGTGAATTTTATTTTTTTAATTAATCTTTTATTTATTTTTAGTTTTCAACATTCATTTCCACAAGACTGAGTTATAAAAATTTTTCCCCATATTTCCCCTACCCCCCACCCCAAGATAGCAAAACTACTGAATATACCTTCCCCTGACCTGCTCTTTCTTATATCCTCCCCCATACCCCATCTAGCTTTCTAGTGGGGCAATATGGATTTCTATACCTAAAAAAAATTTTTTTTTAACATTTGTTTTTAAAACTTTGATTTCTAGATTCTTTCCCTTCTTCTTTCCTTACCCACCCTCACAGGGAAGATAATCAATTCAATATATGTTGTACACTGTTTCCATAGTTGATATACTGTGAAAGACTAACTATATTTCCCTCCATCCTATCCTGCCCCCCCACTTATTCTGTTTTCAACTTTGACCCTGTCCCTTTTCAAAAGTGTATGCTTCTAACTGCCCTCTCCAATATGCCCTCCCTTCTATCATCCCCTTCCCCCTACTTTTCTGTATGGGAAGATACCCAAATGAGTGTATATATCATTCCCTCCTTAAGCCAAATTCAATGAGAGTAAGATTGACCCATACCCTTTCACCTTCTTGGTCTTCCCCTCCATTGTAACTGTTTTCTCTTGCCTCTTTTATATGAGATAATTTATCCTATTCTGTCTCTCCCTTTCTCCTTCTCTCATTATATTCCTCTCTCACCTCTTAATTTTATTTTTTAGATATCATCCCTTCCTATTCAACTGCTCCTGTGCCTTCTGTTTATGTATACATGTATACACATAAACACATTCACATATGTATTTATACACACATACACCCTCCTATACATACATAATGTATGTATACATACACACACACACATATATATACACATACACACACACACACATATATTTCCTTCAACTATCCTCATACTGAGAAAAGTCTTATGAGTTACAATTATTGTTTTTCTATGTAGGAATGTAAATAGTTCATCTTTTAAGAAGTTCCTTATTATTTTTTTTTCCTGTTTATCTTCTCATGCTTCTCTTGCTTCTTGTATTTTGAAGTCAAATTTTCTGTTCAGCTCTGTTTTTTTCATCAAGAGTGCTTGAAAGTCCTCTATTTCACTGAATAACCATATTTCCCCCTGAAGCATGATACTCAGTTTTGCTGGGTAGGTGATTTTTGGTTGTAATCCTAGTCCTTTGACTTCTGGAATATAATATTCCAAGCCCTTTGATCCTTTAGTGTAGAAGCTGCTAGATGTTCTGTTATCCTGACTGTGTTTCCACAATACTCAATTGTTTCTTGTTTCTTCCTGGCTGCTTGCAATATTTTCTCCTTGATCTGGGAACTCCAGAATTTGACTAGAATATTCTTAGGAGTTTTCTTTTGGGGATCTTTCCCAAGGGGCGATTGGTAGATTCTTTCCATTTCTATATTGTCCTCTGGTTCTAGATTATCAGCGCAGTTTTCCTTGAGAATTTCTTGAAGGATAATTTCTAGGTTCTTTTTTTGATCTTGGCTTTCACGTAGTCCAATAATTTTAAAATAATCTATCCTGGATTTATTTTCCAGGTCAGTGGTTTTTCCAATGAAATACTTCACATTGCCTTCTATTTTTTTTTGGATCTGTTTTATAGTATCTTGATTTCTCATAAAGTCACTATCTTCCATTTGCTCCAGTCTAATTCTTTTTTTTTTTTTTGCCTGGACATCTTACGAAACATTTAATTTTAAAACTTCAATTTTCAGATCCATTCCCTTTCTCCTTTGTCACTCACTCCCTCTGAGAAGATAAGCAATTCAGTATGTGTTGTACATGTATATCTATGCAAAACATTACCATAGTAGATATATTGTAAAAGACTACTTATATTTCCCTCCCACCTGGTCCATTCCCTACTTTGATCCTGTCCCTCTTTGATAGTGGGTACTTCTAACCTCCCCTCTCCCCAGAATGCCCTCCCCTCCATCATTCCCCCTCTCATCCCCCTTTCCCATACTCAGGAGAGTGAGTGAGGGTAAGATATTCCATTTAGTATGTATGTGATTCTCTCCTTGAGCCAACTTCAATGAGAATATGCTTTTGCCTTTTTGCCTTCCTGTTCTTCCCCTCCCCTGCAACTACTTCCCCTTGCCTCTTCTACATGAGATAGTTTGCCCTACCCTGTCTCTCTCCATCTCCTCTTGCCACTTTCCTCTCTCACCTCTTGACTTCACCCCTTAAGAATCATCCCTTCCTTGGGGCAGCTAGGTGGTGCAGCGAGCAGAGAAGCAGCCCGGGAGCCAGAAGGACCCGAACTCGGATCTGGCCCCAGACACCCAACACACAAAAACCCAGCCATGTGAATCTGGGCAAGTCACCCAACCCCAATTGCCCTCCAAAAAAAAAATAATCATCCCTTCCCATCAAATTCAACCTCTGCCCTCTATCCATGTATACCTGTGAACATATGCCATGTACCCTTCTTCAATTATTTTCATAATGAGAAAGGTTTCATCAAACACAGTTATTGTTTTTCCATGTAGGACTGTAAATAGTCCAACTTTGATAAGTTCCTTTTGATTTCTTTCCCTTGATTACCTTCTCAAGCATCTCTTGCTTCTTGTGTCTGAATGTCAAATTTTCTATTCAACTCTGGTTTTTTCATCAAGAATGCTTGAAAGTCCTCTATTCCACTGAATGACCATATTTTCCCCTGAAACAAAATACTCAGTTTTGCTGGGTAGGTGACCTTTGGGTTCATTCCCAGCTCTTTTGCCCTCTGGAATATCATATTCCATGCCCTTTGATCCCTCAGTGTAGAAGCTGCCAGGTCCTGTGCTATTCTGATTGTGTTTCCACAATATTGAAATTGTTTCTTCCTAGCTGCTTGTAGTATTTTCTCCTTGATCTGGGGATTCTGGAACCTGGCTATAATATTCCTGGGAGTTTTCTTTTGGGGGTCTTTTTCAGGAGGTGATCGGTGGATTCTTTCAACCTCTATTTTGCCCTCTGGATCTAAAACATCAGGGCAGTTTTCCTTGAGAATTTCTTGAAGGGTGATTTCTAGGTTCTTTCCTTGATCATGGCTTTCAGGTAGTCCAATAATTTTTAAATTGTCTCTCCTGGATCTATTTTCCAGGTCAGTGGTTTTTCCCATGAGATATTTCACATTGCCTTCTAATCTTTCATTTGTTTGGATCTGCTTAACAGCATCTTGATTTCTCATAAAGTCACTAGCTTCCATTTGCTCCAGTCTAACTCTGAAGGAATGAATCTCCTCAGTGAACTTTTGAGATTCTTTTTCCATCTGGCAAATTCGACTTTTTAAGGCATTCTTCTCCTCATTGCCCTTTTGGGCCTCCTTTGCCATTTGAGTTAGTCTATTTTTTAAGGTGTTGTTTTCCTCAGTCAGGCGATTAACCCCCAGACTGACTGCTGGATCTTCCTACAGTTCACAGACCAGGAGCTAGAGCCACAACTGACGCTGCAAAATGGCTTCTGTGCAGCTGTTTCTTGTGCAGCTTTTTTGCCTCCAAGGGGAGGAAGCCACGTGTTCCCCAAATACTGGTCCCAAAGTCCATAGGGCACTAACCTCTCATTTTGTCTTAGGCATATCTCTGCTGATAATTCTGGAATCGCCACAATTGCTGGTGTTCTGGGGTTCCACCAGCTGGCTGAAGGCCCGGCCGCGCTCTCAGAGTGCTGCGCTGGCCGCTCTCTGCAGGGCTGCTGGGCTGTCCTCAGCAGGAGGTTAGCTTCTCTGTGCTGTTCTGTGGGGGCTGTGGCTCCAGAAGTTGTTCGGAGCTCCCTTTCACATTGTTTGGAATTTGTGTGGGGCAGAGCACATTGGAAATGCTGTTTCTACTCTGCCATCTTGGCTCCGCCCCCAGGAATACCTCCAGTCTAATTCTGAAGGAATTATTCTTTTCAGTGATCTTTTGAAATTCTTTTTCCATCTGGCAAATTCTTCTCCTCTTTGGCTTTTTGGGCCTCTTTTACCATTTGAGTTAGTCATTTTTTAAGGTGTTATTTTCTTAAGTTTTTTGGGGGGGGTCTCCTTTAGCAGACTGTTGACTCATTTTTCATGATTTTCTTCCATCATTCTAATTTCTCTTCCCAATTTTCCCCCATTTCTCTTACTTGATTTTCAAATCCTTCTTGAGCTCCTCCATGGCCTGTAACCAATTCGTATTTTTTCTTGGAAGCTTTTGATGCAGGAGTTTTGACTTTGTTGTCTTCTTCTGGTTCCATACTTTGATCCTTTTTGTCCCCCCAAAAAGAATTCTATGGTATTACTGTGCTCTCTGTTTGCTCATCTTGCTAGCCAATTACTTGACTTTCGAGCTCTTTGCCAAGGTAGAACCCTACTTCCAGAGTGGAGAGACCTGTGTCCCAAATTGCTGGCATTTTCACAGTTGCCAGAGTTACAAGGAGGGCACCCCCCTCTATAGCCACCACAAGCTCTGGCTCACTGGTTTTTCTCATACCAGGACTATCACCCAAGACTGCGACCCAGATCCAAGCAAGTCAAAGCAAGAGTGGTTGCCCCCTGAATGGTGGCTTGGTCCCCCTATGATCTACAGGCCAGGAGCCCAGGAATCAGCCCATGTGGCAGTAGCTGCAGCCGCCTTGTCGCCACCACCTCTCATGCTGGGGACATGGGCCAGACTGCCCTCTTCTGTCACCAGGTTCCAATAGATTTCCCTACTGACTTTTTACTTTCTCTTTGGTGTTTATGGGTCGAGAAGTCTGAAAACCACCAGAGCTGCTGGTGATTCACTCTCCTCAAGTCTGTTCTGGCTTGCCTGTGCTGCTGGTTGGGGCCGCCCTAGGTCTGGGCCCACGCAGCTCACAGGGGACTACGATTGGCTCCCAGTCCAGTGTGAAAGACCCTTTCTGGAAGTCTGCCAGGCTGCCTTCAATGGGAGATTTGTTTCTCTCTGTCACTTTGTGGGTTTTATAGCTCCAAAATTTGTTTAGAGTCATATTTTACAGGTATTGGAAGTGGTTGGTGTGGGAGTTTAACAAGTTCCTGCTTTTACTCTACCATCTTAGCTACACCCCGCTATGAATTTTATTTTATGTAGTAAGAATGTCATTCTGAGAAGGGGCCCTCTTTTTGTATCCCCAGTGCTTAGCACAGTGGCATATAATAGGTACTTAATAAATATTTATTGATTGACTGATGTAGAGAACCTGCTTTCATGAGTGATAGTGATGGTCCCCTGCCATGGTCAGTATTATTGTGTTCGGGTCTGGGTGTCACATTTTAAGAGCATGCATAAGTGATGGGAAATGATGTTGAAATGAACTTCTTAATTATAAGTGTCCCAGAATGGAATGGGCTTCCTTGGGAAGTAATCGGTTACCTCATGTGGAAGTGATCAAGACAAAGATGGAGGACCCCTTTTGGGGTGGAGAGGAATGAGGGGGAAGCTCTGGTCATGTTGGACTAGATGGACTCTGAGATCCCATGATAGACACACTGATTGTGGTATTCTGGCAATTAACAAATTGCTTAAAATTGGGAAACAGTAGGTAGCAGATAATAGGCTACAAACAACTGTGCAACCTTCACAGAGAACAATACCATCTCTTGAGCTCCTTTACCTCTGGTTTCCACAGCATGGATGCACTTCCTGATTATGCTGAAGCCAATGGTGTCCAACTGTGCAGCTGAAAAAGAAAGGGGGAAGATTTTTTTTTAAAAGCAGCCATTGGAACCAACATCCTAGTAAAATTTCTGCTAATTTCCTATTAGACTATAGTCTCCTGGAAGGGCAGGATAGTTTTTTGCCTTTCTTTGTCTTTCCAGGGCTTAGCCCAGTGTCTGGCATATAGCTGGAGCTTAATAAATGCTAGCTTACTGACTATTCAAAAAGAAAACATACTTACCTTCCCAATAAAGAGATGGGAAGTAACTAGGCACTCATCAAATATGCTTTCAACTTGGGAGGTCCCTTTTACTCACTTTCAATAATTCAGTATAATTTATTAAAAATCCATGGTGAAATTCTTTGTTATAATGGATGACTCTTTGAGACAGAGGAAGGGGAAAGAAAAAGAGGGAAATCTAGGTGATATTAAAAACAAAGCCAAGATGGTGGGGTAAAGGTAAGGACTCACTTGAGCTCTCCCAAATTACTGTCCAAACAACTTTAAATAATGCTTCAAAATGAAGTCTGGATTTGGTAGAACCAACAAAAGCACAGGTTGAAACAATTTTCCAAACAAATAAAACACAGAAAGCCTGAAGGGAAGGGAAGAGTAGGGCACAGGACAGCACAGATCATCCCCAATAAGGCAGTAGCAGGCCTTGGGGACTACTGAACCTACAGCTGCGGCTTCTTGAGTTCTTAACCCAGACGGGTTATCGATAGGTGTCTGGACAACAGATCAGGAGATTGCAGGCTACCTTTAGTACCAGTGGGTAGAGGATTCTATTGCATTGCCAATATACAGTTCTTGTTCACAATCTCAAGGTAAAGAGGAGCACTAGGACATTAAGCTACAGTGAAGCAGAGATCATGGTCACTGTTCCAGGGTGGAAAAAAGTGCTGCTGGTCACTCACATACCAGAGCACACTCCAGGAGAGCAGTGACCACACCTCTCCTAAGATCATATCACCTTGGAAAAACTAAAAACTTGTGGACCCCCAAAACTAGTTCTGAAAATAGCTACACAAACAGAACAAAACAAAAACCCTGAAGCTTGGAATAGTGGCCCCTCCACCTCAAGAGCAGAGCCCAACTTTAACATAATGTTAAGAGCCAATAAATAGGCTGGAAAAATAAGCAAACAACAAAAAAGAACCTGACCACAGAAAGACCTAATCACAGAAAGTTATTATGGTGACAGGGAAGATCAAAATAAACCCAGAAAAACACAACAAATTTAAAACTACTACATCCAAATGCTCAAAGAAAAATGTGAATTGGTCTCAGGCCAAAAAAAGAAGAAAAAAAATTCCTGGAAGAGCTCAAAGGGGATTTTAAAAATCAAGTAAGAGAGGTAGAAGAAAAATAAATGAGAGTAATGCAAGAAAAACATGAAAAGAGAGTCAACAGCTTAGTAAAGGAGGCACACACACACACACACACACACACACACAAAAACCCACTGAAGAAAATAATTATCTTAAGAAACAGAATAGGCCAAATAGTAAAAGAGGCACAAAAATCCGCTAAAGAGAACTCCTCAAAAAACAGACTTGGCTAAATGGAAAAGAACATACAAAAGCTCACTGAAGAAAATAATTTCTTAAATTGGGAAAAGGGAAACTAATGACTCCATGAGACATAAATAAATAATAAAACTGAAAGAATGAAAAAATAAAAGAAAATGTGAAATATCTCATTGGAAAAACAACTGGCCTGAAAAACAGATCCTGGAGAGATAATTTAAGAATTATCAGATTACCTGAAAAAGAGTCTGGACAACATCTTTCAAGAAATTATTAAGGAAAACTGTCCTGATATCCTAGAACCAGAGGATAAAATAGAAATGGAAAGAATCCACTGATCACCTCTTAAAAGAGCTACAAAAATGTAAACTCCAAGGAATATTATGGCCAAATTCCAGAGTTCCCATATCAGGGAGAAAATTACTGCAAATGGCCAGAAAAAAAAATTCAAATATTATGGAGCCACAGTTAAGACAATATGAGATTTAGCAGCTTCTACATTAAAGTATCAGCATGCTTAGAATATGATATTTGAGAGGGAAAAGGAACTGAGTGCAATCCTTCAAGGGGAAAATGTACATTTAATGAACTAAAGACTATCAAGCATTCCAGATGAAAAGACCAGAGGTAAATGGAAAATATGACTTTCAAATACAAGACTCAAGAGAAACATAAACAGGTAAATGGGAGAGAGAAATCATAAGGAATTTATTAAGGTTAAACTTTTTACATTCCTATATGGGAAGATGACACTTGTAACTCCTAAGAATTTTATCATTTTAAGGACAGTTAGACATAAAGACAGTTAGTATACATAGACAAGAGGGTACAGGTGTGAACTGACCATGATGGGATGATATCTAGAAAAATAAAATTAAGGGGTGAGAAAGAGGAATGCACTGGGAGAAGGGGGAAGGGAGAAGAAGAATAGGGCATATGATCTTACATGAAAAAGACACTTAAGAACTTTTACAGTGAAAGGGGGGATATCAGGGGACGGGGTGGAAGGAAGTGGCAGACAATACTTTACTCTTGAACTTTACTCTTACTGTAATTGGTGCAAAGAAGGATATAGAAATCTATCTTAACCTATAGGTAAGTAAGGAGGAGAAGGAAATGAGAAGAGATGGGAGACTGAGGGAGGTAGTGATCAGAAGCAAATTATTTTTGAGAAGAAACAGAGTGAAAGGAGACAGTAGAATAAAGGGGAAAATACTTAGTAAAGATAAGTACAAAAAAATTACAGTAAGTTTCTTTGATAAATGCTTATAAATAAACGCTTATAATAAATGTTATATATATATATAAATGCTTCATATATATAGATATAGATATAGATATAGATATAGATATAGATATAGATATAGATATATATGAAGAAAGAGAGAGAGAGAGAGAACTGGGTTAAATTTATAAGAATATGAGTAATTTCTCAATCGAGAATGGTCAAAGGATATGAAAGGCAGTTTTCGGATGAAGTAATCAAAGCTATTTATAGTCACATGAAAAAATGCTCTCGATTAGAAAATCTCTGAGTTATCACCACACACCTACAGACTGCCTAATATAACAGAAAAGGAAAATGACAAATATTGGAGAGAATGTGGGAAAATAGGGACACTAATATACTGCTGGTGGAGTTGTGAACTGATCCAACCATTCTGGAGAGCAATTTGGAATTATACCCAAAGGGCCATTAAACTTCCCTTTGACCCAGCAATACCCCTTCTAGATCCTATATACCAAAGAGATTTTTTTTATTTTGAGGGGGAAAGGCAGGGCAATTGGGGTTAAGTGATTTGTCCAAGGTTACATGGCTAGTGTCTGAGGACGGATTTGAACTCAGGTCCTCCTGACTCCAGGACCAGTGTTCTATTCACTGTGCCACCTAGCCACTCCAAGATTTTTTAAAATGGGAAAAGACCTGTATCTACAAAAATATTTATAGTAGCTCTTTTTTTTTGATGGCAAAGAATCAGAAATTGAAGGGATGCCTATCAGTTGGGGAATAGTAGGCTAAACAAGTTGTGGTATATAATTTGATGGAATAAGGAAAGGGAGAGAATTTGGAACTCAATATTTAAAAAACAAAAACTGTTAATAATTTTATATATAAATGGAAAAAAATTAAAATATTTTTTAAAAAACAAAGGATATAAAGATCTTTTTTAAAAAAGAATAATCTATGGTATGCTGATAGGTAGGTAAGTTAAGGTGGTCAAACAGAGAAATGAAGAATACACAACAAATACTGATAGTAACATTATTTTTTGTGGTTTAAAAAAAAGAAGAAGAGGAAAACAGTCAGATGTCCACTAACTGGAGAACGGCTAAATCAAGCAGGATGCGTTGATGTAAGGGGATGTTACTGTATCATAATTCAGAGACTCATGGGAAGATATACCTGAAAGATGCAGAAAAAAAAATAACAAACTATATCCATTTAAATGGAAAAGAGAAAGGAAGAGGATGGGAGGGAAAAGGAAGGAAGGGAATATTGGATTCCAGGGAAGAGTTGAGAAAACACTCCTGCCCTTCTTTGCAAAGACGAGGGACTATGGGGACAGAATATAACATTAACTGTCAGACACACTTCATTAGTTCACTGAGTTTGTTGAATCATTTCCTCTCCTTTCTTTACTTAAAAAACAAAAGCTTTTCTTTTTCTGTCAGTCAATCAATAAAGATTTATCAAGCACATAGTGCTATGTGCCAGAGGCCCTGTGCTAAAGCAATGAGCATACAAAAAGAGGTAAAAAATAGTTGCTGTTTTTGTTTTGGTTCAGTCTTTGTTACAAGGGATGACTTGCTTGCAGGAGTGAAATATATTCAGAAATGAATGAGCTGGAGCGATACAAAAGAACTACGTGATACCCAATCGAGGAGAGAGGTAGACAGCTCTACTCATATGACAGAAAAAGGAGAAAACACAAGAGGGAAATCGAAGAAGCCATAAAACACCTCAGTTGAACCCAAGGAGGTAACCAAGAAGAGGCCATGGCATCCCTTGATGTAAATGACCAGTTCAGAGAACTGACACTAGAAGATCTTTAACTCTTGTTATCACGCTTCCAGAGCCTCCAGTGTCATTCAGACAATAGCAACACTGTCACCCAGGTGGAGTTCAGTCACCACTGGGCCCAAGGTGCAGGCGACTGAAATCTATGTCTCCTTCCATCCAAGATAACACACAAAGTGATCTTTATAGGCTCTCACTTGATTACTGAGCTTCATGACCTGCATGGAACACTCTCAGTGACAAAGCTAACAACTTAATGGCTTAGGACAAGAATGGAAAGGGTTTAAGAGAAGGAAGGTTATTTGTTACTGTTTTGTCATTGTCCCACAGCAGCAAATTCATTTTTTCCAAGTATAATCACAAAGTAGAATTTAGAATGAACTTCGACTAAGCACAAATTTATTTTTTTTCTTCCTGTCTTGCCACGTTAGGGAGGTCCAGGGAACTGCCCAAGATAAAAACCTTGAAAATCTCTGTTAACTTTGAAAGTTCAACAACAAAAAAATTGTGAATTTCCAGGAACCATTCTCAACTCAAAGGGGGGAAAAATATGTTCATATTATAAAGACACTTGATCCTCAAGATTGAACAGAGAAAGAAAACAACCTTCTCTTCCCTTTGGGTCACCTTTAATACAAGGAATCCCTCTTTCTACTCTGGCATGTTGCATGGTACTAACTCAAGCCTGTTCTTTTTTTGGTAGAAATGAAATATTTATGTTGGGCAAATTATGATGTCTCAAGGCTTCTGACTGGAACCTAAAAGTGAAATCTAAGGCATTCTTACTAATATAAAACTCAATTAACTTGTGGCACTGCCATTTTTCAAATTTAATTTAAACAAAGTAGTAATACACAGGCCAAATTCTTGTTGGAACTAAGACTAAATTTTCATTCCTCCCTTAGCTGTCAAAATATAGCCTGTGGGAAATGGTTGCTTTTTGTTGTTGGGGTTCTGGAGGGGGCAGATTATTTCTGGCACTAACTCAGTGTTCATAGTATTCATAATTGTGACAATGTCTACCTGAAATCTTTCAGGCTTATTCAGAAAAAAAGAAAATGTCCATGGGGAGTCCAAGGACAGGGCATTTGGAGTTTAAGTTGGAGAGCTGTTTTTATTTACACACACACACACACACACACACACACACACACACACACACACAGTGTATTGTGTATGTATGAGTGTGAGTGTGAGTGTGAGTGTGTGTGTGTGAAAATTGTTAAATTCCAAGTCAGAAACTCCAGAACCTTTCAGAGGTGCCCATTAAACTGCTTGACTATTTTACAAGAGGATGCTTGGTTCAAATGGGCCACCTTGGGCCCTAAGGAAAATCTGCCTTAAAAACAAGGAGCCATCCCACTTCACTACAATATAAACTTCTTAAAAAGTTTTTGGGAATCTGGCTAGGTCTTGGAGATGCAGAAGGCAAGTACCAAGGGATACATAACTAGATTATGAAGAAAAAAACACTAGATTACTTTCATGAAGGAAGAAGGGGTCTAGAAAGTCAACATAACTTAGCAGCTGACCATTTGTTGAAGAGTGGTAGGAAGTATAAGTTTTCCCTGATAATTCTAAACTGGTAAAAAGAACCCCCCCCCAAAAAAAAACCTGGGAAAATTTCTAGTTAAATAGTATTTTTCACCATAGACTATTAGATAGAAAATATTACCATTTAAAAAATCAGGATCATTCTCCAACCCCACACATAGAAAATCTCTTAAATGACACTTTTCTCTAAGAATACAGAAAAGCAAAATCAACAAAGAATAACCCAGATTCTACTATCATGTAGAGAACTGAGAGCTGGGAAAGCCTAGATTCAAATTCTATCTCTGACATTTACTAATGATATAGCCTTGGGTAAATCAATCTATTTATCTGCGCTTCAGTTTTGTAAATCACAATCCCCGCGGAACTTACTTGTTAGGGTTCTTATGGGTCTCAAATGGGATCAATGCAGGTAAAGTGCTTTGCAAACTATAATGTGCTATACAAATGTCTATTACTGTTCTTACTGTTGACCAGTTAACTGGTTGTCACTGTTACAAATTATTACCTCCCTCACCCCAGGGACCGGGTTTGGTTTCCAGAGTCATTCTTTGGATTTCCTGCTAAACATGACTGCTGTGACTCAATTAGGAGGTTTTATATTATTATTTGACATGATTATGAACAAGGTAAATAAATTCTGGAGCACATATAAATTTGGACAAGCAGCACCAGCCTCCACCTGCATCCAAGGGGGCTCACCAGCTAGATAAGGCTTCATCACCCCCTCTGAAACTGAAGAAGGAAAGTAGGATCCCCTTAACTTCAAGGGTTGAGAATGCCACCAATGGACAGTCTTTGCTAATAACAGAGAAAGTCAGAACAATCCCTCCAGATGGAAACAGCTGAACTTAATCCCCACAAGCAGGTGATTCAGCTCTTTCACTGAGCTGAAGCTCAGGAAAGGTCAGGGATTTATTTGCAATTTCTGTATCCTTATAATCATCAGAAATAATCTCTCATTAAATATCTATCAGGTTTGTATTATTCCTTCATTTGACTTGCAAGAAGGCAATGTAGGAATGGTTAACTTCAAGTCCCAAAGTCCAGCTTCCACCCAGCTTTATCTCCTTCCCTTAATATAGTGCCCACATTTGATACAGTGGGTAGTCTGATCAGCTGCTATGAAAGTTCCACAAGGTTCATGCTAGTTACCTCTGATAAAGGACAACAGTTCAACACCTCCCCAACTTAGAAACTGATCATTCCCACTTCCCTTCCCTTTTTCACAGTTTAGAGCCTCGGCATTTCATCTCTTTCCAAAGAAAGGTGGCCAAGGTTTCTTCAACAGGATGAGAAAGGAAGAGCCCCAGAGGATAAAGGGGAACACCTGTCATTAGTAAGTCTTTACACTTAATCTGGTTATGGCCCTGTGCCCAATGACCTACAAAAGTTCAGGCAAAGTTCTTTCTGAAGGAGATGTGTGCCTCTGATGTGGCCAGATCATTAACACACAAGGTTCAAATCTCTTGACCTCTTACACAACTACCTTCACTTAATACATGGGTGTCAGGACTCTGGCTTCTACCAAGCCAGGAGAGATCTAGCTTTAACATGATGCTCCAGGAACTTCAACTATCTCCCCAAGGATTGATTATTTAATATTCAGTGCAGTCCAATGGGAAGAGCAATGGAACTGAGAGACCAGGCAGGCCAGCAAGGTTCAAATTTTGACTGTAGCACTCACTAACTTTAGTAAGTTACTTAACAGATTCTAATTTTGGCTTTCTCATCTTTAAAATAAGAGAGCTTGACTAGGATATAACTTATGTGTTACCAAGTTCTCTTCCAGTTCAAAATCTATGAGTGCAAATAAGATCTCCTGTTTTTCTACATGAAATGGTTCTCCCTCTCTTAAGATCAGCTCCAATGTAACCCAAGACTCACTAAGGACATTTGTTTGGTAAAGTTTTGACCATCACCATGGGGTTGTAAGATGACTTTTCCAGCCACAGCAGTTCTTGCAAAGTTCAACTCAAGAACTATTTTCTAAACACCTACCATATACAAAGGTATATGGTAGCTGTTAGGGAACAAAGCCAAAAAAGGAAAACAAAACAAAACAAAACAAAACAAAACAAAACAAAACAAAAAAAAAAACAATACACCAGTCCCGGTTTGGTGGGATTTGTTTGTACTCGTGGCTAGCAAAACTACCAATGCCTCAAGTACGAAAGTTGCTGTATCAGAATTGTTTGTTTTTTTCCTGAATCTACAAGCAGTTAATTTGCCCTATGTACTATGTGCAACTACAGATGCATATTAGAGCTACCAGTTTCTTATCTAATCTTTTTCTTTTCCCCACTCCTAGATGATAAGCTCTTTGAGGGCAGAGACCAAACCCATTCAGACTGAAAAATGAAAGCTTATTAAGAGGAGGGCTGGTTCTTTTGGCTTTTCTTTGTATCCACAGCACTTAAACTAGGTGCTTATTAAATACTTGTTAACTTGACTCCTACAGGAATAAGTAAAGACCCTAACCTGAAACCCCATGTAGCATTTGTGGATAGATGGTGCAATGGATAGAGCAGTGGGCTAGTGTCAGGAAGATCTGAATTCAAATCCAGCCTCAGGCATTTACTGGGTGAGGCAAGTCACTTAACTTCTATTTACCTCAGATAATAGAGATAATAATAGTCCTAATCTGTAAAATGGGGATAATAATAGCACCTACCTATCAGGGTTGTTTTGAGGATCAAATGAGATAATATTTAAAGTGTTCAACAAGTGGCAAATTGTAGGTGCTATATAAATATTAGCTATCACCATCATCATCATTATCAATTAATTAATTAACCCTGTAGGGTTCTTTCCATGTAATCCTGTATATTATATTTGCACTGGTACCTTGAGAGGTAGCATGGAATAGGGCATAGGAGGCTAAATGTGGAGTTAGGAAGACACAGTTTCAAATCATGCTTCCAACAATGACTGCTTGTCCATGACAACTTTTTAGAGTCCAGAACCTCTTAAGAGTTCTCTACAAAGTAATCAATGGGTTGTGATCTGTGTTAGTGGAAATATTTCCCACACCAAGAAAATCACCAACTCTTGACTCAGTGGCCCCAACCTACCTACCCCCCAAGCTCTACTCCCCAGCTAGATTCATTAAAGGTAGGGCCATCACTTATCCAAACTTCAAATCTCCCTGGCATTCTGCATGGAATTCTGAACACATTATGTTGGTTTTATTGGTTTAAGGCAAAAAGAAGTAAAACATGGAGGAGAAGGAAGATGGAAAAGGCACCCCTGATGCAGCAAAAGAAGGTTCTTGGGTCAGAGGCACTGCTCAAACCAGGAAGGTTCTCATCAACTATTCTCCCCCCATTCTTAGATGTATAAAACATGCTAGCTATAAAACATATGTTAGGGCAATTTGCTAAATTTAAGGAGCTTCTGAGGGAAAAGACTATAATGATTTGATCAAAAATGAAAGGTTGGAAAGTACAGAAAAACTAGGATGGACAGGAAAACAGCTGACAAAAAATCTTATAGTAGACTGTAGAGTAACAAGAGAATGACAAGGAAACAGGTCTATTCTGTCTTCTCTGTATTAGGGAGTTTTAGAGAGTACATTCTATACCCAGGATTTTACCACATTATTTCAAAGGGCCTGACAGTGCTCACTCATTCACATTTGGTAAGACATGCCAGCCACTCTGCTAGGTGCTGAGGAGAAAAGAAAGAAAGAAAGAAAGAGAAAGAGAGAGAGAGAGAGAGAGAGAGAGAGAGAGAGAGAGAGAGAGAGAGAGAGAAAGAGAGAGAAAGAAAAGAAAAGAAAAGAAAAGAAAAGAAAAGAAAAGAAAAGAAAAGAAAAGAAAAGAAAAGAAAAGAAGCAAAAGCAAGCAAGGGGCATACTTTCTTATACCATGCAAATGGGTATCCCCAAAAGTTGCTATTTTGTTGAACCAGGAAGCAAGCAGGGTGAACTGATTTTGGGATACATGGACCCATTTCTACCCCTTGAATTACTCAGTATTATTAGGAAAATTGTTTCATCTCTCTGGGTTTCTGTCCCCTCCTGACTATGAAATAGGGATGTTATCACCTGACCACCTGCAATGAAAAGTTTTTTAAAAGGGCTTCAGTAATAAATTTTGAGCTTGATGGACAGGGGTGCTAAGTAAGCATCAAATGGCATTATCACTTCCTAAAAACACAGACACGTGTGAGGGCAAAATAAAAGGCGAGGGGAAGGAGGGGGGACAGGGATGAGGGGAAGAGACGGGGTGGGATAGAAGCAAAAGGAGGTAAGAAAGAACCATAATTTCGGACATGGAAGAGTACTTAAGTATTTATTAAATCCTCACTTTACAGTGAAAGAAATTAAGGCTTGGGGAGTGTAATTTGCTGAAGCTTGCACAGCTATAACATACAATGTACCTCAAATGTTTCCTTCGTTACAGGAAATCTATCTTGGAAACATAAAATCCTAGAATTGGAAGGGGCTTCAGAGGTCCAATTCACACCCAGGAAGATTATGTCCATTACAACATGTCTGGCAAGTGGTCATCCCCTCACCTTGACTGTTTTTTGTTCACCATTATAAACTCTCTCCAAAAAGAGTGATGCTAAGCTAAAAACACTGTGTAAACGAGGTGGTGGTGTATTATATAGCACATCACTGATGGAGACAACCAGATGGCCCCAAATGCACAAACAGGGCAGGAAAAGCAGGAGAACGGATCACTAATTTGGGACGCTACAGAACACTAGAGTGCTTCCCTCTCTCCAATTACCAAAATGTCATTCTTTATAGAGCAAAAAGCCACTTGGGCCTAGGAATGGGGTACAAAATGCAGGTTCTTACCATAGAGCTCATGCAAAATGTCTGCATTTGGAAGGGGGTAGGGGAAAGAGAGTAGAGAGAACATTCAGCCACTATTAGGTCTTCTGAGGTTGACTATACTGGCTGGAAAACAGGCCCAAGTTCTGACATATTCCCAAGGAGAAAAGTATAATTGCAACTTGAAGGAATTCCCAACTACAAAACAAACAAACTTCATTGTCCTAACTTCAAATTAGGAGGACAGAGCACTGGATTTGGAGTTTGAGGACCTGAGTCTGAATCCTAGAGCTGCCCTTATTACCTGGTTTGACTCGGATTACCTTTTTGAGATTTTGCTTCCTTATTCAATGAAATTCTAATATATAATGGTCACAGCTTATAAAGTACTGTGTGCTAGTTGCTGGGGGTGCGAAGAAAAACACAAACACACGCACAAAAAAACACATTCAAATGGGGAGAGAAGAAGATCATACAAGTACATGAGTAAGGAAATAGAAAGGTGAGCTGGGGCACACTATGGACAGAGCACTGGTCCTGGAGGCAGAAAGACCCAAGTTCAAATAAAATTTCAGACACTTGTTAGCTGTGTGACCCCAAGCAACTTATTTACCTCAATTTCTACATCTGTAAAATGGAGGTAAAAATAGCACCTACCTCCCAGGATTGTTTTGAGGATAAAGTAAATGTATAAAGTGTTTTGCAAACTTAACACACTATATAAATACTATATAAATAACTACATAAATAAAAATATAAATATTATAAAAATACTACATAAAGTACTATGTAAATAAAAATATAAATACCATAAAATACTATAAATGCTAGCTATGTATTATTATAGAAAAAATTTTAAAAGTACCATAATAATGGTAATAAAAAATAAAAGGCAATAAATGCTTATTGACTAACTGATTCATGAAGTGGCACTGGAGCAGTACTTGGAAGAAAGAAAGGGTCCTATGACAGATGGATGGGAAGAGGGTATATTGCAGATATGGGAGACCACTGGTGCAAAGGCAACCAGGCAGAAGACACAATATTGTATTCAGGAAATAACTAGCAGGCCCTTTTGCCTGGGAAGGAGAGAGTGAATGGAAGGGAGTAATATGAAATAATGATAGAAAAGTCGACGTGAACCAGATCATGGCTAAAAAAATGCCAGGCTGAAGATTCCATATTTTATCCTAAAGACAATAATAAAGTTGAACTAGACCAAAAAGTCTCTTTTAATTCAAAATCTGATAAACTTAAGTATCCGCATTCCTAGGGCTGGAGTAGGCCACTGAAACAGACACAAGCACACTGCAATGCGGGCCTGAAATCTACTTCAAAGCAACCACTGCCTGACATAATTCTGCTCTGCTCCCACTTTTCCAACTCTTTAATCCTAATCAATCTACATATGGAGAGACAGATCTTGGCCATCCGTTTTGCACAATATGCCCCATTCTGACAATGGGTGTACACACCACAATCTACACAAAAGACTGATAGATACTCAGTTTAGAGAAACACCAGCCTGTGCCATGATCAACAGCTACCCAGTCACATATGCATGCCATGACCTCTAAACAGACTCTGTATGCAGACATATTCTTTACCAGAGGAAAGGCCCCTCGAATGGGTCTCAGCAAGTTATGGGAATGATTACCACTTCCCTAAGGCTCCTGCTCCAACAGGTTTTTCCTGTTTGAGATGCTTTTCACGGGATCATTTTGCTCACTTTTCTTTTGTTTATTTATTTATTTTTAGTTATGGAATAATTCAACTCCATAGGAACTGTTGAGTGCCTCAGTAAAGAAAACAAAATTGAAGGGCCATCAGCACAGGCAGCAGCTGCCTCAATTCTGATATTTGGTCTTAAATGGAAGGGTTTGGGATCAGAAATAGTTCACAGCTGCTCTGAACAGGGGCACCATTCCCTGGTCATCACCAGGGGCATGTTCTCACTACAGAAATGTAATCGATTTTCCAATGTGATTGGCTCTCTACAGTCTGGCTTTCCTCGTACATTCTGCATTTAATCAATTTCAGTACCATTAAAAAGAATGAAAAACACCCACATTTAATAGAATACAGAATCCACCTGGAAAGTGGATTTTCAATCCTCTAACACCCTTCTAGCAAGCAGCAGATGGGCTTATATCACTTTCCCCTTAATCAGGTTAAATCCATGGGCCTGAAGTGTTCACAATGCTGTCTTAGGTAAGATTCTCCTATGTGGCCGTTATTTTTCTTGCCTCCAATTGTGTCTCTTAGAAAGTAAATAAGTTCTCTCAAAAACCAGGGTTGTAGAACCCGTAGTCAGCTGAGCTTCTTTATCTCTCAGTGCCATCCATGTCAGCTTTTCTCCTTCCCAAGCCCCAACCTAACTCCATTTCTTTCCATTGTTTGCTTTAGAATTCCCATCATGTCATTAACAAACTTCTCTTATCTTTGAATTCTCCCATCATGTCATTAACAAACTTCTCTTATCTTTGAATTCTTCCTCTCATACACTTTCCATGTTCTGACACTAGGGAGACATGGAAGTATATTCTTTAAAAAAATTTTTTTTCAATATATCTTTAACCTTTCTCTCTAGTAGTAGATCCATCTTTCATACCTCCCAACACACTTGTCCAAGAGGAGAAATAGGAATACTTTTTTTTTTAATAAAAAAAATTTTGGAGGGGGGAAGGTAGGATAATTGGGGTTAAGTGATTTGCCCACGGTCACATGGCTATTAAGTGTTAAGTGACTGAGGCCACATTTGAACTCAGGTCCTCCTGACTCATTCCATTGCACCACCTAGCTGCCCCTCTATTATTCTAATGATTCAGTAGCTAAGTTTTGTTGATTCTTCCTCTCTCATTTCTGTCCTGTCCTCTCCACTCATATGGCCACCTTAGGTCAGACCACTATCACTGTTCAATTAGTCTTCAAGCCTGCACTTTAATCCATCCATCACAGATTTGACCACACGTCACTCCTTTCTTCAAAAATCTCAGGGGCTTTCTGCTGACTGTGGGAATATAAACAGACTCTTCTGTTTATATTATGTTATGAAAAGGGTTATGAAAACCCTTCATAATCTGGCTCCAACCTACCTTTCTAAGGTTATTATCAATTATTCCTCTCCATGCACTGGAGGCAGACTGGACTATTTGCTCTTCTTCATACATGACTTGCCATATCCCATCTCCATGTCTAGGAGGTACCCTCTCCTAGAATCCCTAGCTCCCATTCAAGCCTAGTTCAGGTTCTGCGCCTCCTACAGGAACCCTTCCCTAATTCCCCAGATGCTAGTACCTCCCCCAAAGAAACTGTCTTTCATTAACTTACTTACATGTTGCTTGCATCCCCCCCACCCCCGCCCTAAGAATGTAGTTTTCTGAGGGCTGGGTTATTTTCTTTTTGTCTTTGTACCTCAAGTGCATAGCCCCAGTCCCTGGCACACAGTAGGTCCTTTATGCTAGCTGACTGATTAAATTAACCCTTTGCACATGATTCACTTCATGGATTACCAAGAGATGATATTTAATCTAGTTAAGTTCCCTCAAGCCAGCTCCTTCTAGTTTTCTCTCTGGCAACCCAGGTCCCTCTCTCCTAACTTGCAGCAGGGGGGAATTCAGGGATTATAAAGTAATTTGAATATTAACTGAAGCTAAACATAATTAAGACAGCAAATCTAATGAAGTGGGGGCATCATGATATATTCCAAAGTTAAAACTGAAAGTATTTTTCAATTCTATGTTGCACTGCAAAATCTATACTGCCACTCATTCCCCATCAGGTACTACAGATCACTGTTAGGGTTGAGCAGGGCAGAGAGAGAGTTTCTGCTGTAAAATTTAAGCACATTGAACAGCACAGACATGTTTTGGAGGGATTTTCTCCATGATATTTTTCATCTTGTATCTCTACTTCACAATCAGCCAATCCACCTTAAATTTCCAGATAAGAGGCAGCCAGGAAATAGAAGTGTCAGGGCACACAGTAATTCCAACCAGCCTAATCAGGACCATTTGTCTCACACAGGATGGCAAATATCTTGAGAATGAGTTACAGTGCAGCGGCCTCAATTCCCTCCTGCCTTGCGGCCTGGACAGCCCACATTGATTTTTCAACCAAAAGTAGAACATTCCTATTTCTCTGAAAATGGTACATGGTTAGTGTTCTTTCAATCTACTTTATGCACCAAGATCTTCTGCTATTAGCTGTTCTCTGCCCTTCAGTTGCCCTGGGGGAACTGGTCATCTGTTTACATGGGAATCAGGTTTTATAAAATGAGATCCTAGCCATGGCTAAAAAAGTTCATACAACAATCTTGGGGGCTAATTAGCCTCAGATGAGTCATAAGACTCATAGGCCAAATTTTAATGTGCACTGATCTCAGAGGTCCCAGGGGAAGAGAGCATCCTAGCGTCCTTGCAAGTAGAAAGTTAGCATCAAGCCTGATTGAAATTCTCTCACTTGGGTTTTTGACAAAAATCTGCGCTACCAGCCCCTTTCCACCAAGCCTTAGATGCCAAAGACACAGCAAGTGACCAGTCCCTGTCACTAGCCCAAATTCAACATGGGGTGCTAGGGTATAGACTACACCTCAACGAATAAAACACGCCAGGAGGCAGTTGGCACTGTAATCACCTACAAAACCAGGCATTTCTAGTCACATCACTGAAGAAAAGGGGTTGGGAATGCTTAAGTCATATACTGTTTTTGTCCCATATTTCTAGTTGCTGAATCTTAAGGTGCCTTAGAATGGTGGGTTGGCTAGGAAAAGAAAAGATTCTTAGTTAAAATACTCAAGAGAAGTCAGAAAATAATAAAATAAAATACAGGGAAAATGAGAAAGAACACAGGCTTGGGAGACAGAATTCCTGAGTTCACAACCCAGCTCTATTACTTACCGGGTGGACCTTTTTGGTAAGACACTCTTCCATTATCTGTAAATTTATAACAAAGGAGTGGGACTAAATAATCAGTAAGGCTCTCTTGGCCTCAGTTTCCTTCCCTGTAAAATGGAATAATAATGAGAAATCTAAGTCTCCCTGATAACCTAGTAAAATCATATATGCCACCCCTAAGAAGCTGCCTCACAAAATGGCAAAAAGAAGTAATAGAAAGCTTGAGAAAATCTAGCCCTTTTGAATACCTCTGCCCCTTCAGAGGTGTGAGATAGCACACCATCTGACTATTCTTCAGCGAGGGTGTTACCTCTCAACTAAATATATTTCAAGATCACTGCTGCCAACAGCAGCTATGTTGAACACATGACTCCTACAGAAAAAACAAGGCTGAGAAATCTAGTGACCACTAGGAGCTAAAGTTACCCCAGCTCACCTTGTCTGTGGCTCTCTTAAGGAAAGCAACAGTCACAGAAGTCTTTCTTAAAGAGGGGGGGAAAAAAGCAAAGAAAGAAAGGGCCATGAGGGGGTAGAAATAATGCAGGAGTAAGTCATCTGCCGTTTTATCTGTCAGTCCTGGCAGGCAAGGATGGAAAGCTCGAGATGAAGGGATGTTCAGCTGACTGCCCGGAGAGCCAGAGAAGCTTGGTGCATGGGAGGCCAGACTAAAACTCCTATTAATGCCTTCACTCCTTCTCAGGTTTAAAAGGGGAAATGTTCTATTTATAACCCATGAACCAGTGGGGACCTGGCAGCAAACAGATGGCTGGGATCCCAAAGGGATCCTAGTTACCCACGGTGTTCCCCCTCTTCCTCTTAAATCCTAATTGTGGTATCCTAATTGTGATGAGACTCCTGTGAAGGACTGAATAAAACTGAATGAAAAAACATAAAATTCAGGCTTTTTTTCCTTCTTTTCTTTTTTTCCTTCTCTTCGTCACTTTCATAGGGCAGTCTAGTTTCCCAATAATCCTTTGGGAGTTACTTTAGACCTTAAAAAACTTCTTTCTTCCAAAGATCTCAAAGAATTGGGATCTTTTAAAAAAATTTATTTATAATAGGACATACTAACACACCTTGATCCTTGACCAGTGGTACTTCTGTGGATCAATGTTCAAACTATCACGAAATATAAGAGAATCTTGACGATCCTCCCCATCTGAACCAGCCTACCCTCTTCCCCTATAAAGGAAATGGCCCTCAGAAGATGCCACTGAAGAGTCTGCCCTAAATTACAACCTTAGAAAGGAGGAGTGTGCATTACAGAAACGCTCCATAAAGCTGCTTTTGTTTTGTTACCCAATCTTTGTGGGAGTGCTGCAGGCCAGGTTAAGGTTCTGAACCTGCTCACCAGAGAGTAAACACAGAAACGTGACTGGCAGCCAGGGAAAGGAGGGAAGAAAGGATTGAATTTTCTCCCAGCTCAGGGCAAAGGCTTTTAGACTGGTAGCATCAATTTGTAAAGATTTAGAGCTGGATGCAACCTTGGTGGTCTTATATTTTACCCCTTTCATTTGACAGATGAGGAAATTGAGACCAAGCAAGGTTAAGTGACTTAACCGAGATCATATGAGTAGTTCACTAAAGCAGGTCGTCTGATTGTAAACCACTGTTTTACACACTAATGAAGAGTTCGTTAAGGAAGTATGAAGAACAGTACTATTTGACTTACTTAGGTAAGGTGTTAGAAGAAAATATCTGGACTTAAAGTATGTGGTATGACCAGAACATGGTTTTGGCAATGGCAACTCCTAGTGAAAGGCAGAATGGAGAAGGGACTTGAAATCATGCTGCATGAAGACTGGGGGAAATTCAGCTCAGAAGAAAAAAAAAGGTGACTGATAACTATGTCCAAGTACCTGAATAGGTGTCATACTGAAAGGGGCTTAGCCTTCTTGTGCGTAACATCAGAAAGTGGAATACAGACCAATGTTTAAAAGTGGCAGAAAGACAGACAGATTTCTTTTCCATATGAGAATACCCTTCTTTACAATAAAAGCCTCCCCAAAGTGCTTGTTTTCAAAAGTGGTGGGTTCATTCTTATTGAAGGCCTTTAATTAAAGATGGCATGACTAATTATTTGACTGTTACAGAGAGAATTTTTGGCTCTAGCGAGGTAAATCAAGTCAATAAGCATTTATTAAGTGTTTACATTTATTAAGTGCCAGGAACTTTGCTAAATACTAGAAATACAAATATAAGCAAAAAGAAAGCCAGTCCCTGCGCTCAAATTTATATTTTAATGGGGGAAGACAACATAGTAAAAAGGTTAGGGGTGGGAATGTACCCACATGGGTAGCCATGTGGTCCAGAGTCAGAGTTGGAACCTGAAGAGAAAGAAAGGACCTCACCAATTGGAGAAGAGGACTTCAGAGGCAAGTGGATCTTCCAATCCATCAGTCTGTAAGTCAAAAACAGCCTATATCCTCAAAGAACTCAGTCTAATCGGGGACAACATTTAGGCAACTATATACAAACAAAACATATACAGGATAAATTTGAAATAATCAATAAAGGGAAGGCAATAGGATTGAGGGAGATAGGAAAAGGCTTCCTGTAGGTGGGACTTGAAGAAGGCCAGGGAATCCTGGAGACAGAGATGAGAAGGGACAACATTCTAGACATGAGGGACAGCCAAAGAAAATGCCTGGAGAAATGGAGTGTCTCTCTGAGTAAAAAGGAGGCCAGTGTCACTGAATGTACGGTAGGCAGTAGGGAGTGAATTGTAAGAAGACTATAAAGGTAGGGACATATGAAAGGCTTTAAAAGCTAAACAGAAGCTTTTATACTTGTTTCTGGAGAAGACAGTGAGCCACTGGAGTTGACTGAGCTGAGAAGGGAAATGTTCAGATCTGTACTTTAGGAAGGTCACTTTGACAGCTGAGTGAAGGACAGACTGAAGTCAGAAGAGACATGAGAGAGGAGACCAACCAGAAGGCTACTGTCATGGTCTAGGGCCAGCCATAAGGTTATAGGGGCCTGCACCAGGGTAGTGGTAGAGAAGGATACCTGAGAAGGTATTAAGATAAAAAGAGGGTCTAGGAAGAGATGGCAACTTGACATGGTTAAATGTGTGTTTTAGGCAGATCATTTCTGACTGCTGAGTGGAGAATGGAATCCAGAGACACTTGTGGCTGGGAGAACTGCAAACGTCCAGGCACGAGATGATCAGGGCCTGCAAAAGTCTGGTGGCAGTGTCAGAGAAGAGAAGGGGACATTTGCTAGAGATGTTATAACAGTCTTGGCAATAGATTGGATATGGCGGGGCGGGGGTGGGGGGGAGATAAGAAAATGAGGATTTGAGGATTACGTTCAAGTTGTGAAGCTCGGCGACACGCACCTTTGAAAGTGAAAGGGAAGCTGGGAAGAAGGGAGGTTAGGTGAAGAGATTATGAATTCAGTTTTGGACATGTTGAGTTTGAACATGTATAGAAGGCAGCTAAGGCATGGTATGGCAGTCCAGAGAGTCAGAATAGTATTAGTCTATCTTCTAACTCTGAGATTTCTGGGAGTCTGTATGATCTTTGTGAGCAGTGCATGGCCTGGGGCCCTGATATAAGGACAAAGACCGACAAAGAAGATGGCATTGCCAGTTCTAGTTCTTTCATGGTCTACATGGTCTCCTTTCTCAGTTTCTCCATCCTTACTGTAATGTTACTAAGGTATATACTGACAAAGCCCAGTGAACTTCGCAGAATTCTTCAAATACAACAAATTCTTATGCTGGAATTTTATCTAAAATGAAAATTGGCACAGAGGAAAGCGGTATTAAAATGGAAGAGATGGGTGAAGTTACATTTTCAGCTGCTAAGTGAGAAGAGTCTCGCTGTGTTTTCATCCCTGCCTAGAGAATGACCATCATATTCAAACGAATTAAACTTTTACATCCCCCCGTACCTCAATATACGTAGAGATGGCCTAAAGCACCTTGATCAATAGCATCATTTCTTATACTTATCTACTGTAGCTTTGTTGTCTATATCATAAGTTGACTGTAAACTAATACAGGCAAACATGGTGGGTTCTTCTTGTATCCCCCATTTGTTTGGGGTTCGTTTCTGGTTAGGCTTCTGATTTCACTGGTATCAGGAAACTCCCATAGAAGTAAATACCTCTACCAATGCAGGCTGGCATGTATTCTCCAACTTAACCGAGTTGCATAGGACACTCAAACCAGGTCATAGAGCCACTGAGGAAGAAGTGTGATCTGAACCCAGATCTTCCTGTCTTCTAGAGAAGCTCTCTATCTGCTATGACATGCTTTCCTGTCTGGACCCTTCACATGGTACAGTGCCATACAGTCCCTAAAGTATTTTAAAAGAATCTTATAGACATAAGACCTACAAAAGGAAAGATAGTTATACCTTTTATCTCTGAAAAAGTTCACGTAGGGGATAAATGGAGGAAGAGTAAACAGGGGAATGGAAGGAAAGCAATATTACAAAATATTTTTGATGGACCTGGTTGAGCTTGGCCCCAGTAAGGAGGTAGGCATGGGGCAATCTGGGCATGTTTCTTGGACTGAAATATGCTTAACATACAGAATTCTGATCAATACTTATATTGAAGAATGTGAAGCTATGAGGTTGGGACTAAGGGATATATTCCCCCACAGGAGAGCAAACTGTTGTGACACTCTTTTCTGTAAACAGACTAAACTTTAATAGGTAAGAGGCTGTGACATTTATTTATGTTGATTAAATCCAAGACTTAGAAGGAACTCTACCTCAGGCTATGAGAATCTGTCTTTCCTAATTCTTCTAAATTAATCCTCTCCTCTCTGAAAACTTTTATAGCTTTATGACTGTCCCTCACATGGTCTTACAGGAAAACAGCAGGCTGGTGGCCTGACCCTTCACTCCTTTCCATTTTCTTCAAGCCACTATTTTAAAAACAAACAAACCAACAACAACAAAACAAAGAAAGAAAAAGCCTGATCCTCACACTGGTATCTATCTGGGAAAATTTGGAAAGGCCAACTTAAAGGTATACTGCAACAAGATAACAAAATAAGACAGTGTAAATGCAGGGATTCTTAACCAAAGTCCAACCTTGTGCTTCTCAGAAGCAAAAACACCAAAAAACAATGGCAGCTGCCAAATGGCTAGGTGACTACAAGGCAAAGTCCTTTTTTTATTTTGAAATAAAGGGGAAAATCATACCTTTTTTCCTCTCCTGTAAAAAGTCATTCCAGTCTCCCTATCCTCTGAAATTATCTCTAATTTACTATTTGTGTGTGTGCGCGTGTGTGTCTGCGTGTGTGTGTGCGTGCGTGCGTGCGTGTGTGTGTGTGTGTGTGTGTACCCACGAGTATAGGTGTCCCAGTCAGTCAATAAATATTTACTGAGTGTGTACTATGTACCAAATGCTGTGTTAGGTACTGGGGATACAAATGATGGCAAAGTGCAGCCCTGACCTCCAGGGGCTTCCAGCCTCCCTCATTAGATTGTGAGTCCCCTGACAGTTAAGACTGTTGCTGCTTTTCTTCTTATCCCTACCAGTTAGCAATATACCTGGCACATAGTAGGTGGTGAACAAATGTTTGCTGATTTTACTTGACTTAATAGAGACTGGAAGAGGAATTAGAATAGGATCAAGGAGAATTAGGAGGAAGTAAGAAGGAGACAGATCACCAGGAAAGAGTTTTGCTTTCCAGACACTCCTCCTGGGATGAACTGGTCCTCTTGGCAACAGATTTCTTGGTGAAAGGATGATAGTTGTGACAAAAGGAACAGAGGGCTATTTTGTGTTTTTTGGATTTGGGCGGGGTGGGGGAGATGCTCTCCTTAGACTGTGGATATAATTATATGGTGACATTACCTTATGGCAGTTGGCATCAATATTCAATAGACTCCATTTATGACACCCTTTCATTCTCTCTCTCCCCTCAAGAAACTTTAGGCCTGGGGAGATAACTCCCAATGAAGAGCAGTAAATTGAGGCTAAAATTTGGGGATCTACATCTAGGTGCTTTTTCTCAGAAGACTGGGAGTGACTCAGTGGTTAGAACACTGGGTCTGGAGTCAGGACCTTAGCTATCAAGTGTTTGAGGCTGGATTTGAACTATGTCACCCTGGACAAATCACTTAACCTCTGTCTGCCTGTACTAGAGAAGAAAAGGGCAAACCATGTCAGTATACTTGCTAAGCAAACCCTATAGACAGTATAGTCCATGAGGTCATGAAGAGTCAGATGTGACTATACCACTGAACAATAACAAAAACACAAGATATCCTGCAATAAAACATGTGGACTCAGATCCCTGCTACTTCCTTTCTTGGAATTTCAGAAGTGGAAAAACCAAACAAGAATCTCAGAAGAGGCAGTAAATGTCATAGACATCTTACCTCTGAGAATTCTGATTATAGTAGATTGAGTGGGTGTAAATGGGAGAGAAAACTACCCATGAGAAAGAAGATGCAAGATTATTTGGCTTAGACAGAATGTATGTAGCTCACATTCTAAAGCAATAGCTGTTTAAGAGTAAAAAGTCTAAGTTCCTGGAAATAATTTCCATTTATGTGATTGTTGGAAGTGGACAGGACATTTTTAAAAAATACTCCTCCCTTATCTCTCCCACCCCTTGATCCAAGAAAGGATTTATAACTAAGCAAGACATGATAAACAGTCTAAATGAGGAATAGTAATAATAACTCAAACTTATATAGCACTATGAGGTATACACACTCCTTTCCCCAGAGTAATCCTCTGGGCCAGGTAGGACATGGATTA
This sequence comes from Gymnobelideus leadbeateri, assembly GCA_011680675.1. Taxonomy (NCBI): domain Eukaryota; kingdom Metazoa; phylum Chordata; class Mammalia; order Diprotodontia; family Petauridae; genus Gymnobelideus; species Gymnobelideus leadbeateri. The sequence goes on from WOXC01004041.1 coordinate 292,604, forward strand.
CTGTTGCCATTTTATAGAGCAGAAAACTGAAACAAATGATTCACCCATATTCCCACGAGTCAGTGGCAGGGCTCAGATACTTGAGGAGAGTGCACACAACATCAGAAAATGAGATGCCCATGGGGATGGGCCTGATAGGGATTCTACCTCTATAGGACTGTTATGAGGTTCAAATGAGATAATACATGTAAAGTGCTTTGCAAATCTTAAAGCACCATATGATTGGTAGCTATTATTATAATGCACTTTCTCCAGATTTAGGAGAGGCGGCAGAAGATCACAGGCACAGATTTTCTGGTTAATGATATCTATTCATAGCTACTCCAATTTTTCTCCAATGTCTTATTTATTACAGAATCAGTGCATCCCAGTCTGTATGAATGATTTACTTTATCTACTCAAATATTTTTACCTTCCTTCCCCCATCTCCATACAATTCCTGCACATTTCTATTCCATCTCCATCCCCACCAGTACTGAGGGGGAAATAATGTCCCTCCCCACTCATAGCTTAACCACACCCCCAGCAGATTGTCACTGGCAGTTAGCAGCAATGGTCCTGAAACTTCAAGAAAGAAAAGCTGCATAGGAAATTTTTGAGCATATTATATAACCAAATCTGTAGGCATTTACCCAATTTTTAGGATTACAATTCATATACTTGTCCTGGATCCTAAAAAGATTTAAGGAAGTATGTTTACTGATCAATATTATCCACACGATTATTTATGACATTCTGTGAGGGTAAAAATGCAGGGAGTTCTGTGCCACAAAGGGCTGTCAAAAAGAGTATCTAAAACTTTTCCACTAATTATCAATAGGAAAGAGCATTAATCTGCTAGCTTTCCAGACAGAGGCTGAATTCATGGAAATGGTATGTTTGAAGCTTTTGGTGGGGAGGGGATTCTCAGATTTGCTTGAATTTTGGAGAGTGGGTGGGAAGGTTTGGCTTTTGTTTGTTTTTTTTTTTGGCTTTTTGTTTTTTCTTTCATGAGGAAAGAGGAAGGATGTTTTTTTGAAGTCTTGCTACCTAAAAGGAATTTTTATGTAAATGAAAACAAAATTTTAAAGCCTTATCTCTGTGAGATCTGGGATTGCTTCAGAGTTGGGAGTCTGGACACCTAACCCATACCAGTTTCAGTATGGTTGTACTGAACCTGTTATCTTTAAGTGGATCTTCATGCCCTTTGAAATTTTGTTTAGCCAGGGGATAGAAGAAGCAGAAGGAGATTATGGACTAGTCTGAAGGAACTTTAAAGATTCATATCAATATATTATAGCATAACTCTCTCTCTTTGTACTTCCTTCTCCCTACTTTAAAAAAAAAGGGTGGGATCACTATGCAACTAAGCAGGTTATTATTTCTTCTCCTGATCTTGTGAGCAAGGCCATGCAGAAAGCTGTGAGTTTGGACTTCAGACATGGCCTAGGTCTCCTGGGGAGCTAAGGATTAATGGATTAAGAGATGTTAAGTGGTGAGTGGACCCTTTCAGTATGTTTCCTACTGCTTTTCTGATAATGCTAGCAGGAAAAGAGAAAAGAAAAACATGCAATACTCTTAAAAATGCGTCAGAGCAAAATCTGGCATGCTCACTGCCCCTCCTGGTGTCCATATTGGGAGTAGCAACCACTGCAGCAATAGCCACCCCAATCCCAAGCCACAAAAAACTTCCACACGTGCCATACTTACTTCCTTCACTCTGAATGTCTTTGTTTGAGTTGTAGACCTAGAAAAGAGAAGTGAAATCTTAACTATTTTGATTTGATAAACAACTAGCTTGTATTCATTGGACAAAGATACAGTATCAACAACCCCTTACACTCCATCTGCCGACCCCCCCCCCAGCTTCATTATTTTGGAGGCAATTCTCTACCATACTTAGTATGAATTCGATGTAGATAACGTACATGTCAATTTTTCATGAGCATGTCCCTGGAATACTATAGGAAACCTTTAAAAGCTGGGCTTTACAGTATTCAGTCCAAACCATGGAGGGATGCGTAATGGAAGAGAAAGGTCTACAGGTTAGAAGTTAGGAATCCTTACTCTACCAATAAGACTCTCTGTATAGCTTCAAGTCCTGATTCTACCAGTAATTCACTAAATGGCCTTATTTACATGATCTTCAAGACAGATTTCAAGTTAAGCATCTAAATAAATTTTATTATAGACATCAGAACAAGGATTCTCAAATGGAATAGATCCCTGCTAGCCACAGAAAACCAAAAAATAACATTTTCTGTGTTGTACTGTATTTCTATTTATTCTATTAAACATTTTTCAATTCCATTTTAAACCAGCTTGGGCAGTACTAGAAGTTTTGTTGGAAGCCTGGGGGCCTCTGTACCAGAAAGGAAGGAAACTGCCCATCTCTCTTATGTTCTGCAACTCAAAAATTATTTTCTCAAGGGACCCAAGAAAGTTGGCCATAAGCATGGTGTTGTAAAGAGAGCAAAAAATCACCAGAGAACCGTGTTCTGGTCCCAGCCCTGTCATTTATCAGCCCTATGATCCTGACTGTTTTCTCATCTAAAAACTAGAGATAACGGCTAGATGGTCCAAAACTCACATGGTAAATAGGTGGGTGGGGATGGGGGAAGGAAATTTTGCAAACACTGAAAATGTAAAAGTTTATGGCAAACCGTAAAGTTCCATAGAAATATATGTGCATATGCATGTACATGTTATATGCAATATATATATACATACACACACATATATATACATATATATGTATATACAAACATAGAAATTATACAGAAAAACATATACTTGTTATCTATACCTAAATTTCTATTATAGGCTCCTGGGATAAAAGGCTGGCCTGCAGGAAAGTCAACTGCTTAAGATTTCTGGGAATTTCCATTGCTATCCTATTGAATCAGGAAGGGAAATGCTCATTTCCATCAGTAATGCAGGGAATGAAATTGATGGTGGCATATTTCCCATCTCACGGCTATGAAAAAGGAAACTATGGTTATCTAGTCTCACTAATCTTTAAAAATTTACTGGGGAAGAGAACAGTTTTTAGATATTCCCCCCTTCCTTCTCCAGGCAATGTATCTGTTAGACTGGGCTTTTTTCACTCAGTAAGAAAACTTCTTTCCTGAGCTCATAAGTGCCGCTGCTGTCTACAAGGCATTAAAAAAGTGCAGGATTCAGAGTATGATTTAATTAGGAAATGAACTACTCTCTCTCTGAGACTTTTTGTGCCTTGACCTCCATCTTGGAATATACCAGCATTCCAGATGCAAAAGAAGTATGGTCAGTGAGCGGAAAACTCCTAGAGAGACATGTGCTTGGGTCTTCAATGGTTAGGCCATTAATCTATGTCCAGTTTAAGTAAATGAGCCAAAGAAAATTAGTTTTGAAATGGAGCTAACAAAGCGTGCAAGCCAGGACTATGAAGTGAATGGCTAGGCCGAGATAATGGAGAAGCAGAGAAATAGACTGTTAAGGTTGCCAAGAGTTCCTAAAGAGCCTCCCTCCGGACGTTCTCCCCTCTGTTACCACCGCCCCAAACAGTGACAAATGTAAAGCCTCAACAAACGAGGACTGCTGGCCAAGGCTCATAAATGTTTTCTGTCCCAATCACAACAAGACCTGTCCATTCACTCTCAAGAGAAGAAAATGAGTAATTTGCTCTGGAAAATAAAGTCTAACAGGTCTCTGAATTTCTCCTATGAGGTTAAATAGAGAATATGAGGACCAAGATGATATGCCAAAAAGTTCTGAATTAAACTGAATTTTGATGCTATGATTTACAAAATAGTATACTACAATATATCAAACATCATCTTGTTTTATACCCACACTAACTCAGGGAAGTAGGCACTAGCATTATTCTCATTCTACAGATGAGGAAAATGGAGCTAGGAGAAGGTAAATGACTTGAACAGTGTCACAAAGCTGGTAAGCATGTTAGGAAAGATTTGAACTCAGGTCATCCTGACTCCAACACTATTATTGCATCTAACTGCACCAATGAGAGTACAAATGTCAATTTCTGTTTCGGGAGGAACAAAGATTCCTGATCATAATTTTCTTATTGTTAACACAAAAATCAATTCACTCTAAAAACAAAACAAAAAAGCACCACTTATTCAGAATTCGCTATGTTTAAGTTACTGAGTTAAATACTAGGAATACAAAGAAACAAAATAAAAATAAAGACAATCTTTGACTTTCTATTTGAGAAATACCATAATATAAACAGATTTTTTAAGTTTATGCAAATTAATAGAGTAATTCAATGAGATAGAAAAGACTAACTATGGGGGGAGAATAGGGGATTCAGAAAAGGACTTATGAAGGGAGGTCGTTCCTAATTTATCCTTTGAAGGAAGCTGAGAATTCTGAGGAGTGGACCTGAGGAAGGACTGCACTCCAACACATAGATTTATGGGTCTTTGGCAAAGAAACTTTAATGTTTTCATCTTGCTAGGAAAACGCCTGACTCACCACATTTCAACTCAGTGGTGCTCAGGCACACTTTGGTACTCTTTTCAGGATGCCCTGAAGAAGTAGATTTGCAACTGTGTGACTTGACCCGGGGTGTAGTTAATGTGCCTGGCAAACAAGCTTTAGAATCCAGTCTATACTAAACATTTTTTTAACTTGCTTCTCTGAATAAAGTCATTTCGTTTTTACTATACCTAGTACATGTTTAGATACTAGATATTAATATTGGCATAATATAACTTGTTCCAGAGTATAAGCTTCCAAAGGGCAGCTCTTATTTGTTTGAGGCTTAGGGTCTGCCATATCTGTAGTTTACATGTACCATGTGTGTGTGTGTGTGTGTGTGTGTGTGTGTGTGTGTGTGTGTGTGTATGGTATACATGCTGTCTCCCTTGATAGAATGTAAGCTTCTTCAGGGTGGGCCTTTGTATCAAAAATGCCTGGCAAAAGAAGGTGCTCAATAAATGCTTGTTGATTGACTGACTGATGGAGGAAGATGATGATGATTATGGTGATGAAAGCAGAAATGAGATAGTGGATAAATGGAAAATGAGCCATTTAACATAAACAATTTGCCAAAAGTCATAGCAAATGAAGATGATCCAATCCCCAAGCTGAGGCTTGTAAACAACAATGCAAGACAGCATTGAACAGAGCGAAATCATGCCATATTCCTCAGGAACAATCAGAATATAGAGCTGGTGCTAAAGATAAACATTATGGGCAGGAAGGTTGTGTCTTTGATACAAATCATAGAGTACCACAATTTTCTGAGCTCTCACCCAGAAGCTGCAATAGGAGTATAATTGGAAAAATCAAACAAGAGAGTGGAGACTTTTCATATGCTTCTTCTGCCTCAACTCTGGATTTTGCAATAAATTCTGTTCATAACCTCGCCAATCCAATTTGCATGTCCCTAGAGAAGGAAGAGAGTCTACATATTATTCTAGCTTCTGAGTTTAGTTCTACCAATAACCTTTATTAGCATTACAAAGAACTTACCAAGAAAATACAGAAAATCTTTTAGGAATTTTTAAATATGTAAGTTAAAGGTAAAAATAAGGCTATGATGCAATTTCGTGCTTACAGGGCACCGGTGAACCAAAAATTTTGGCCCCCTTTGTGACCTATTTTAGCTTAGAGAAGCTAATAAGTCATGGGGCAGAGGAAAACAGGTGGGAGCCAAGGGCCAATCTTTTATTAAATTGTTTCTTCCCATCCTCAACACGTAGGGAGTAGAGATTAGGCCAAATGCCAATTTCTGTCTCAAGAAGAGGGATGATGGTCCTCCATTCAAGAGACACCCTGTACTTAAGTGGAATGTCAGAGCCTGGGATCTGGGTACCTGGACCTCTAATCACAAAGGCATTTCTGACCACAGATGTTTTGAGTCATGGAGCCTTCCTATTAGTAGTACTTGCAACTGGCCAAAAAGAGGAAATGAGATGGTTAGAGCAGTGTTTGGCATACTGTTGCTACTTATTACATGATGGTTCAATAATGAATGAATGAACAAGTGTATCAATTGATCATGTCTGTCAATTACCACCACTGACAACTGCCTCTTTTCAACATCTGTCCCAGCTCTACTTATCAACTTTGTGACTCTGTCCTAAAACTGAATTTAATATTAACAAAAGAATAAAAATTAGGTGCTACTATTTTAATAACAGAATGTTTTCTCTTTCATTTTATTGTGATTATTACTGGAATAGCTAACATATAGGCATTCTCTCCTATAGTCAGGATGACCTTGGTTCAAGTTCTAGTACTGGAGTCTCAGGGGTACTGCCATTCCTATGGCCCTTCTTGTTCACCCTTCATTCTCCAAAGGGATCAATGACACCAGGAGAGTGTATTGCAAGTGAACTGGATTTAAGTGAGGCACAGCCACAGCTACTACTTCTATGGCTTTAGGACTTTAACCAATAGCAAATGGTCCTGTCTGAAACAAACTAGCTGTGTGACCCTGGGAAAGTCACTTAAACTCTCCGGGGCCCAGGAAACTCCCTAAGATTGTAAGTAGCAGAGAAGGTGTTAATCAACATTGGTAGAGGAACCTATCAACAATCTAAACTGCAAACAGCAACGATCACGAGCAGCTTAGTGGCACAGTGCCTGTGCCTGGAGTCAGGAAGCCCTGAGTGCACATTCAGCCTCAGACACTTTCTAGCTGTGTAACCCAGGACAAGTCCCTTAACCTCAGTTTGCCTCAGTTTCCTCAATTATAAAATGTGGATCATAGCAATACCTACCTTTCAGGGTCACTGTGAGGATTAAGTGAGATAATAACTGTAAGAGCTTAGTAAATTGGCTGGCATGTAGTAAGTGCTATATAGATGTTTATTCCCTTTCCCTAATAATAATAAATTTTGAAATACTCTCAATCAGAGGGCATCTTCCTGATTAATATAAAAACAACTGCACTGGCAAGAGAGAAGGAAGTCACTTTGTAGCAGAAGTCCAATTAAAATTAAAACAGAAATTTTACATGTTCTAGGTAATCATCAATTCCCCAAGATTCTAAGGGTATTAGGTCAAGTGAAAAAAAAAAAACAACACATCATTTCATTCATTTTCACCCAATTATATCTCACTGTCTTGAAGCATCTTGGTTGGCCATCTACCCATTTTGAGCTTGGAACACAAATAAAGTCTGCTATCTTAGCAGAGAGTCCAGAATATAAAGAACTCTGAAGGACACAAAACTTTTAAGTAGCTGATCGATTTTTTTCTGTTTATTTCAGGGTTACAGAATCCTCAAAGTCGTTGTTTGCTTTATTCTTTTCACTCCATTTTTTGTTCTACACACAGTGGGAGTTGATAAGTGCTACAGAATGACTAAATCTGGTTAGAATGCAGCCATCTGTATATAAAGCAGATTATTTATGATATGCTTAGCAATAGATCTTAGGTGAATAACTAGCAGGTAGTCAACCACAGAGAAAAGCCACTTAAGATATGAACTGGTAAAGATGTTCTGTGTCAAAAGTGCTACTGGAAAATAGAAAGATTTTTATCAGTCCTTATGTGAACAGTTAATAGAATCAGAGATTATATGAAACTAGAAGGTTACTTTAACATGAATTTCATTTTTTTTTTAAACTCTATTTCCACTATGTAGAAGGCTCTCAACACTGGGTGCTGAGGGAGAAACATCACTCCTGTCCTCAAGCAGTTTACAATCTTGTAGGGAAGATGAAATGCAAATACAGATGCCCATATAGGTTGATTAAGAGGAGAATCCTAGGGGGCAGCTAGGTGGCTCAGTGAATAGAGCACTGGTCCTGGAGTCAGGAGTTCCTGAGTTCAAATCCAGCCTCAGACACTTAACACAAAAACTAGCCATGTGGCCTTGGGCAAGTCACTTAACCCCAATTGCCCTCCAAAAAGCAAAAAAAAAAAAAAAAAAAAGTCATGGAAACTCAAACAATTTGAGAGAGGAAAGGGGGCTTAAAGACTGTCTAGTTCCAACTCACTCATTTTACAGATAAAGAAACTAAGGACTTACCTAAAGCCATGGAGGTCAAAATGGGCAAAACTGGAATCCAAATTTAGGTCTCCTAACATGTTGCCTACCCATGTAGGCTTACCTACCCAATGGTGGCAGCTAGTCAATGGTTGGTGTTAATGGTGGCAAGGGTGTCCAGCAAGTCCCTTCTTCTCAGAGGTTGTTACTCTCAAAAATGTTTAAAGGAGCCAGGCTGGAGGTCATTGCTATTCCTAGGGTTCCTCGTTTAAGAGTCCTGGACTGTCTCTTTTTGGGTCCTTGGGGAATTAATAATGGTTACCTAATAGTGACTCTAGCTACTTCCTCATTCCTCCTTAAGGTATCTTGCTCTTCTCAGGCAGTAAGATAGCACAATGGATAGAGTGCTGGGCCTGGAGTCAGAAAGACTCATCTTCCCAAGTTCAAATATGACCTCAGACACTTACTAGCTATGTGACCCTGTGCAAGTCACTTAACTTTGCCTCGGTTTCCTCATCTGTAAAATGAGCTGGAGGAAGGAAATGACAAACTACTCCAGTATCTCTGCCAAGAAAACCCCAAATGGGGCCATAAATGGTTGGACATGATTGAAATAACCGAACAACTCTGCTCTTCTGGTAAGCTAGCTAACATGCCCAGTAATAATTACTGATCATTAATGGCTTTAACAAGTTCTTCAATCTTTCTGGTATTTACACAGAGCTTTTAAGATTTTAAAAGCACTTTACATATGGCATTTGGTTATCTTTTCATGAAATAGAAGTAGATGGAGATCAGCCGTAAATATTTTTGTTCAAGTAGAGAGGGACCAGATGGACTTTTGAGGTGCATTCTATTATGCTGAGATTGTTCTAGTTAATTAGGGAGTGGTTGGGGTGAAATCAGGGAATGTTTTCTGCAGGGGGTGGCTCTCGAGATGAAATTTAAAGAAAGGGAAGGATGTGGTATGAGAACAGTAGTTCCTCATTATACAAACATTTGGGGAGAGAAAAGGAAAGATGTGTAAGGAAGGGCGTTCTTGATGATTAAGGAAAAATAAGTAACTTTTTTTTTTAACCTCTGCTCTCTAGGCATTAATACCTATCTTGCTATATACAGAGTTTAGTCTGGTCCTAAGAGGGAGGTTAAAAGAAGGCCTTTTGTTATAGTATACCAGAAAGAATGATGGCAAGTGAAGCTCTCTAAAATTACCTAATGATCAGATACACTATTACATCTCACTATTACAGCTCAGGACATGTCATTAAATAGGATGGTGACACAAACAAAATCATCGTACAAAGAGAAAACCAAGATAGTCGCTGCTCCCAAGGAGCTCACATTCCAACAGAGATGACACACAGCAAAGCAAAGATACTAAGAAAACTAAAATGCAACTGCTGAGTTTGAAAAAAGCCCTTCTTGGTCTCAGTTTGCTCATTTATAAAATGATAGCTAGGGGTGGCTAGGTGGTACAGGGAGTAGAACACTGGCCCTGGAGTCAGAAGGACCTGAGTTCAAATCCAGCGTCATACACTTAACACCAAAAACTAGTCATGTGACCTTGGGCAAGTCACTTAACCCCATTGCCCTACCATCCCCCCTCCAAAAAGAAAAGGAAAAAAAAGAAATGAAATGAAATGAAATGAAATGAAATAAAATAAAATAAAATAAAATAAAATAAAATAAAATAAAATAAAATAAAATAAAATAAAATAAAATAAAATAAAACGACAGAGTTAGACTAGATTGGTCCTGCACCTCTGACACCATTACCATCTCTCATGTCTCCTACTGACAGCAAGAACTCAATGGGCACAGAACTATAGAGAGTGAAGTGAGGGTAGAGGGAGGGAAAGACAAAAGGGGGGGGAGAGAGAACAGTAAATTCTACAAAACTCTACAAAAGTGGAGTCTCCTTTCTTGACTCCAATCCTGATAAGTCCTATTCCTACTCAATTCAACATATTTATTAAGTATCTACCAAGTGCCAGTCACTGTATGAGTACCTGAATATAGAACAAGCAGTCGCTGCCATGCACAAGCTTACATTTTACTGGGTTGGGGAGGCTTATGGGGGAAGAAAGGGGAGGTGTGTGTGTGATACAAGGTAGGGAGCAAAAGAAGGACCAGACTAGACTGCAGATTAAATGTTGCAGAACTATCTGAAAAAGGAGAAAGCACAATTAGGTGGGTGAGTGATGGCCTGGGCTAAGTGTTAGAGGAATATAATGACTGTGAAAGTGAGAGACAAGGAGGGAGGCCATTCCCTTCAATCAATCCTCCCTTGGTGACTTCAGATCACAAAGATCTCTGTCTTCTCGGACCCCATATTTCACTTTGTCACCCATCCTATACAAGTCAGCTGTAATTTTTCTGATATGCTCTCATTTTTACATATCTGGTTAAATCTCATTTCTCCAGCAAGACTGTAAGTCTAATGAGGGCAGAAATCTTATACCCATTTTGCATCCTTCAAGTCACACAACACTATGCAAGATACACAGTAGGTGGGCAGATATTGGATAAACAAAGTGGGATACTTAAGAGTCAATTTGGACCTGCCTATATCAGGATCCTATATCAGGAGTTTTTATTACACATGGGCAAGTCACTAAGACTCCCAAAAGCCTCAGTTTCCTCAATTTCCATATGTAAAATAAGGTAAACAGCACCTACCTCAAAAGGATATTACCAAGTGAGATAAAGGATTTCTCAAATCTTAAAGTACTACCTAATGTTAGTTATGATTATTATTACTGTTACTTAATTACTTTAAATATAATTAAAATAAATTGGCAAAGGGATAAGGTCAGAGCTGATGCCACCTTTTGCCTTCATCTTATCCCTGCCAACAACAGTGGATAAGCGTGATCTTACCGGACAAGCTGTCCTTATACTAATACATACAAAACTTGAATAAGTTTTTGTCATTTACTAGAGTAATTCCTTGTCTACAAAATGAAAGGACGGAGCTTAATGATCTCTTAAAATCTCCCCTCTAGCTCTGTCCTGTGATCCTGATAATAGGGGCTACAAACATCATTCTGCTATGTCTTCCCAGCCAGAAATCTCAAACCAGGGTATTGTGAATCAATAAGGGAAAAGGTACAACAGTTAGACTGTAATGTGAGTGGATGATTTAGTTGAAAAAAAAAATTTCTAAACATGGTGAATCAGGCATGAATGCAGTACCTTTGGCTTACAAATACAGACTGTTAAGGATTTTCCCCCCTTATTCCTTTTGATTTGTGGGCTGTAAAAACACTGTTGCTATAGTTATGATTACAGGAAGCTTTGTAGTTTGACCCTAAGAAAAACTCAAACTCAAGTCAGAATAACTCTAACTAAATAGGCCACAGTCAATTGTCAAGGGGGCAGGACCTATCAAATTCTTTCAGGCATTAGCAGGAACCAGTATATTTTGGGTAACAAGCAAGCAACAAGAAAAGGAAACTGTGCAACATTAGGCAATTTCCTTGCATTACTTATTCAGAAATCCTCAAAACCCCTATGAGTAGTTTCCCTAGCTTTTAACTCAAGATTGGATTCATGGCCAAGAAAAACAGAAACTGAATAACCCTCCCCCCCAGGCCCCCGTCCTCCATGCACTATACAGTACCGTTAGAGCTCTTGGAGGGACACTCACTCACCCACATGCACAAATTAAATACCAGTTAAGAAAGGCTTCGGTGAATTAAATGTAGGATGTGGTAAGTTAACAGTGCTATGTGTCTTCTAGATAGCTTTAGTATTTCCTGACTCCATGCTGATGTCATGTTAATCTGTGGGTTTAAACCCACTGGCTGCTCGGCATTTCATTTGCAAAAGGGAGGAGAAGAAAGGGAGAGCCACCCACCCTCACCCCCCACTCCAGTCCCAGAAATCTGAAACAGAAGATGTCTTTATGCACTCATCTCACTTTTTTACTTTGGAAAATGTTACACATTTCAGTTCAGGAGGAAGAAAAACCTTGTTTCTTTGCACTCTGGAAAGCTGCAAATCAGAAATTCCTGAGTACAGTATGCATGTTTCCAAAAGGAAGGATCTGTAAGACTGTGGGGCTGAATGAGGGGCCCTGCCCAGCAGAAGCCAGAAAATGACTCACTCATTCTGTACTACTCTTTACAATTCTTCTTCTTCCTCCCCGCCCCTTCTCACCACAGATTTATAGGCAACTTGTATTTATATTGTCTTTATTATTATAATTTGAGGTTGACCCACAAGTCAAACTCAAAGCTCTTCTATTACCTCATTAATTCTCATAATGCCCCTTTCAGGAGGCAAATTTATCCAGGGTGGCCAAAGACAGGACTTGATTTTTGTCTGACTGCCAATTCAATTCAGTAAACATTTATTAATCACCTACTGCGTGCCAAGCACTGTGATAAGCAGGCAGGAAGCTTGTCACACAGTTGATGACTTAAATCAAAAAGACCAAAGGTTCAAAAAGCACAGTATACTGGTTCTATGACCCTGAGCACATTATTAACCTTTTAGTGTCTCAGTCAACTCTCTTAAGACTGTAAACTGGAGCAACTATGTGGTGCAGTGAATAGAGCACCCACCTTGGAGTCAGGAGGACCTGAGTTCAAATCCAGCCTCAGACACTTCACACTTACTAGCCATGTGACCTTGGGCAAGTCACTTAACTACCCTGCCTCCCCCCCCAAAAAAAAAAGGAAAAAAAGACTGTAAACTTCACAGAAATTACAGATCTACATCAGTTAATAAACCAATTGATTAAGCACCTACTATGTGGCAGGCACTGTGATAAGCTCATAATATGATAAGGAGATATAAAAAGAAGCAGAAGATAGCTTTTCCCCTCAAGGAGCTAACAGTGAAGACAGAAGGCCCTGGAATTAAGAGCAGGTGGGGAAGGATTCCTATAGTTATGATAGGAAGGTGGGGCCAGGGGGAATCAGAAGTCTACATTTCAGGCATGTCAGACAATCAGAGAAAATGCCCATAACCAGGAGATGGAGTGTCTGGTAGGAGTTTCCTATATTAATAAAAGTACAGGTCTGAGCCAAATATTATGTGTGTGTACACAGATGTGTGTGTGTGTATACACACACACACACACACACACACACACACAGCACTGTACCAGGCAATAGGGTTAGAAAGACAAAATGAATAGCCTCTATGGTCAAAGAGCTAATGTCCTACTGTTATTTGACCTTGAGTCTAGATGGAGCACCTTCATGGCTGGATATAGGGTAGGGGTACAGGTGAGGAACAAAGAGATTTCATGGATTTATGGCTAAAATTGGGATTTCTAATCTCTAATATGAATAATGATGAACCAAAATCTAGAAAGAATCTTCATCCGAAACCCAACAAAATCTGAGCTGCAAAAAGTTTTCAAATTCTGTTTTTCTATCTAGTTGTTCTAAGCTATTCCTGGGAAGCTCAGCATGAGGGAGAAGGGAAGTATGAGAGAATACCAGAGGTTCTCCACTACTGTAAAACTTAAGAAGCTTTTTAGTGACTATGAACATAAAAATACTCTGTCCTGCCCCATATATCATCATGAGCCAACTGGAGGACCAAAGAAACAAGGAGTGGGTTTTAATGGATTTCTTGTTGGCCTCACAGGAGAAGGAACACTCAATCCCAAGGAGCTGATTGAATATCCCTAACATAATGGTCAAAAACATAACTGGGGTGGGGTGACTGGAGCTCTGGACCAGGAGGCTAAATTCAGAAGGTGATGACAGCACTCACACTCCCTTAGCAGCATGGAAACAACCAAGCTTAGCATCTAGTTAGTAAGAATAATTAGTTAAAATAAGAAGTTGCCAGATGGCAGGCTGAGATGAGTTCCTCCCCAACTCTGCCCTGTTCTCTGTGACAGTTTGTGGTATTTGCCCCAGAAGCAAAATTTCCTAGGTTTACAGCTCTAACAATGTCTGGAGTTGGAGGTGAAGTTTGGTCCATGATCATAGTGTTTTGTCCAAGCTTGCCCTACATGCTGGGATGGCACCCAATCTGCTTGTAAATGGAGGCACTAAAGCAAAATTTAACATGTCCCCTTGTTATCACCTCTGCCTTAGTCTAGTCTTCAAATGAGGACATTGTAAGGTACAGACAATTTGTATAGTCAGGGGCAGAACCAGTAGCCAAACATAAAGGGTCTCATTTCTTTCAATTATAAATTGTTCAAAGCATTACTCATCCTGTCCCCTCAAAAGAAAGACTATCCTAAAAGGCAGATTGTCCTGAGTCTTAAACCCAGTGTCTAGAGACCACAGTGGCCTGTGGATAGATTTCTTAAGAGTATGCAGAGCTGGATGAATAAAAGAAACTACATCTTTATTTTCACTAACCTCAAACTAAAATTTAGCGTTTTCTTTAATTCTGAATTTTTTTAAAGAAAATTATGCTGAGAGGGGGTTTATAGGCTGTACCAGGCTGCCAAAGGGGTCCATGCAACAAAAAGGGTCAGAAACTTCTGGTCCAGGGGTAGGGAACCTGCAGCCTTGTGTCATTTCTTGGCTATTCAACTCACAGGGACAATATTTAAACACACACACTCACTCTCTCATTCTTTCTCTCCCCCTCCCCCAATTCCCTCTCCCTCTATAACAATTTACAGAGCATATTGTGCTCCTTGGCTAAATATAAAAACAAGTTAGAGTCACTCTGAAGAGCAACCAGCCACCTGCAGGATACAATCTAAGGAATGCCTGGCAGGATTCTCTATCATGAAAAAGTAATCAGTCATGCAACTGGGAAGAAGTCACTCTCCCTTTTCTGTCAGCACCATGGAACAATGAAAAGTTAAATGACCTGCCCAGGTCCATAAAGTTCTCATATGTTGGAGGAAGCAGCTAAGCCCAGGTCTTTCTGGCTCTGATGCCAGCTCACCAAGTCAAAGTGCCATCATACAAATTCAAAACAATATTCAAGTTTCAATCCAACTCTGATATTCTACGGTCAATGATAAATCGCATGAGACAGAAAAATAGATAAAGCCTTTATTAAGCTCTTCCTGTGTGCCAGACACTTTGCTAGGTGCTAGGTATACATACGCAAGCAAGACAGACAGAAAGGGAGATGGAAAGTTGGAGGGTAAGTGGAAGAGGTTTGGAAATAGTGGCTAGGAAGGGACAGAGACATAATTCTGAGAAAAATGAGTTAAAAGGTTCACCTTATCTAAACTTTGTATTGTCCCAGCATAATATTCTGTAGAAAGCACACCTAATAAATGTGTATCAGATTAATTAATTGATTAATTATTAAACCATCTATCATAGCTGCTGAAATCTTGCTATAAAGAATTTAACCTTAGGTGTGTAGAGCCAAGATGGCTGAGTAAAAGCAGGAACTTGTCTGAGCTCCCCCTCCACACACCTCCAATACTTATAAAATACGACTCTAAACAAATTTTTGAGCTACAGAACCCACAAACTGACAGAGAGAAATAAATCTCCCACTGAAGGCAGCCTGGCAGGTTGACAGAAAGGACCTATTGCACTGGACTGGGAGCTGAGCACAGTCCCACATGAGCTGCACAGGCCAGACCCAGGACAGCCCCAACCAGTGGCACAGACCAGCCAGAGCATACTTTAGGAGAGTGAATCACCAGCAACTGTGGCATATTTCAGACTTCTCAACCAATAAATGCCAAAGAGAAAGTAAAAGGACAGTGGGGAACTCTGTTGGAATCAGGTGATGGAAGAGCACAGCCTGGCCCCTGCCCCAAGGTGAGAGGTGGCCAGGAAGAAACAAGAAACAATTGTGGAAACACAATCAGGATAATACAAGATCTAGCAGCTTCTACACTAAAGGACAGAAGAGCTTGGAATATGATATTCCAGAAGTCAAAGGAGCTAGGATTAAAAC
The DNA here is from genome assembly GCA_011680675.1 of Gymnobelideus leadbeateri. Lineage (NCBI taxonomy): Eukaryota > Metazoa > Chordata > Mammalia > Diprotodontia > Petauridae > Gymnobelideus > Gymnobelideus leadbeateri. The sequence continues at coordinate 308,388 of WOXC01004041.1, forward strand.
CAAGAATCACCTACCCAGCAAAACTGAGTATCATGCTTCAGGGGAAAATGTGGTTATTCAATGAAATAGAGGACTTTCAAGCATTTTTTATGAAAAAACCAGAGCTGAACAGAAAATCTGATTTTCAAATACAAGAAGCAAGAGAAGCATGAGAAGGCAAACAGGAAAAAGAAATCATAAGGAACTTATACAAGTTGAACTATTTACATTCCTACATGGAAAAATGATCATTGTAACTCATAAGACTTTTCTCAGTATGAGGATAGTTGAAGGGAATATATGTGTGTGTATACCTACATATAAATGTATAGGAGGGTGTATGTGTGTATTTGTGTGTACATGTATATATAGACAGAGGGCATAGGATCAGTTGAATATGAAGGGATGGCATCTAAAAAATAAAACTAAGAGGTGAGAGAGGAATATAATGAGAGAAGGAGAAAGGGAGAGACAGAATAGGGTAAATTATCTCATATAAAAGAGGCAAGAGAAAACTGTTACGATGGAGAGGAAGAGCAGGAAGGTGAAAGGGAATGGGTCAACATTACTCTCATTGAATTTGGCTTAAGAAGGGAGTAACATGCACACTCATTTGGATATCTTACCCTACAAGAAAGTAGGGGGGAAGGGGACAAGAAGGGGGGGATGATAGAAGGGAAGGCAGATTGGGGGGTGGGAGGGTAGTTAGAAGCAAACACTTTTGAAAAGGGAAAGGGTCAAAGTAGAAAACAGAGTAAGTGGGGGTGGGATAAGATGGAGGGAAATACAGTTAGTCTTTCACAATATAATTACTATGGAAATGTTTTTCATAACTACACATGCACAACCTATATTGAATTGTTTATCTTCCCAGTGGGGGTAGGTGAGGAGGGAAGAAGGGAAAGAATCTGGAAACCAAAGTTTTAATAATAAATTTTTTAAAAATTGTTTTTTACATGCAACTGGGAAGTAAGATATACAGGCACTGGGGTATAGAAATCCATCTTGCCCTACTAGAAAGCCAGAGGGGAGATGGGGGAAGATATAAGAGAGAGCTGATGGGGGAAAGGGTATTCAGTAGGCTTGCTATCTTGGGGTGGGGGGGTGGGGGAAAGAGAGCGAGAAAATTTGTAATTCAATATCTTGTAGAAATCAATGTTGGAAACTAAAAATAAATTAAAAACAAAAAAGAATTTAACCTTAAAAACAAGGTTTTTTTTTTACCTTAAAAAGGCTCTTAACCTTTTGTGTGTGTGGATGAACCCCTGTAGCAGTTTAGTGAAGCCTATGGAACTCTTTTCAGAGTAATGTTTTTAAGCAAATAAATTACAAAGGCAATTAGTTATAGTAAAATACAGCCATCAAACACAACTTTATATATATAATCAAGTTCACAGACTCCAATTCAGAACCCCTGCTTCAGGTCTTAGAAAACTGCTCTGGGCCAGGATTCTATGCTCCTTAAGAGACTTCTATTAAGATATAAATAGACTTGGGAGGGGTTGTCTTATAAATTAACAGCTTAGCAGCGATTAGTTGGCAACTGATTCAGAACATGGTATAGAGACTCATGGAAAAATTTAAAGGCCTACCTTCCCCAGGAGTTCTACTATTGAGAGAGGATCTTTAAATATTCCCCATGGCTGGAATAAATCAGTGTTATATTTCTGAAACCTAGCAATCTTTGCCTTCTTTTACAATATTGCCAAAGGCAGGTCCTAACTATATAAGGCACTGTTAGAATTTTTTTTTTTTTAAGGAAAGCATAAGTACCCTTAGTAAGCCTCTCAGGTTGATTCTCTAGAACTGTTCTGTGCCCTGCCTAGTACACATGGCAACCCAATTCCAGCTCTTGGGACAGTCAGCTGTCAGCAGAGCCACAACAGAGAAGAAAACCCCAGTTGGTGCCTCACTCCCAGGGGCAGTAACATTCCTATTTTTAAGGCTTGTTTTAAATGTCTCTTGTTGAGAGCATAGTGTTCAAATGAGTACATGCAAACTGCTGACCATGCATATTATAAATACAGTCACCGTTAACCTAAAAAAGTACCGACCCCCCATCTGCCAACAACCTTATGTTATTGCAAGCTAGGTCCAAGTTTTAGAAAGCTCTTCAGACCTAGGAAATGAAAACTGCCATCTGTCTACAGTTACTGCAGTAATCATATTCTCATTTAAAGCAAGGCTCCAACTCATAGAGGCCATCAACACTGGGGCCACACACAAAACTCAAGTTTCCTGATTCTTCTACCAGACAACCATTATCTCTTAAAGACACAACTCATGTGTTTAGAAAAGTTGTAAGACACCACAAAAAAGTTTTGGATTAAAAAAGAAAAGTCATAAATTCACAACATTTTAAGTCTAAAAAAGATCTATCAAAAAGGTATCAAACTCAAAAATGGGGTGGGGGAGAAGAGTCAGAAGGGGGTCGGAACACTAAATGATACATAAGGACTCGTGTAGGCAGCATAATGATTCAGAAACTACATACTAACATTATCTGTGTTCTATTGCATTGTTAAAGGTTTTGCTAAATATTTCCCAATTATATTTTATTCTATTTTAATATCTCTGATCTTGTCTATCTCCTTCATACTATAAATGAGGAAAATAAGACCTGGAGTGGCTAAGTGACTTACCCAAAGTCATTAAATGGTAGAGACAAGATTAAACCAGAGGTCTTTTGACCTCCAATCAATCAACTTTTCCATTTAGTAAAATACAAGGTGGGACCCATGATAAAAAATGCTATCCATGTCCAAAGAGAACTTATGATCTTTGATTGAAGCACATTTTTTTACTTTATTTTTCAGTGTGTATGTTTTCTTCTTCAACATGGCTAAAATGGAAATATGTTTTATATGATCTAAGTCATATATTGCTTGCCTTAAGGGATGGGGAAAGGGTGGGAGGGGAGAGAATTTGTAACTCAAAGTTGTTTAAATGAACACTAATTTTTTTTACATGTAATTGGGAAATATTTAACAAAATAAATATAGATGTTTTTTAAAATGGTGGGGCAATTCAGGTAAAATAAACCACTAGTTCTAAGAAGCATAACAAGAAAACATGAAATAGAAGGGAAAAGGCATAAGAGATATTCCACTTCTACCTCTAACTTCACAGCTCTGTTTTCCTCTTCTTCCGAAGCAATTTTATGTTATTTTCAGTTCCATATTCTCTCCCTCCTTCCATCCCCCATCCCCATGGAGAAGCAAGAAATTACAATATCCATTATACATGAAGTCATGCAAAATATATTTCCATATTAGCCATGTTGCAAAAAATAAAATAAAGCAAGAAAAAAAAGTGAAAGAAGATAGGGTTCAGCATCCATGAGCTCTCTCTCTCTCTTCCAAAGTATTTTTAAAAGGCAGGGCCGCCAAACCGATCCCTATTCCGTGTGGCTAAGTAAACTTCTCAGTATCTTGGGGGCTGGGTGAGTTATGGGAAAAAGTGGCTCATCCTTCTATTCCACATGTTTTCAGAAACTCAGGAAAAAAGAGTAGACTTGACAGGTGGCCTACTCCTCCAAAGTTAAGATCCTGGTACTTGTCATTCATGGGAAAGCCACTTGGCTGGAATTAGCTGATGCCAGCATTTTTTTCCTTTTCCAAAAATTAGGCTGGGTCAGAAGCCACTCTTTAACTCCTGCACATGGCTGTCTCCCATCCCTTTCTTTCTTGTTCAGTTAAGTTTTTAACTGAAGTGACATAGTCTCCTCCCAATTCCTGACCTCCAGCAAGGGCAAAGCAAACAGCCGTCCTAGTAGGCTCAAAGGCCTCCATTTAAGTCTTGCTCAACTGATTCAAACAGCTAAACTGAATGACTATTCCCATTAAAAATGAGCCCACGTTTTATTACAAGTGCAGGCATTCCCAAAAGCATCCAAAGCTGAATTCAGCTGGGCTACCCGCCAGCCATCTGGCCTGCTCAGCTCACTTATGTAACCTGCTGGGCTTTCTCGCCACCTTTGGGCTAGAGGAAGGGGAGGTACACAAAAGCATCCTGCCATGTCTGCATGTCGTGGGAATGATTCAGCAACAGGCTTTTACAGGCTTCATATTGACAAACATGCCCAGTCTCAGCAACAGCTTAGCCAAAGGTCAAATGATTCTGAACAAAGTCTACTGAGGAGCTAATATATTTAATTCCTCTAAGAGTCACTCTTCAATTCCAATTACCAAGGGAAACTTTGCCTCTCTCTAATTAGAAATTCTAGCATATGAGTCAATCAATAAGCATTTATAAAACATTTACTACGCATCAGGTTCTGTGCAAAGTGCTAAGGGTACAAAGAAAGATCAAAAGAGCCCATGCTATTTATATTAATAAGCTTAAGGAGCTTATATTCTAATGAGGGAGATAACAGGTATATAACTACACATAGACTGAAGGGGAAGGGTCTGGCAAGCATTTAGAAGGACCAGGAAAAGCCTCTTGCATGAGGTGGTACTTAAAGGAAGCCAAAAATAACTGGGGGGAATTGCATTCCAGAAACAGCCACTGATCAGTACAAAGGCAGGGAGATGGGGCACTTGAGAGAAAGAATCACCCTCCCAATGGATTATGTGAAAAGATATCAGTGGACAGTAATGCAGACCTGAGGTTTTATAATGGTGCTAAAATCGCCACCATGGAAAAAGAAAGCATAGTTATTCTTTCTCCTCTTCCTCTCCAGACTTTCTTGCTATTCTAAGCAGAGATGAAAGCAAGCTGAAATGTAACTTAATTTTGGTGAACTGCAATGGATTCTTTTTCATTAAGAAGACATATTAGACCAAGCTTTCTCTTTCATTCAAATCTGCCTGAAGCCAAAGACCACTTTGCTAGCCTGAGGGAATTCTGGCCTAAAGAAACTGGGAAAGCCTAGCTCCTAGTAATGAAATTACAACCAGCAGCATTTTCCCACTTTCAAAGCAGTTTTCAAACACTAATCCACACCTCCTTCTTTAATAAATCAGGCTTTACAAATTTAGGAAAGCTACTCTTACATGTGTATGTATGTGTGTGTGTGTGTATGTATGTTTGTATGTATATGTGTGTGTGTGTGTGTGTGTGTGTGTGTGTGTGTGTGTATGTATAAAGGGGATAAGGGGTAGAGGGAAATTGGGAGGAGACCCATACATAATGGATAAGATCAGCCCTTCAAGTTTACTATGTGTCCCCTAGGGATGGGATCCTCACCCCCCCCCCCAAGAAGTTTAATACCAATAAGTATGCTAGGTTTCTTAAAGGAATGAACCTTGTGACCTTGGGCTAGTCACTAACCACTCTTGGGTCTCAGCTGCCTCCACTGTAAAATGAGGGGGCTTTTGAATTAGGTACACTTTCTCTCCCTCCCTGCCCTTTTAAAAAAAATTCTTTGGAGATGCCCAGTATACTGACACAGTCGGAACTTAGAAGTCATCAGTAGATCTAGATTATCTAATTCAATCCTATAATTTTGCAAATAAAGAAACTGAGACCCAGAGAAATGAAATCCCTTGGACAAAGTCAGATGGGTAAAAAACAGGTGAGCTAGATTTTGAATCCAATCCTCTTGATTCTGACTTCAGCACTCCAGCCCCTATAACCAGGCAGCCTTATTTTACAAAGGATTTTTTTTAAAATTAAGTCTTCTTAGCTACCTAACTGGAATGAGAGCAAATGGGAAAGATTCTGGGGTAGAAGTCAAAACAATACTCTGCTCCTCAAACCCCTGCTCCCACCCCCATGCTTATCTCCAGAGTATGACATCCTCGACTGCATAATCCAGGGTCTCAGGGTGCTGCAATGTGATGGTCAGCAGAACAGTGAGTTACGGTAGGAGGCAAAGAAGGAAAAAGGTTGCTCCTCTATAAATATAACTCCTTTATAAATTAACAAATACTTGTAACATGATGCTAAATAATTTAAATTAATATAGTGAATTAAAGTTTTGTAAAATATTTTCATCCCAATAACACTGTGAGGTATCATTATTGACCCTTTACCTGTGAGGAAATTGAGGAAGGTTGAGTGGCATGTGTAGATCATACTGCTGGTCAATTTCAGAGGTAGGATAAAGGATTGAAGATTACATATGCGTAATCAATACAAATATCTTTGACCATTACCATGGCAAAGCCTGCTCTTAGAAAGCTCTAAGAGTGCCTTCCTGATGGGGAGCTTTGAAGTTTGGTCTTTATGCTCATTGTGACCCCAATTCATGTTTTGGGGGTGGGGCACAGGAAGAAAGGGCAAGGGAGAGACAATGCTAATGTTGGTGGTAACCTGTAACTCATCCATACTCTTGCCCATGGACAGTCCAAAAGTTTCTAATTTCTAAGAGACAGTCCTGATCAGTCCTGAATTCATTGCTTAAGGTAGGTAGGCATGGTCTACTAACCATTCCTATATACCCTTCTCACCATCTTTCTCACATATACCAGAGAGAATAAAGTAGAATTCTCTTAGGAGGATTATATCCTGGGATCAGGCTCAAGCAGGCCAGTTTCCTCCAGTTCTAGAGTCAAGACACCTCCTATCCTGAATACAAAGCACTTAGTCCAGATGCCAAAACTGAGCTTCTGTTTCTGATTTTTATTGTGTATCTTGGAACACTATTTAAAAATACTCCCCAAACCGCCACAGCCTTTTCCCTTAGTCTTCCACAGTAGGCCTTGAGAATGCAGCCCCATCAGGGGCATCTGCAGCTCTCATGAGACATACTGGCTTTTGCCAAGTCCTTATTGAAAACAACCCAGTTAAGAGGAACACACCCCATTATCCTCTGGCTGTGTGATGACTATGAATATCAAGGGCAGACTTTTCCTCCAATGAAACTAGAGGAAGAAACAGTAGGGATGACTGGAACTCGAACACTACCGAGAAGAATTATAGATGTAAAACAACCTGAAGGGAGCTCAGAGGCCATCGAGTTCAAAGTCCACTCCCACCACCAATTGAGGGGTAAGGAAGCTGAGGCCCAAGAAGTTAAGTGAGTTGCCTAAGGAGATACTAGAAGTAAGCAGAGACTGAGATTTAAGACCATCAATCTTTCTGACGTACTACATTGCTAGCTAACACTCTGGAGGCTGAAAATCAGTCCTAAATACATTAGAAATTTCTGATGGTTTTTATTTTCTTTGAAGGAAAAAATAAAAAATATTATAATTCAAAAATATCCTTTTTCTGGAAAATTCTCCTCCCCACAAGGAGTAGAGGTAATGAAGGTTTCATGCTGGCTGGCCTTGTATATAGCTGCTGGTTTTGAGTAGATTGGTGAGTCTCAGGAGTACCCAGATTTTCTGGCTAACCCAAAATGCTCCAGATTAAATCCTGAGGAACTAGGAAGGTTCCCAAGGTGAACAGACAGGGCCTCTTCCCAAAGAGGGCAAAGTACTTCTCAGACATTATCTCATTCACCCCCATGACTGGCAAGGGAGAGAGATGGAGAAATTGTAAAAAAAAAAAAATTAAAGGCAGGGTTGGCCAAGGTCAAGAGTCCTGCACAGGATTCAAGCCCAAACTCTACTATTGATGGATTAGATGACCCTGAAAAATATCAACTCTCTGTGAGCCATTAGTCCATCTGTGAAATGGAGATAGTATTTCTCTTCACCTTGGGCACGAAGTTTGATTAAGGATAAATGAGAAAATTTAAGTGAAGCTTCTTGAGACTCTCAGAAGAAAAGTACAAATAAATGCCAGGTATTATAATTATGAAAGAAGATTTCATAGCCCCAGAGAGTATGAATAGGAAAGAGAAGGGACTTATGATCTCTCTGGTGCAAAGGCCTCATCAAAGGATGAAGTAACTTGCCCAGGGCACACAACTACTAAGTGTCAGAGGCCAGATTTGAACTCAGAAAGATGAGTTTTCATGACTCTAGGCCCTGCACTCTAATTGTGTGGCCCTAAGAAATTCACTTAACCTTTTTCAGGGCTATTCTAAGGATCAAATAAGTTAATATGTTTAAAGAGCTTTGCTAACTTTAAAGTGACATATAAATGTTAGCTACCATAATGGCTGTAACTGTTTTACACCCTTAACTGATTTTTTCAACTTTTTTAGGGGGAGGTGGGTGGGTGGAAAGAAGAAGGGAAGCAATTGAGGAGACAGAAGATTTTCCCTTGCCCATTTCTTTCTGATGTAACTCCTAGAAACTCCAAAATAAAAGGAAAAAAATAAGTGAGGCCTCACTAAGTCAAATTTACATTTGAGAACTTATTAACAAATGTGACCAAAAGCTCCCTCCTGCACCCCTCCCCCAAAGAAAAGACTATTGTCTGGTTCCCAGTTGTGAGTTGGAGATAAATGGCTCCAGCTCTGATTATGAAATTCACCCAGGGAAGAAAAAACAGATTCTCTCCCCAGAAGCAGGTCCTAGAAAGAATGCTCATTCTTTCTTTGCAGAATACAGTCAACTTCAGATATTACAAAGTTAAGCATAATCAGTATGAAATACTTCAATGCATTCACAATGAGCATGGTCCATAATGAACACTGTGTCATCAGAACAAATCATGTCAAATTAACCACACCTCCATTTTTTTCAACAAGACACCAAACTAGCAGAAGAACCTTAGTTTCCCTCTGCACAGATGCCACATTGAGGCTCCTTACATACTGGTCTGTCATGCTGAATTTTGCTTCCCTACTGCCAACAGGAGTTTAATGTCCTTCACAATCTGCCTCCAATCTACCAAATCATATTACACCCACTGTGGTACCTCTATTCCAGTCAGAGTGGCCTATACACAATATCCCGACTCCCTCCTTCATGCTTTTGCATAAACTGACCCCATGCTTAGAAAGTTTTCCTCCTTATCTCTGCCTTTAGGAATCCCTAGGTTTGATTCAGAGTTCAGTTCCTATTACCTTTTATAAAAAGCCTTTTTCACTTCCTCCACACTTTTCAGTGATTCCCTCTATCCACCTCAAAATCACTTTCAATGTATTTGTCTAAATACATGTTGTTTCCACCCATTAGAACACAAGCTCCTTGAGAGCAGGGACTGTTAATATAATTATTTTTATTATAATTTTAAAAATTAATATTAAAAATAATTAATTTTTGTCCCCAGATCCTTAGCACCTAACAAAAAGCATGCTTGTCAAATTGGATCAAATTGTGGAATACCTGGATTTTGGCAAGTGGTTGACAATGTTTTTTATGATATCTTTGTGCTCAACATGATGCTAGTGAACTACAGGACAGTAGAATTATAAGGCATTCATGAACCTAGAAGGAACCAGATATCACTCGTGCTTCCTAAGTCGGAATTGTTTGCCCAGTTCAGTAAAATCTCTATTTGTTAATATTCATGATATAATGTGAAGTTCCTCTTTTTAAAATGGCTTTTCCTAACAGGATAACATAATATCATAATGCTGGATTTTTCCAATATATTCTTTTATTCTGATATAGTTTTAAATCCTTTACTCTGCTTTACGCTTTAAAGGGCATTTAATTATGTTAAAGCCCTCCTAGCTTTGTAAAGGATGCCAAAAAAGGGGGAGGGGGGTGTTGGCTGGGCTGTCTGAAAACTTGGCCTGCAAAAAGGCATGGCTACAGTAAGTCCAGGAAGAAACCCTGACCTTTTCTCTGTAACCCCTCACTCCTCCTCTTCTCAGAGATGTAAGTACTCAATCTAATTTCATTCTTCAGCACAAATTCCTGGGCCACTAGCAAATTTTTACTTTATAAACACAGTATCTTTATTTAAAAAAAAAAAAAAAAACATCCCCCATGATTGATTTTCTTTAGAATAATAAGAAAAAGCACAATGGCACTGTTATTAGACAATAATAATTTTTAAAAAAGATTGGAATAAAATGGAAAGATTCATTGTCCTTTCCTCTCATCATGAGGCAGAAAAACTCTAATGCACTGCCTAAGACTGGAATGAAATTTTCTTCACACAATCACTAAACATTTATTGACTGCACACTGCATACAAAGCAATGGAATACTATGCAGACAGACAAAAAGCATAAGACAAAGTACCAACCCACAAAGTGCTCACCATCTAATTGGGATGACATGATATATACTCATAAGACAACTAGAGAACGACGACAAACCAAATTAACCAATACATGTCCAATGACTACTATGTGAAAGACAATATGCTGGGCTCTCAAATCACAAAGTTATTTCCTAGAACTCTTCATTCTGCCACCTATTAAATGCCAAAATGCAGTATGTGATAGTTCTCTACTACCTCTTCCCCTCAGGGTTGTAGGTTAATCCTGGGGGTGAGGAGCGGGGAGATAACATTCCTACCATTCACCACTGTAGTTCCTGAGCACCCACAGGTATGCTTTTCATCTATATAAAATCAGTTACCATGACTCCGTTAATTCTTTGGGGGGGGGGGGCAGGGGGAAGGCAAGGTAATTGGGGTTAATTGACTTGCTCAAGGTCACACAGCTAAGTGAGAAGTGTCAGAGGCCAGATTTGAACTCGGGTCCTCCTGACTCCAGGGCCAGTGCTCTATTCACTGTGCCACCTAGCTGCCTCCAATAACTCTTAAACATAAACCACTTATAGAATAAGGAAGAAGCAAAAACAAGATAGAATTTACTAAGTAGAAGGTAAAATCAGAAATAATTAAATATAAATTCCTCAACAGAAAGCAAAACCAAAAATTATTATAACATTTACTCAAAGAAAAAAGCAGGAATAATCAAACATCACAGTTAATAGAAATAAAAATCAGGAATAATTAAAGCAACACAGTCTATCCATTAACCTGGATCACACTCTCCCTACCAAGACACAGTGTCTGTCAGAGAGAATGGCAGGAAGGCAAGAGTAAGAAACCCCATGTACCCAGAGAAACTGATAGCTCAGCACTACAGGTCTCACTGCTCTTGGTTCCTTTACCAAATGAAGTCACCTCTGTGTTAGCTTCTCCCCTTCTGGTCCTTATTGCTCAATTGCTGGGCAAAGCCACTCTTTTTCAGTTCTCAATCTGATAAAGCAGAGACAAGCTCTTTTAGCTCACAGCCACTGTTAAAAGAGTGCTGATAAAATGGAGGGGGCTGGGGAGGCAGGGAATCAACATTGCACTTGTTCAGTGGAAAACCGTTTCCCTAAGACAGAGAACTGCAAACCTACTCAAGCTAGCTTTCTGGGCAATGCAGACAAGCCCAGAGAGTTCTTCATTCAAGATTTGTCTTTCTCTAATCATCTTCTAGCATGCCAAAGCAGATGCAAAAGTTGTCTTTACCCTTGTTTCTCACTCTCAAACCATAAACAGCAGAAAAGAAAAACAGCTAAGAGTTTTTCTCTGTTTATGGTACAACACCAAAAAGCAGTAAACTGAAACAGCTCTGTCTACAGCAAGAGAATCATGTTTTGCTGCAATCAGTGGAATATTTCAAGCATACTCTCTTAACTGAGCCTGCCTTTCTCCAGTCCATTGGCCAAATGATGCTTCTCTTCCATTTCAACAGTAGTGTGCCATCTCAACAGATAGGGTGCAGCTGGAAGGCTTTAATCTCTCCTAATGAACTCAGCTTCTTCTATCTCATCCTAGCACTTGTCCTCAAAACTTAACTAGTTTCTTCAAATACTGCAAACTAGAGGCTCCTGGTGATCAGTGAATAAGCTTTACCTTATGAGGTAAAACTAAAGAAAGCCATCTTTCTGTTAGGCATGAAACTAATGGACATAAATAATTTTTCAATAATAATGCCCAAACAGTCACTTGATTTAGTATTCTTAAGTTATAAACTTCAAAGCTTTAAAGTATTCTCATGCAAAAGAAAGCTAATGGACCACAATACTCTGAAGCCATAGTTAACTCAGCTATTGCTCTGCATTCAACCAGGTCTTTTCAGCACCTTTCCTTGAGGTACAGTTTTCTACCTGACTCTCAGAATAGTCTGTGTCTCCCTTCAAAATTTTATCTGCATGGATGTTTCTTTACAAGTTCATTTTATCAGTTTCCCTTACACAAATGTTTTTTTTCTTTTTTTTTGCTCCTACCAAAAACCAAATGTCCCCATTAGAAAAGTGAAGCACCTTATATACAGTACATTTTCCATGGCTGGGATAATGAGGAAAAAGTGCATTCCAGGCATAAGTAGACTCTGTGCAAATGTATGATAGCAGGAGATGGAATATAGAGTTCAGAGGACAGCAATAAGTCTAATTAGCAAAAAGAGAGAATCCAAAGTGCTGGTTCAAAAAGTGTATAGAGGGAAAGAATAAGAGATAAGACTGGTAAGACAGTCAGAAGATAGATAGCAGAGAGTAGTATTTTTATCCCAAATGTCTATCTCAATGACTTTCAAAAAATGATGATTAATAAAAGTTGGTTGACTAATTCATAGAAGGTATTAAATGACAGGCTGAGGAATTTGTATTTTACTCTAAAAAGGAGTCACTGAAGGCTTCTGAGCATAGGAATAATATGATTAGACTTGCATGCTTTAGAAAGATTATTTTGAATGACATAGAGGACAGACTAGACGAGGAAGGGCCTGGAATCAGGGGGACCATTTAGTAAATATTAAAAAGAAACCAGATCAAGGGTTTCCTAACCCTTTTCTATATTACAGGCCCCTTCACAGTGTAATAAAGCTTACTCTTTTTTTTTTTTGCTTTTTTTTTGGAGGGGGGAGGGCAGGGCAATTGGAGTTAAGTGACATGCCCAAGGTCATGGCTAGTAAGTGTTAAGTGTCTGAGGCCGAATTTGAACTCAGGTCCTTCCTGACTCCAAGGCCGGTGCTCTATTCACTGTGCCACCTAGCCGCCCCCTGACTCTTGTTAATGGCAGAAAACGAAAGGAAATTAATTATACTGAAAGGAAGATATAATTGTTTCTTCCCATACAAACTCCTTATATCTTCCAGGTTAAGAAAACTTGGTCATGATAAAAAAAATTATTAGAATTTGAATTAGGGTAATTACTGCGTGGGGAAAAAAAAGTGAAAGATACTGTGGAGGTAAAACTGAAAAGACTTGGAAATTGTTTGGATAAATGGAGACAGAAAGGTTGGGGATTGGTCAGATTTTATGAATCTGAGTGACTGTTCAAATAATAATTCTCTCAACAAAAAAGTTTGAAAGAGGGGTTAAGTCAAATCAATTAGTCAATCAACAAGTTGTTGTTTTTTTAATTTTTTGCTTTTTGGAGGGCAATTGGGGTTAAGTGACTTGCCCGAAGTCTTCAACAAGTATTTATTAAGGGTCAACTATGTGCCAGTCACTGTGCTGGGGACCAAGGATATAAAGACCAAAAAAATGAAACAATTGATCTCATACCAATAGTTTACATTCTACTGGGAGAGACATGTGCACAAAGAAGTATATACAAAATACATAAAGGATAAACAAAGTTTAAATATAAGATCATTAAATGTAAGGGCACTAGCAGTCAGAGAGAAATTATGAATGATTGTTGGTGGGAAGGTGGGGCATGAGTTTCATCTTGGGCTAAGTGAGGAACTCTATAGGCAGAGGTAAGAAGGAAACACTTTTCCAGGCTACAGAACAGCTGAGTCAAAAGCACAGAGATGGGAGATGTATATAGTGCCATGTTTCAGGCAAAGGGAGAGAGCTAGTTTGTTAGCACAACAGAATGCAGAAAAGGCAATTTAGGGAGGAAGATCATTTTCTTTTGGAAATGTTGCATCTAGGTGCCAGGTAGAGACGTCCAGTGGTTGATGCAGAACTAGAAATCAGAATGGAAAAGTCAGGACTAGATGTATAGGTTGTAACTCAACCCGTGAATGTGAATAAGATCCCCAAGGAAAAGTAGACGGAGACTAGGGTCCAGAAGATGAAGATGGCAATGACAAAGATATCTACCATGATTACGTCTCATTTGTTCCTTACAACAACCCTGAGAAGTAGGTGCTATTAATAATATCATGATACTGGATGAAGAAACAGGCTGAGAGAAGGTGACCTGCCCAAGGGTCACACAGGAAGTAAGTGTGGGAGGTAGGATCTGAACTCAGGTATTCCAGACTCCAAGCTCTATACTCCCTGCAATATCCCACCTACATTCTCTAGCAAACTAGACTAAAAAGGAATGATCAGATGATAGGTGGGAGGAGAATCAAGAAAAGAGCAATGTTTGCACAATTCAGTGAAGAAGACAGTATCAGGAGGACAGGATGGTTAGGGATAGCAAGAGATATAGCAAGGGCAAATAAGATGAGGATAGAGAAAAGGCCAGCAAATTTAGCAGTTAAGAGATCATCCTAACATTTGAGAGCAGTTTCAGTAGAGTGGGTTGGGAAGACAGATTGCAAGGGGATGAGAAATGAGTGGGTGGTGAGGAAGTTCAGGCAGTGAGCAGATTCTTCATAAGTAGTCTGGCAGTGAAAGGGAGTTGAGAAAATGATAGCTCAAGGGGACAGGTGGGTCAAGTGAGGGTTATTTTCTGAAAATTTTTTTTACTATGAACTTTGCAAGCATCAACAAACATGAGTATATCAATATACATAGGACAGATAAAGAGGGCTGTTTATAAAACGGTGAGTTTCTGTTATATAGTTCGTTGTGATTTAACCCTATAGTACCAGAACTGCCCTGCTTGTCTCTGTCTCCATTTAAATTCATTTTTCTCCGACTGTGCATTTTGAAATGATTTTTATTAATATCTTTTGTTTTCACATTGCCTAGATTTCCCCCTTTATCTCTTCCCTACCCCTGCCAGAAACTTATCCCTTATAACAAGGAATTTTTAAACAGAAAAAGAGGGGGAAAAAGATAAGCAAAACCAAGAGGAAAATCTGTAATATTCCACACCCCTGGACCTCAATCTCTGAAAAGAAGCAGGGAAGAATATCTTTTCATATCTCTGACCAGGGGTCAAATTCTCTCTCATTTCATAACATTAAGTTTTCATTGTTTTGGGTTGTTCTTTCCAGAAATATGCTGTAGTAATTGTATATCACTTTCCTTTGTTTCAGATCTAATGAAGTTTGATATCCAAGTTATTTTGACAAGTAATAGAAATATTTAAAAACAAAAATTACCTAATAAGAGTGGTCAAAGGTTATAAAACAAAAATTCTCCAAAGAACTACAAATAATTATCGACCATATGAAAGAATGCTCCAAATCACTAGCAATAGAAACAAAATCAAAATAACCCCATTGTTTCACCTCATAACCAGTTCTCAAAGATGATAGATGATGGGTATAGTCAGTGCCCAAGGAAGATGGGATGACAGACACACTAAGATGTTATAAGTGTAGATGTGAACTGGCATAGCCATTCTCATAAGCAATTTGGAATTATGCAACTAAAGTGACTGAAATGTATTACCCTTTAACCTTCAGTAAGATTGTAATGTTAGATATGTACCTTATGTCAATGATTAATTTTTTTTTCAAAAGGCTTATACACAGAAATGGGTATAGCAGAACTTTTTGTGGTAGCAAAGAATTATGTCTTTGTAGATTGCTTGGGGAATGGCTAAACAAATTACGATCCAGAAATGTAATGGAATGTTATTGTGACATAAGAAACAATGAATACAGAGAAGCATGCAAAGACTTACACGAACAGATGCAAAATGAATTAAGCAGAGCTAAGAAAATAACATACACAATAATGCACAACAGCAAAACAATCTGGAAAGAACCATCACCTCAAAACAATTAAATGAAGGGGGTTTTTGTGTTGTTGGGCTTTTGTGGGGGATTTTTTTTTAAATGTAGGGGAGATTGATACATTTCTCTAGACAGCAGGGAAAGAGTAAATAGGGAGTTGGCTATTAGAATAGGATTCTTGTATCACTGAAAATAAGCTCACCATATTATTTCAACTGTATTATGTGCAATTTCTCACTTATAAAAAAATTCAAGCAACAAAACCATGGTAGTTTAATTACAATCTGTCCCTCATCAAATCCTTGTCACAGGGAATCTAGCCTCTAGTCTTAGCTAAGGGAACTGGATGTGCAACGTCATGCTGCGATTCCATTAATGAAAGAGATATAGGGCTAAGGAGACTCTATTAACAATAAAAGTTGTGGGTTTAACATATTGGAAAGAGAAACTTCATGATTAAGAAGGTCCAGAAGTGAATGTCAACATGTCAGGCCATTCTACACTGAAGAGGCAAGAAGCTCCATCTATATAATTCTCCTTTAATTTGGAAAAAGAATATATAGGCCTGACAGACTTCAAGATAGAGAAATTAAATCTGACCTAACATAGAGATTAACAATCCATTTTTATTCACAGTAATCAGTTTTCTCCATAATAATTATAAGCATCACTGAGTTTGATTATTGTTCTACTGTCCAATATAATGCATACTTCTTGAGGGCAGGAATGATCTTTTTTGTCCTTGAGTTTCCAGAACCCAACACACTGCTCATTACAAAGCATCCCCTTAAAAAAATGTCAGCTGAATATTATGTGTCAGGAAGTGTACTAAGTGATAAGGATACTAAGACATGCCCTTCTCTTAAGAGTTCACAGTCTAATGAAGGAGACAACCTGCAAACAACTCAGTACAGCTGTATACAGGATAAATTGGAGATGACCAAGAGAGGAAAGGTACTAGGCATTAAGGGGGAATCAGAAAAGGCTTCTTGTATAAAGTGGCATATTACCTAGGGCTTAAGACAAGAGTTAGAGATGAGGAGTAGGCAAATATAGTATCTAATAGTACAAGGAAAAGGAAGAAAGCCAGTGTATTTAGATCACAGAATACATGGGGGTAAAGTATAAGACTAAAAAGGCAGGATGGAGGTCAGGTTATGGAGAACTCTGAATGCCAAAGAGAAGATTTTATAGTTGAACCTGAAGGTAATAGGGAGTCATGTGAATTTATTGAATGGGGCTGGGAGAAGGGGTTGATACAGTCAGATCTATACTTCAGAAAGCTGAGTAGAGGATATACTGGAGTGGGTAGAGCCCTTGAGGTAAGGAGACCAACTAATAGCCTACTGGAATACTCTAAGTCTTATACCAGATTTATGGCAGTGTTGGAGGAAAGAAGGGAGTGCTCTGAAGAGAAAATGGCAACAGATCCTATGTGGGGGTGGGGAGGGATGGATGACATCTAAGTTGTGAGGATGGTGGTACATTCAATAGGAAAATTCAGAAGGGAGGATTTGAGGGAAAAGATAATGAGTTCAGATTCTGACACATTGAGTTTACTATGTTTATCAAACATTAAATCCAATAGATGTCCCATAGGTAATTAGAGATGTGAGATGGGTGGCCCAGAGATAATCATTAGCATAGAAATGATCACTAAAATGAGAAGAGGGGAAGGGAGAGGAGGGAGGGGAGGGGAGAGGGGAAAGGAGGGAAGGAGAGGAGAGGGGAAGGGAGGGGAGGAGAAGAGACAGGAGGGGATGGGAGGAGAGGGGAGGGGAGGGGAGGAGAGGGAAGGAGGATCTGAAGGACACCTACTAAGAGCAGGGATGACTTGGAAGCAGATCCAGCAAAGTAAACTTATGATAGGGAGGAGAAATTCCAGGAAAAACGATGTTAGGGAAACTCAGAAGAGAGTATTAAGGAAAGGAGGGTGATTGACGGCGGCAAAGACAGAACTGAATTGAAACCATGTATATCGAAGAATCTTTTAAAAAGTGAAATGCATGGTCCCTGTTCTCAAGGGATTCATAATCCATCTAGCTGGGAAGAGAAAAACTTGTATATGACCAGTTAAATAATAATACAAGCCATTATAACATATCAAAAGACTGAACAAATTATAAACAATTTAGGAATTTAGAGAAAGGAAGATTTATTGTGAACTGGGTTAGAACAGGAAGATTTCTTAGAAAGAGACAAGGCTTGCAAGGAAGGAGTTTGCCATTTTGATACTGCCCAAATTTCTGAAGAGTATATACAGCACAATAGCATAAAAAGCATATTATAATCATAACAGCATAAGAAGCATATATTCTGTTACTTCCCAAGCTTCCAAAGAGTATATAAAGAATATAGCATATGGGAGCGGCTAGGTGGCGCAGTGAGTAGAGCGCTGGCCCTGGAGTCAGAAGGACCTGAGTTCGGATCTAGCCTCAGACACTTAACGCACACACAGACAAAAACATAGCCGTGTGACCTTGGGCAAGTTACTTAACCCCAAGTGCCCTCCAAAAAGAAAAAAAAAAGAATATAGCATATGAAACACAATAATAATGTAGCCATGTATAATTGACTGATAAACCTAAAAAGCAGTTTCATCCACATAAACTGAACAGGACTAAAATAACACAACACAGAGAAATCAGGGCTGTCAGTCTTCCTTCCTTCCATCCTCCTTTCCTTTTTTCCTACCTTCCTTGGCTTTTTTTCTGATAAAGAGAATAAATTTTGGACTGGAAAAGATAAAACAAAAATGGCTAGTGAGGAACTGAAGCTGAAGATAAAAAGAGAGATAAGAGAGCAGCCTTGATTAATTCAAATGTCCATGCCCTAATGAATTACATACTAGGGTACAGAGGCCTGGGAAATGCGATTACCAAGCCATTGTCAGAGATAGCTGAAAGATTGTGAAGAGCAGACTAGGTACCACATGTCTAGAGAACAGAAAATGTTCAAAAAGGGAAGTCCAGTGAGCTAGTCAGTTTCTGGCAAAAATGCTAAAACATTTTCTTAAAGAGATCATCAGTGAACACCTAAAAAAAAGTGAGTCACCAGCATAGTTTCATCGAGAACAGGTCATATCAGACTAATTTTGTTTCACTTATTGACAGGGGTTACTAGGCTAGTCAATATACAGGCACAGCTGACCTAGATTTTAGGAAAGCATCTAACAGCAACAACAGCTAGCATTTATACAGCTTTAAAGTCTGCACAAAGTTTTATAAATATTATCTTAGATGAGGAAACAGAAGCAGATGGAGGTTAAAGGATTTGTCTAGCGTTACAAAGCTAAGTAAAAGTCTGAGGCAGGAGTTGAATTTGGGTCCTTCTAACTCTGGGCAGTTAGATGGTGTCTGGCCTGGCATCAGGAAGACTCACCTTCCTGAGTTCAAACCTGGCCTCAGACATTTACTTGCTGTGTGACGGGGACAAGTCACTTAACCCTGTTTGTCTCAGTTTCCTCATCTGTAAAATGAGCTGGAGGAGGAAACGGCAAACCCCTCCAGTATCTTTGCCAAGAAAATCTGAAATGGGGTCACAAAGAGTCAGACATGACTGAACAACAACAACAAATGTGTTGGAGCTAGCATGGTATACCAGAGAGGAAAAATGACTAAATAACAACAACCACTTCCTAACTGCAGATCCAGCGCACACGCCTGGGCACGCACGCACGTGCACCCTCAAGCGCACACACGCACACACACACGCACACACGCATGCACAAACACATAGCACTGCCAAAGCTAAGTCTCTCATGTTACTCTTAATGGACAAGATAGCAAAGAGGCCTAGTGATAGTGCACTCAGATGAATCTAGACCAAACAGTCAGGTGTCAACACTGAATGAGGTCTTCAGTGCCATGACCCAGGGATCTGTGCTCGGCTCCATGTTACTTAACACTTTTAAACAATGATTTGGATGAAGGCACAGATAAAATGCTTGCCAAACATCTATATGAAACCAGGCTGGGGTGGATGTCTAATGAGTCACTATCCAAAGAGATTATTCAACAGGGACCTCTAGTTGTGAAGTCAATCAAAATAAGCAACTTCAAATGGGTGAGGGGGGGATTGGAGGAAAGAAGGCTCTGAAACGTTTGGGATTTTTTTTTTTTATGGTAAAAATAAAGAAAAGGAAAAAAATAAGCAACTTCACAAGAACAAGACTAGGGAAGGTGTGGCTAGTTGGCAGTGTGTCAGAAAGAAATCTGTGAATTTTTATGAATTTCAAGTTCAGTGAGTTAAGAGTAATAGAGCAGTCAAAGGCATGATGCCTTGAATCTGAGCAGACCATGGTCTAGGGTCACCTCAGAACCATCCCAATAGGGTGGCTACTGACCCAGCAAGGTTGCTAAAACAATAACTTCACCACTGCTCTTCCTGATCAGAGGTCACTAGTCAGCATAAGGGGTAGAGGGCTGGGCAAAGACTCAGATGACAAGCTCAAATCCTGCTTCAGACACTAACTGGCATCCCTTAGCAAGTCACCCTCTGTCTGCCTCAGTTTCCTTCTCAAAAAATGGGGGATGACAGTAACATCCATGTTACAGTGTTGTGGTGAAGACACTATGAGTTTGTAAAATGACTCCACAAACTTATATACATAATACAGAAACATGTTATATTATCCATAATCACATAATATAAAAATACATTATTGCTATTGTTATTATCTTTATTGTTCCAAGGGTTCTCCTGTTTCAGGCTCAAGATTTCCCCAGGACAGGCTGGAACACAGATGGACTTAGAGTAGAATAGAGAAAAGAGCATCATTTAACTGGGAAGCATTTCTTTCTACGATATCACAAGGATTAACAACTTGTATACTTTTTCTTTCTACATTGGAATTCTTGATGTGATATGTCCAAAAGCATTTTGAAAATACCACCAAGAGTTATTTTTGGAAGTCCCAGTAGTTACGTGACACAATCCCAATGGGTAAAGGAAAACATGGTGTGAGAACTGGCCCCTTGCTTAGTGCTGGCTTCGGTGGGCTTTCCATCTTCATCAGAACAAGACCTAATCATGTCAAACAGATGAGACAGAGCCCATCCTCACTCTTTTCAGCGGTAGACATTTCAGATGATATGACAAGGGAGCCAGATACCACAGCAGTTCAAGGAAAGTTTAATAGGCTGTTTGGGTCAGAGACATTGAATTAACCAGATACTTAGTGGGGAGATGACAGGGATGATAGGAACAGGGCAAAGGGGGGAAAGGGGAGAGCACATACGCTCAATTAGACCACTAAGGGAATATGACAAACAGCAAAATACAAAACAAACCAAAAAAAAAATGCATAAAATTTTAAAGTGATTTGACCAAAATAGAGTCAAGAAAAAGCCAAGTGATTCTAAACACTGTAAAACATAACAGAAGGGAGGAAAAGGAAAGCGTAAATCATCCTGAGTTAATGCTTAACTGAAGAATTATAATGCCTCCTGGAAGAAGCAATGTGAAAAGAAGGCACCTTGCCTGATGCTATAAAAATTATCAGAAATATTAAAATAATGACTACTACTAGTACATCTGACATTTACACAGGATATCCCATAAGCCTGTTAAAATTGTAAAATACCTTTTCTTTCTTTTTTTTTTTTTAAAGCAATTGGGGTTAAGTAACTTGCTCAAGGTTACACGGCTAGTCATTATTTTATGCGTGGGTGCTCATTTTCTGAAGCTGGATCTGATCTCGGGTCATCCCAACTCTGAGGCCGGCGCTCTTACTCACTGTGCCACCTAGCCGCCCCTTTAGGGCAATTGGGGTTAAGTAACTTGCCCACGGTTACACGGCTAGGTTTTTGTTTGTGTGGATTAAGTGTCGGAGGCCGGCTCTGAACTCAGGTCCTTCTGACTCCAGGGCCGGCGCTCTATTCACTGCGCCACCTAGCCGCCCCCTTTTCTTTTTTTTAAACACACTAAGACTTTTCGAACACCATGTATATAGTACCTTGCAGTTTCTGAAGAACTTTTCTTACTTGAGACATAGCAAACCTATGATGTAAGCCCCTTATTATTGTCCCCATTTTGCTGATTGGGACACAGAGGGCAGAGGCAATTAGACAGATGACTTTCCCATGACCACAAAGTTAGTAGCTATCAGTCATTAGTCAGTCAACTACAATTTATTAAGTGTTTATTATGAGACAGGTACTGAACTAAGATCTGGAGAAACAAAGAAAGTTTGAAAAAACACAATCTCTGCCCTCAAGATGCTCACAGTCTAAGGGGGAAAACAGCATACAAATAACATGGTACACACATACATATGGGTGTATAATATATACACTAGCATAGACATATATGCATAGACATACACAAATATAAACAATGTATGAATGTATGTATGTATACAATTATACATGTACATGCACACATATGTATACACATATAAAATGTACACATCTACACAAATATCCACGGGAATATATGTATACACCCATGAATACACAAGTGTATAAATATATACACACATATTTATGCACATGGACATATATATACAGAATATATAGACACAAATATATACACATATGTATGCATAATACATACATGTATATATACACGCTGTAAATGAAAGATAATCTCAAAGAGCAGGCGGAGTGCCTAGGCAAGGCAGAATGTGGGACAGGAGCTGGGTCTTGAAGGAGGACTGGGAAGCCAGGAGGCCAAGAGGAAGACAGGGAGCATTCCAGGTATGGAGTCCAGTCAGGGGAAAGGCCCAGAATCACTAACTAGATGGAATATTGCATGTGAGTAACAGCCAGAAGGCCAATGTGGCTGGAGCACAGAATGTGTAGAGGGGAATAAACTTTAAACTACAAAGGCAGGAAGGGGCCAGGTTGTAAAGAGTTTTAAATGCCAAAGTAATTCGTATTTGATCCTAGAAGTAACAAACCCATCTTCCTGAGTCCAAACCAACACCCTATCCACAACCCCACATACCCCATTTAGGCACACAATCAAAAGTCAAATAAACACCTAGGAAATGACCATCACACAACATGAATGATCAGAAGCAGGTTCGAATCATGAATGACTGATAAAATAAGCCAGAGGTAAAGTACCCTTTGTCTAGGATCTTAGCTCATGAACACAACCCAAGGAACTGTAGCGACAATATTAAAGGGAGGAATGAAACTAAGAGATCTGTGGACAGGAAAACATGACAGCCTGTGAAGCATCTCAAGGTTACTTCTTTAGAAACAAAGTTGCTTAGGGTTTGTAAGAGCTTGTAAAGGGCTTTAAGGTTTGAGAAACATTTTAGAACTATTAGTAGTAATTATTATCCTCACTAGAATCACTTTCATCAATATCATCTATAATCTCATTTTAATAATGGAGGCCAAAGGTATTTATTGACAGTGGATAAGGAACTGGCCTTATTTTCATCAAGGTTTGTCTCACACTTAACATCTGTGACCCCAAGCAAATCACTTACCCTCTTCAGCACCTCAAGATAACCATCTAAGGTTGCAAATTGGAAAGATGGTACCCACAGATCTGCACTGGTGAGTTCCTTAATGGAAGTCCCCTACACCAATGAAATGACAACTACCATGAAAACAACAACAACAAAAAGTTCCATATATTTATATCCTCTTCCCAAAAGTCAAAGATGGTGTCTTACATAATGCTCTATCACCCACATCCTGGCACAGTGCCAGTCAAAAAAGTGAAGGGGTCATACTAGGTGGCTTCTAAGGCCCTTCCAATTCCAAAACTCTATTCTTCTCAAATATTTCATTGTGGAAATGGTGCATATTTGAGGTAGCAACTTCTATCTTTTGGCTCCTCTTCCTCAAGCTTGGACATTCCTGTTACTTG
Source organism: Gymnobelideus leadbeateri (assembly GCA_011680675.1). NCBI lineage: Eukaryota > Metazoa > Chordata > Mammalia > Diprotodontia > Petauridae > Gymnobelideus > Gymnobelideus leadbeateri. The sequence continues at coordinate 331,747 of WOXC01004041.1, forward strand.
ATCATACTTTGCATAAATAAATCAAATCTGAGTGTTTGATATAACAAAGTGATTATCTCTACATTTTGGTAAAGGACCTAGATAACAGAGATGACTGGTTCAATGAACATTCCCCATGGTGACTGGATACATAAACAATCACTTTAAATGCAAAAGGACTTGACAGGCTGTAGACAGTTTGAAAACAGAATGCAAAGATCAAAGAGCAGATTGTCTCAGCTCTCAAGTAGCAACCACTGTCCAACTCCTCATAGACCTCATCCCAGCCTCAAACATCCCAAACACAAGAGAGATAGGAACCCAAACTCCTCCTAAGTTTCCATGTTAAACATGAAAACAACTCCTTGGGAGTGGGAGTGTAAAGAGGACCTATAAAAGATGAGAGGATGGAGGGCTCTAGATACATCCCTCTTTCCTCTTATCTAATGAATTTCTAGCATAATTTTTCTATGCATTAGCTCTATTTAATCCTGCTACAGAAATGTTACTATGCAAAATTATAAAACAATACAGCCATCCCAAGGACTTTTTTTATTATAATAGAATTTTATCTGTTAATAATGACATTTGGTCTTGCCACCATGGCTCTAGATGGAAAATGTAACTTTACTCAAGAGTGTAATATAGGTGGTATATTAGGATCACCTGGGAAATTCCAAAAAGAACATTATCAATTCTGGGACTTACTTTATAATAAAGCTTCCCTCTTAACCTCCAGGGTTCAACAATACCAAGAATTAAACAAATAGAATCAATTGTCTTTATACTAGTCTGTGGAAATAACTACAGGTATAAATGTACAGATTACACAGACGATCTCCCATTTCCTAACTTAAGAGTTTGACAATAATGTAATCAACAATACTGGTTATACTATATGGTATTATAACATATATTGTATATAAACAACAATAATGTAAGAGATAATATTCTGAGGCAGGATTTGAATTCAGGTCTTCTTGACTCCAAGTTCAGTGTTTTTATCCACTGTACTACCTAAGTGATTCTTTCATAGTGCTTTGTTATTGACACAATTATTTCAAAAACATATAGCTACCTCTCTCTCTGTCTGCATGTATCAATGACACCAGGAAGCCACCTGAGCTTGCTGAGTCTCAATGAGGACACCTTATACCTACACTCCCAGTGCTATCATGAGCAAAGTGCTCTCTCGATGTGAAATATTACTTCTTTTCTGTTGAGTTTGATGCCTATCTATCACAAAAGAAAATGACGGATCATTCTTATAATCTGTCCAATTGTACCTGTAACCAAGGATGATTTGACCAATATAAAGAATTTTCTCTCCATTTATTTCATCCTTAGTGTCAAATTCCCTAGCGATGGAGCTGATATGGGGTGTGTGTGTGTGTGTGTGTGTGTGTGTACACACTTTATGTAACTAGAAGTTTTGTTATAAAGTCTTGGGATGAGGTTTTGTAATGTATTAATAAATAGTACAATATGTGCTGCATCAACAGCAACGCATTAGCAACATGGCAAAGGGAAATAATTTACCCAGACTTAGGCTGACCATTAAACTTCAACATTTCCATAAGGGCCTCTTGATGATTATTGTTAAATAATTAACAAACTTCTCTCCATCTTCCATCTCATCCTTATATCTTCTTTCTGCTTTCTTGCACTCACAGTATACTGACTCCTTCCAAAAAATACCATATCACTGGTCACCACAGACAGGAGGAAGAATTTATGTGTGTGTATGTGTGCGTGTGTGTGTGTGTGTGTGTGTGCGTGTGCGTGTGTGTGTGTGTGTGTGTGTAAAATGCCACTGCTACTTTTAGACCCCACCTCTGAGAATACTATTCAACAACCTCTCTTCCTTTGAAGTTCACCCTGTTCCTCTGTATCATCCAGGCCAAACTATTGCTGATATGATTTTAAAATAATGATCATTGCTGCTCAAATCTACCAACTTCCTGATTATTCCTTATAACGAGTTCAATTAATAAATCAATCATAAAGTATTTACTAAGGGTCTACTCTATACCAGAAACTGTGCTAGGTGTTCAGGATGATAAGACAGTTCTTGTTCTCATGGGTTGATATATTCTACTATGGGGAATGTAATATATTCACAGGTAAATGAAAGAGGGGGAGAGAGAGAGAGAGAGAGAGAGAGAGAGAGAGAGAGAGAGAGAGAGAGAGAGAGAGAGAGAGAGAATGGGGGAGGTGGTAAAAATCTGGAAAGGCCACTTGAAGGAGGCTTTGAGCTAAGCCTTAAAAGGAACTTGGGATTCAAAGAGATAGAGGTCAAGAGGTATGGGAGGCAGTCTATGGAATGTAGCCAGGGGACGTAATGACATGTATAATGAACAGCAAGCAGGCAAGTATGGATGGAACACAGGGCAAGGGAAGGAGGGGAAGGTGCAAACTGCAGCCAACCTAGAAAGCCAGGCTAGAGCCAAATGACATTAGGTTTCCTGTGCCAAACAGAGGGGCTTATATTTTACCCTAAAAGGCAATGAGAATCATCAAAACAGTTTTAAATTGTATATGTATGCATATATGTGTACATACATATCATTCTATGACTTATATTATGTTAAAATTATTTCACTCACACACACATACACGAGAAGGAGCATGGTGGATCAAATACCCAGCCTGGAGTCAGGAAGACTCATCTTTGTAAATTCAACCCCACCCCACCCACCCCCATATAAATCACTGTGTATTTATTTTAGGTTTATCCTGCACCTATCTGTAAATCTAAGGGGCAGCTAGGTGGCACATCAAATAGAGTTCTGGCCTTAGAGTCAGGAAGATTACTCTTCCTGAGTTCAAATCCAGCCTCAGACATTTACTAGCTATGTGACCCTGGTGAGTCACTTAACCCTGTCTGCCTCAGTTCCTTATCTGTAAAGTAATCTGGAGAAGGAAATGGCAAGCCAGAAAATTATCTCTGCCAAGAAAACCCCAACTCACAGAGAGCTGGATATAACCAAAAATGAAAGAACAAAAACATATACACTATATGCTCTGCGTGTAATACATGGGTGTGTATACATACATACATATGTGTATATAAAACATACTCATATGCTTATGTATGCATGTGTATGAATACACATATATACATACAATACACATGTATACAGAGTCCTTGGCCTAGAATCAGGAAGACTCATCTTTAAGTTCAAATTCCGGCTCAAACATTTACTAGCTGTGTGATTCTGTGCAAATCACTTAACCCTGTCTGCCTTGGTTCCCTATCTGTAAAATGAATTGGAGAAGGAAATGGCAGACCACTCCAGTATCTCTGCAAAAAAAAACCCAACTCAGGAAGAGTTGGATATGACTGAAAATAAATGAACAAAAATATATACACTAAATATTATGTGTGTATACACGTATATATATGCATATGTGTGTGTATTGTATAAGTATATATACACATACATACACACAGTATATTTATATGGGGGGGGGGGGGCGCAAAAATCGACCTGACCCATAAAGAGATGCTGACAAAGCAGAGTCCATTAGTTTTATCCTCTCTCTGATGTTTCTACATGAACACTAAGAAAATCAATTTGTCATCCCATATACATATTTTCAGTCAATACCACCTCTAAACTAGAAAGCTTTTTATTTCCCTTGCCTAGAAGCCCCCACCTACTATTCCCTGCCAAATAATGTCCTTTTGCCTCTGCAAAACTCACCACGGAACCTTTTTCAGACTACACCCACCTGCTTCCTTCCGTTCAGTCTTTCCAGTCCTATTTTGTGTATATCTGCACAGATGTAACTGATTGTGTATTTATGTTTCTATCACTTGTGTTTACATGAACACAAAGTAAATACTTGACCATCTACAGTGAGGGAGAGGAAGCAGTGATGTAGATAATCCAAAAGTCATTTACATTTGACTTTTGGAGATAAAATAGATCATTTCATTACATGAAAATTGAAAAGCTTTTTCATGAACAAAATCAATGCAATAAGGATAAGAGAAGGAACTCTCAGTTTGGAAAATATGTATAAAGGGTAGTTCAGTGAATAAAGCACCAGCCCTGGAATCAGAAGAACCTGAGTTCAAATCAGACCTCAGACACTTAACATTTAACTAGCTGTGTGACCTTGAGCAAGTCACTTAATCCCAATTACCCTGCCCTCTCCCCTCTGAAAAGAAAAAAAAGAAAAAAAGGAAGAAGAAAGGAAGGAAGGGAGAGTGAGAGAGGGAGAGAAAGGAAGGAAGGAAGGAAGAGGAAGGAAGGAAGGAAGGAAGGAAGGAAGGAAGGAAGGAGAGGAAGGAAGAGAGAGAGAGAGAGAGGAGAGAAAGAAAGAAAGAAAGAAAGAAAGAAAGAAAGAAAGAAAGAAAGAAAGAAAGAAAGAAAGAAAGAAAGAAAGAAAGAAAGAAAGAAAATGTATCAAGTATCTCTAATAATGATCTACTATTCAAGAGATGGAGAATATAGAAAAATAAATGAGACCAAAAGGCACCATCCCCAGCAAACAAATGGTCAAAGAATATGGGCAAGTAGTTCTCAAAAGAACTACATTAAAAAAACATTGCTTCAAATTGAAAAAGCAAAAAAAATTGCTTCAAATCACGAACAAGATTCCAAAAAATATTAAACTAAGTTTTCAAATCACACAGAAAATTGGTCAAGATGGAAATAAGCAATGGTGGAGTGGTGCTGTATAGACAAGAATTCAATTGTGATTTCTTTCACAGCAACTTTCTCTTTTTAATTACATTTATACACGCTAATAGTGAAAGTAGTTTGCATTCCCAGAGCATCTTCCATGTAAATAGCATAAAGTGTCCAAGGAGAGAAAACTCTCTAACAACTTAAATTTCTCATAAAAATATAAGGTAATGTAAATATGCAAACATGCTAGACTTAAAAGTATGTGACTTAAAATATGCATAAGCAAAGATACAAGTATAACTGAAAGTCAACTATAGGGGTGTCCTGAACTGTGTGCCCCCATTAATATAAAAAAACTCCATGATTCCAATCATCCAAACTCCACTCAAGTTCAAAAGCTGCCTCTCTTATACAGGTTATGTGACAGCCCTCCTTTTTGATTAGGTTAAAGATGTATTGATTGTTATTTTTTTAAAGAAACAGCTTCCAGTTTTTGTCATTTCTGCAGTCTTATTTTCCACTTTATATATATTCTCCCCAAATTTTCTCTTTTGTGCTTACATTGGACTTCTTTGATTTTCTAGTTTTGGTCAGTTTATACTTCTATAATTTGGGGGGGGAGGGAGAAAGGTAGGGCAGTTGGGGTTAAGTGACTTGCCCAAAGTCACATGGCTAGTCTTTTGTCTTAAGTGTCTGAGGCCACATTTGAACTCAGGTTCTCCTGATTCCAGGGCTGGTGCTCCATTCACTGAGCCACCTAGCCACCCCAGTTCTATAATTTTTTTTTAATTTGTTAATGTATGTGTCCTAAGATATAATTTTTCCTGAAGACCAGTTATTTTGCATCTCAGGAATTCTGGTGTGTTATCTTGTCATCATTCTCATTCACATCATTATTAAATGCTTCTACAATTTGTTCTTTGATTCACTAATTATTCAAAACACAAATATAAGTTTCTATTATTTCTCAAACACAGTGGAAAGAGCCCTGGCTCTAACACTTGCTATCTGTGTGGTCTGGGACAAGTCAAATGAACCTCCCTGGGTCTCAGTTTCCTCACTGGTAAAAATGAGAGGGTTGGATAGGAGGGATGCTAAGGCCCTTTACAGTTCCAGGCCTGAGATCCCAGGATCCAAACTGCTTCCCCTTGAACTGAGTTCCCCATGGTTTTTAACTGCATTTGTTGTATTATAGTCTGAAGGGGATATTTAATGTTTCTGAATCAATATGGTTTGATCTCAATATAGTTTAAGAAAAAACACTAGTCAGAAACCAAATTGTCTCACCTCATATATTTACTAATCTCTCCAAATTGATATTAATACCCAGAATATGATGGGAAATAGAGTGAGAAAAATAAGGGAAATGAAAAGCTGAGACTAAGCTGCCTATTAAACTCAGTCCAATATTTTGCAGGACAGCCGAATCCTTTTCCAATGAAGCTATTTGATAATAAACACTTAGTGAATAGAAATGAACACTGGCAGACTGCATTAATCCTACAAGACTTTCACACTCAGATCATCACCCAGAAATGACTGCCTTGGAATGATGGGCAAAGTGTAAATAAAATAAAACCTTCCCAACATTCTGAGTATCATGTTTAACTAAGCAACTCAATTCCTTATGGACTCCACCTCCTAAACAATACAAAGCCTTTTTGGATTCCTTCCACACCCCTTTTAAGTGATCTCCCCCCTTCTTAAATTATCGTGAATTTATTGGTGTGTTGATTAGAGAGACAGGCCTGGAGTCAGGAAGACCTGAGTTCAAATATGACCTCAGAAACTTACTAGTTGTGTGATCCTGGACAAGTCATTTAACTCTGGTTGCCTCAATTTCATCATCTGTAAAATGAGCTGGAGAAAGAAATGGCAAACTGCTCCAGCATCTTTGCCAAGAAAACCCTAAATGAGGTCATGAAGAGTTGGAAGATTGACACAACAGAACAACAACAACAACAACAACAACACACACACACACACACACACACACACACACACACACACACACAAACATTTTGGTTCCTTTGCAAGTAAAATGCAAGCAGTTTGAGGCCAAGAGGGTAGAGATCTTTTGTTTCGTCTTTGTTGCCACCATCACCACCCACCCACCCATCCCCAAGTTAAAAATGAGCATTTTAACAGACAAAGGAGATATAGAGGGTACAAGGAGGCAGAAATATAACAAAGAGGGGACTTGGGAGGAACCAAAGTAAAGACATCCAGGAAGGTAAGTGGAATACACATGTAAACAGCACTCACTATTTGCTAGGTAATGTATTAAACACTTCACAAATATTTTTTTGATCCTCACAATAACCCTGAGAAGTAGGTACTGTTATTTCCACCATTTTATGACTGAGGAAACTAAGACAACCAAAGACTTGCCCCATCTCCTACACAACCCTCTTTGGCACATGTTGTTCAGTCATGTCCAAGTGATATAATGGTGATATAATGGTTTTACCATTTCCTTCTCCAGCTCATTTTGACAGATGAGGAAATTGAGGCAAACAGGGTTAAGTGACTTGACCAGTGTCACACAACTAGTAAGTAACTGGGGCCACATTTGAACTCAGGTCTTCCTGACCACCAGCCCACCACTCTATCTACTGTGATACCTACCTGCCTAGAAACTGAGAGAAAATGAGCTTTCCACAAGATAAGTTCAAGTACTTCACTCTGATTCGGTCTGGGGAAAGCACAGTGACTCCCCTCCCCCTCCAGTATTTTGGGTGAACCCTCTGTGATGAACTTGTAGGACATCAAAGACAACTGTCTCCCAGGACAGGTAAAAAAAAAGATGGACTGTTGTGCCCTTTCTTTGCCTTGTTATTAGAGGCAGCTCCCATTTCCAGCCCAAGCTAGAAATTTTGCCTCGTTTTGGTTACAAAACAAAGTAGTAAAGACTAAAGAAATATCTCAAATATGTATTTTAATAAATATTTCAAACGTTTGCTTCACATTTCAAATACACGGTATTTATGAATATCACTTATTTACATATCTATGCATCTGTGTGTGTGTGTGTGTGTGTGTGTGTGTGTGTATGTGTGTGTGGGCGGACAGTGAACAGCCAGGTCCCGGTTCACATCCTGCCTCTGACACATATTGTCATGTCATTTAGCCCAAGTCGAATTATTTAATCCTGCAGCACTCTAGACAGCTCTCTAAGGGGCAGAAGTGTCATTCTGCATCGCTGGAGGGGATTTCCTCACCTGGGAGTTCCCTACACCAACAAAATACCAGGTCCAGCCTTTATCTCTATCACTACAAATGGTACAATATTTTCCTAAATTTTCCTTTCCTAATGGACACCAGAAGTGGAAACAGCAGTGGCTGTGTCTGTTGGGTAAGAAAGACAAAACTATTCATAGACCTTGGTTCTTGCCTAGAGGCCCATCACCAAGAAAAAACAAAGCTATATAAATGCTTAATATCAGTCATCACCATTACTACTCAACACTTTTGTTGCTCTATAACCTTGGCATTAAAAGATCTTAGCTCTTCCAGTTTTTTTAATTAGAAAAACTTCTGAAAATGGCCCCACCCTTCTACGACACTGTTGAATCCTGTTTACTTGGCAAGAGCCTTCTGTTAGGAGGCTACAGCAGAGACAAATTAATCTGGGTACAATTCGCACAGAGTGACCCATTTAAAACAGGGCTCATTTAAAGCTATGAGGTGAATGAAACAAATAAACAGTGCATATCCCCACAGAATGCTTTACTTTTAAATCTTTTTTTCCCTGTTTCCTTCTCCCGCATCTACAATCCCAAGGCTTTGGTTTACTATTGGAAGCACCTCATTAATTCATTTCTCTGCACCAACCACATGAATATCTTAGAGGGTAAATGATATTTATAACAAAAGCAGGAATGCCAAGGGTTAGGGCAATGTCCGGAATTCAAAATGATGTGTAATTTCCACCAGGAAATGAATCTGTCATTACTTTTGGATAATAGATGTTGAAAATGAAAACACTAGATCTGAGGAGGAACACCTAGAAGGAAAACTTGGGAGAGGGTGGGGAGTGTGAATTTAAAACATTCTGGTCATTAGTTTGCTTTTTTTTTCCCCCTGGGGGGGGCGGGGGGCGCGAAGCCATGAATATATTTTCGATTAAAAGGTAATGGCCTGGGCGGCTAGGTGGCGCAGTGAGTAGAGCACTGGCCCTGGAGTCAGAAGTACCTGAGTTCGGATCAGGCCTCAGACACTTAACCCACACAAACAAAAACCTAGCCGTGTGACCGTGGGCAAGTTACTTAACCCCAATTGCCCTAAAAGGGGTGCAGTAAGAGCGCCGGCCTCGGAGTTGGGATGACCCGAGATCAAATCCAGCCTCAGAAAATGAGCACCCACACATAAATAATGACTAGCCATGTAACCTTAAGCAAGTTATTTAACCCCAATTGCTTAAAAAAAAAAAAAAGGTAATGGCCTTCAGGGCTCCTTAAGGAAAAAGTTAAAAACATCAGGCATGGTGATGCTTATCTTGGTTCCAACAGATTATACGACCTTGGGCAAGTCATTTGATGGTTTTTGTCCCAACTGTCACATCAATAAGTCAGAAATATAACTATTTGGCAGATATAACGTCAGACTGGAATTTCCCAAAATGAGCTTTCTACTCTCATTTGTATCTATGCCTTGTGGTATCTATACTGCTTGACCAATCTGAACCTCATTTTTTTTTTTAACTGTAGGATTATTTGGTGTAATGAACGCCAAATAACATTGAAGTATACTACAAATACAGCATGGCATTAAACATTTCAGTAAAGGTTTACTTATAACTGAAGAACAAGTTATGTTCCACATAAGTGAAGTTTTAGGTAATTTGAAATGCGAAAACATTTTCATTTTAAATATTTTTGAGTGAAATCTTTCAAAAATGTATTACACACTCCCTTGGGTATAAAGAATATAATTTAAAATCATAGAAGACAATATTATGCAGAAGAGGATTCAGCTTATACTCTACAAAGAGGGCAGGTAGCTAGGTGGTACATTGGATAGAAAGCCAGGCCCGGAATCAGGAAGAGTCATCTTCATGAGCTCAAATCTGGGCTGATACTCACTAGCTGTGTGACCCTGGGCAAGTCACTTAACCCTGCTTGCCTCAGCTTCCTCATCTATAAAATGAGCGGGAGAAGGAACTGGCAAATGACTCCAGTATCTCTGCCAAAAAAAAAAACCTAAATGGGGTCACAAGATTCAAATATGACAGAAAAGCAACTCTAGCAAGAGAATTTGGTTTCAAATTCCAGTTCTGCTACTTACAACCTGTATGAAGCTGAGGTTCACTTAACCCTCTAACCACTCTGGCCCTCAGCAAAATGGGGGGAGGGGGAGATAACCTTTGACCTTTCTGGCTCTAAATCTAGAATACCATGACGTTACTAGTTATATGATCCATAAGGATTCTAATTCTCCATTTGCTCATATCTAAAAATGGATAAAACAATATCACATGCCTAGGAGATATCAATTAAATGAAAAGAGATATAAATTTCTTTGTAAACCTAAAGTTCTCTGGAACTGAAAAGGACTGAAGAACAAAATGGGAAGGAAAACCTACTCTTTCTTGTTCCCTCTCCCCCTCCCGTTCTCCCTTTCTCTTTCTCCTCCTCCTCCACCCCCCTGCCACCTCCTCCCAACGGCATTCTAACAAATAATTTTGAGGTTTGCATCTAAATATCACATATACAAATCAGGACACAAGTATTTGGCAGACATAGTGGACCATGTAGCAGAATGGAATTTCCAAAAATATAACATATAGCTATCTACTTATGTATAAGTATGTGGACAGAAAAACATACATATATACACATGTCTGTGTATAATAAAAATATACAAATGTATGTGTCTGTGTATGTGTGTGTATGTGAATTTTGGGGCTGGTTTGTTTTTTAGTTCCAGACCAGATTTAACAGGTACAGAAAATCCCTGCATGTAAAACTTCCTTTAACACAGATCAGAAGTTTTTTGGTAATTTATAGTTTTAGAGAGTTGTTTAGGGTAGTAAGAGGTTAAATGACTTTCCCAGGATCACACAGCTACTAGAAGCCAGAGGCAAGACTTGTATCCAGATTTTCTTGAATAGAAATGTGATATAAATGTCAACAATTGCTATTAAGTTCTGTATAATTCAGGATCACCAATATAAGTATCAGTTTTTGTTCTGTGTCACAAAACCAACAAACTCCAAGGGATTGTTTAGGGACATAGGTTAATTTGTCTCTATGTTAATTAAAATAACTTCTAACTGCTAGACTTTTAAACTGGTAGTTCTCGTTTCTTCCTCTGCTGTCACTGTATCCTTCCCTAAGGTTTCATTTCATATATACAACTGTCTGACCTGAGGATACCTATTCTCTGTGCTGAATAAATACATGGTCTTCGTGATAGCTGCTTGGCCTTCGTCTATCATTAGACATTGGGGATACAAAAAGGTAAGACATGTTCTGTATCTAGCTGGTTTTTGTTCTTTTTAAGTAAGAATAGAGGGGGCCAATTTGGGTGATGCAGTGGATAGAACCCTGGCCCTGGAGTCAGGAGAACCCGAGTTCAAACCCAGCCTTAACCCCAAATGTCCACCCCCAAATTGCCTTGGAGCAATTTTCTATATCATTAAAGTTGTCTGTTATAATGTACATTCCCTGAGGGGAGAAATGGTTTTACTAGTTTTTAAATTTTTTTAATCCAAGTTTTTTCCCCTAGTTCCAAATTCCCTTCCCACTCCCTTCCTCATTGTCAAAGCAGGAGATACAATACCTCATTTGATAGATAGATAGATAGATAGATAGATAGATAGATAGATAGATAGATAGATAGATAGATATAGATATCTATATCCAATCTTTATGTCTATCTATCTATCTATCTACACACACACATATAGTCATTCAAAACAACACATTTCTGCATTAGCTTGCTTTTTTTCTTTTGTTGGGGGGAGGGAAGGGGGTTTTGTTGGCTTTCTTTGTATCCCCAATGCTCAGTACAGTGTCTGGAATGTAGTAAGTACTTAAAAAATGCTTTTTGATTGCCATCAGAAGTCTTGAGGTTTTACTGTATCATTATTACAAATATTTAGGCAGCTACATAATATAACAAAGTCTAGCCAACTAGAGAATTAGTTACTCCAAGTCCAGGTTCTGTCAATAATGATGAGATCCTAAACAATGTGGATCTATGTTTCTGCCTCAATAAGGTAAAGGTATGGGGACCTAACTCCTAAAGAGCTCTCACATTTTATATTTTCAGATCTAATGACTCTACAATGGCGCTCACATAAGGGTTGGGAGACAATAGCAACCTCAGAACATCTTTGGCCTGGGTCTCAGGAGCTTGTCACCACCCCCTAGGTTTATGACATCAATTCCTCCCCCTCAACAATGCTAAACTGATATCCTATAGCTACTATGACCTCAAAGGTAAAACTCATCTGATATTTGAAGACACCCAGTCCCTCACTCCCCCCCCCCAAAAAAAATCTTGCTTCAACCAATCTTTCCAGACTGATTCAACATTACTCTGCCTCACATTCTAGCCAAAGGAAGGGGGCTTGAAGCTCCAAGAAACCAATCTTTGCAGTAGCTATGCCTGAAATGCTCTTCCTTCCTCTCCTCTACCACTTGGAATCCCTAACCCCCTTTAAGGCCTACCTCAAATCATACCTCCTACTTCAGGCTTTTCCTGACCTTTTTTCCACCCTTCCTCCCCAATTGTTAGTGTTCTCCTTGACTCCCAAATTATTTTGTATTCACTAACTTGTGCATATATAATCTCAAAAATCTAATCTTCTCAAGGGCAAAGATGAATCAAGTTTTTGTCTCAGTAAAGTACTTACATATAAATAGGGGCTTAATAAATCTTGTTGTACTGAATTAAACATGAACAGGGCTAAAAAAATTTAATGTAAATCTTGGGGTTAATTTTATCTCAAAACAGTACTTGTTTCTTCCAAAGATCAGTATCCTACGCCAAAGATAAGGTGTTTTGGGAAGGCTATGGAAGCAAAAATCTGCTTATATTGTTTATTCTAAATACGTTCCGTATATGATTACAGTTTTATTTTTAGCTCTGGCTGCTGCAGAACCCTTTCCCATCTCACAGCTAACTAAATATTTAAGAGTTTTACATAGCTTATCTCCTTGCTATAGTTGAGTCGACACAATCCTGGAACTTGTTTAAAACACAACCTGGATGCCAAATCAGGAACGTGACTCACGTCTTTCACTTTAAAGAAAGAATAATCATGTATGTACTGCCTTCCTTCAAATGTGATCTGGCCTTTGCATTTTTTCATCACTGATTTTTCTTTTAAGATAGACAAACACAGTGACACCCTGCCATCTTTTATAGCTTCCTTCTAACATTTAGAAAGAATTAACATTCTTTAAAAATTCCAAAATAAATACATTCCTATACAAAATCTATCTTCAATTTAATATTTATTAAGTGCTTACCGTTTGATAGGCTCTGGTGATAAGACATTTATATAAATAAATATAAGGTATGTGATAGGAGAAAACATCAGATCTGGACAAAATCTATTCTATAAGAAATTTGATGAGAGGGAAAAGGTATGGGGAAGGCGGAAAGGGAAAGACAGGGATCACTTTCATCAGGGAAAATTTTATCAGAGAGGTGGTAAGACCTTGAAGTAAGATCTTATAAGAGGTGAGGAAGGGGGGTGTCAGGGCACAATGGGTAAACAAAATTGGGATGGGGACCTGAGTCGTTGAAAAGGACATCTTTTTTAGGGGTCTTTGCCTAGAAGGCAAACGTCACATTAAAAAAAAAAAACCTATACTCCTGATACTGGTTTTCTTTTCATTTTTGAACACCTTCCCTACTATCTCTTCATTCTAGATTTAGTATTTTGAGAAAGAAATTTCTTATTGCCTTTCCTTCCAAGTTACCTGATAAGTCCCAACTTCTAGTCTCCAGGTTGGAGTAAATACAAATGGAATACAGTCAGTGATTCCTACACTTTCTTAGACCATCATGTTGGTATTCTTTGGCCAATGTTTCAGACTGGGTGTGACAGCAAGAAAATTTGTGCATGGCATTTTAGCAACAGTAATGGAAGATGAATCAGAAAAATAATAATATCATGAGGAAAAAATAAGAACAGATCAAGAAAGGATTTTCCCCTCTTTGGTTAAGGAATAAAAAGAGCAAGGCAGGGATAATTTCCAGGAAAAACAAAGACAATCACTAATGTTCATTCTTGCTTCTTACCAGGTACTTCAAAAGATCTGCGATTTTGTTTGTTGTGGCAATCTGTCCACTGACTCAAGTTGCAGCCCCTCCACGCTTTACTTGGAGTTGTTATGGCCCAGAGTTATTGTGGTCAAAAATATTTATGCGTCTGGGGATGAGTCTTTCTGCAATTAAATACTGAAAAAGACCTTCCAACAAGTAAATCCTGTTAAAGAGTCATTGAAACAAAGTGCGGATAAACTATCTTGGTGGTCAACAGATTCCAGGGAAGCCCAGGGCGTTCACCAACCTTACTGTTTTACCAAAAATAACAGTCAGACCAAAATGAGGTAATAGAGATAGAGACAGCACAGAAGCTAAATCAAAAAACTACTCTCAGGCACCTGCCTGTACACAAACCTGCAGAATCATATAAACCACTGACCTTCTGTGACTTAGCTGGGGAAGAAATGAGGTGGCACCTTGTCTGTGGACTAGCTCTGAGAGCACTCAAGAGACAGCTAGCAGAGACCCTGAGCTCACCATATTCTACTGTTCCCAAGCTGTCACAACCTGGCTGAGTCATGTGCACTGGAGGGAGATTCCTCAGGTTCAACTGAACTTCTTGGATCGAAAGAAAAATGGAAGCTGTTCTGAAAATGGTAACAAAGGTAATTCCCATTCCAGGCCTGGGAGCCCTCCAAACTTTCTTCTTTCCAACTGATCCAGTTTTCACCAAATTCCCCCCACTTAGAGGGCTAGAGTTAGAGCTGGAAGACTTAGTTTCAAGTCTTGTCTCTACTACTTCTTACTTGAGTGAACTTCATATCTCTGTGCCTAAGTGTCCTCATCTGTAAAAAGAGGTATTCAACTGGAGGACCTCTAATTTTCAGCTCTTAACCTACTCATTCATTTGAATGTCGTTTATTAAGGACTTACCAAGTGGTAAGTACTGTGCTAAGTAGAGGGGTACAAACTGAAATAATCATCACAGATAAAAGAATGAAGAGAGGGCAAAAGGAGGAAAGCAGAAGGGGGAAGAAATGGGGGGAGAGAGGGAGAAAGGGAAAGGAGAGGGAAAGGGAGAGGGAGATGTTCAGGTCAATTTTAGGCCATGTTGAGGCAGTAGAATAAGAGGTCTCCCCTTTATCCTCTGGCCCCTACCCAAAAAAATTATACTTGAGGTTAGATAAGTATTAACATAAAGGACAGTCAGAGAGTGGTTCTAGTCAACAGTACATGATTTCCAATGTCCACTAGAGTCTCCAAAGCTTTTCAAGATCATCATTAGGCAGTAGAATTTACAATCTATGCTTGAGGCGAAGGAAATGAAAGGAAAGAAAGCAGGGAGTGCTCTATCCACTGCCACATAGCTACCTCTGGAACTTTAGAAGTGAAATAATCCAACTCATTTCTTTTTGATTTGCAACATTTTGTTTTGTTTTGTTTGCTTTTTGGAGGGGGGAAGACAGGGCAATTGGGGATAAGTGACTTGCCCAAGGTCACACAGCTAGTTTTTGTGTTAAGTGTCTGAGGCCCAATTTGAACTCAAGTCCTCCTGACTCCAGCGCCATTGCACCATCTAGCTGCTCCACATTTTTTTTTAAATATGGTTGTTCATAGTTTGGATTTCTTCCCTGCAGAAAAGTCCGTTCACATCCTTTGTTCATTTATTTATTGGGGAATTGCTCTTCTTATACATTTGAATCAATTCCCTAAAAATCTTAGATGCCAAAACTTGCTGTTTTTTTTTCCTAGTCAACTGTTTCTCTCTTAATTTTGACTGCACACTATTTGATAAGCCTAAGGTCACACAAGCATAAGAGACAGGTTTAAAACTCATGCTCTCTAACTTAAAATTCAGAACTCATTCTACTCTAGAAACTCACAAAGTCTTGGGGTAAAACAACCAGGCAACCACTTTCATTAAAAATCAAAGCTGGTTTCTGAATTAGCATAATTATGTAAGGTAAAATATATTTCAACATATTAGTCATGTATTTAATAATAGTCATATCTTTAATACTAAGGGGATAAAGATTAGATATGTGATTTCACTGATTTAGAGAAGCAGTGTGTGAACTTTTTGGTTTTAAGACCCCAAAAGTTTTTCTTTATGTCTTGATACTAGCTACTGAAAATTAAAACTGACATTTATAAAATATATATAGATTCTCTTAAAAATAACAATAAACCTAATACTTGCTCACAAAAAGAACATTTTAGCAAAAAATAAAATTTCTGAAAAAACAAAACAAAACAACTGAAAAGAACGGCATCATTTTACATATTTTTGCAAATCACATATCTGCTTTAATAGAAGACTCCTATCTACTTTTGCATTCAATCTGCTGTGATATGTTGTTTTGGTTGAACTATAAAAAGAAAATCTGGCCTCACAGAGATTTGTAGTTGGGAAATGGGAGTAGTATTTTAATAGGCAAACAACATCTTAGTATTATCATGAAATAGTTTTGCACAAAGGGACTCAGAGTTCCCTTGGGTCTTAAAACCACACTGTGAGAACCTCTGAGTCAGAAAACCTCCAGATGAGTAAACTTCCTCAGTCAATATAGACTAACACCTTCTCTATCACTTATCATCTTAGCTGACTAGGGCCCTGAGCAGTTAAATGTCCTGGGCAAGGTTACACATCTAATATGTCAGAAACTGGGACCTGAACCAGGCCTTCCTGGGTACAAGGCCAGCTACTTCACAATGTCTTTCATTTTTAATAATGCAAACTCTAGAGAGAGAGTTAATATGAGAGGACCACCTCTGGGAGTGGGAAACTGGCTGAAATCTCATGAGCCTGTTCAACCCTTGACTTCTTTGCTCAGGCCACAAGGCTGTCAGTGGTCGTGGTTTCTTTTATGATGTGGAAGCTTGACCACTAGAAACCACAGCTCTGACCACAACTATGTGTTTCCTGTAAACCTAAGAAGAGCCAAAAAAATGAAAAAGAAATGCATGTTTTGCTAGTTCACTCCTTGATTCTGGGTTTGTATAATCATTCCAAACTGGATTCCGACAGAAGCTAAGATGGTACTTATCCACCTGTGTGTTCACCAACCACTTACAAGCATTTAGAGGACCACGGTTTTTCCCCTTTTCTAATTTCCCATCCAGAAATCAACCAGTGTGGGAAATCTCTCTTAAAGATTTACCCAGGGGTAGCTAGATGGCACAAGCCCTGGAGTCAAGAGGACTTGAGTTCAAATACAGCCTCAGACAATTAACACTTACTAGCCATGTGACCTTGGGCAAGTCACTTAACCCCAAATGCCCTACCTTCCCCCCTCCAAAATACAAACAAACAAAAAAACCCAATTTACCCAGTTCAAGATCTAATCAGACAGTAAAAGAAATTCTAAATTTGGGCTAATGAGCATATTCCTGTTCATCCTGTTTGCTTCAACAGGTCTTGGAAATTGTTGATTCTCCCTTTTGTCAGACAGGTCATATGGAAATTGGTATTTCTTTGACCACGATTTGAGTGATCCAAGTCACACACCCCAAGACCCTCATTGTAATATAGCCCAGCCTTTCACTTTAATATTAATTATCTAATTAGCTGTTAACCAATCAGGGTTGATTCCCACTCTGATACCTACTCTTCAATGAGTATATAAACTGTGAACCTGCTACCACGATTGTCTTTGGTCTAAGAAAGATGAACAAATGATCATCTTTTTATTAATAAACATGCTGCCCTTATTAATAAAATGATTAAATTACCCAGAAACTATGTCTTGTAGAATTTTTTAATTGCCAAAACTATCATGATGGCAGCTGCAACACACACTGAGAAAAGACACATTCCTAGGAAAACTTTGTATTGGTAAAGTAGATATGACTCAAATTCCTCTAGGAGAAACACAGGATATCATAGAGCGACATGGAGTGACAGACTAGGGAATCAGGAAGATCTAATTTGATTCCTGCCTCCGAGAGTGAGTAACTATAGCTGTGTGAATCCAGTCAATCAGTCAAGAGAGTCTCATTTTCCTTATCAGCAGAATGAGGGGGTTGGACTTGATGGTCCTTCCAGTTCTGAATCTGTGGTCCTGTGATCCTGGTAGGGCAAAAGAAGCCTTTTCAACTCATCTGACACAGAGAATACACTAAGTATTTATCAAGTAGTTATTACAATTTCATCACTTGCAGAAGGCATTCCAGCACTCACTCACTCTCTCTCTCTCTCTCTCATACACACACACACACACACACACACACACACACACACACACACACACACAGAACACACGCACATTATCCTCAAATTAAGAATAAAAACAGCAATAACAATTATAATAAAAATAGCTAGCTAGAATTTCTATGCACCTACTGTCCATCAGGTACTATGCCAGATGCTTTAAAAATATCCCATTGGAACCTCACAACAACTAGGAGCTACTATTATTATCCCCACTATACAGTTGAGGAAACCCAGGCAAACACAAGTTAAGTGTACACTAATAAGTGCAAATAGTAGATCTGAGTTCAATTCTCAGTGCACGCACATTGTCAGTGTATCTCTGAAAGTCGACTTGTGTAGTTTGTTTAGGGCACTGCAGGACTAACAATACTGTCACTCAATCCAATAACGAAGAGGCGTAGGAGCAAGTGGAGTGGGCAGGCAAACAAAGCTGCCATGATTAAGTCATGTGATATGTGAAGACTTGCATCCTCCCCCACCAGCCAAACTGTACAGTACATCTGCCAAACAACACTTTAGCGTGCGAAGTGTTTCTTTCTGATTATAGGTAAATATAAAGACTATTCTACAGGCACGCTTGCTGAACAGCATGAAAACAGAGCTGCGGAAAGACAGTTTTCAGTGAGTGAAAAGTTGGTGTGAGATGGGTAGAAATTAAATGACAAGTAATACCAGCACAAGTTTTGAAGAGGACAAAGAAGCAGAAGAGAAGAGGAAGAAGAGGAGGAAGGAGAAGGAAGAAGAGGAAGAGGAGGAGAAAGAGGAGGAAGAGGAGGAGGAGGAGGAAGAGGAGAAAGTTTCACATAATGGTTGTACCCCACTTTTGGCAAAACTATCATGAAATCTGTGACTATTATGTGGTTAAATGTGGCAAGAACTTTTGCTGTTATCAACAAGGGTAAGGAGAATGGGAAGGGAATGACATTTATTAAGCAACTAATATGTACCAGGCACTGTGCCTTATACACAACATATCATTTGGTAAGTGCTATTATTATCCCCATTTTATAGCAGAGGAAACAAAGACAGAAAAAGGGTAAGTGACTTGCCCAAAATCACAAGCTAGTAAGTGTCTGAGGTTGGATTCTAACTCAGGTCTTCTTGACTTCAGGTCCAAGCTCTATCCACTGTACCACCAGTATAACAACAGATGTCAACAAAAAGAGACGGGAGAGGCATAATCTTGCCCAGATCACCTTGGTTCTGGGATGTCGTTAATATATTAACCCACTATAACATCACTAATCCCTACTGCAGCGTCACCCAAGTTATGTATCAAATTGGACCTAACCTGACCACTACAGTAAAATAATGCTGAGAAAGTTAACTCCTAAGCATCCTTCTACACATTATCCCATGTATAATATAACTTTTATGGCACCAATTGCCTCCTGAGACAATTTTATCTAATGTCATGTTTTCACAGAACCAACTACCATTAAGGAAGAGTAATTCTACAACATCTAATTAAGTACCAAAACATAGAGATAAGACAATTAAGTATTATCACAGAAAAGTGCCATTTTGGCTCATAAACTATGCCATATGTATTTCATGCCTACTTAGATAGGCTCAAGAAAACAGCTGCATTTTTTTAAAAAAGGAACTTTATTTTAACCTTAGGAAAACCAATAAAATGGAGAATTTCAGTGATTTCCTCAATCTCATGGAGGTGATGCTCTTTTGAGATTTAAAGTGAAAATTAAATGAAAGACCACCAGCTAAAAGTGCAAGAGTGTATTTTTCTACCCTAAGGGATCTTTGCTCAGTTTTTTTTTTCCTCTCTGTTTTGCTTAAAGGAAAAAAATAAATATCAATTTCCTGGGCATTTGGTCAAGACCACACAACAAATGAGGGCAATGGTGGCTGGCTGGGCAGCTATCCCAAATCCAACACTAACCCAACTCTGCCTTATGCTATAACCACTAGACCTCATATTTACATCATTTTCTGGATGAGCAAAATGGAAAGGCTTTATTTAAACTTTGTTGGGAAATCACTATTTTGGAGTATGTTTACTTGTACCAATGTGTGTTTCTAAGTCCACTGAATAGGATTTTTTTTTAAGCATCATTAGGAATAATGTTTCTGGTACCACGAGACCTCCTGGCACAGACCTACTGACTCCAGTTCAGATAAACACAACCTTTCAAAAACCATTATCTTGATCCACTCTTCTTCATGAAGGAAACAACCTACTACCTCGTAGATCTCTTAATCCTAGGACTACCACACAGTAGGGCAGCTAGATGGCACAGTGGATAGAGTGCCAGGCTTGGAGTCAGGAAGACTCATCTTCCTGAGTCCAAATCTGGTCTCAGGTACTGTGTGACCCTTGGTAAGTCATTTAGCCCTGTTTGCCTCAGTTTCCTCATCTGCAAAATAAGCTGGAGAAGAAAATGGCAAAATACTCCAATGTCTTTGCCATGAAAACCCCAAATGGGGTCATGAAGAGTAAGATATGAGTGAAAAACAAAGTCCCCTATAAAAATACATAAAAAATGCCATCCTTGCTAATATCACTGATAAAGATCATAGCTTTTTGAGATTTGGAAATGAATTACTATATATACATGGTTCAACTTCTATGGAGCAACAATGGAGTTGGAGCCATTTTAACCAACTTTCAAATGGACTGGGTATATCAAATAAAATATGCTTCTGATTCCCCCCACCTTTCTTTAATTGCAGGATGAGAGGGAACAAAAAGAAACTGTTTTAGGACTTCCAGTCTCATTCATACACTACTAGGAGAGCACACAAAGAAAGAAGTCCATAGTACCCAAGCCACTACCCCTGTTGAAGTGTCAGTAGTCAAAGATACTGCAAGATCCTGAAGGTTACTGCCACCTTGGAGGAAATCCATAGGTCTCTTCAAAATACACCTAAATGGCCACCTCCTAGAGGAGGTCTTTCTGATCTCACAGTGGTTGGTATCCTCTGTTACTAAAATTGTTTTGTATTTATTTTATGTGTAATTTCTCCTTACTTTTTTATACATGTGTTGTCTCTACCCAGTAGGATATAAGTTCCTCAAAGGTTCCAGAATATCAAGAGAATTAATGAAAAGCAATGCAAGGGAAAGAAGCCTAGCTGTACTAGATCCAAAATTGTATTATAAAGCAACAATCATCAAAACTACCTGGTACTGGTAGTTTTGCTAAGAAATAGAGTGGTGGATCAGTGGAATAGGTTAGGTACATGAGACATAGCAGTCAATAACTATATAATCTACTGTTTGATAAATGCAAAGATTCCAACTTCTGGGATAAGAACTCACTATCTGACAAAAACTGGAAACTATAAAATTCTATGGCAGAAACTAGGCACAGAACAACATCTTCCACAGGTCAAGATGGGTATGTAATTTAGACAGAAAGGGTGATACCATAAGCAAATTAGGAAAGGAGGGTTCACCTGTCAGATCTATGGAGAATTTATGACCAAAAAAGAGATAGAGAACATTATGAAATGAAGAATGGATAATTTTGATTACATTAAATTAAAAAGGTTTTGTGCAAACAAAGCCAATGTACCCAAGATTAGAATTAAAGCAGAAAGTTGGGAAGCATTTTTTATAGCCAGTGTCTCTGATAAAGGCTTCATTTCTAAAATATATAGAGAACTAAGTCAAATTTATAAGAACATAAATCATTACCCAATTGACAAATGGTCAAAAGATTTGAACAGGCAGTTTTCAGAGGAAGAAATTAAAGCTATCTATAGTCACATGAAAAAAATGCTCTAAATCACTATTGATTAGAGAAATGCATATTAAAACAACTCAAGAGTCATCACCTCACACCAATCCTAATGGCTAATATAATAAGACAGGAAAATGGTAAATGCTGGAGAAGATGTAGGAAAATCAGAACACTAATGCATTGTTGGTGAAGTTATGAATTGATCCAGCTATTCTTTTTTTTTAATGTTTTATTTTTGTTTTTCTTAAGATATTTATTTTGTTTTTGTTTTGTTTTTTTTTTTGGAGGGCAATTGGGGTTAAGTAACTTGCCCAAGGTCACACGGCTAGGTTTTTTTTGTTTGTATGTGTTAAGTGTTGGAGGCTGGAACCGAACTCAGGTCCTTCTGACTCCAGGGCCAGCGCTCTACTCACTGTGCCACCTAGCCGCCCCCGATCCAGCTATTCTTGAGAGCAATTTGAACTATGCCCAAAGGACTAGAAAACTGTGCATTACCCTTTGATCTAGCAATACCACTACTAGGTCTGTATCCCAAAGAGATAGGAAAAAAAAGGAAAAAGATCCACACATACAAAAATATTTATGGCAGCTCTTTTTGTGTGATGGCAAAGAATTAGAAATGGAAGAGATGCCCATTAACTGGGGAATGGTTGAATAAGTCATAGTATATGAATGTAATGGAATACTATCATTCCGTAAGAAATGATGAGCAGGCAGACTTCAGAAAAACCTGGAAAGACTTACATGAACTGATGCTGAGTAAAGTGAGCAGAACCAGGAGAACACTGTATACAGTAACAGCAAGACTGTATGATGACCAACTTTGATAGACTTAGCTCTTCTCAGCAATGCAATGATCTAAGACAATTCCAAAAAACTGTTGATGGAAAATGCTGTTCACATCCAAGGAAAGAGCTATGGAGTTTGAATGCAGATTGAAGCATGCTATTTTCTCTTTTTGTTTTTTTCTTTCTCATAGTTTTTCTCTCTTGTTCTGATTCTTCTTTCACCACATGACTAATGTGGAAGTAAGTTTAATACGTTTGTACATGTATAACCTATATCAGATTGCATGCTTTCTTTGGGAGGGGGAAGGGGAAAAATACAGAACTTTATAAAAGTGAATACTGAAAACTAAAAATAAGTAAATGATTTTTTAAAAAGAATATAAGTTCCTTAAGGACAAAAAGTATTTTTGTATGCCTAGCATAGTGTCTGCTGCTTAAATGAAGTATTCACAGAATCTATTATCAGTCAAAGCATAAAATATAGGTAATAAACATGGTCCATGTAAAAGTTTAACAGGAAGTAAATTGGGGGGGGCCCAGTTTGGTTCTTTTTCAGTTGCGTGATTAACCCAAAATGCATAAACTCTCTCCATCAATGCAGAAAGGCAGTTCAACTGTAAACTTTAGTCTTAAAGTAACTTTCCAACAATGACATGGCTAGTAGGACAACCAAGTCCAGTCCTCTGTCTGCTGTGCCAGGATGCCTCTTGCAAAGGAAGTACAACCTTAGTATCACAGAAAATTGGAAGAGAGGAGCCATAACTTAAATCTAAGGCTATTCTTTGTTCCAAAGAAAGGGAAGGGAAGTAATATTACATATTAAGAAAGCATGAAAATCTAAAAATCTCGGAGTAGAAACAGTATGTGAAACATTTGGGTAAAGTTATAGTTATAGAAGTATAAGATATAGTTATGAGAGTATAAGACAGACTAGCTGGTTATACAAAGGATATGGATAATATCTTCCTAATAAAAATTAAAAAGTTGACATAGATAAATTAGGGTAGCAACAGTAAGCCTGAAGTATCAAAGCCTCCACAGGAAGGCTCAGATGCTTCTCACAAAACCTCTGCTAAATTCCTGACCTGCTTCCCTAGCAATTTCATCAGCCAGAAGATAGAGGAAGCAGCAATAAAGGCAAGCATTTGGGTCTCTGGGTTCAGTTCTGATCAATAAGAAACTGTTCGTGATATAGAAGTGATGGGACCTTTGGGAGAACGTGAGCATGTCAGCTTGGAATGATTCTTCATGAAGGAAGGGAATGCGATGCATGGACCATACTCTGGAGTCTGCACTTGATAAAAGCAGATTTCAAAGAATTGACAGAAAAGATAGGAATGATCCAAGGGGCAGAGACTCATAAAAAAAACATGACTCAAGAGAAATGTAAGCTTTTGGGGCGGGGGGTGGGGGGTGGGTAGCGGGGGAGTGATTCTGATCACACAGTCTCAAAAGACCCCAATGAGGGGAGAAGGGAGAATGATTGGGTTAGATTTCAAAAGAACAATTATAAAAGGATGAAGAGAGGGACATGCAAACATGCAAGAGTGCTTATCTGCATAAGGTCCTCAAGGGATGATTTCCTTTATTTTTGAAAGCCCAACAAAGCACCTGGCATGCTGGGCACTTTATAAAGCTTGCTGACTGATGACTCCATATTACATACACATGCATGTGTGTCACATACGTCCAGTAAAACATATGCTGGCTGAAGCCAGGGAGCCTTTTTAACGCTAGTATCTCCAATGATTCACAAAGTACCGGGCATATAACATCTATTCACACATGCTGAGTGAACTGATAGTGCATATCAGAATGCCAGCAGGACAACTGACAAACTTTCAGTGTCTATGGAGGAGATAGAGAAATGGAATAGAAACAGAAGCTCAGAGAACACATTTATCTAGCCTTACCCTTGGTCAGCATATGAATCACTCTGACAACCTTCCTAACAAGAGGCAATAATAGTAACGATGATGAGATGGAGCTTTAAGGTTTGGAGGGCACTTTACATATACCTGACACCCACAACCACCCTAAGAGGCAGGTGCTACTGTTATCCACTTTTTACAGATGAAAAAACTGAGGAAAACAAAGGTTAAGTGACTTATCCAACAAGCATTCAAGGCAGGATTTGACCTCAGATCTTACTGGCGCCAAGTTCAGCCCTCTTATCTCCGGTATAACCTAGATGCCTGTGATCCACCTCCAGTCTGACACTTCCAGTGTTCAAAGGCAGTAAGCTGCCTTGTAAGTATAACTGTTGTACTATAAGAGGTTTTAGGGGTAGCTCACTGGATTGACCTGAGTTCAAATCTGGCCTCAGACACTAGCAGCTGTGTGACCCTGGGCAATTTACTTAACCCTGTTGACCTCAGTTTCTTTGTCTGTAAGATGGGCTGGAGAAAAAAATGGCAAAGTACTCTAGTATCACTGTCAAGAAAACCCCAAACGGGGTCATAAAGAGTTGAACACAACTGAAATGATTAAACAACAATAAAATAATATGTTGGTCAAATGTTTTTAGTGTTCTGTCCAGTTCTAGAAAGAACAAATGACTCTCAAAAAGTAGCTAGAATCTAAGGAAATCAGGAAACAAGGCAAAAGGACCAATAGCTGGAGGAATTGGGAATGTTTAGTTTGGAGCAGAGAACACCTTATGGGAACAGGACGGCTATTCATATAATATTTCAGAGCCATATGGTAGAAGAATTAGATTAATTCCATACTGCTGGAGGAGGTCAAAGTTATAGGAAGGCAAATTTCACCATAAAATAAGGAAACATTTTCCAATGATTATTAATATCCCACAATGGAACAATGATTCAAGAAGAAGGAGCTACCCATCCCACAGAGAAGTCAAGAGGCTGGGTGACCATTTGACCATTTATCAAGAATATTACAGAAAGAATCTAAATATAGGAGGGAGGTTGGAGCGATGACCTTTAAAGTCCCTTCCAACTCTGAGAACCTACAATTGAAAATCAAAGATTTTTGATAAAAACGACTGTTCTTTGTTATATAAATACTGTCCCCAAATCTCCAGCAAACACTAGTATTTGATTCTGCCATGTGAAAATCTATTACTATTTTTATAAACTAAGCTAAGAAACAACCACCAAATAAATCTCACTTTCCAAGTCAATCTACACCTGCTGCTACCAGTTATTTCCTCTGAGGCAATAAAGATTAAGTACCTACTATGTGCCAGGCACTGTGCTAATGGGAAAGGGCTGCATTTGTAAAGAATGCCCTCAGGATGCCCTCCATGAAAATGGATGAACCAAGCTTTACCCAGCTACAGCGAGCAGGAAGAATTATACAAGTACAAAAGTGAAGATAAGCAGCAAAGCAGGCCCGGGATAGGTAATGATTTATCCACCCCTAAGGATTCCCTGACTGAATTCATACCTCTGATCCACAGGTTTGTTTAAAAAGTTTTAAAAATAATTCCCCTATCAGCATTTCCACTTGTGGAGGCAGAAGAAAAGTTTTTATCAATACTCCTAGGGAAAAATCCCACCTACCACCATCCTCCTTCCCTTATCTGCTCCCTAAGGATACAAAAAAAGGATGTTTCTTTTCTCTTTTTTTTGGAGTATTCCGTATTGAACCATAAAACAATTTAAAGGGTCTGAACCACATCCTGAGGCTCCAGGGCCTCCAAATGAGCTCCCACTGACCTACTGGGTGACTTGGATAACACTTCTTTGGGGATGACATGACAAAAATGGATTCTGTACTGTTTATTTATGCCAAATGAAATCACTAACTGTACACAAGAATGAGGAAAGACATCTGAGCCAGGGAACAGTAGGAAATATAAATTTGCTGCTATCTATTCTCTCTCTCCATACACGAGAGAGGGGGGCAGAGGGGGAAGAGAGAGAGAGAGAGAGATTTAATACAGATTTGAGTACTCAGGTCCAAGCAAACTAGAAATCAACAAGTATTTATATTAAAATGACTACTACGTACCAGGCACAATTCTTGCTCTCAAGAGGCTTATACTCTACATAGGGAAATACGTCCACAACATACCTCAGGAAGTCCCCTGACCAACACAGGTGCCCATATGAGATCACTATATATGCTAATGTTCCTTGAGTTTTGTATGTAATATGGATACAACAAAAATAGACATCAAGCAAAGAGTGTTAGACATGAAGGCAAAAAACCCCCACAAAAACAAAACTGAGTTCCTATCCAATCTCTGACATTTACGAGGGAAGCCACATGACCCATCTGCTTCAGTTTCCTCATCCGTAAAGTGGTAATAATAGCCTCTTCCATTTCCATGGCTGTTGTGGAATAAAAAGAGATGCTTGTGAAGTGCATGGCAAACCTAAAAGTGTGAAATAAATCTTAATTAACATTATTATTAACAAAAGGGAAAGGAAAAGATGCCAATTACTAACTACAAGCTACTCTACGCCTTTAACCTTTCATCAGCTACTAAATTCAATACATGTTTGCTGAACTGAATTAACTTGCCTACTGTGTGCACAGCACTGCGCTCAGCTTGAGGGTGCAGAGATAAATACAACTCAGACCCTATTATCAAGAAGTTTAAGTGTAAAAACGAGGAATGCTGACTGGAGCCCCTGCCATTTATTACCTGTGAGACCATTGGTAAACCATTACAACTCTCTGGACTGCCATTTCAACATCTGGAAAATAAGGGGGCCGGTCTCTAAGGACACTCCCAACTTTAAATCTTTGACCCCAACATCCTATGGCCTACAATAGAAATAATAATAAAGCAAATGATATGAGAAATGAAAGTGGTAAAAGGGCAAAGAAAGGTCCAGGCAAATGTCTATCGTCTCCATTAGGAAGGTAAGTTACCCTAACACTGGTCCTCAGTCACTTTCATTTCCCTGGTAAGGCGACAAGCAGAACTTGAGGAAATATATCCCAAATCTCCATCATTAACACCCACTAAAAATCCTTACCCTGGACCATAGCTCTGCCCTAGGCACTAAAAAGTGGCCAAAAAAACAAAAACACCTGAGCAGTCTGTGTTCCTTGGCAGTTTGCCTCTACCTCCATATGTCCTCTGAAGTCTCAAAGGACAGTGAAATAGCCCCTGACAGCGAGAAATTCAGAGGGAAATTAAAGTGACAGGATCCTAGATCATCTATCTATAAACTGGATCAGAAGTCCCTGGAAAAAAACAGAGAGGTAAATAAATCAGAATAGACAGAGAAAATCAGAAGGGCCATAAGGAAAGTTTCCCAAAGCATTGCTTCAACAAATATTTTTTACTACTGTTGTTTAATCATTTCAGTGGTGACCAACTGTTCCTGACCCCATTTGGGGTTTTCTTGGCAGGGACACTAGAGTGGTAGTGACAGATCCAGAAACTGAGGCAAACAGGGTTTGGTAACTTGTCAAGGATCACACAGCTAGAATGTGAGGTCTTCATGACTCCAGGCCTGGCTCTCTATCAACTGCCTCACCTAGAGCAGCGCTTCTTAAAGTAGGGGTCACAAAAAATCTGACAACACAACACAAATTCTGAAAGCACAATGACCAAAGATTAATTACAAATCAAACATGTAATGAATCCAAAGATGTTTCTGGCAGCATCTGCCCATGTTGCGTCGGGCAGCTTCACTGTAGCGTTGGTTATGAATGCAAAGCCCGCGCACTTTGCACTGCACGCGCCCACAGGCAATGCAATGCCAAGCCACCCCAAGGAAGGCTGCTGGAACAAGAAAAGGGGCCATGAGCGGAAAAAAGAAGCCCTGACTTAGACCACTAATAAAAGCAAGGAGCGGCGGATGGATACAAGAGCCTAAGGCTGACCCCCCCCGCCCCATAAAAAAAGAGGGGGTAGAGGATGGGAAAGAAGGGATGGGATCCACACCCAGGACAAATAAGATAATAATCCATGGGAAACTACAGCTACCTAGCTGGCCCTATTCATCTTTTTCTAATGCAAAAGTTCATTATTTAGGTCTTCAGGTACATTTAGAGCTCACCATCAATCTGGAAGTTCCCTTCTAATTTTAGGATCCTATGAACTTGAATGGAAGCCTCAACTGTGGTGCAGTGGATAGAAAATCTTAGCCTCAAGTGAGGAAGACCTGAGTTCAAATACAGTCTCTGTCCCAGCTGTGTGACACTGAGAAAGTCACTTAACCTGTCTTCCTCAATTTCCTTTGATTGTAATATGGCATCCCAAAGTTAAAAGTTATCTTGGGCTATGTTAAAAGTGGCATATTTTGATTAATAAGCAAATAATATTGACCTACATTGACAAAGTATCTTTATCAGCAGAATCCAAATACCTTTTCAATGCTATTTGTAATGCACACTATTTAATCAGAATGATGGGCAAACAAAGGCAAAGAAATAGCACTGTAACTAAAATACTATCACTTAAGAATACCTTTTCTTGCATCTCCAATAATGTCACTGTAATGTTTTCTAAGAGTATTTTACTAAAATTATAATAGAATTCTCCAACAAAAGAAATTCAAAGTGCTTTCTCCTTCTGGGCCTATTTTAATAATTTCAAAATGGAAAATATAAAATCTTGAAACTTTCTTTAAAAAAAAAAAAGAACACCATAGCATCCAAAACGGAAAAGGTGATAATCCCACTGTACTCTCCCTGGTCAGATCACATCTAGTATGTTCAGTTCTGAGAACAACATTAGAAAGAACAAGGGGGAAAACATCAGAAACAGGCAAAAGCCTCAAGATCGTGTCATACAATCACTGGTAGAGGGTACATGATTGCATGTCCTCAAATAACTGAAGGTCATATGGAGATGGGATTCAGTTTGTCCTGTTTGGCTCCAGAAAATAGAAACAAGAGCAAAAAGTACCAATTAGGGAGTTTAGGCTTGGTGTCAGGAAAGGCTTCTTAAAAACTAGAGCTTTCTAAACATGGAATGGAATGCCTGAAGAAGCAGTGGCTTCTCTAGTGGATGGAGGCAAACAGAGGTAAATGACTTGTCCAGGGTCACACAGCTAGTAAGTAAGGGTTTGGGGTTGAATTTGAACTCAGATCTTCCTGACTCCAGGCCCAGCTCTCTATCCAATGAACCATCTCACCACCTCCAAGGCAAACAAGTTAAGTCATTTGTCCAGAGTCAAACAGTCTGAGTAAGTGCCCGAGGCTGTATTTGAACTCAAATCTTCTTGACTCCAGCCCAGAGTTCCTAGCTGCTTCTAAAAACTTAGCTACTCTGATAAATACAGTAATACAAGACAATTCCAAAAGACCTAAGATGAAAAATATTATCTACCTCCAGAGAGAGAACTGATAAATTAGCTGTAGATAAAGCATATTTTTTTTACTTTTTAAAAACTTTTGCTTTTTTTTTTTGGCAACATGGCTAATATAGAAATATGTTTTGCAATATGTTTCTTGCCCTTTTTTTTGCTTTTTCCCCCAATATGGTTAATATGGAAATATGTTTTTATATGACTTCACATGTATAATTGATAATTGCCTTCTCAATGGGTGAGGGAGGTAGGGAGAGAATTTGAAATTCAAATTTTTTAAATGAATGTTAAAAATTAAAAAAAAAAAACAATACCATATCAAAATAAAATGTAGTCTGATCTTTTTCCCTATTATATAGAAAGCTACCTAAAAAGGCATTGTTGCCAAGCTGCCCTAAAGCATATAAAACATATACACAGGAACTGTATATTTGAACTTGAAGGACTTTTGACTCTAAAAAAGGGTTTAAAGGAGTAAGAAATTTACTTTCTATTTAAATCTAGAGAAAGAACAAGGATAAGCAGTAAATGATAACAGCTGGTGATTAGTGAAAAAGGTATAGTGTTTTATTTCTTTTTTATTGCATTTCTTGAAATGTTGAGCTAAATTATAGTAGTGTTAAAAATAATATTAATGCCAATAATTATCTAGGTTCAAGGTAGTTTTTCTTTTCTTTTTTTTTTTTTTTTTTGTTTTTGTTTTTGTTTTGGTGAGGCAATCTGGGTTAAGTGACTTGTCCAGAGTCACACAGCTAGTAAGTACCAAGTAAGGCCAGATTTGAACTCAGGTCCTCCTGACTCCAGGACCAGTGCTCTATACACTGTACCATCGAGCTGCCCCTTGTTTGTTTTTTGTTTTTTTTTTTGTGGGGGGGGTTGTTTTTGGTTTTTTGTTTTGTTTTTTTAAATAAAAATTTTAAGTATAATTGAGTGGGAAAGCATGTTATATTATCAGTCAACCATGCCTATGGCCCCAACCATTTGGTCCATATCCAAGACATATCCCAAATACTTTAGCCCCCTACTGCAGCTACCTAAATACTAATATTAAGTGACACAGTCTCATATGAATTCATTTTCCAAACTCTAATCTATAAAACTGTGTCATATTTCCAAGGCAGCAACAAGACCTGGTACAATTTTGTCCCAGCCCATCTCAGTGAAGAGCCACTTACTGGTTCTTGGCCATCCATGGCTTCCATCCACAGTCTCCGGTCCTCTTCAGACAATGCCTGCATGGTGATAACACCTGGCCTGTGGAAAAGGAAAATACATTAAAAATAAACACACCTGAAGTTGGTAAAAGAGCAAAGTGACAACAAGAATGGTCCTAACAACAAACAGCCTTTTTCTGGGGCTCAGTTTCTAGGAGTTGAACCAAATGACTTCTGAGATCCCAACCAGCTCTAAAGCCATGAATCCTTCCCCTAATCAAGGCTCTAAAACAAAGGAAAGAAAGGCTTTCTGAGTCTAATTACGAATGTTTTAGACACACCACAGTTATATAGAAACTGTGCTAAATCTGAACCCATTCTCCCCATTGGTCAAGGTGGCAGAGGGGTGGGCATGCCCCTAAAATGCTGGGGGAAAATGTTTGTTTATACTTCTGTTCTTGCTGTATCATCAACTCTTTGTAGAAGCTATCTCTTTGTAGAAGCTTAAAAAAGAAACACACACCTACCAGACACTTGGAATGGCAAGCTATCCCAATCCACCCAAATAACTGCCCTTTATATTCTCAAAAACAGTCATTTCCATTTACCCAGCTAATATTTAAAGAGCCCAATTACTCTGTAACATGACAGTAGCAAAATGAGTAGCCCCAATTTGTTAACGACTCATATTTCTATATGACACTGCTATGTCTATGTGCTTTTTACTTGTAATGACCTGTAAGTTAGTACTTCCATGTCCCATGCTAGATGGTACAATGGATGGAGCACCAGGCCTGGAGTCAGGAAGACCTGAGTTCAAATCCAGCTTCAGAACATTACTAGCTGTATAACTGAACAAGTTACTTAACCTTGATATGCTTCACTTTCCTCATCAATAAAATGGGGGTAATAATAACACCCACCTCTCAGGGTTGTTGTGAGGCTTGAGTGAGATAATACATTATAAAGTGCTTAGCACCGTGCCTGGTACTAGTTAAGTGTCTGGTTTTTCTGGTTACAATGAGGAAGAATAGAGGAAGAGATTTCCTGACCTCCAGGTTCATGAGCTAAATCACGGTCTCCCCAGTAGGTGTAAGTAGAACAGAAAAACATGATTATACATAAAACCACAAATATACATTATACAATATACTTTTTATAAAACATAGAACAATTCATCGTGTTACTTCCAAAATTGTCCTGCTTATCAATGTTTTCTTTTAAAATTCTTTAACAGCCCTCTTTTTTTCTTTCTTTTTTGTTTTTCTGGCAATATTCTAGCTAGCTAAATTTGTTCCGCCTCTCCCCAACTGATGGGCACCCCTGTTGCTTCCAGATCTTTGCTATTTAAAAAAAAAAAAGAGCTACTATAAATATTTTTGTACTTATGGATCTTTTTCCTCTCTTTGATCTTTGAGGGACAGACTCAGTAGTGGTATCGCTGGGTCAAAGGGTATGCACAATTGAATGATTTAGGGGGAATGGTTCCAAATTGCTTTGCAGAATAGTTGGACTAATTCTACAAAGAGTGCATTAATGGATTTGTTTTGTCACAACCACATCAATTGTCATTTTACCTTCTTGTCATCTTTGTCAATCTGATATGAAGTAGAACTTCAGGGTTATTTTAATTTGCATTTCTCCAGTAATATTTTTGAACATTTTTTAAAAATATGATTGTTAATTGCTTGGATTTAAGAACTGCTTACACAAATCCATTGACCATTTATCTACAAGAGAATGGCTGTTATTCTCATACACTTAAATATATAATAATATATTACATATTGAATTCAAATATTATATAATAAGTATATAAGGTATCACCTATTCCATAAAGGTCCTTATCTCTCTGGAGTTCATTGTGCACTATCCAATAAGACCTGGGTCTGAACCTAATTTCTCCTAGACTGCTTTCCAGTTTTCTCAGCAGTTTTTGTCAAAAAGTGACTCCTTACCCCAGTAACTGTGGTCCTTGGCTTTATCAAATACTATGTCTGTTTCTAGATGTTATATGTTTAATTTGTTTCCCTTAAAAAATTTTGATGGTTACTCTTTTGTAATATAGTTTCAAGATCTGGTACACCTAGGCTGTCTTCCATAAGGATTTTTTTTTAAGTGAAATAATCATTCTTGTTCACTTAGCCTAGCGTACAGACACCACAAAAGCCGCAGTTTTCTAATTTGCTAAGAATAGTTTTTAAAGATGAAGGGCAAAGAGTTAATACTGATGCTGGTCCTCATTCATTTCATATGCCAGACATATTTGTCACATACAATATGTTATTAATAATATTTTCTATGAGAGCGAAAGTTTCACACCATTAATAAATAAAATATTTTATCACGTCTTTTAAAAATTTTCTGAGCATGTTTTCTCGGGTACATAATATAGTAATAAAGAAATTGTACACACTTAATATATGAATACAGGGGAATGTTAAAAAAATTACTGTAATAAGTATACAATAAAAACAGTTTAGAGACCACTCCCTTAAAATGATGTGGGCAAGCTTCAAAGGAACTTGCAGCCTGTTTATTTTTTAAAGCTATGCATAAAGGTTTCCTTGGAATCACACATCCAACAAATAACATTTAACTGAGTTCCCACAGGTACTCACTCAGAACTAACTGGGAGGGAGGGAGGGAGGAAAAGGGGGAGGGGGGAAGAAGGAGAAGGGGGAGGTGAAAGGGAGAGGAAGAAAGAGGGAGAGGGAAAGGGAAAAGGCCAGGGAGGAGAGGAAGAGGGAAAGGGGGGAAGGAAAGAGAGGGAGAGAGACACAGAGAGGGAGGGGGAGGGGGAGAGAGAGAGAGAGAGAGAGAGAGAGAGAACTACAAGAGAAAAGACCATTCACTCACTACAAAGAAACTAGTTTCAAGCACCAGATAAGTCAAATCCTTCAAATCATTTCCTTTCCAATAGTCTGGGAGAACTTAACAGAGACAGAAAAATCAATCAATGAACTAATAAGCATTTATTAAGCACTTCTGTTGGCAGGCACTGTGCTAGTGCTAAGCATGAGGAAAATAACAGACATCCTCCAAAACTGGCCCTGTCCTCAAGTAGCTTATATTCTGGCCTATACAGACCCAGACACTATGACGTAATTTGGAAACAGCACTAAATCTGGAATGCCTCTGACCCCCAGCCACTTCCCTGCTGTGTGATTTGGAGGGAGACCTTAATTTCGTCATTCTGCCAGAGTTTCCTCATTTGCAATTGAAAAATCTTGAATTAAACTAAATCCCTTCCAACTAATATCTGAAGTACCTCAGACCTTCTAAGTCTGAAATTCTGTTGTAGCCACAGAAGTTTGCTATTATACTTACATTTAGCAAGTAAGACTGAACAACAAAAGTATCCTCCCCCTGTGTGCTTCCAAGTGCCTGAATTACTCTGCTCTGAATAGCTAACTATTTGTGGCTTGCTTGCAATGTAATATATTGGATAGAGTAATGGACGTGCAGTCCAGTAGGGTTAGACTTAGACAGCAGTCCGACTCTAGGCAACTTAACTCCTCTCTGCTTGGACTAACTCAGCCATAAAAGAGGGATAACAACAGCAACTCTCCTCACAGAACTGTAATAAGGATCAAATACGTAAAGCACTTTGAAAACCATAACGTGCTAAAGAGAGGTTAGTTACTATTATTACTTAGCTCTATGTTAAGTACTGTACCTCCCCCTCCCTCTCTCCACTCTCCACCCCACCCCCATGTCCCTCAGATAAGGAAAAAGGGTTTGTAGAAGGTCGGGGCAGTGGAGATGGTAGATGTTCCTGTAAATCCTGGTACATGTCTTGGCACTGCAACAAACTGGCACAGAGAAGAAGCCAACAGCTCCTCCATCCATGAGTGCCTCTGCTTCTCAGAAATTACCATTCTTAGAACTGAGCCCTATTTCCCATCAGCCGATGGTTGTTTGTCCAGAGCGCCAGGCCTGGTCCCCATCAGTCCAACGTCTGGAGACACAGCGCCGGCCTCCTTGGCTTCCACAGATCTGACCTTGGGGTCCTGGGGCCTGAGGCTTGGAATTTATCATTCTTTTCCCCCTAAAATAAACAAATAAACAAACACCCACAAAATCTGAATTCCCTTGGAACAAAGCAAAGCCAAAACCCAAATGATATAGTTAGCTCCTAGACAAAGTTCCTATTAACTCCATCACCACCCTGTTAATCTCCTTTAGTTCTTCTGCAGGTCTGCCTGGAGACCCCAACTATCCTCTAGTCACATCTTAGTCTTGACGCTAAAATGTCCCTAGAGTATAGGGCCTAGACTGTTTCCTGTAGAGCCTGGCCCTGCTAGACAACATACGAAAAAGTGGGAACAATTCAGAGTAACTGAGACACACACCACCCTGGGAACCATCATTTCAGATACTAACCCAGCTCCTTAGCATCCTGGAGGGGGCAAGCTCATTATCAATTCTGTGTATTAGCACTTTCAGGTTTGTCAAGAACGTACAAATAATACCTATTCTCACAACAACCCTGGAAGGTAGGTGCTATTCCCATTTTACAGATGAGGAAACTGAGGCATAGAGAACTTAAGTGACTTGTCCAGGGCCACACAGCTAGTGTCTGAGATCACATCTGAACTCAGGACTCCAGGTTCAAATCTCTATCCACTGAGCCACACATATATGTATATATAAATACATATATGTATATATAAATACATTTACCTATCCATATACTCATAGATGAATACATACACCAATACACATATGCATATATAAATATACATATATGTACAGGCAGGCACACACATGTACATATGCACATTTGTGTATCGGTATACATAGTCCCACTCCCCAAGGTTCCTAGATTCTAACACCAATGAGTATGTATAAAAATAATATTATAATGAGTTTATATATAATAGATACAAAAGGAATAAGTCCTTTTGAGAGCACTGAGAATCAGTCACGGTCCTATGCAGAAGGTGGGGCTTGAGTTGAGTTCTGAAGGAAACCCAGGATTCCCCAAAGAGGAGCAGAGGACGGAGAGAGTTCTAGGCACTTGAACAGCCAGTGCAAAGGCAAGGAGAGAATCATGGGCACAGAACAACAGAGCAAGAAGACGTGCATGGAAGGTAATCACTTATAAGAAGGCTCAAAACATAGAAGGAGACTAAGTTTTAAAGAACTTTAAAAAGCTATTTTTATATTGGATTCTATCTAGATTATAACAGGGAGCCACTGGAGTTTACTGACTGGGAATAGATAAGCCTGTATTGAGAGAGAGCCACTGGCAAGCTATGTGGAAGGTGGATTGGAAAGGGAAGAGACCACAAATGGAAAGAGGTCAAAGTTGGGTAGAATGAGTACATCTGGTCCCATTGCCTAGAGAATCCAACAGCAGGATTTCATAAAGCAGCAATGCCATAAAGATCACTTAGGCCACTGTTAAGATTTGTTTTCTGGGGTTCAGAAAGAAAACTATTTAAAGGAGTGCCAATATTTTTAAGTCACCTTTGTGCTCCTGATCATCAATTCATTTCTCTCAACTATGCTTGGATGTATTTGGTTCTTCCCACTCTCTCCTTTAGGAAACACTTACTTGGAGGTCAGAAAAAGCAATACAAGGACATTCTCAAGGTCTCTCTCATTTTGGAATCAATTGCATGCCATGGGACACTCCAGCAAGGCATGCTGACATCAAAGAAGGTGCTGTGCTCTACGAGCAAAGCAAAATTGCCTTAGTTCAAAAGAAATGTGAGATGTTCAAATTTAGAGGTATCTCTACTCCAAATGTTCATGGGGACTATTTGTGCCTGATCTGTGGTTGAGCCTTCTAAGCTCATATCAGTCTGATCAGCCACAAGTCGGACACATTGTACTTTAACCCCATGATGATGTCATTTTGGTCCTCTTCGTTAACGAAAGCCAACAACCAATTCAGTTGAAAGCATGTTTGTCTCGTTAGGATTCAAACCACTACCACACACAGTTTAACTTATAAGCAGATTTCCCAAAGTCAAGAAACAGGGGAACTCTTCCCTCCCCCCACTCTTAGATTTGAGAAATTATAATCACATTCCACTTCCACACTGACCCCTGTCCAACACATATGTTCATAGCAGCATACCGACTGCATCTGAACAATACCAACTTCTACATGTTAAAGAGCTGTCTACATCTATGATTTCACTGGTTATAGGGAACATCTTTTGAGGAAACGTCTATCAGTACCGACCAGAGCACTGGACCTAGAGTCAGAAGAAGTGAGTTCAAATCCATCCTCAGATACTTACTAGATGCTTGACTCTGGATATGTCACTTAACCACTATCTGCCTCAGTTTTTTCATCTGTAAATCCCAGTGATATTGTGAGGATAAAATGATATATTTGTAAAGTGCTTTACAAGTCTGAAATCGCTACATAAATGTCATTCACAAATACACATGTGTGTACATACCCACATTTAGAAAGAACGTATAACTATTGGCCAAGAAATATGCCAGGGTAATATTTATAAATCAGTATTACTCACTGATTGTGTTTGCCAACTGTAAACACACACACACACACACACACACACACACACACACACACTTTTCATTCTTTTTCCTAAAACATACTGTGTTTTCGGTCCCCTTTCTTCTAGGGTCAGGACTTTTTTTTCCCTTTAATTTGAAATTCATACTGTAAATTAGGAGGAGGTGGAACAAATAATGAATTGCCCTATGGAGAGAAGCCTCATCCCAAAAGCCCAGTGAGGACTTTTATCCCCTCCTACCCTTAAGCTCGACCTGCTGACCCCTAAGTAACAAGACCACCAGCAAATGACCTTAGCATCTAGATCTAAGGACCCAACCCAAGAAAAAATTCTCAAACACAAACCATGCTGCCAGGAGAGCTGCCCCTCTGCAAAGCAAGCACAGCAGGAGGGCTGGAGAAAAAGGAACATGTTGATATTATGACCTTTTCCTTTTTCCTCCTGTTGAAAAGTATCAAAGGGACTCACTTCCTCCGTGTGGAATTAAATGCCTGATAAGCGATAAGAATGGGGAGAGAACAGCCAAGAGATTCTGGCAAGGGGCTTGCTCTGACCGCCATACAGGAGGGCTACAAGGTAGAACCCCTGTCCTGACCTGGAGCAAGTCCTGGGTTACATCTAGATCTGAGTCAGATCAAGGACCAGAAGACTCTTCTGTACCTTTTCACAGCCTCCTGGTTGCTCTCCCTGCCCCAACCCATCACTCACTAAAGTGATAAAGTCCATAAAGTCTGACAACTCCCCTCAGTGAACTCAGTGGTTCTACCACCCCTATTGCTTTCTATTAAACTCTTCTGGCATTTAAAGCCCTTTCCCACATGGCCTTCAACTACCTTTTCACCTTATTTTATGAACCAGTCCTCTTACTCTTCTTTTGTTCCTCTTGTTACATGAGCCTTCCATTCCCTTTGACTGTGTCTTTATATTTAACAGCCATCCCCCCCATACTGGGAATTTACTCATCTTCCTTAACTTAGTGCCTTGGAATACCTGGCTTGACTCAAAATTCAGCTGGGATACCACCTGCTACATGAAGACTTTCCTAAGTACCCCCAACTTCCAGTACTCTCCCCACCACTACCCCCCTCAAGAAACCACCTTGTATTTATTTTAGATGTATATATATATGTATATGTGTATGTGTATGTGTATATGTATGTATATGTGTGTGTATGTTGTCTGCCCGAAAGGCTATAAAATTTTTGAGGGCAGATAGAGTTTTGCTTATGTTTTTGTCTTTGTCGCCAGTTCTAAAAAGTGCCTGGTAATAAATGCTTGCTGATTGAGATTGAACCTAAAGGGCCATTCAAGCCTCTTGCTGCTAAATTTACACAGAGAAATTTGTGAAACTTCATTTAACAAGTAATGAAGCCTTCAAAAAGAATTCAGATTCCAACAAGATCTATTTTATAGCATGCTCCCTCACTATCCACTGTAAAATTTCTCTCTTCCTCCTTTCTCCCTCTCTCCCTCCCTCCACTGGTGTCAACACTTGAGAGTTCACAATTCATCCATCAGCAGACAGCGGTCAATAATAACTTTGATTAGTCCAGAACCAAGTTTACTAGACAGAGTCTTTTTTACTCTGATCTTAACTTCTTAACATCAACATTGGTGATCTCAGTGGTTTGGCAAATGACCCATTTCCTACTGGACAAGGAAACTACATCAACTCCACCCACTGAAAAACACACAAAGAATCTACAAAGTATTAGAGTTTCTATAGGAAAGATTTTACTTTCTACACAAATTTTTTTTTCCCATAAGCTAAATAAATACCAAGAGTAGCTTTATAGTAGATGCAAAAGAGAATGACTAGGGGTGTTCCTAGCTGCATTTTCATATCCTAGTAAAAACCCATGAATTAATGGTTTGAATACTATGTCAGCTCTTAAGACTTGGAGGTAAGGTAGAAGAATGAAAGCTTGGAGAATGGGCTAATCTGTGCTCTTGAAAATCAATGTACAAGTGCCAGTAAACAATAATAAAAACAACAACGTATGTCTACCTTGCATTTCTAATACTCAAGTGGAAATACAGATTCCTTACAGTGCTCTGAGAGACAACCCCTAGGTAAAGGTGACCCAATGATTTAGAACCTCATGAATGAAACAGATTCTTATAACCACCAGATTTCAGATTTTGACATTGGCCATATTTAAAGAGCTGCTACAAGAGGGACATGTAAAAGATTCAAAAGGACATAATAACAGAACCAAGAATAGTCTTTCACTTTCTTAAAGGATGACCAGTCATTCATAAGAACTGCAGGACTGTTTGAAGCAAAATCAGTGAGATAGGTACAGTGTGTGTGTGTGTGTGTGTGTGTGTGTGTGTGTGTGTGTGTGTGTGTGTGATGCATGCATGTATGTATGTATACACACACAAAATCAGTGAGATGGGCACAGTGTGTAGACTATCCCTACAAGTATTCTGCCTTATGTAGACTGAACCTAAAAGAAGTCTGGTTTCCTAACACTCAGCAGGTGACATCACACTTATTTTGGCTTCCCAAATACTCAGAAATCGGGGCAACAAAAGGTAATATTAATGCTGGGTTTGGGGACAAAAGATAATGAGCCTAAATAACCATGAGTACATGGCTATGTAATGAAATGCATATGCACATTCAATGTGTCCTGACACCAGCTTCTTATATCAGAAAAAAAAAGATGACCAACCCATTCTCTTCCCCAGAAAAGTCAACAAAACTTTGGGGGTGGGGGGGGAACTACTATTCACTATCTGAAAAAAAAAATCTGATCTAGATGGATGGATGGATGGGTGAAGAGAGGGACAGATAATTCCTAACCCAGCACAGACTAGAGATGGAGTATTGAATTCTAACGAAGAAAAGCACTTTTAAAAAACACAATCCCCAGAAATAATACTGTTCCACATGTCTAATGGGTGAACACTGTCAGCCAAACAGAATGTTTCTCAAGTGTTCCATTTCAAACAGAGCAAAATAACAGAACTGTAATGTCCCTTCAGGTTGCCAAGAGGAAGGATCCTGTAACATGTCAGAAACATTTTCAAAAATCGCCAGAACCTCAAAATAAGAAATCTTAAATTGGCCGGGGAAGAACAAAGACAAACAATCACAGCATCCCATGGGTGGTGGAGCATCCTCCAAACATGCTAACCTAAGACTTAAGATCTCTGACGAAAGGCACAGCTAGGTGGTGCACCAGCCCTGGTGTCAGGAGGACCTGAGTTCAAATCTGGCCTTAAAAACTTAACACTTACTAGCTGTGTGACCTTGGTGCAAGTCACTTAACCACAGTTGTCCTGCTTTCCCCCCCCCCAAAAAAAAAAAAAAAATCTCTGACCAAAGCAAGATCAACTGTGATTCCAAAGAACTTAGGACAGAAGTGTTGTATCCAAGGTACTGAATAAGACACAAATTTCTGAACATGGACCATGTGGGAATTTGTTTAGCATGATTATGCACAGTTGCTATAGGGATTTTGTTTTCCTTTTTTTTTTCCACTCAAGTTAGGTAAAAAAAAGG
This sequence comes from Gymnobelideus leadbeateri, assembly GCA_011680675.1. Classification (NCBI taxonomy): domain Eukaryota; kingdom Metazoa; phylum Chordata; class Mammalia; order Diprotodontia; family Petauridae; genus Gymnobelideus; species Gymnobelideus leadbeateri. The sequence continues at coordinate 372,708 of WOXC01004041.1, forward strand.
GTTTGGGAGGGGGAAAAAATTATCTACTGAAAAATAAAATGAAATGAAAAATATGATTTTAAATGTTTTTATCTAACTTCATGAAGAGGTGAATTCCAAATTCACCTCTGACATTCACTACCTTGACCCTGACCTTGGCCAAGCAGTTTAACTTCTTAGGGCTTTGGTTTCCTCGTATTTAAAATGAGAAAGTTTGAGCAGATGAATTCTGAAGTTCCTTTCGGCTCTACATCAACAATCCCATGGCCTACAATGATAGAGGGAAACTCACTATGCTAGAAATAATTTGTTCTATTTTGGGACAACTATAAAAATTAGGAATTTCTTTCTTATGTACCCCCCTCAAAAGTACTTCCATCCCAGAGGAGAGCAACCTTTGCAGAGAAAGGACATGACAAGAGATTGTGAAGGTACTGCAACTCCTATGTCCCCAAAATCCATAAATACTGAAAAACCAGAAACTGGAGTACGGTTTTATCAATGGATTTAACATTAGAGAAGATGTTGCTGCACCCTAGAGATTTTAGGGGCTTTCCATCTACCCTAAAACCAAAACCTATATATATTATCTTCTTCTTTAGAATATGAGCTCCTGGAGGGCAGGACTGGCTTGTGTTTCTATTTGTATCCTCAGTGCTTTATACATCTTAATAAATGTTTTTTTTTCATTCATTCTCTTCTCTAAACACTCCATTATCCCCAACCAACCCTCTGCTGAAGTGGTTTTAAATCCCTTCTAGGAAAGAACTGATAAACAGAAATGTGCATAGTATGATTTTACATATATTTATAAATATTTATATATTTATGCATTTATAAATCTGCATCAAATGGTGTCCTTCTTGAGCACAGGGTGGGCAGGGAGGGAAAGGAGACAGTTTGGAACACAACATACACCAAGAATAAATAAATAAAGAGAAAAAACAAATCTCCTCTACAATATTTTTTTGCCCATTGCACAATATATTAACTCGTTCTCAGTCTAACCTTTTTTATACACAAAATGCTTTTTGGTCACATGTCTCCTTCCTCTATTTGTGGGAGTCACTTTTTTAAAACTAGGTGTAGTAGTTTTCCTATACAACAAATAAATTTCATCTTATGAGATCAGATACATAATCGTAGCTTATCAAGAGCCTCCTGGATCCTGATGCTGTTATCTAACAAATAAATTATTCTTATCAAATCTGTGTCATCTGCAAATTTGATAAACTTGACAAATTTGATTTGATGAACTTGATCTGGCTTCATCGAGTCACTGATAAAACATTTCTTCCATCTGTTAAATTAGGAAGTTGGACTAGATAATTTCTAAGGGCCCTTTCTAGCCCTAAATATATGATTCTATGAATTACTGTTGAATAGAAAAATGGCCATGGACAGAGACCTGTGGTCCTCTGATGGAGACATCCTTTAGGTTGACAATCCATTAATTATCACCTTTGGATCCAACCATTTCTGAATCTAATTAATCACCCATTCCACATCTTTCTCCATCATATCCATTAATCTAGCATGAGAAAAAACCCTGAAATTTACAAAAACTCATTTTATGATATTTAGTTACATAATGAGGGAAGGAAGAAACAAGGTTGACTACATGGGATTTGTTCTTAACACACCTCTCCTGGACCATATCAATCACTTGTTTCCCTTTCTGAGGGATCAAAAATCATCTGTTTGAATAATCAATGCTAGTCATAAATATTAAGATCATCAGTCCAGAGCTGCAGACACTATTCATTCTCCTTTCTGAAAACTGGTTCAGATAAAGCCTATATACTCCCTCCTATATACCTATATACAACTTTGCGTCAAAGAAAGCACTCTAGATATCTGAAAGTGTTATACAAATCTTAATAATTATCACTAGTCTATTTAACAGTTGGGCTCAATTCATAAAAAAAAAAAAACAACAACAACAACCAACCTACAGTGTTTGTTAACATGGAATTAACCATGGAAATAAATATGCAAGAGAGCAGTCCCACTATCAATGCCCCCAGTACCCATATCTCTTTTCTCATCCCCTCAAATAGGAACAAAACAAGGGCTTCCCAGAGTTCTCGCTGAAAAACTTCTTGCCAAATTCTTGTTAATAAAACCAAAGAAGAGTTTAGGCATTCCCCTCACACTGGATCACTGGCTCATTTTAGAAAGGAGACTGTCTAGGAGCAATTCAGAAAGTATGAGATTCCTCTCCTAAAGTCCATGGAAGTTGGGTCTCCATAACACCCTCTCTCTAAGGAAGGAAGCGGCCATTTCCTTTCCTAAATGTCAATGGATTGGAGTCAAGTGGTAAAGTCCAACCGGAAGGAAGAAAAATCAAATATTATTTCAAACAAAAAAAGAGAAGAGGGCGGGGGATGGGAAGTTTAGAACCAGGAAAAAATGGTTCATCTGTTGTCAGAGATAAAGGCGAACAACCCAAGGGGAAAATTGTCTGCCCAATAATTCACATACTTCTGCCTATTTAATAAGACAAGTAACTGATTTTCTCCACGTTTCTCACGTAAAAGGTGCAATGGTTTATAGGGGAGTGGGGGGGGGGGATGGACTTGCTAAGATTTTAGCTGGGTTTTTTTTCCCCTTTACTAGAATACAAAACTTTCAAGACGGGACTGAATACAGCAGGAGACCCAGTGTTTGAGCTATTGGAAAACAAGATAAAATGCTATATTCAAATAGGAGCTTTACTGACTGATCACATGTGGTTTTTCAGGTAAGTGGATGCAGAATCACCCATCAAGGGGAACAAAAGGAAATTCTAAAGAAAGAATGACTCATTTTCAGGGCATTTTTTTTTCTGTAAACAGTAGTGCCCACAGTCAATTTCTTCCCCAGCAAACCATGCATCACTGTTTCTCAAATTGCAAAGCATAGAAGACAATTTCTTCTTAGTCTGACCCTGCAAGAGCTTCAAATACACATACAAAACTGCCATCTAGAGGATAAATAATCCTCTAACGAAGCTCAGAGGACAAGTCTGGCCTCCAAAGTGGGACGAGATTTAAAACTGGAGTGACCAAATCTGGTATAAAACCCTCATCTGACAGGAATACAAATAGAGGCTAAATAGCTTGGCCAAGTACACAAAGGTGGGAGAGAGATGCAGGCTACCAGAATGCCTTCTCCTGTTTCTGACTTCTAAATTTTCTTCTAGTTGTTGTTCATTTGTTTTTGGTCATATTTGACGTTTTGTGACCCCATTTAGGGTTTTCTTGGCAAAAATGCTAGAGCAGTTTGCCATTTTCTTCTCCAGCTCATTTTAAAGATGAAGTAACAGAACCAAACAGGATTAAGTGACTTGTACAGGGTCACACAGCTAGTAACTGAGACCAGATTTGAACTCAGGAAGTAAGCCTTCCCAGTGCTCTACCTACTATATCATCTAAGCTTCCCCAAACTTTAACTTTTTAAACTTTAGCTAGTTTATATTCATTAGTTTCTGTTGTTACTATTGTTTTAGGGTGGACTTTCTTTTTTCCTTTTGATTCAGTATTATGATTTCATAGGTGTGGGTGCCCACACCAGTTTCTGATATGACATCCATCTATATACCATAGCTTATACAGAATTTTTCTTATAATATCCTTTCTGCATTTTTGTGAGTTTATCCTCACTGCCCATTTAGAAGCCTGAAGAATCGTGAGTATAAAGTAAAAAAAATGCAGACAGCACAAAGTCATGACATCCATTAAGTGTCTGTAGAGGCTAATGTTCAAAATCAGGATAATGAAGTCTCGGGCTCTGTTATATGACAAAGTTCACCTACCTTGGGACAGATAACGCTTTCTTTTTCAGAAAACTGCTCCTGATTTCTTCTAAATGGAGAACTTAATGAGAAAAATCAACAGATCTGAAATAAGGCCATGGATAGGACTAGAAAAATGATGGAAGATCTTCATTTCACCTTTTTTTTCCCCATAAACCTCAGACATCTCCACACAAAGCTATGTTTCACTCCCCAGCCATTTAGCCTTAACCTAGGGCCTGTGAATTTGGGTTTTGTTTTTTTTTTTTTGCATTTCAAAATAATCAATTTCCTCTGTAATTCTGTTTGTTTAGGATTGTTTTGCATTTAACAACATTATTCTGAAAAGGAATCCATGGCACAAAAAAAGGCTAAGAATCCCACAATTGTGCAGACAGTGACAAACCTGTCAGCTTAACATTTATGTAAGCTTCTAGAGGAGAGGGACTATCTTTTTCCCCCCTTTACATCCTCAGCATCTGGTAAAGTGTCTTTATACCTAGCAGGCACCTAATAAACATTAACCATACTACAATAAACTGAGTTCTTGCTTTCCTTGATATGTGAGTACTCCTTACTATAAACAGGTTTGGAGTTTTTTTGGTTGATTGGTTGTTGCTGTTGTTTTAACGCACTGTGGTACAGTGGAAAGAGCACAAAATTTGGAGATTTGGAATTACAAACTATCGTTTCAAATATTAGACCTGTCATTAACATGCCAGGACTTGGACAAGTCGCTTAATCAGTCACTTCTAAACAGAAGCATATAGTATGTGCCACTGACCTGCCAATAAATCAAGACATGTATTGCTACAAGAGCAAAAACATTAGGAATAAAATAGAGTAAAGGCAAAGCCATAAGGTATGAGGGTTAAGATATGTTAGATCAGTGAAAAATCACTTCCTCTTTTCTGGTTAGTAAAGTCTTCATAAAAGACTCAGGAAGTTGTTTTAACAAAGGGTAAGATGTGTAGTTAAGTAGGAAGGTAGGTATGCTAGTCACATTGAAACTCTATTTATAAATAATGAAAGTGAGAAACAATCTGGAATGACTGACAGAGGTCTAGCCATGGAGTCAGGAAGACCAGTGTTCAAGAGCTACACCTGACATATGCTAACTTTACAACTAACTCAACTCCCATGTCCCCAGGAAATGTTAGAAGTTATAAATGAAGTTGTATTAGTGGACAGAATTTCCAAAAAGGAAGGTTCTTACGCTGGAAAAAAAAAATCAGAGTAGAACCAAGGCAATGGAAAAATGAGATGAAATAGTTTGAGGAAGTCTTTCTAGGCATGGGAGAAAAGAGGACCTAGGAAGAAAGAGAAATGTAAACTAGTCAAGGCCAATCTGGGGAAGAATTTTGGTGTAAGGCATCATCCTGAACTAAAGCAGAAATCAAACTTACAAGCTCCCAAGAAATAGAGTAAGGCATCATCCTGAACTAAAGCAGAAATCAAACTTACAAGCTCCCAAGAAATAGTGAGCCTGGTTCAGGATTTGGCAAGAATACACTGAACAAAGAAACAAGAATATGTGCACGTTTGTGCACGCACACACACACACACAATATCTGTCTACATATACATACATACACAGACACTCACAAAAACTATTATTTATATAGAAACATATACATGAAAGCCAAGATATATAGACAAAACATATTCTGTTTATATAGACTATATATACAATAAAACAAAAGATATCTGTGCAAAATACATTCTGTTTAGAAAATACATACATACAAAAACATATACAGAAAATATGTTTTATATATATATATATATATATATATATAGAAAAAATCAATTCTATTGATATACAAAATATCAACAGGAGTGAAGCAGGAAGAATGGTATTAATACTAATAATAATATTTTTAAGTGCTTACTATGCACTAGGCACTAGGCACATTTGATCATCAGAACAACTCTGGAAGGTAGGTGCTGTTACTATCCCCATTATACAGATGAGACAAATAGTGGTTAAATGACTTGTCCAGAGTCACACACTTAGTAAGTGTCTGAGACTGCATTTGAACTCAGGTCTTCCTGGCTCGAGGTCCAGCATTCTATACATTGCACCAGTGTGAGACAGTAGTGCACATGTACACAATAGGAAGAGTCAAGGATAGCTTTGGACAGGTCAAAAAAGAAAAACATCTCAAAAATGATTATAATTCCTTTTTTTGTTTATTTTTCTGGATGAGGAGGGACAAAAGTGAGGCTAACCATGGTTCCAGGAAAGGTGGAAATAGGCAAGAACCATAGATACACAGCTCTTTATTTATCCTGTTTAATTTGAGTTGGAGATGAAGCCTAAGTTTCAAGGTATCTTAAAGAATCAAACATAAAGGGAGAAAGTTCAGGCATACACAAAGATCCGTGTGTTTAGCTTCCTAAAAAAACAAAATCTAGGGGACAGAAGACACTAGTGGTGAATCTTTCAATTCCATTAGAATAAGATGGTATGGGAAATTCTATACTCAGACAGTCGCCAATACCCATCTCTCCTTCCCTTCCCCATCCTCCTCTGATATACTGGTCCTCAGTGCCTAGTTTAAAGCATACAAATTTCTGCCTTTCCCTCCTAGCTCTTCCCCAAGTACAGAATTCTGTCAGAATCATTTAGTCCAATAAAAAGAAAGCAGAGCACTCTAATTGCTTCCTTCTCCTCTCCCATAAACACCACACACAGGAGACTGTGCTGTGCCCATTTATCAAAAAGGAGCTCTCTGTTTCTATTATTTTCCATATGGTTTTGGTGGCCCCTCCTGAAACACGTGGGAGAAAATGCCCATGTGTCACTTACATCTGTGAGAAATTTCTTTAAAATAAACAAATTCAGCAAGGCTGGCTGAGGGCTACACCCCTGATTCTTTAGCTTAAGCAAATATTTTCCCAACATTATGTTCATTATTCCCATAAGATACTAAACAGTGAGTGAGTTACACAAAACAAAAGCAGATACATGTGGAGGCAACATATTAAGTGAAGGACAGGAACTGAAATGCCATTACAACTAAAGGTTTATTTCAGTGAGAAGAACCCTCTTTGGTCATAAAGACTTTGAGTTGAAGCAATGTGGTGCAGGACAGTTGTCAGAATTCTGGACTCTAGCTTTGTCTTATGCTATGTTAAAGAACATAAGACAATGTGATGTAGTGAAGACCAATCAAAGTGTAGTCAGGAGACCTGGATTCAAATTTTACTTGTGAACTCAGTGAAGTATTTTATCTGTTCCTCAGCTTCTCCATATGTAAAACTGAGGAGTGAGAGCACCTGCTAAACAAAATCATCTTTAAGGGCCTTCCCTCTATCCTTCTGTGTAGAGAAGGGCCTTAATGGCAAAACAGAGGGCCTTATCTGATTCTGGAGGTAAAAGTCACTGAAGTTTAGTGAATAGAGGAACAACAGTCAGACTAGATTATGTGCTTTACAAAAATCACTTAGGTCACTGTGTGGTTAACCTCACTTGAGGCTAGCAGCCCTAACCCACGGGAGACCAGCCCTTCAAAATATGGTCCAGGTGACATCTTAATGTTGATGGATGCAGCCACAGAAAATATTAAGTCCAATCTTGAATAACCATAAAGTTATTGAGGGCCCCACTGTTCAGGATCATACTAGGTTCTTTTGGAGAAACACAAAAGGAATTTAAGACATGGGTTAGCAACACATTACTGGCAAGATGAATACTTCCCTTTAAGTTACAAAAAAGAATAACAAAGTTTTGAGTGACATGTTTGTCAAAAAAAAATGTTATCTCAGGCTGCAGAGATAGAAGATCAAGTGAGGTTAGAGTTCCACTATAATATTTGCATTACTCAGACTACAAGACTACATCTGGGGTATGATGTTCTGTTCTAGATGCCACATTTTAAGAGGGATATTGACAAACTGGCAGGAAGCCATCAAGTAGATTGAAAATGCTAAAATGTTGTCAAGATTTCTATAACAATCTATTTTCAGCAGCAGCAACAGAACTAACACATTTGGACCCTAATAGGAGGAATCTAAATTGGCATTTAAGGTGGCAGTCAGGAAGAAAAACTAGATCAGACCAAGCACACACCATAGAAATCCATGCTTGGGGGTAAGCACAACCCCAAACACACTAAAGATAATTTCATAAGTTATCTCAGGTGATTGAAAAAGAAGGCTTTTCCTCCCAAGAACAACAATATGATTGTACAAAAAAAGTGATCAAAAGAACAACAATAAATGTCTCCTAATCAGCAAGAATTTATTAATTCCTGCAATGTGGTGGACACTATATACGTAAGACACTGGGGATAAAAGGACAAAAGTACAACAGAGTTCCTGCCCTCAAAAAGTTTACAGTCTAGAAGGAGAGGTCATGATATACATATATAGGAAGAGGGACCAAAGAGATGAGAAAAGGATTCGTATAGAAAATGAGACTTTGGCTAAGACTTTAAAGGTAAATTGGGATTCTGAGATGTGGAAGTGAGGAAAGAATACATTCCAGGTATGGAGGAGAGCCAGTGCAAATGTATGAAGGAAGGAGATGAGTGTTGTACATTAAAGCAAAATAAAACTAATTGGGCTAGACTGTGCATGGAGGGAAATAACAAGACATCAGACAAGGAAAAGCAAATTGGATCTTAAATACCAAACATAGGGCTTTGTATTCTACTCTAAGGGCAACAGGGAATTTAGTAGCTAGGCTAATAATGGTCAGACTAGACATGTGCATTGGAAAAATCACTGGCAAATGGGGAGGGTAGATTAGAGTGAGGAGAGACTTGAGGCCTCCTATGAGTCTTATGAGGAAGTTGAGGTGACAGGTAACTAAACTAGGTGGCTAGCTATGTGAGTGAAGGGAATGAAACTGAGAAATGCTTTAAGGATGTAGCAAGGACAAGATTTGGCAGTTGATTAAATATGCAAATTGTTCTCTAGAGTAGACAGACCACATCCTTATATTCAAACTACTGTCTGAAAATATCCTACCTTGTCTTATCTGCTTGCTGATTACAAAGAAGATCAAAAGCATTTGACCCAACAGAGCAGAACAGAACAGCCTTAGAGATTGCTTAAACAAGAAAGCTCTCAGGCATACCTGAAGGTCATATAAGTTGCCTGAACAAATACAAACATAACTGTGCTCAACAACCCTCCAGTTTTTATTATTAAGTGAGGAATATAGGTAGATGTGTGTTTACCACTTTATGGATGAATATATTCTGCATAATATCCAAATGAAAGAGGGATTTCCTCCAGATTCTCCTGTCTAAAAATCAGCTTTTATTGATGTGCCTAAAATATTAGAATTCCAGTTTAACAAACTGTAATGGTAATGTAATTTGAATTTGAAGATCCCTTTGTATTGGCAAAGGTAACAGGTACTTAGCACTTAGTAATTAATCAAGCCTCTGTTAAAGAAACAGAAGGTATGAATCCTTGCTGCTGACGTTAACAGGAAGGGATTGGCTGAAACAGGAAGCTAAGGCTGTCTGTATATAAGGAAAGACCCTGGCTGGGAAAGTCAGATCTTCTTGGAGCAAGCTCCATGGAGGTAGAAGCTGCTGCTGCCAGGGAAGCTGAAGAGGAGCTGGGGAGGCTGAAGAGGAAAGCCCCCCTACTTCATCCCCCTGCCCCCCAGGCTGGAGAGAATGATTTTGATTTGGAGAACCTGGATGAAGTGATTCTGAGACTCTGTTGAGTCTGAGGGCCAGCCAGAGATGCTGAGGATTTCCAGGGCCAGCCACAGCTGAGGGCCAGTCTGAGCTGCTAAGGCTGTTGAGGATTTCTGAGGGCCAGCTGGAGCTGTAGAACTGAGGAAGCATGATTGTGATGCTGGTATTTTGCATGAACCTGTTTGTAGCTTTGTTAAGCCTTAACTTCCCAGGAGCAGAGACTGTGATGGATTTAAGGTGAACTGGACACTGTGAACTTCAGTGTGGAGCAGGACCTGCATGGAGAGCTGGACAAGGAACTGGGAGCTGTCTGAACCCAGGTGACAGTTTGGTGAATCCAGATAGGATCTGGGACCAAGGAAGGAGATCCGGGGAATGTGAGAGACCACCCCGAGTCAAGCTGAAAGAAGACTTTACTTGGATACTGTGTACTGACTAAGAAACTGTAATTTACTAGTGACCTAGGGGTGGAAGGCCTATGTATTTTCTGATGATTGAATGGTGAATAAGTGACTTAATAAGTGACTGACTGAGTTAACCTAGTGTGCCCCATGAATGGAGAACTTTGACTATTGTATTTTGTGTCCCTTAAGGAGGCAAACCTCCTTAAGGATGACTGAATGATTGAGATGATTGAATGATTGAGTTACTAAATGACTATTCCTTGTTCAAAACTTTGTGATCACTTTGGTGGAAACTATGTGGCCATTTTCTGTGATAAGTTTTAAATGCTGTATTTTGATTTTCTGTGATAAGTTGTGACATTGTGAATGCTGTACCTTGATTTACTGTGAATATTTTGCTCTGATTTGTTATGGAATAGAGTGTTCACTATACTTTGTAATCAGATCCTTAAAAGCTGTTCACTGTAGCATTCTTCTGGAAAGCTGCTCGTGCTTGGTTTTACACAAACATTCATCAAGGGTTGACTATGAGAGGCAGCATCATCTAGTGGATCAAATGCTGACATCAGGGTCAGGAAAACCTGGGTTCTGTTCACACTTCTATCATATACTGGCTGTGAGATCCCCAGTTAAGTCATTTAATCTCAAAAAAGTATCAGGCAGCTCCCTGAGACCATAAGACCATGATTTAGGTACCATTCTACGGGGGTTAAGCAAATTTCCTAATTAAAATAACAATGAGATTAGAGGTCCAGTCCACAGCAAAGAATGTTAGGTTCTAGGGGTGCAAAGATGGCCAGATCTATAATGACAGACCTAACTATCTATATGGGAAAGCTAAACAAACAGCAAATGTCTATTACCCAAACTACAGGATTTAGTAGGATAGATAATCTCCTGGGAAGGCATATACATGTCTGTGTATATGTATATGTGTGTGTCTGTGTCTGTGACAGACAACATAACGAAAAGTTCTCGCTTTCTAAATTAGTACCTTGCCCATAGAAACCCATTCCTATTTCAGCTCGATAACACTGGTCTATGCCTCTTCTCAGATCATCTGGGACTAAAGGAGTAAGCATGATTCTCTGCTAAGAACCTCATTCATTTCTCTTTATACTATAGACAATTAAAAACATGTATACTGTAAATGACAGATATACATGGTTTCATATATGATCTTCTTTTGTTCCTATCTATTTTGGGACATTCACATATGTTGAATGAGTTTATATTCAAAAGAGAAGGTTGGTTGTTTGGGTTTTTTTTTTAAAGGGGAACAAGCTGAGGTTAAAACAATCTGGAAGTAAGTTCCTTCTTAAGCAGAGGCTGGATTTCAGGGATGTTACAGGAAAGAATTTTCCACTAGGCAGTAGGTCATACTGTATAACCTGAGACATTTTCCGCTTCTTCCACTTCTAGGACTTTATAGCATTGTTTGGAGAAAGGGAAGGGTGTGGGACTAAATGAGAGCCACAAAGAGAGAATAAACAACTTACTAATAGTGAAAAAAGCATCCTCAAAAACTTATTGTTGAGGGGTGGCTAGGTGGCGCAGTGAGTAGAGCGTCGGCCCTGGAGTCAGAAGGACCTGAGTTCGGATCTGACCTCAGACACTTAATACACACACAAACAAAAACCTAGCCGTGTGACCTTGGGCAAGTTACTTAACCCCAATTGCCCTCCAAAAAAAAAAAAAAACTTATTGTTGGAAGGTAAGCACAGCTGAACCCAGAACACACAATATTTCTCTTGCCCAGAACCAGAAAGATCTTAGTATCTATTTTCTCACCTCAAATATTCAAAAAAATCTGTGATCTCATCAATCTGGGAGTCCACCCAAGGAGGTAAAGAGCAACCTATTCCCCCTTGCCTCTCTCCACTCTTGTTCATGTGCTTCCCACAAAGTTTGACCCAGTCGGTCCATCCAAAGAGCAGAAGCCTTCCCTCAACTCCCCCACTCCCACCTCCACATCACAAAGGTAGCAGTGGAGTAGTATGGCTGTCCACTTGGCATCCCTCACTCTTGCCATGAGGTCAGTCCACCTTCTCTCCCTATCTTACAATTCCCCTCTCCTGTTCTAGTTTCTAGACAATGGAAACAAAATGACTAGCTTTCTTCTTTTGGTGCAAGGTATAAAGACTAATAGAATTGCCTGCGATCTATTATAGAGCTGTATAAGGCAGATAATTGATCAACATAATTACTTTTCCCCCCTCCATTTTTTTCCTAACCATGCCATTCCCCTCTTCTAACTTGATCCATCTGGATGCAAATTTAGCACTAAAAATAGAGAGACTTATCCAAAGTGACAAAATGCAAGAGAAAAAAGCCAAATGAGCTCAGTACCCTTTCCATCATGCCACAACAAAAAACTTTAAGGATTTCAACAGAAAGGTGCTTGTCCTTGACTTTGTAATCCTTAGGATGAACACAAAATGGTAGTTCCAGAATGGATATACAGTCAAGAGTGGCATCTTCCACTTAAATATTTTTTGAAGGCATTTAAAGAATTTTACCTTTTCCATTACACACACACACACACACACACACACACACACACACACACACACATTTCTATTCCTCACAGTGGAATTTTCCCCCCAGAAACTGTATCACTCTTCTCCACATGGAGAGAGTTAAAATTAACACAAATTTGGATCTCTTTCCCAATCCCTATGCCTACTTAAGATACAAGAATGATGAATATAATATTCTAAGATGCTCTTGATAATCCAGTAAATGACTATATAACTTGCCTTCTTCTCTGGATGGACCAACACTCTCCTAAAACCTTGTAGCTTTGATGCCAAGTCTGAGAGGACTTAAAACAGGACCATGCCGGTTAGTAGAAAGAGTACTAGGCTTGGAGTCAGAAGGCCTAGTTTTGAATACTGGTTCTGTTACTTATTACCTAGGTGATCTTGGAGGCAAGTAACTTAAACTCTGTCTGTACCTCAGTTTCCTCACCTGTAAAATGAACCAGTAAGAGACCATCTTTAAATTCCATGATCTTCAAGTTCAAAAGGGAACAGCATTTAAACTAGAAACTTTGAAGTCAACCAGAATAGATGCCCAAGTTCAGCACATGAATTTAAGAGCCATAACAATTCACATTTCTATCATGGTGCTATGAAGATACACAAAATGCTTTCCCAGCAACAACCCTGTGGTGTCAGGATCACTTTTACCAAGTAACCACTAGCGAAAAATCTTAACATAACACAATATGGCTAGTACTTCACATGATCAATGTGCCCCCTCATGATCATTTTGGCTCTCAAAGGTGTTGTTTAAAACAGTTGTCCCTTCTTACTTTCTCCTTTTACTGCTCTCTCTTTACTTCGGCTTCTTAAGCTACATAACTCTTCCTATCAAATCCTAGAGATAAAAAGGGACTTGGTCAGAAATCTCTGAGGTTAAGTCCAGGGGTTATATAGGCAAGTGGCTGGTGGAAGACAAAAGCAGCTTTTTTCATCTCCTTCTTGCTGAATTGCATCTTGGGGGGAAAAAACTAGATTCTTGCAAGATAAAAGGACCCAGAGTTGCCAGTGACAACTGCAGATGGAATGTCTTTTGCTTCCTAGCCCCTTCCTAATATGTGAGGAAACTACAAAAATATACAGGGCAGGCATAAGTAGGCAGAGGGAAGAGAGAAAAAAAAAACAGACAAATATAGGATACTTGGAGATATCTATCACAGAACTGTACACTTCCCTCTGGATTAATAGAAGGGGACACAGGGAGTCTCATTCTGAGAGACTATTGAAGGACCCTGCCATGACCTGCTAAGAGAGCTGAGAGAAGAAAATAGATTTCCAGGACCCACTCCAGGATATTCATTCAATTCAACACATTTTCTCTTGGTCTATAATTGGGACATTCTAAGCTTTTATGGGGCTTGTAAGTACTCAGGAAGGGGAGAAGGTGCTAGGAAGCGCTGGCAAGGGTGGAAATGAGAGGCGCCACAGAGAGTTTTAATTGCCTAAAAAACAACTCCCCACAAGCCGTGGCAACTTTTGAAGACACAGTGAGCACCAGTGAATCTTTGAATTGGCTCCTATCCCATCCAAGAGCCAGAGGGCAAAGCTATGCAAACAATCACAAGGAGAACTGATAGATCTGACCTAGAATGAACATCTGCTCAAACTAACAAGCCACCAACACCAGTCAAGCTAAGAAACACCATGTGAGGAGGACCTCTTAAAAAACCCCCAACATTAACCACTCTGAGTGCCATGCTCAGAATAAACAAAGTTATCTACAATTAAATATTTAAAAGAACCATCACTTAGCAGCTGCTTTGAGGCAAGAGAATCAAATGGTCTTGGGCCTTGGGGAGACTTTCTGGCCCCATCGCTCTCCATCAAACAAAACAAACAAATCCCCCATATTATTGGAAAGACTTCTTACATTTTACAAAAAGCATTTAGTTTTCTTCCCATCTTTAATCACCCCACATTTAAGGCATGTGCAAGACAGTCTTAAGCACAAAAGTTAGTTTGACATGCTGGGTAGAAAAAGCAGGCTGATGATTATGTGACATTAGTGGCAAGGTGTCACACCACAAAGCATGCAAAAGAAATGCATACCAAAATCTGCAAGCATACTCAGGAACATACTCCAATCTTCCTTCAGTTTCAAGGACTCTCTAGAACTGAGAAAGGTTGGCAGAATATGTAAAGAAGCCACCAAGCTACACAGGTTGCCTGGCAAAGGGGCAGCAAGTAAACACAGGGATGGGGTTAAACAAGACATGTAATCTCTGGTATGAGAATGACTCCTCTGAGAAGCCCCCTGGACAGTTTAGCATCTCCATGCTGAAAAATCTAGAGGAAGCTGAAATAAACTCAACACATGGGATGTCTTGAAAGAATTAACCGTTGCCAAGGAAAGCGTCCTAAGGAATTGGAATGCTGTCAAGATTAAATTAAGATGATAGAATGGTGTGGCTTAAGGAAGTAATCTTCAGTTTGAGGAATACACCAAGTTTCCCAATCAAGGGTCTGAGAATCCACAAGTGGTTTGGTCTCTTCCCTTGGCTTTATCATCGGCACGTGGCAGACTAGTAAGAAGTCTTTCACATACAGCTCTTGTGACTGATTCAGACAACCTGGTTTCACACCCAGGAATTGTCCAATTCTCTCCCCATGTCTTCTTTCTTATATTAACAAGTCTAAAACCACAAACATTTGGTCTAATCGTGCCAAGAAAATCAGGTCACTTCTCTTTAAATGTCTGTTTTGGGCATGTAGAGGAGTAAAACGCATACCAGAGAATGGAACCTCAAAGCAGGGGAGGGGAAACGTCTAGCAGTTAAGCCTGATATGTGAGGGGAAGTTTAATGGTTTTATAGAGGTTGATAAGCTGTACATAGGGTGTTCCAAATTGGATTAGGAGAAGAGGAAAGGGGGAGGTGGGGAGAAGGGAAAAAGTAGGGGAGGGAAAAGGAAAGATGGGGAAAAGAGAAGGGAAATGGGAAGAGAAAAAAGGAAGGAGGAAAGATGACAGGAAGAGAAAGGAAAGGAAAAGAGGTAAAGGGAAGAAAGAAGAAAAAGGGAAGGAGAAAAAAAAGGAAGGGAGAGGTAAGGAAGAGATGGGGTGAGGGGAGAAGGGAGGGGGAAATGGTAAAGGGAGGACTAAAGGAAGGAGAAGGCAGAGAAAATGGAGGGAGGGAGGAGAGGGGAAAGGAAAAGAGACAATGGGAGGGGATGGAAGGAAGAGAAGGAATGGGAGGCAAAAGGAGGTCAAGGGAATAGATGGAGGTGTGAATGAGCACAGATGTGTGGAGGAGAGGTGGAGAAAGACTTAGCAGATTTTGACTAAATGGAAACTACAATTGAAGCATTAAGTTATTGGACCTCAGAAAGACAAGACAACTACTCACCTATCTACAGCTTCCACATCAAAGCAAAACCTCTTCTCAATAGAGTCTGTTTTCCGTCGTGTGCATGATTTAAGAATGACTGATTCATCTTCTCCCTAGTGAGAAACATAAGGAACATGAAACAAGAGGGAGATCTTGCCCCCCGCATCTTCTCTAAAATAAACATTACACAGAAACCTAAACAGTCTTTTTATCTTTATTTTCAAATACATTCATAACAAACATACTAAATAAATGAATGATCAAAAAATTTTCTGTGGAAGTGATTAAATTAAAATTCATGTCAAAAGTACTTCCTTTGGAACTTTAATTACTGGCTGTAATGATAAAGAATGATCACAGGCTCACAGCCTTAGAGCTAGGAGGGCTCTAAAAGGTCAACTAGGCCAACCCCCTCAATTAACAGATTGACACTAGAAAAGTTAGGTGATGTGCCCAAGGGTAATAAATGAGAGGTGGGATTGGAACCCAGGCCCTTTGACTCTAAATCCAATACTCTGCCTTTCAATGAAATGACAGGGAATAATTCTCCACTGGGAATTTAACTGCAAAATTTAAGAGGATACTGGAAAGGCCACAGTACAGTAGGTCTGACATCAAAGGAGGTAAGGACGGGTTCTGAGTTCTTCCACTCAATGAGGCATCAAACCAATCTGGCCTCAGCCTCTTCATCTGTAGAATGTAGAGGCTGAACAGGATGATTTCTGAGGTCTCTTCTAGCTCAATATTTATGAAATTGTATGTTAGTTCTAGCACCCAGAAATTCTACAGCTCAATGCATTTTATAAATATTGATTTGTTAACTCTCACTGTGTCCCTGTAAAAAAAATAAGCTTTCATTATCAGAAACTAAAAAACAAAAGAGTCAGGAGATCAATCAATCAACATTTGTTATTAAGCACCTACTCTGTGCTATGCACTAGAAACAAACAATCCCAGTGTCATGTTCTTATTCTATTTTATCCAAGTCACTTTAACCACAAATGAAAACCATTACACATTATACAGAAACACACAATGCCCATGTGTTAAGGAATGGTTACTGCACCAGAGAAAGGGCCCTGTACATATGGAAATAAATGGTGAAAATCAATTTCATAATGGATTGACAGAGAATGTATTGGCACAGATAAGGGCAAAGAAAGGAAAAGTTGGACAGACAGCTTTCAGGGTGCCAAAACAGGAAAGAAAAAAGCACACATTTACCTAACTTGCTGATAGAACATAAAATGTCTTGACAAACTATACTCAAGGTAAGATAAAATTTAAAAACCTATTTCTTGATACCTTGTGGAAGGAACATCACTCAAAGAGAGAAGGGTCAGGAAAAAGGCAGCTCAAAAGACAGCTTCTATCTGCAAACCTTTTTTTCTCTTGATTTCTTTTGCTTTTTGCCTTTTTTATGGCCTGATATTATAATTCTTTGATTGAATTTATAAACATGAAATTAGGTAAAGCTTAAACCCAATCTTTTCCTCCCAAAGGTTTTTAATGAGTCCTTAGCAATTCTTCAAATGGCTCTGAAAATACCTCCTCCTCCCACAAAGAGTTTCCCAGGTTCTAAAGGAAAAGATTTAATAAGTGAGCTGAATGTCTGGGCAGGTTGTAGCTCAATGGACAAGGAACAGTTCCCACTTTCCAGGCTCATTTGGTACATTCCTGTGAAATAGGAGAAAATAGGAGAACTAAAAATGGCATATAATGTGGGTGGAGGAAGGGAGCTAAGGATGAATGTACCAAATCAGGGGAGTGCCATAGAGATGATCTGTTCAACTACTGAGAGCTAAAAAAGACTGGCAGAGCCAGAAAAAACTGACATTTTAAGAAATTCTTAGCTAAGAAATGGAAAAAAGATCAATGAAAGAGACAGACATCTTCTACCATAAATGGGAGGGTAAATGAGTAAAAGTACATAAGGATAAGTAGAGGGCTGGGATAAGTAGCGATGTAGGAAAAAAGCAAGGATTCCAAAGGCAATAGGTCACAAATGGCTCCTCAACATACTCTTTCATTAAACTAGTTCCTCACTGAGGGGCTCACAAGGACCATTACATAAAATATACACTGTTACTGGCTTTCCTCTCTGTGGGGGAATTATGCTATATATCAGATGGAGTAATGGGAATTGCCACAATAAAGATTCCCAGGAAAAATAAATCAGCAAACAGAACTATGCATGGATTCACATGCCCTTGATTTTTATTTCATCCCTCCAAATCCCAATCTAGCTTGAATCATGTTAATCAGATCCTGTGTTTTGAAGCTGCCTTAAAAGCAGGTGCCAAAATGGTCTCCTTTCAGAGGTAATCAATCTAGCCTCATCATCCTTCCCTCCAAACCCTATCCTCTTATGTAGCCCGAATCTGCCCGACCTTCACATGCTCTGTGGTTCCTTTACCAGCTGGTCCCATGACAGCTAATGACCATTACTGGCTTAACTTTACTGGCTTAACTTTACTGCCCCCATGGTACACTCTAATTGGTCCAAATAGGCAAACTTCTTTCTCATCCCCTTGTTTTGCATAATCTGTAACTCAAATCTTATATAAGCGCTATCATTCTAAATGGTTTGTCTAAGTAGGTAGATAGTGCAGAGCCTGGAGGCAGGAAGACCTGACTCAGATACACACTAGCTGTGTGACCCTGGGTTAGTCACTTAATCTCTGCCTGCCTCCATTTTTTCAATAGTAAGATGAGGATTATAACAGTAGCTACCCTCTCAGGGTTGTTGTGAAGATCAAATGAGATATTTTCCAAGTGTTTAAGCACAGTGCCTTCTTCTAAATCCCTATCATCATCACTATGACTCTTCCTCATCTCATCTGCAGCAAGTCCAAGTTTCTTCCATCTGGTCTATATGCTTTCTGTACCATGTAGCAATTCTCAAACCCACTACTGTATCACAGAGCTCTAAGTCCTGCTTGGGTCCCCCCTCTCCGGACCTACATTCACATCCCCAAACCAAGCTTTGTCTTTTGCTCCTATGCCACACCTGGCTTTTAGGCAACATACCTCACCTTTTGTTACCTAGTGCTGTTCCTAAACAGCCCACAAGAATTTGGTTTGTTTGGGGTTTTTTTGGTAGAATTGCCTAAGACAAACTTCTGTCACTTCTTTACTTGCTAAATGAATTATCTCCTTAAGCTCCACAAAAACGTTATCCACACAATTTTATTGCTATAGTCTATAGTGAACACCCATTCCATTCATGGTGATAAGCTGATTATCAGATATGTCTCACAACCTACACAAAACTATGGGGATAAGGCTAAAAGAAATGAGATCAAATCTAAAAGAACCCATTTCCCACTCCCCAACCCCCCCCCAAAAAGTCTGCTCTACCAGAGGTGCATTAATGCGCCTCTATTAACAACTTTGAAAGAGTTAAGAACTGATCAATGCAATAGCCAAACACAATTCCAGAGAACCAGAAATGAAGAATGCCACCCATCTTTGTGACAGAGAATAAGACATACCTTTTTGGACACAGTAATATAGGAACTTAACTCCTACCACACCCCCACCACTCCCACACCTCTGACCACCCTAAAACCCCTCCCCGAATCCATCCCTCACCCCCAGGTTGAAGAAAAAAAAAGTAGCTTCACTGGAAGTAAAAGGGCAGAAAAAGCCCAAAAAGCCCCACAATTAAAGAGAGAACAATATAAATTTATTAACCTGAAATCCTTAGTGATTAACCCCACAGAGACTTTAAAGCAAACACATTCTACCAAGGCAAAACCAAAAATAAGGTTGTCCTTTATGCAGGAAGATGCTTCGACTGACTGACCCACCTTCTGTAAGGTATGTGCTTTGACTTGCTCGTCCAAGCATGAGAAAGCTGCTCTGCCCTCCAATATCCTTTTGGCAAAAGGTACATGGATTAGGGCAAACTAAGTAACCCTGTACATCGATCGAATCCATCATCACGGCAGTCAACTCACTGCCACTTCTAGAGAGCTAATGTGACTTTAAAACAAACGAAAACCACTCACCCCCTTTCCTCCTGATTTCTGGTCAAAGGGCACCATGGTGATCCTTTTGGATTCCCGCTGGTATGTACAATAGTGCTTCACCCAAGAAGTGCCAAAGTGACCTACAACAGAACACCTTCTTATAAATCTTGCACAAACTGAATGAATGCTGAAAACCACAAATTAACACCTTCTATGTTGTACTGTATTTTTATTTATTTTGTTAAGCATTTCCTAGTTACATTTTAATCTGGTTCCTGTCATCCATGGGTGACCCCCTCTGCTTTAAACCATTTACAGGAAAACATACATATTCACATTCACACATAAAACCTTCTGTCTCAGGGACTATAGAAGCTTCTCTGCCATATAAATGAGACCAAATCAGGTAATTATTTCATCTCTACTCCAATGACTAGATAATATTCAATGTGGGTACACCCTCAGGCAGCCAGATGGCACGGCAGATAAGAGTGCTGGGCCTAGAATCAAAAAGATTCTAATATAAATCTAGTCTCAGACCCTTACAAGATGTGTGACCCTGGCCAAATCATTTCAGCACTGCCTGTCTCAGTTTCTCTACCTGTAAAATGGGGATAAAAGCAACCTCACAAGGTAAATGTGAAGATGAAATGAGATATTTGTAAAGCACTCTGCCCACCTTAAAGTATTATATAAAAGTTAGCTATTGTCATCATCATCTTCAGAACCAACGCCAACACCATTCCTATTCCTCCTCCTCCTTCCTCAGAGAATGGAAATCACAGCCCATCCATTCTTGCCCATCTTCTATGACTCATGCCCATATCTTCCCATAAAGCTAAAAACAGAAAAGACTTCCTGGTACTTCCTTTAGGATCAATATAAGACTTTTTCCTCCAAGTCATTTAACTGGTTTTTAAGATCTAAAAGTACTAAGGTTTCCTTGGGGAATTCATTCATTCATTCATGCATTGGACAAACATTTACTGAGCTAGAATGATGTGTCAGATGCTGTGATAATAAATTGCAAAGTTACTAAATTAATTCACTATTGGCTATATATTATTCTAGTACCAATGTCTCTCTAAGTTTTTATTTTCTGCCCAAAGAGAAGATAGAGAGGGATCAGATTATGCAGCCATCTTCCTCTTTCCTCCCCTAGGCCTCCCTAACTTTGAGTGTGCCTCCCCTACTGCATGCATTCCCTGTAGCTAATTTATGTAGCATTAACTTAAGTGGTCACATTAGAGATGTTCCCTGGATCCTGACCCCAAATTTTTACTTCATCTGGATGTAAAGTGACTTTAAAGAGATAAGAAGAACAATCAAAGAACTCCAGGGCTGTTGGCCACCTCTTCCTTTCAATCTTGATAAGTTCATTTCTGTCAAGATGCAGGAACCCTAGAAGGTCTCATCACCTCAGTCACAACCTCAAATTGCTAGGGTTTTTTCCTCTTCTAAGAAATCACATTCCCAAACACCTTTCCCCTGTCTCCCCCCACCCCCATCAGTTGGCATATATTCTTCTTTCTCACACAGCCACAACCTAAGCTCCGGTCTTCATAACTTTTGGCTTAAATAATTACACTAGCCTCTTAACAGGGCTCCCATGTCTCACTCCAGTTTCTCCCCATTTCAATCCACACAGCTATCAAAGCAATTTCCTAAACTGGAAATGAAGTCACCACTGCACCCCCATTAAACTCCAGTCATACCCTATTAGCTCCAGGCACAAATATAAACTTCTACATCTGGCATTTAAATCCTGCTGTCACAACTTGGCCCTAGCCATCTTTCCAGCTGACTTATTAACCTTCAAATACACTCTATAGTTCTAGTCAATGTATCTTTCTTACTGTTCCTTACACTGGAATAAAACTACAGCTTCGGTATGGCTTAAACTGGGAACCTCATTTGAAACTTAGAGTAACTACAAAAGAGGTTCCATAGGTATTATTACTCCATTTTCAGAGAAAAGAAAACAGACACAGAGAGATAAAAGGACTTAACTTGTGACCATATACCTAAGAAATGTGAGAGGCAGGATTTGAACCAAGGTCTCACTTCATCTCCAGCAATTGATGCAGTGTAAAAATCACTGTATGCTTTGTTAGGAAACGTGGGTTTGAATTCTGCCTCAAATATTAACTATGTGACTTTGGACAAATCAATTCTTCTTTCTGCGGCTCAACTGCCCTACCTTTAAAATGCAGATAAGAATTTCCACTTCACTTAACTCTCAAGGCTAAGCTATAGTCAAAAAAGTACTCTGAGATAGCTAGGTGGTTCAATAGATAAGGGTTGGACTTGATATTGGGAAGACCAAAGTTCAAATCTTCCTTCAGACATTTACTAGCTGTCTGGCTCTAGGCAAGTCAATTAACCTTTGTGTGCCTCGATTCCAATTACCCATAAAATTGAGATAGTAATAATACATACCCCCTCCCAGAGTTGTTGTGAGGATGAGATATTTGTAAACTGCTTTAGAAATCTTAAGCCCTAGTAACAAAAAGTTCCAATAAAAGTAAATGATCATCTCTACTAGTAGGTTACAAGCTCCTTGAGATGGGGGTCATGTCATTTATCTCTGAATATGCCTCAGTTATCTATTCCATACATTGTCAGTAATTTAATAGAAATCGACCAAATATTGACTCTCATGTAATTGTCCCCTTACTGACAAATTCCTAAGAGCTGCCTACACTCACCACCAACTACTTCTCAAACCTCTTGAAATTTGTTTTCCAGCACCACTCTACTGAATCAACTCCTTCAACAATCTCTGTACAAACTTCCTAATTGCTCAGCCTTGCAGCTTTTTATCAAACATCAATCTTCTTCAACTTTCTTACATGGCTAATTACTGTCTTCTGGATACCTGGGTTTTTCTTGTCTTCAGTAACACTATCCTTTCCTGTCTGACTACTCCTTCTCAGCCTACCTCATGACCCCCAGCAGGGGTCATGTACCCTGGGGCCTTCTTTTCTTCTTTTCTGAAACTATCCTGGTGCATTATTATCACCCCTACAAAGATGTCTCCCACATCTACCTCATCCCACATATCCAACTGCCTTCTGGCTACCTCCACCTGGACATCAGCGCCTTAAACATAACATATCCAAAATCAAAATATCATTTTTACTCCTGAACCCACACTTCCCCTAACCTTCCTTGGCTCTTTTCTGGGCACTGTCATCTTCTCCAGTTGCTTAGGGTTTTAATATTCTTGACTATTCCCTCTCTCACTCATAGATTCAATCACTTGCCAAGTCCAATCAAAGCTAACTTCAGAATACCATTCAATTCTATTTCCTTCTCTCCATTTATACCACCCTTACCCTACCTCTGCTCTGAAGTCGATCATCTCTTTTCTCAACTATTTTTCACCAGTTAGGAAGGCCCAAGTTCAAATCCAGCCTCAGTAATTTGCTTACTAGCTGTGCGACTCTGGGCATGTCACTTAACCCTCATCTATAAAATGAGTTAGAGAAAGAAATGGCAAAACCACTTCAGTTATCTTTGCCAAGAAAACCCCAAATGATTACAAAGAGTTGGACACAACTGAAATAATGGAACGACAACATTTCCTTGCTACTAGTCTTCAGACTCCCATTCATTCTTTGGTTGCCAAAATAATCTGCCTAAATCTGCTGTTCCCTTGGTCAAAAAACTTCAGAAATTCCCTAATTTCTCCAAGATAAAATACAAACCCCTCAATCTAGCATTTAAAGGCCAATATGATAAGGCTCTAATCTTTCCAGTGTTATTTCACCAAATTCCCCTTCTAGAATGATTTGTTTTTCCCCTAATTGATAGATCATCTCCTAATTCTCTGTATTCACATAGTCTGTCCGAAAACTGGAATGCATTATCTTCTTTTAAAAGTTTCCTACTTATGACTCAGATTAATTAGCATTAATCCTGCAGAACCCTCCTTCCCTTAATCCCCCTCTCTTATAGCCTTTCCTCTGATCTCTTCCTCTCCCCATCACTCCATACCCTGCAACATTACACTTATAAGTGAATGAGGTGAATCCTCCCCTGCCCCAATAAGAATGTAAGTTTCTCAAGAAAAGTGATGATCTAGTTTTTACCTTATATTTATTTCCAGTACTTCAAAGAGTAGGTACATATTGAAGAAGTAGCTAAATGGCTCAGTAGATGAGATCACTAGGTCTGAAGTCAGGAAGACATGAATTCAAATCCAGCTTCAGACACTTACTAGCTGTGTGATGTTGGGCAAGTCACTTAACCTGTTTACTTAGGAGGCAGCTAGATGGCTCAGTGAATACAGTGCTGGGTCTACAGTCAGGAAAACCTGAGTACAAATCTGGCCACAGGCACTTACTAGCTGTGTGACCTTGGGCAAGTCACTTAACCTGTGTTTGCATTAATCTAATGGAAAAAGAGATAGCAAACCACCCCAGTATCTTTGCTAAGAAAATCCCATGGACAGTATGGTCCACAGAGTCAAAAAGAGTCTGACATGACTGAACAACAACAATTAATAAGAACCAAACTGACAAATATTTGCTCTTCCTTCATATCACATTCCTACCTGAGGACACCAAACTAAAAATAGAGGATCCAAAAGTAAACCTAGTCTCAGGTTTTCTTTTCCTGCATGCTTTTGAGCCTCTCATTCAAAATTCCTCCTTGGAAGCAAATTGGACCATCTTTCTGCCAAAGTATCATTGGCAGATTTTCATTCTCCTCCATTAGTCACCTACCCCCACCCCTCTATATAGTGAAAAATCACATACGTTTCTCCTGGACGTAGAGATAGCCCTCCATAGTGTAAGGACTAATGGTCTTGTGTTCATGAGGATTCTCCTTCATTTTTTTCATCAGTGACTCCACTTCTGACCTGGTACCTTCAAAGCGATTTCTTGTCTATAAAAAAATAATTTTACTTAAATCAGAAAATTTTAGTCTTTGCTCCTATCTCCACTAATCTGTAAATCAGATTAATGCCTAATAATTAAGGGTGCTTGAATCTAAGTTTGTTTGTTTGTTTTTTTTAAGAAGAGGGCAAGACTTCTAAGGTCCTGAGCTCTACCAATATCCAGGTCCCTAAGACTTAGGAGAGAACAAAAATAAAAATTCAGGGTAAAACCTACACCATTAAGAATGGATTGGATTCCATTTATCTGCTTTCTTCCTATGACCTTTGGGAGTTAAATTATTTTTCTCTTTATTGGTTTGCTTAGCAAAGACCCTGGCACACAGTAAGCACTTAAAAAATGCTTTATAGGGCTAGAATATAAAGATCACATGAGCAAAAACCAAATCATGGCACAACCATGACATAGGAAGGGTATATTAAAGCTTCATTTATTTAAGGCAAATGACCCTAATTAACAAATATCTCCTGGTACGGTTTAAGAATAATAAAATTCTGAACTACACAACCCACAATTGGGCATATAATCCAAGGAGATCAAACAAAGAAAAGGCTGGAAACAAAGCAGGAGGTCCACTGGCAGGGAGGATTGGGCCAAAAGTGGTCTATGAATATAACTCTAACTATACCGTACCATAAGAAATGACAGGTATAATGAAATCAGAGAAATATGAAAAGCCTTCTATGAACTATACAAATTATTACAAGAAGGCCAGGAGAATAATATGTGTGACTCTAATTACGTAAATGAAAATGGTGAAAGGCTGCTGAAATCTGATTAATCACAATGACTAACCTCAATCCCAGAGAACAGAAACATACTCCTGTTGAAAGGTGGGGAGTTTCCATTGTTTCTTATAGGTTGTTTCTATTGTTAGGAGAAGCTGAAGTGCTGACTGGCAAAACTGGGGGAGATAAGGAAATGACCACACAAATGGGACAGGTAAGTGTCGCCAGGTCCCAAGTGAGGAAGACCTGAGTTCAAACCCAGCTTCAGACAGTTACCAGATGTGTCTGTCACCCTGGGAAAACCACTTAACCTCTGTCTGCCTCAGTTTTCCTCATCTGTAACATGAGGATAATAATAGCATCTACCTCCCATGGTTGTTGAGGGAATCAAATGATAAAATAATTATAAGGAGCTTGACACAGTGCCTCATACTGTATATAGTAGGTGCCATATAAATGTTCACTATTAAATGGTATGGCTATTTTTTAAATAAAATAAGGGGAGGGAGGAGAAGAAATGCAAAATGAAAATAATGAAAACGAGTTTAGTAACAGATTGGATTTTCTGCAGGCTTTACTAAGAATTGAAGGCCATGGGGAAGAAGCAAGAGCCCCTCCCCTCACTGCTATCCCTCAGAAGAGCAAAGTACCATGTAGCTACAGTAATATGGAAGTGCCACTACTTGGAGAATTTCTGATTCCTTTTTTGGGAGATTAAAAAAAAAAAACCTGGCAGCAAACCTGCCCCCAAAATAAAAGTTAGCTGTCCTCTAAAAGAATGTCTATGGGGCTAATATCCAGAGAGAACTAAGACCCAGGCCAAACATAATCTGGACTCTGTTTTCAAGGCAGTGGTCCTCAGGGTCAGACACATTCTTTTTTTTTCCTTTCCTTTTTCCTTTTTTCACTTGTTTTTTGTAACAAACTGTCTTTAACTGCCTGGCTTTCTCCAAATACACCCACTAGAAGGCAAAGACACCACGCAAGGTGCCCTGCCCCTCCCATTCCAAGGCCTTGACTCTTTGCCCACTCACATTCTGTATGCTGATGGTCAGCTGTGTCTTGAAGTCACTGAAATCCTTGGCAAGTTCATAACCATGATGATAGAAGGTGAAGAGTCCCTGCAGGAAGGCCAGCAGCTGTAAGGGAGGGAAGGGAAAAGGGAGAAACAAGCAGGTTTAGAAAGGGAGAAAAGCTCCATGGAGCTGTCTCAGTGCTAGCAGGAAATTCTAATAAGAAAATCACTGCCTTCTTAAATTGAATACCAAGACGAAAATCAAATTACTGTGCAAAAGAGCCCTTTTAACTTCGAGGAAAAAAACAACACATCTACAAATGTCAAGAGGGAATGTTTTCAAACAACAAGAATGTTTTAAAACCATCTTTCAGCTTAAAAAAGGCTAGCTTATCTGCCTATTCTTCTCTTAAAGTCCTCAGGAAAAAAAAAAACTCCATAAGACCCTTTTGTATTGTACTATAACCCTTCAGGATTCACTATAACCCCCCCCCCCCCATCTAACCTAAGTTCTAGTCAGCCTCCAGCAAGGAAATATAAGTGAAGTCTTATCCTGCCCTCAGGGAATGCACAGACAGCTGGGGGTTTTGTGTTTTTTTGCACACACAATTTTTAAAATATCCCTTCTTTGAAAAAAGGTAATCTACTAGGGTAGTAAGGAGAAGAAAGCAGAAAGAATTGGATAGCTCACATAATCAGGGTGCAGGAAATGAAGGGTAGACATGGAGAAGGCGGTGGAGGAAGCAGGCATCACATGAACCTCACTTTGAACCAAACTAGAGGAGAATGGATAGTATTTCCAGCAGCTTACACACACACACACACACACACACACACACACACACACACACACACACACACACACACACACAGGTTTGATATAGAAATACATTAAACTAAATCTGGAAATAGCCAGACAGAGGGGTCGGGAAAGAGATGGGTCAAATCAGAAAGAGAGAAGTCCTAGGCAAAGGATACTCTAGCAAGAGAAGCTGGATCATCAAATCTAGAAAAAGAACCTAAGTTCTGGTCGATTAAAGAGTGAGAGGAAGAGAAGAGAGGCAGCAGAACAAAAGCAGATTATTCTCATTATAGAGAACCAGGATCAAGCCCACTCTTTCTTCCACCACCTTCTCTCTTTAGTAAGGTGGAGAAGAACAGAAACAAAGAGAGGAAAAAAGCAGAAGAGGCTAGGATGGAAGGCAAATACAGAATTAAGAACCATGACCATGAATGTGAATGGGATGAACAAAATATCCCTTTACAGATTTGGAAACTGAATTCCCACCAGCCTTGATTTCTCCAGCCTAAACAATGTTCCTGCAGACTTTCCAAACTTCAACTTTAAGTACTCTAGTTTTTACTTCAGAGTTATATGCCAAAAGGGAATATCATATTATAATAAAAATGTATACAAGACTAAGAGGAAAGATTATGTCAGGGATATCTCACATGATCATGCTCTTCATTCAGATTATCAGGCATGATTTTTTTAAAATGTATTGGATCGTTTTTTTTTTTTTGCGGCGGCCTTCAACATGCCTTCCCGACTAAGGAAGACGCGGAAGCTCCGCGGGCACGTCAGCCACAGCCACGGGCGCATCGGCAAGCACCGGAAGCACCCCGGAGGCCGCGGGAATGCAGGAGGGCTGCACCATCACCGGATCAACTTCGACAAATATCATCCAGGTTATTTTGGTAAAGTGGGTATGAGGCATGACCACTTGAAGAAAAACCAAAGCTACTGCCCGACTGTCAACCTTGATAAGCTATGGACACTGGTCAGTGAGCAGACCAGGATTAATGCTGCCAAAAACAAGGAGGGCCTTGCCCCTATCATTGATGTTGTGCGGTCGGGCTACTACAAAGTCCTAGGAAAAGGGAAACTCCCCAAACAGCCAGTCATCGTGAAGGCAAAGTTCTTCAGCAGACAAGCAGAGGAAAAAATCAAGGGTGTTGGTGGAGCCTGTGTCCTTGTGGCATAAAAATCCAATGTTATCAAATAAAACAGATAACTTTATTATTAAACATCCTGGGTTTTGCCACATCAAAAAAAAAATGTATTGGATCACTAAATTATATTTCACTTGTGGTCCACCATTACCTCCTGATGTCTCAACAAGACAGAACTGTCTCACTGTGCATTACTGTAGTTACTTTCCCTTCCTTAAAAGACTCAAGTACTTTGAATCCCAGAATTATGGGAAGTCAGCCTAGCACATTTTACGTAACGACCTAGACAAGTCAAGTGACTTACCCAGGATGCCACAGCTAGTAAATGACAAGGCACACATTTTTCTTAATGAGTTTCATCCTTTGTGTGTCTATGTAATTCTCTGACTATAACTAACAACCCTAGAAACTGCCTCTTCATTCCTGATCCATTAAGTAAATGTAGGAGTCCTTGAGTTCAAGGTCTCTGAAAACTTCAAAGTTTAGGAAAGTCGCTAAGATAAGGTAATAATAATAATAAAGGTAATTTATAAAAGGCACATGCTTAATAAATGCTTGGTCACTGATGTAAATCCAACAATGAATCATCTGCTGCTCCTAGTGTTCAGGGACTTGGGACTCACCTAAAGAAAACAACTTCTTTCAAGGAATCCAGGCATCTTGGTTAGTTTAGAAAGAGATGAATCACATTATACCATCCCCCAACAGGGCTTCCTTAATCCCCATATTCAAAATAGTAAAGAGAACAATGTCTAAAAACTATAGGCCAATAAGCTTGACCCACAAATGTACTATCTCCCATGCTCATGAACTCTGAAATTCCCTTATGTGGTTACAATCTGTTGTCATTCCACTTCTCCCCCTAGCTTATAACTTCAAATGCTATTTTTCATCTTCATGATGACCTCCAATCCCTCCACCCCACCCCCTTTACTGTCTGTACACACCTCCCTTACTCATCTTGATCCTTTGATGAACCATTTCAAATCTATACACTATCCTACACTCCAGTCCCTTAGCACATTATTCTATCACCAGTCTTACAATCCTTTACACGTTTGGTCCTACTTACATGTTGCTGAATGAAACTAGAGAAAATCATAAAAGCAAGCTGATTGGATCCATTCCAAATTAACACTACATAATATCAAATGGGCCCTCACTATTGTAATACAATCTTTTTATACCTTACTAGTTAACTCACCATGTCACTCACTAGGGTGGCTCTTCCAAACCTTTTCATCCCAGATGCCTTCAGCCACTATCTTTTCCTTCATCCCCATCTTACATAAAGAAGTCGTCCTTCTCTTTTCCAAGGAAAACCCCTGTACCCATACATAGGAGCCCATTTTCTCCAGCAGATAATTCCCACTCCTACTAATCTTCAATCACTTGTCTACTGACCAGGACTCATGTTCACAAGCATGACTATGTTTTACTCATTCTCAAACAAACAAAAAAAAAAAAAAAATACCCCACTACTTAATCCATCAGTCGCTGCTAGCTTTCATCCCATACCTCTTCTTCCATTCGTTACTAATGCCCATCAATGAGGTCAAGAATCCCCTAAAGTACTGATGCATTTGGTACGCTGACATTCTCCGTCATAAGTGAATTAGCATAAAATGGATTTTGTTCATTGAAAAATTTAAATTATTTTAAATAACTAGATGTATTTTCTTCATCATCAATCATTCAAATGATTACTCCACAATGAATAACAAAGGAACCTCAACCTACTTTTACCGAACAAGCATCAAATACCTATTTCCAAATATGTGTTATGCCCCAGGCAGGTTCCGCTTCTACTCTGAATCCATTAGCCCACCTAAGTGTTGCAATCTGTTGACGTGACAAGCCTCATATCCCTGGAGAGACTTCTTGAGGCCCCTCTCTACTCTATTTCTACTCTCTATTTCTAATGATGCCTGAAAGGTAAAGGGAGGTGAAAGAAACAGAAACAGATGAAGAGATAAACCCTAAAATTCTTCATCTTCTCCGTCATTTCCTTCATTCTAAGCTCATTAAATGATACTATGTAAGTATAGAAGTCAAGACAATCAGTCACAGAAAATTCAGCTGGAGACATAGGTCAGTGATAACAGCTCCTGTAGAGGGAGAGTGAGTATCTACACTGAAATTTCTCTTAGTATGGAACTAACTAATTAAAGTGCAGCTGTCCAAAAGCAGCCCCCTTATAGGACAATCTGAACGACAGGTTTTCTTCCCTGTCTCTCAGCACCACCACCAGAGTGCTGGTCTCTTTCACTACTGTAAGAAAGACAATAGTATTAGAGTAGCCAACAGAACAACACTAATGAGCAACAATTAACAGAATCCTCTATCCTATTGGGAAGACAAGAGTGACCACAGAAAACTGTCTCTAGCTCTTAGCTGACATGTACATTTAATTGCTTCTGTCATCCTAAATTGGAAAAATCATTTGTATGTTTTTCCATTCATCTTGACCCTTCAAATGCCCAAGATAACATCGGACATTTCTTTTCCCTTTCAGTCAAACTTCTACAGAAAGCTGTCTGCATTTATTAAATATCTATTATATTCCTGGAATTGTGCTAAATGCTAGGCACAAAGACCAGCAACAAAACAAACATGAACATGGATGGAGAGAGGGAGGAGAGGAAGAAAGAGGGAGAGGGAGGGTGGGAGAGAGAGGGGGGAAGAGAGGGAGGGGAGGAGAGGGAAGGAGGGAGAGGGAGAGAGGGGGAGAGAGAAAGGGACGGAGGCAGAGGGAGAGAGGGGGAGAGAGAAAGGGAGGGAGGGAGAGAGGGGGAGAGAGAAAGGGAGGGAGCGGAGGGAGGGAGGGAGAGAGGGGGAGAGAGAAAGGGAGGGAGCGGAGGGAGGGAGGGAGAGAGGGGGAGAGAGAAAGGGAGGGAGCGGAGGGAGGGGGAGGGAGAGAGGGAGAGAGAGAGAGAGAGAGAGAGAGAGAGAGAGAGAGAGAATGAGAATGAAGATGGCAGTACAGGTTCAGAAGCACTATGGAAGGAAATTCCTTGGGGAAGTGGGAAAGAAAGAAAAAAGTTAACTCTCCGCTCTTCCCCATTGGACACAGTCTCTATCAGTGACTTGCCCAGTGACTTCATCAAGTGAAGATTCCATTTTTCCAAACCAAGTCTTGATTACAATCCATAGGTTTTCATCAATGAAGTTTAAGTAAGTTAAGTTCCTAAGTCACTGAAGTATATATCTGTCTCTTAGATAAAGTTCCTAACTTTTCATCATGATTGCCCTCCCTCCTCTTCCCCTCCCCACCCTGCAAAGCACTACAAACTCCAAAATTTTATTTTCTTTCTCTCCTCTCACAAAACTCCTCTCACAAAACTCAAAAGGATACTGAATTATTTGAGTAAAGAAATTCACTATCAAATATGAATGATAAATAAGCCCAACCCTCTGGGAAGTATTTACATTTTAAAAGAGAAGCAGATTAATCCAAGAGAATCTATCTCCATTTATGGTAGATATTGGTAGAAATCTGTGGGAGATAATTTATTGTCCATGTAATTATCCGATGTAGTAATAGGAGCATTAAACTCATATTTAGGGGTGTCTTGGGTTTGAAACCTGATTTTAATACTGTGTGACCATGGGAAAGTCCCTCAACCTCGATGGGCTTCTGGTTCCTCACATGCCAGATGGGGTTAACAATATCTATATCACCTATCTCATAGGACTTTTGGGAGGATAGGATCTTGTAAACATTAAAACATTACAGAAACATAGGATGCTGCTATTATTTTACCTGACTGACCCAACTGGAAAACAACTGAAGAATAAACCTGAACTCGGAACTTACTGCTCAGGCAAATTGGACTACCAAACATTCCCTGAATTCATGCTATTTTCTGCCAAGGATTTGTACAAGGCTTAGCTGTCTGGTCTTTGAAAACGATGGATAAACAACAACAACTTCAAGGCTCCACTCAAGTGTTATCCCTTCTTTGAAGCTTTTACCTGATCTCCCCAGCTGTTAGTGTTCTTTCCCTTACCAAATGACTATATTTATATTTATCTGTCCCCTCTCCCCTCCCCCTTAGTATAGCATAAGCTCCATGAGGGCAGGAGTTCATTTCTGTCTTTTTTTTATCTCTAACCTAACACAATGACTACAGCAATGCCATACATTTTTATTAGATTAAATTCCCATATTCCCCCTCTCTGCATCTGCCCTGTCAGTAATGACTCTTCCCACATCTGAACTCACATAGCAACTCTATTACATACACACTAATCATATGTCACCTTGTATTCTAGTTATTTGAGTAAATGCTCTATGGGCCAACTAGATTATGTGCTTCGTGTGGGAAATACTGTGTCTTATTTAATGTTTATTCCCCTAGCAAAAAGAAGCATGTTACTACATGTTATTCACATAATAAATATTCAATAAAGATTTGCCAAAGTGATATCATGGTTGTAGGAGACCAGCGAAGTCTCCTTAGTCATAAAATAACACCTTTATAGAGAGGCCAGTGTGGTCACTTGAAAAGAGACCACCAGGTAAAAACACTGGGAAGTCAGGTTTCGGCGTCCTTTGACCTCTCTAGGTCTCCCAGCAAAGGGTTCCTAGAAGTGTAGAATGTTGGAGCTGAAAGGAGCCTTGGAAGTCCTCTAGGCTTATTACACAATCGCTTCCTTCATTCACCTTCAGATCAGACAGACTAGCCTACTTGCCATTCTTTGGATATAATATTCCTTTTCCCTCCTCTGAGCCTTTGCCCAGGCTTTTGCCTCTACCTGTTATGTTCTCTCTTTTCACCTCCAGCCTTCAAAATCCCTAGTTTCTTTTAAGGCTCAGATCAAACGCTGCTTCCTCAGAGGAAAGGAAAGAAGGAATAAGGAAGGAGTGAATGAAGAGAGAGAAGGAAGAAGGAAAAGGGAGAGAGAGAAAGAGACTTAGCAGAGGAAGAGGGACAGGGATCTGTAAAATAAAGCATTCAGGTGTACAGCCTTCAAGTTCCCCAGCTAGCTTTAAATTCATAATAGGATGAATTTGGAACAAGGTATAAGTGGAAAAGGAGACAGAGACAGAATCAAACTTCCCTTTTATAGACCATGGGGATGGGTAGCTCCTCCAACAAATATCACTCTCCTTGATCATCAGCACGCCAAACATCTGCTTTTTTTTTGAGGGGGGAAGGCTGGGCAACTGGAGTTAAGTGACTAGCCCAAGGTCACATGGCTAGTAAGTGTTAAATGTCTGAGGCCAAATTTGAACTCAGGTCCTCCTGACTCCAGGGCTGGTGCTCTATTCACTACACCACCTAGTCGCCCCAAGTCAATCATCTTTTAAATGATGATTTAAAGTGAGTGGAGAGTGCATTTTAAAGTGAGGAGGGACTAGATTCAAGACATGAAAATTCCTTGCCAGTGCAAAGGCTTGGAAATGGGAGGTGTGAATGTTTTGTGTGAGGAGGAAAAAGAAAGCAAGTTTGGCTAGATAATGGAAGCTGGATAGGTTAAGACCAGGGTTCTAAGCAAAATCAACAAGGACCTACTATGTGCCAGGCACTACAACATATGCTGTAAGTACAAAGAAAGTTAACAAATAGTCCCTACCCTGCAGGAGTCATAATCCCATGGGGGAGATATTATGCAAAAATTATGTACAATCAAGATACATACTGGATAACTTGGAGATAATCAACATAAGGAAGGCACTAGCATTAAGGTGGATTGGGAAGGGCTTCTTGTAGATGATGGGATTTTAGTTGGAACTTGAAGGAAGTCAGGGAAGCCAGGAGATCAAAATGAGGAGGGGGAGAATTCCAGGCATGGAAGACAGCTGGGGAAAACGCTCAGTCAGGAGCTGGGAGGAACAGAAAAGAGGCCAGTGTCACTGAATCATGGAGTATATGTGGTAAGGTGTAGGAAGATTGGGGAGATAGGAGGGGGCTGGGTTACAAAGGGCTTTATATTTGATCTTGGAGGTCATAGGGTGACAATGGAGTTGAGTGAATAAGAGGGGAAAGAGGAGTCTGTGGTTTGATCAGATATTTAGGAAGATCAATCAGATAACTAGGTGGTGGATGGGCTGGAGTGGGGAGAGGCTAGACGCAGGGAGACCAGCAGGCTATTGCAATAGTCCAGGCATAAAGCAATGAGACCTTTTATTAAGGTGGTGGCAAAGTCAGAGGAGGAAATTATAAGAAATGTTAGGAAGGTAAAATCAACAGGACTTGGCAACTGACTAGACACGGGTCATGAGAAAAAGTCAAGTCAGTGATAATGCCTAAGCCGGGAGTCTAGGTGACGGGGGATGGAGTCCCCTTGAGAGTAATAAGGAATTAAGGAAGAAGGACAGGTTGGGGGGGGAGGGGGGAGGGAATAATGAGTTCAGTTTTGGACCTGTTGAGTTTAAAATGTCTGTGGGGCAGTTTGAGACGTCCAATATGCAAATCTGGAGGTTTGTTAGGGCTGGATGAAGAGATCTGAGAATCATAAACATAGAAATGATACTGAATTCATGGGAGCTGATGAGGTCATCAAGTAAGACAGTCTACAGAGAGAAGACAAGAGAGCCTAAGACAATGCCCTCCGATAGTGGGTATGACCTGGAAAAAGATCAGCCTGAAAAGGAGAAAGAGAAAGAGTGGTCAGGTTATGAAAACCTAGAGAGAAGACAGTATATTAAGGGGAAAGGGGGACTGATAGTGTCAAAGGCTACAGAGATATAGAAGGATGAGAATTGAGAAAAGGTCATTAGATTTGGCAATTAATTACAAGATCCCTGGTGACCTTGGAGAGAGCAGTTTCAGTTGAATGATGAAGTCAGAAGCCAGAGTAAAGAACATGAGAGGAAAAGAAGTGGAGGCATTGATTATGGACGGTCTTCTCAAAGGGAGGAGAAATACAGGATGACAACTAGCAGGGATAGAGAGATCAAGCAAAGGAGAATATACAAAGTAATTGGAAATGACAGGGCAAGAAGGAATCAGGATAGGCCTTATGTAGAAGGTGGCACTTATATTAAGCCTTGAAGGAAATCAGAGAATCTACAAGGCAAAGAATATAAAGGAGTATATATACTTCAGGCATGGGAATCACACACAGCCTATGAAAAGTCATTAAGACAGGAAATATGGATAGCTTGATGGATGGAATAAGCATTTATTAAGCTCCTACTAAGCACCAGGCATTATGCTAAGTGCTTTAGAAATATCTTATTTAGGGGTGGCTAGGTGGTGCAGTGAGTAGAATACTGGACCTGAGTTCAAATCCGACCTCAGACATATAACACTTACTAGCTGTATGACTTGGGCAAGTCACTTAACCCCAATTACCCTGCCTTCCCCACTCCAAAGAGAAGGAAAAAAAGAGAAATATTTGAATCTCACAACAATTTTGGGAAGTAGGCCACTATTTTACAATTGAAAAAACTGGGGCAAGAGAAGAGATATTCTCCAGGTCATACACAGAGGCTGAGGCCACATTTAAACTCAGGTCTTCCTGACTCCAGGTCCAGCACTACATCAACTGGGCTGCCGAACTGCCTCGATATCTAGGTATAACAAGATATAATGCTCTCTTTGAGAAACAGTAAGAAATCCAGTTTGACTGGGAGACAGAAATGGAGACAGAGAATCATGTGCTACAGAAGAGTTCTGGAAATATTATGATGATTCTGGCAAGAGGCAGGTAAGGTTTCAACCAGGAAGGGTAGTCATGTGAGTGAAAATGAATGAAAGGCATCTTGTGGAGATGGTAATGACAAGACTTGAGAAACGTTTCCACCCTTTGCAATGTGGCTTTGGACATCATCACATCCACTAGAAAAGAACTGTCTTTTGCCTTTGTTTACGTACCCGGTGCTTAGCAACTGTCTGGCCCATAGCAAGTGCTTAATAAAGGATTGTTGTCTGAATGACTCATCACTAAACTTAAACTGCTCTACCCAAAGTAAGTGGTCTATGTCATGTCATGTCATGTCGGATGGCTTCTTCTCAATCCTCGTCCTTCTATATCTCTATGCAGCATGGCACTGCTGAATTTCTCTCCCTTAGAAAGTCTCTCCTCAGTAGGTCTCCTACTTTATCATCCAGGTAACCACCCCCCGCCCAATGTCAATGTCTCCCAAGGCTCAGCCCGGGAGGTTTTTTCTCTGTACTCTTTCATTTGGTGACTAAATAGTTTAATGATCATTTCTATACAAATCATTCCCTTATCCAGCCCTGTTCTGAGCTTCAGGAGAACATATCCAATTGCCAATTAGGTATTTTGATATGGGTATCTGGCAAGCCTCTTAAACTTGACATTTGCAAATTACAACTTATCTTTTGCCCCAAAACCTACCTCCCTTCAGAACTTACTAAATTCTATCAAGGGTACCATGATCCTTCCAGTCACCTTCATTCACAACTCTCGGTGTCATTTCTGAATTCCCACTCTCACCCCACATATCTAATCAATGAGTGCTCAAATTTTGTCTTTTCTACCTTAACAAGTGTTGCAAAAGTCTTCTATTTGGTGATCCCTCCTCAAGTCTCTCCCCACTCCAAACAATCTTCCACCAAACTGCTGAAGTCAGTCAAAACACATTTATTAAGGTCTTATGTGCCAGTGAATTGATTTTCCTAAAGCACAAGTCTGAACATGCTACTGACTTCCCTACAACAAACTGGGATCAAATGTAAACTCTTCTGTTTGACATTTAAATCCCTTTAAAATCTGGCCCCAATCCACCTTTCTAACCTTGTTCCAGATTACTCCCCTTGGACCCCTCTACAGTCCAGTCCAGCCTTCTTGCTAATTTTTACAGATCATACTCTAGCTCTCACCTCTGAGCTAGAGTATGATTAGCACTCCCATGCCTAGAATACATTTCCTCTTCACCCCTGCCATCTTTCAAAGCTCTGCTCAAACACAGCCTTCTACATGAAAACTCTCCTGTTCCATCAAATTCAAGTGCTCTTCCCACAACCATCACAATATATTTATCTTGAATGTTTTCTTACATATTTATATCTATACAGGTTGTCACTCCCCACTAGACTGTAAGTTCTTTGTAAGTTCCTTGAGCATAGGGCCTGTTTGTTTTTGTCTCTGGGCTGCCAATGCCTAGCATAATACCTAGTAGGTATCCTATCACAGGAATTGTGGAATTGTGACTGAAACACCCCTGGGTTCACAAATTGTTTTTAAACTAGTCAAAAACCAGATAAGAAAACTGAAATACAATGTTAAGAGACTGGCCAAATAAAATGGTCATGATTAAAATTCTGATTTCATAATTTAATTCATTCAGTGAGACATCTGTGTCTCAAGAGAGACATTTAAGCTCTATGTGCAAGTGAAGGGAGCTATCTGGAAAAGACGGTGACACTGAAATGAAGGATGTCCGTTTTGAAGAGGCATACAATTTCCACAGGGCAATCTTCCCTCCTGCTTTTGAGTTCTGAGCACAATTCACCTCCCACTTATATTATCTGTCCAAGATCATCTACTGATAGGCTACAGATATAATTTTATCATAGTCTGGACAATTAACATCCTTCAGCCCCTAAGTTTTTCCCATTTCACTAGGCTGGCCTCTTTGAGGCAACTAGGAGGTGCCATGATTACAGACCTGTGTTCAAAACTCACGTCAAACAGCTATTACCTGTTGGACCTGAACCAGTCATTTAAATGTTGTTTGCCTCAGTTTCCTCATCTGTAAAGTGGGGATAACAATAGCACCTACCTTCCAGGGACTTTCTGAGGATGAAATAATATATGTAAGGCTTTTAGCACAGTGCCCAGCACATAGTAGGTGTTTTATAATGTTTATGGATTGATTTGATTTCTGAAGCCACAGAGGCAACTAAGAAGCATGTAGGCAAATGCACTAAGCTAGGAGTCTGGAAGAGCTGAGTGCAAATACATCCATGAATATTTACTAGCTGTATGATAATGGGTAAGTTACCTCACTTTTGTCAGCCTGAGTTTCCTCCTTTGTAAAACAGGGATAGTAATAGCAGTCCCTATCACACAGGACTGTGAAGATTAAATGAGACATAGCACAGATCAGACTTCCTAAGTCTTTCAAAGTGATTTGTCTTTATGGTATCTTTGTTACTGTTTTCCTGGTACTATTCACTTCACTCACATTAGTTCACATAAGCCTTCCCAGGCTCCTCTGAAACAATCCCCCTCATGACGTTTTGCAGTATTCCATCACATTCATATACCATCATTTGTTCAGTCATTCCCCAGTTGATAGACACCTTCTCAGTTTCCATTTCTTTGCCATCACAAAAAGAGCTGCTATATTTTTGTACATAGGATCCTTTTCCTTTCTTTGATCTCTTTGAGGGCACAGACCGAACAGTGATATCACTAGGTCACAATTTAATAGCTATGGGGGCCTAAGTCAACATTTCTTTCCAGAATGGCTGAACCAGTTCACAGCTCTTTTAACAGTGCCTGTTTTCCCCTACAACAATAGTGATTTTTATTTGTTGTCAACTCTGCCACTCTGAAGAATATAAGGTTTTCTTTGCAGTCAACAAATAAGCACCTTTCACGCAAAGGTTAATTATAGGTCTACAACAATATATCGTTTACAAGAACCAGCAGGTCCCCTTCTTATACCTTCGTCATGGATGCTTTTAAGTGTGTGAGTAGATAATGGTCATTAAGTTTTCTAGGAAATATCAAAGGAGACATATGAGTCAGTAGTTATGAATATTCCCTAGGATGCCTTTTTTTTCTTGGTAATAATAATGAATTCCATATTTTCCCCCCAAACATTTGGATATTCTTTCTTCTCTTAGTTATCTCAAGAATAAATCCCCCAATCCCCTTAAAATCATGCCATCTCTCACATGCAGATCCCCTATGTATAATCATTCCAATATGCTCTTCCTGTCCTTGTTGTCTTTTATGACCATTTCTATTTCCTCAGGCTGTGCATCTACAGTAGTGATTTTAGAATCTCAATGTGCTGAATCCTTTATAATTGATGAAGAAAAGAACTTGTCCTTGAAATGCTTAAAAATCTTTTGATCTTTCCTGTTTTTTGCCTGTTCATTGTCTTCCTTTCCATTTTCACCCTTGGACTTCTTGATTGCAATCTAGATGTTTGGGATTAGCTAGGTCTCTCACCAAGCTTCCTGTGAATTTGTTTTTCTCTCCACTGCTTCTCACTATTTTACGAGGCAAAACTGCTTCTAATCTTCCACCGTCCTCCTCTATAAAATGTTACTGAAGAGTTTATATTCTAAACTGGTGTTGCCTTTGGCTGCCACATCCCTGCACTTGGCAAGGAGAACAAATGTTTGCTGGCTAAAGTTTCTCTCTGAAACAAAGAGCCATCTTTATAACATCAATATTCTTCCTGTGATGCCATATGACTGCAAGTGAAAGGATACTACAGTCTCCAAAGAATTAAAAGTTCTAGGTCATACAGAGGACAATGGAGAAGAATAGAGAAATAGGCTGCAACGCATAACCAGTGAAGAAGTATGCAGAAGGAGTAATGTAAAGCATAGTATTAGAATTAGAGAGAAGTATGCCTAGAAAAGGAGGTGGACTGAGGTGACACCAGATGGAGAGCCAGTGTACCCCATGCAATGCCAAGAAGTCTGGAGGAAGGCTCCTATACACTGGGTAGACACCTTGTGGAAAGGACATAAATAAGAACTAAGGTAACAAGATGAGGATGGGTTGCAATTTAGACAATCACATTCCCCAGTTGACAGATGATAACTAGATTTTTTATATTCTCATGAATTACCATGTGAAATAAGTGCTTTAGAAATACATTCTAGGAAAGAGAAGGGAAGCTTCTATGTTTCACCTTTTTTTAACTCCTCCTTCTTATATCTCTTGGTGGTAATCAATTATTTTGTTGAATGAGTTGGAAACATATGTTTGCTTTTTACCAAAGAAAGAGCACTTTCAAGACTGGGAAAGGTGTGAGAGAAGTTGAGGGGCAACTGATACTCAATGACAAGAGAAAAGTTCAGCTTAGCAACCCTCCCTCAGAAAGCGTTTATCTCACACCAGGACCAGGACAACCTGTTGTACAATCTCATTCCAAGGGTCACCAACAGTCTAAGTTAATGTAATTATCTGCTATGGAATATTCATTCACAGTTACCTTGGATGGGGAAATTTTTCCCTTCAACTTTTTCCCCAAAGAATGTAAAGCCATTTCCAAACCACTAATAGTCTCCATACACTCAGTATTTACTTACAGGCTCTACAAACTCAAACATCTTCCTTTCTTGGACTTCCTGCACCTTGAAGACATACTCGAGGGAGACTTCATAAAAATGCTGCCGGACCAGGTCCACCTGGTTGTCTGCCTACAAAGAGAGGACACAAGAGAAAATAAAAAATCACTACCCAATTCC
This sequence comes from Gymnobelideus leadbeateri, assembly GCA_011680675.1. NCBI lineage: Eukaryota > Metazoa > Chordata > Mammalia > Diprotodontia > Petauridae > Gymnobelideus > Gymnobelideus leadbeateri. Next base: position 413,328 of record WOXC01004041.1, read on the forward strand.
ACTCACCAGTGACAAAAGAAAAAGGCAGTATCACAGGCCTGGAAATCAAATAAAGAGGCAATATTAAATACTGCTGCTCAGCCTTGCAAAGAGATACAAAGATCTACACTGGGTAAAGTGTCAGATCTACACTGGGTAAGGTTTTATATGAAACACACACACACACACACACACACACACACACGCACTTTAAGAGACTCAGTTCTAGATTTTAGGGACCTAGAAAGGTTCGATTTTTTTCACACTATCCTGAACAATGTCATGTGAGTACTTCAGTAATACAATTATTCCTTCCATATCACAACTTTCCCTATCATGGCTTCAATATATATCACAGGTCGGTATAAGAAATTAAATGGGAATTTTGGGGGAGTTTTACAGAAGCCATGGACAACATGATGTGCAAAGTTCAGCAGACATCACAGAGTCTGTGATCAAATACGTATCCCAAAGTTTACAATAAGGCACTACAAACACCCCATGAAAGAAAAAGAAAAAATTCAGGCAGCTTCTCTGGTATGAAGGGAGAGCCAAAAAATTTTACACAGATTTTCCAGATGGTGGGGGTACCATACCCCTAACACCCACAATGTAGAAGGATAACTACCTATACATGCTAGGGGAGTGTCTAGACCTGTAATTTTACTGGTTAGAGGAAACTTCTTATCAGTACAGATTAGAGCACTGGAAGGAAGAAGTAAATTCAAATTCAGCCTCAGACACTTGCTAGCTGTGTGACTCTGGGCAACTCATTTAACCACTGCTTGCCTCAGTTTCCTCATCTATAAAATGGGAGTAGTAATAGCACCTACCCTCTAAAAATATTAAGGATAAAATTATATAATATTTGTAAAGTACTTTGAAAATCTTGTGTTCGTTTTTGGGTTTTTTTGGTTCAGTCATTTTCAGTCGTGTCTGACTCTTCATGGCCCTATCTTGGATTTTCTTGGCAAAGATAATTGAGTGGTTTGCCATTTCCTTCTCCAAACTGAGGCAAACAGGATTAAGAAACTTGCCCAGGGCCACACAGCTCGTACATGTTTGAGGGCAGATTTGAATTCAGGAAGATGTCTTCCTGACACCAGGTCTACCGTGCTATCCACTGTGCTACCCAGCTGCCCCAATATGTGTAGGTATATGAGTGCCATACCCACAATTAGAAAAAACTTATACCTCTCTGAGTCAAGAAATATGCTATTATTTACAAATCAGCATTTCTCTTTCCAGCTGTATTCACCAACTACACACACACACACACACACACACACACACACAACTGCCTAGAAAACTGAGTGACTCAGGGTCACACAACCAATATTTATATATCATATTATACTATATCATATCATAATATATTATTTATTCATTCATTTAGAAATATACAAAGGCCTGCACTTGGTAAATTGTCAGTTTTCCTTCAAGACTAGTAATCAGATTACTCCTGCCTTTTAAATTCAATGTCCATATCCTTACCCACTGTGAACACACATACCATATGTATTTGTGTGTGTGTGTATATATGCCTGTACACTGAAATGTGTCTATCTCTGTTTGCTACCATTTTAACACTTAACATACATATATGACTTTGAAATGTGCAAAGTGGTTTATATTCCATTCTCCCATTTGAGCATTATGACTCCCTGGAGTAAGTGGTACCTGCATTATTAATGGCACAAACAAAGCCAATGCAACCAAGATTAGAAGGGAAACAGAAAGCTGGGGAACAATTTTTAAAGCCAGTATCTCTGATAAAGGTCTCAGTTCTATAATATATAGAGAACTGAGTCAAATTTATAGGAATACAAGTCATTCCCCAAATGATAAATGGTCAAGGGATATGAACAGGCAGTTTTCAGAGGAAGAAATTAAAAATTATCTATAGTCATATGAAAAAAATGCTCTAAATCATTATTGATTAGAGAAATGAAAATCAAAACGACTCTGAAGTACCACACCACGCCTATCAAATTGGCTAACATGATAAAACAGGAAAATGATAAATGCTGGAGAAGATATGTGAAGATTGGAACACTAATGCATTGTTGGTGGAGTTGTGAACTGATCCAACCACTCTAGAGAATAATTTGGAACTATGTGCAGAGGGCTATAAAAATGTGCATACCCCTTGACCCAGCAATGCCACTTTCTAGGGCTGTATCCCAAAGAGATCATTAAAACGGGAAAAGGACCCTGATGTACAAAAATTTTTATAGCAGCTCCTTTTGTGGTGACAAAGAATTGGAAACTGAGGGGATGTCCATCAACTGGAGAATGGGTGAACAAGTTGTGGTATACGATGGAAGACTACTGTGCTTTAAGAAATCATAAGCAGGCAGACTTTAGGGAAACCTGGAAAGACTTATATCAACTGATGCTGTGAGTGAAATGAGCAGAACCAGAAGAGCAATGCACAAAGAAACAGTCACGCTGTGCAATGACTGACCTTGACAGACTTAGCTCTTCTCAGCAATGCAAGGAACTAAAACAACACCAAAAGACTCACGATGGAAAGTTCCCTTCACATCCAGAGGAAAAAATACTGCATCTGAATACAGACCGAAGCATACTATCTGCTCCCTTTCTTGTTTTGCTTTTCCTTTTGCATTGTTCCTCTCATTTGTTCTAATTCTTCTATACAATATGACTAATGTGAAAACACATTCAATAAGAATGTATACACAGAGCCTTATCCGATTGCAGGCATCTTGGGGAGGGAAGCACAGAAAATTTAAAACTTATGGAAGTGAATGTTGAAAACTAAAAATAAATTAATTTAAAAAAAAAAAAAAAAGGAAATGTTATCCACACCCAGAGAGAGAACTTTGGAGTCTGAATGTTCTTGGAATCATACTATTTGTTCTCCTTTTCTTTTGTTGTTTTATTTTGTTTCTTCTTTCCATGATTCCTTCCACTAGTTCTAATTCTTCTTTACATCATGACTAATGTGAAAATATATTTAATATGAATATATGAGTAGAACCTACATCAGAATGCATGCCATCTTGGGGAGGGGGGAAGGAGAGGATGGGAGAGAAAATTCAAAACTCAAAATCTTATGGAGATGATTGCTGAAAACTAAAATTAAATAAATAAATAATTTTTTAAGATTAAAGATAAGGAAATGGAAACTCAGAAAGATTAAGTGACTTGCCCACAGGCATACAATTAGTGTTGTCAGAAGTTAAATCTGAACCCAGATGTCCACAAGACACACTGACCACCTACATACTGCATGTATGTAAACCTATGCTTTGTCCAACTGCAGGCATATAAGATAGACAGGTTAATATATGTATAATAAAACTGCTACACAGAAGTCTGAAAATACAACATAGATAGAGCCAACTGGGGAAAAGCCACTGATTAGAAAGAATCTGGAATTCTCCCGGCCAAGAAACAGACCAAGACACTCTGGCGCCACATTCCATGATTGTTCCCACGTATGTCATTACATTGAAACTACATTTCAACAATAATTTTTACCAGTCAAATCACCATTTTTCAATAGGAACTAATGTTTTTGTAATGGGAAAAAGAAAATTTTTCTTTTTCTTGTCATGCAGGTAAGCCACTGTATTTCCTATAATGTATTTTGATGAGTAAGACAAAGGAGATCCCCAACGTAAAAGGGGCTATTAAGATATATAAACAGGGCGGCTAGGTGGCGCAGTGAGTAGAGCGTCGGCCCTGTAGTCAGAAGGATCAGAGTTCGGTTCCAGCCTCAAGACACTTAATGCACACACAAACAAAAAAACCTAGCCCTGTGACCTTGGGCAAGTTACTTAACCCCAATTACCCTCAAAAAAAAAAAAGATATACAAACACACACTAACACTGTATTGTGAACTGATGCAAACACTAAGCTAGAAGGTACTATGGACAGAATAAGGGTCACAAAGGTCTGAGCTCAAATCCTGCCAAGACTCTTACTAGTTATGTGATCCTGGGAAAAGTCATTTTACCTCTGAGAGTCTGTTTCCACATCTGTAGGAGAAAGGGATAATAATAGCACCTACTTCCTGGGGAGGCTATGAAGACCAAATGACTTAATTCATATGCATAATATGAACGCTAGCCATCATCATCGTCGTGGAAAGCAATCTGGAATTATGGCTAAGAACTGCACTTAAGTGGACTAAACTGGACAAAATGGGCTAAAAGTCCATTCCCTTTGACGAAGAGATTCCACATACATCAAGGAACTCAAAGACAAAAAGAACTATCCTCAAGACCCCAAAATATTTATTGTAACACTTGTGGTGGAATCCAAAAATTGGAAACAAAGTCGATGCCACGAAATGATGCAATAGACTGTGGCACATTATTGTAATGTGGGTTATTACCGTGCCCTACGAGGCAATGAGTATGAAGAATAGAGAGAAGCTGACTTCTATGAAATGATGCAAAGTTGAGTAAAAATAAGCAGGAAGACAAGACATGATGTCCACCACAATGTGAATGAACAAAAAAAAAAAATCAAAACCGAACACTATATAATTATTATAATCAAGTCCGTCCTTGAAAGAAAAGACAGGAGAACAAATGTTCCTCCCTAATGGTATGGAATGCTGCGTTTATTCTAAGAATCTGCTGATGTTTGGTCAGTTTCCCTAAACTGCTTCCCCCTTCCCTTTGCATGCTTTGTTAGAAGGGATGGCTCTCTAAGGGGGGGGGGGTGACAATATTTGAATAGACGCCTTCTGCTCCACCCTGGGGCACTCTGACCCCCTCCCTACTTTTACTCTGCCCTCTGTAATGGGAATGGGAATTTGAAGATCTTCCCTGCCCCTTAATAGATTTAGGGGGCATTTGAAGACCTCTCCAGCTTTCAAAGTAAACTCTGACCCTGATAGGCTGAATGTAGTCACGTGGAGTCTTGTAGTGGGAGAAGTTTGCTAAAGGATGAGCCCACAGGATGCTTCCTGCTTTGAAGATTAAACTCTGTCCACTAATAGGATGAATGTGGTCACATGGAGCCTGTGATGGGAGGAGTTTGCTGAAGGGAAGCAGAGCCCACAGGAAGCTTCCCTGCTTTGAAGATAAACTCTGCCTCCTGATAGGTTGAATGTAGTCACATGGAGCCTGTGGTGGGAGGAGTCTGCTGACGGGTAAAGCAGAGCCTTAGGAAGCTGGTAGTCAGCTAGAGAGACAGTGGGAGAAAGAGGGCGCTCAGGCAAGGGGAGAGAGAGGTTCCTCAGTAACTATTGATCTTGTATTGTCTTGTGGATGGTGTGGCTCTCTGCCACGTTGGGGGGCATTAACTTTTATGCTGCTTTGATGAATTCCCTTGCCTGGTGTTGGGATTTGGTTTTGGTTCTGTCCTATCCCCACCCCTTCAAATTCCCATTCCACCCTCCAGTGTGCTCTATACTGGCTCCTCACTGTTCATCACACATGTGCTACAAGTCAGTGGTCTCTGTCCCCTCCCTGGACTCCTCCCCTCCCCAGCTTCCTTCTGGAAGCCTTTCCTGGTCCTCCTTAAAGGCCAGTGCCTTCTCTCTGGGATCACCTTCCATTTACATCATGTCTCCCCCAGCAGAATGGGAGCTCTTTGAGGGGAGGGAACATGTTTCTGCCTTTCCTTGTATTCCTGGTACTCAGCACAGCGCCCAAAGTACAATAAGCACTTAAGAGATGCTTGTTGACTGACTGGCCAAGGCTACACAACCGAAATAATAAGAATAATAAATGCTAACAATAGGATTTATATGGTGCTTCCTATGTGCCAAGTGATGTGCACTTTACAGTTCTTCTCTCATTCGATCCTCACAACAACCCTGAGAGCTATTATTATCCCCATTTCACAGATGAGGAAACTGAGGCAAACAGCAGGTAGCAGAGACCAGATTCTAACTCAGGTCTTCCTGAACTCGGGATCAGCACTCTACATACTGTGACACCTCAGGGTCCCTAAAGTGTAACAGATTTAGCACTGAAACCCAGGTCTCTGGCTCCAAAACACAAGATCACAGGTGTAGAGCTGGAATAAGCCTCACAGGTCACCTAATACAACCTCTACATTTTAGCGATGGAGAAAATAAGGTGACGTTCTTAAGGTCACACATAAGCAAAGCCAGGACTCAAACCCAGGGCTTCTGACTTCAAATTCTGACACTTTTCTCTTCCACTACAACTATGAGCTTTTTCTAAACCCTAAACCCTTTAATGCAAACAAACATCTAAGAGAACTATATCCCAAAGTTCAGAATTAGCCTCCATAGGAGGGCTCAAGCCTAAGAGCACTTCAGCCAGGCCAATGCAATCTCAGTCAACATCTGCTAATGCTGTCTTTAATCTCTCCACAGTAGGAGCCCAATTCCCTCACAGCTATTGGCACACATGCCCCCTCTGCTGTGCACCTTCCCTCCCTCTCTCCTGGGAAACTCTAGTCCTGCTGACTATAGCAACAGAAAAAAAAATTATTTTAAAGGCATTCTGCACATTTGCAAAATCCTAAATTCCAGGGTGGGAAATACTCTACTCCTGCAGGGACAGAGCTATAAGGAAGTGTCCTGTAAGCAAAAGGAGAAACAATTCATTATGATTCTAAAGATCCAAGCCACCTTAGTGTGCAAGATTCCCCAGGGATCCCAAGAACCTTCCTCATCCTTTCTCATCTGATCTGCAATCTAGCTTTTCAATGACTGGCTACCACTCTTCCAGAAAGCAGTTACTTTTAGAAGAACTTATAGATGGAAGATTCCAAATCAGTTATCTCTTCATCCTATAAACTTTTTAAATGGTTATGGATTAGGCAATAGACAACGTATAATGCCTAAATAAAACTGAGTTATCGAGGATTCAAACCCAGGGCTTCTGACTCCAAATTCTGCCTCTTTTCTCTTCCACTACAACTAAGAGCTTTCTCTAAACCCTAAAAAAAATGATATGTTTTGAGAGGGATGAGAGGAATTTCCTAAACTAACATCTGTATTTATTTGCTCTGTTAATTACTTTGTAAATCTCAAACTAGGAACTCTCAACACAATTATCTGGATTTTCCTACAAGAAAACATTGACATCTCTATTTCTATATTTTAAAGTAACCAAAACTCATTCTAAGACCATTTAGTTGCCAGATATCTCGTAAAAGGGATTTTTACAGAGGCATAATTCAACTGGATAGTCTACCTGAAGGCCCTACCAATTCTAAGGTACTAGGATGTCTGGATCTCCATGTGGCCCCATTACTATTATGAGGTCATAAATTACTGGTTCTTGATGCCCTGAGAGGTATGGGTAGTACCTGGACCCCTCAGTGAAGTTAAAGGAATAGAACATATTTCCAACTACTGTAACCCAACTCATATTGAGGTATGGGATGGTTCAATGTAACCCCTACCATTCATTTATTCGTTCATTCAAATAACATAACTTTTATTAGGTCCCTATTACATGCAAGGTACTTTGCTAATAAGTAGAAAATTTAAATATTAAACATGCACAAATACATGCATGCACTTAGGCACAAATTTCTCATTCCAGCTGTATTCACACACACACACACACACACACACACACACACACACACACACACACTCTTTTTCTCTCACCTTCTCCTCCTCTTTCTTCTCTCTCTCTCTCTCTCTCTCTCTCTCTGTCTCTCCCCCCCCCCATCTCAATAAACTAACAAACAAGTATAAAAGATAGACTGTAATCAATCCAAAATCTAGACCAGCAGTTCTTAATCTTCTTTGCGCCCCAGGACTCCTTTGACAGTCTGGTAAAAACTAAACCTTCTCAGAATAATGATTTTAAAAGCATGAAATACATAGATCAGACCTGTAAAAACCTTCAGCCCACAAAGGATTTTGAACAGCCTGCAAAAAAATGTGGGTTGTGCAGGCCTGATACAGATGACAAAGGAGACTCTACTGTTACCAAATAATTTTTTCAAAGACAAGTTTACATATCTCATGTATAAAGCCCTGGTCCATAGCAATGTGGAGGGTAAATAAGAGGATGCCCTGTGCTCTCCTACCTTCTGGCCTTTCCTTATGCTGATCCCAATCCTGTAACATCTTCTTTCCTCCAACAACCTACTGAATTCCTACAGATGCTTCGAGGCCCTCCTCACGGAGGCTCTTTCACAAAGCTTTTGCTGATGCCTGCCCCCTCCCCCAGTGATAATGATGGCCCTTCTCACCCTCACCCAGAACGCTGTATGCCCTACTCTAATGAAATAGGGATCATACTAACCATAACAAAAGCTAATGTTTACATATTGCTTTATATACTATTTCATTTGATCTTCACAATAATACTGAGGTATTATCTCCATTTTACACTTGAAGAAAGTGAGGCTGAAAAGGGGGCTAGAAGGACTCTGAGTGTCACTACCCACCATGCCACTGTCTCATGTACTCTTCTGCCTTACAGTCATCTGTATGTATGTCTTATTTTACCGACTAAGACTGTAAGTTCCACGAGAAAGGACTGGGCCTGTGTCCTACCTGAACAGTGCTTTCTGGCATTTTTTGGTACATCACAGATCTGAGAGCTTTCAGTCCAACTCACTGACTTTGTAGGTGAGGAATCAAACTCAGAGAGGCAGCTTGGTGTCATGGATAGAGAGCCAGACTTCAACTGAAGAAGACCCAGAGGGTCTGGCCTGAGATGGCCTCAGATTTCTGGACTGTAAAATGCGGAGAATAAGAGGGCCTACCAACCAGGGCTCAGCTAAGTGGAGCAGTGGATAGAATGCCAGGGCTGAAGTCAGGAAGGCACTTCATCCAGAGTTCAAATCTGACCTCAGACACTTACTAGCTGCATGACCCTGAGCAAGTCACTTAACCTTGTTTGCCTCAGTTTTTTCATCTGTAAAATGAGCTAAAGAAGATGGCAAACCTCTCTAGGATCTTTGCCAAGGAAACCCCAAAGGAGTCACAAAGGGTAGGATATAACCAAATGACAACAAAAGTTATCTATGTATTTTCAAAACATATTCAAAGACTTCGGGATAAAAACTGCTCATTTAGTCTGACCTCCCTCCTCACAAACCTTCACACACTGGACATAGGAGGAAGCCGAGAACCAGGGAGATCACACAACTAGTAATAAGTGGTCAATGGAGAATTGAAACTTGGGTCCTGGGACTTTTACTACACCGTGTTGCCTGGGATTTCTCTGGTTCTACACACAATAGACTTCATTTGATCCTCACAGGGTCCCTGTGAAATAGGTGGTATTATTGTTCCCATTTTATACATGAGGAAACTGAGGCTGAGAAAAGAGGCTAAGTGACTTGCCCTGGGACACATGGTTAAGTATCTAAGGCATGATTTGAACGTGGGTTTTCCCAAGTCTAACACTCCTTCCCTCCATACCATGAGCAGTTTGGGACCAAATCTTAAGAATAAGAATGTAAGGGTGGCTAGGTGGAGCAGAGAATAGAGCACCAGTCCTAGAGTCAGGAGGACCCTAGTTCAAATCCAACCTCAGACGCTTAACACTTACTAGCCATGTGACCTTGGGCAAGTCACTTAACCCCAACTGCCCTGCCTTCCCCCCTCCAAAAACACAAGAAAAACAAAATAAGAATTGTACTTCAGAGATCACATCCTTTACCGAATGCATCCTCAATTGCAATGCATGAGATGCTTTCACTGGCTACCACTAGATGGCAGTGGTAACCAACAATTCGGCCAAAGAAACCACCTCAGAAGCAATTCTTCCACCTTTGCAATGGTGCGTTCTAATTGCCTCCTGGCCACAATATCATATACATCAATAGTGTTTTGCCTTGAGGAAAAAAATCAGGCCAATCAACATGCAAGAGCTATCTGTTCTCGGTCTGAGATTCACTGGCAGGCTGAACGACATTTCTTCCCTTAACGTGCATATCAGTGCTTAATAAATGTTTATTGACTGAATGGCTAACTATAGCCCTTAATGATGTTCCAAGCACTGTACTAATTGCTTTACAATTATTCTGTCATTGGATCAATACTGACTTAGTACTCTGAATGTTCAATGCCCTCTGAGGACCAGATGATAAGACAGTTCCTCTCATCACTGTCTCACACCTTTGTGCTTATGGCCATGATACCATAGGCAGAGGCAGCTTGGTAGTACAGTGGATAGTGCCCTAGACCTGGAGACAGGAAAATCTGAGTTCAAATCTAACAGCCTCCAGCACTTAACAGCTGGGAGACTCTGAGGAAGTCAGTTTTCTCATTTGTAAAAATGGGGGTAATAGCTACCTCCCTCGAGGTTGGTATGAGATAATATTTGTAAACATCACTTTGCAAACCTTAAAAGCACTAAGTAAAATACTAGGCATTATTATTACAGAATAGCTAGTCACCATCCAATCCCTTCTCTAGGACAGATCTCAGCCAGAGAACACTTCTACTAATCCCTTTGTTTGAACAAAAGCTCTATTAGGAACACAGAATCACTGCTTTAAAACTGCAAGGGATCTAAGATCATCTAATTTTTATAAATTTATAAATTATATAAAATTATATAAATTTTCATCCTTTTATAAAGGAGGATAATATAGATAGATAGATAGATAGATAGATAGATAGATAGATAGATAGATAGATAATAAGAAAAATCCCAAATAAATGAAGGGATCTGGCCTAACAACTTAGCACTGGGATGAAAATGTGGCCAACAGCTGGTTTAGGCAACACTGAGAGTCACTGGATGGACCTGACTATTACTAGTCATCACAAAATGGACCTAGTTCAACCTCTTTTAGAGAAATAAACATGTACCTAGCTAGCATGGTCCCTTGAACCTATAAGGTGAATAATTTGAGTGTTCGCTGCCAGAGCATACTTTTTTTCTACAGCAAACATGTATTTTGCAAAGATAATTTATGTAAAATCAGAAACAGGTAAAGCATAGTGCCTAGAACACAGTAGGTACTTAATAAATGTTTGCTCCCTTCTCCCTCTAGGCAAGGGAAGGGAAGGGAAGGGAATAAACATTTTACATAGCATCTATTAAATGCCAAGTACTGTCCAAGAGTTCTTGATGAATACTACTTCATTTAATACTAAAAACAACCTTAGGAGAGAAGTGCTATTATTATCCCCATTTTACAGATGAGGAAAATTACACAAAAAACTCAGGTTAAATGATGTGCACAGGGTCAGGTCTCCCTAACTTCCTAACTCCAGGCTCAGGGTTGTGTGCACTATGCCACCTAGTTACTTCAATTTGAGCCAAGGAGATCATCTGGAAGGCAATTGTCTAAAAAAGAGATTAAGTGACTTACTTACCTGAGGTCACAAGGGTGGAAAGGGCAGAACTGAAACCCAGGTCCTCTGACTCCACAGCACAGGCAATTGTCTTTCTACTACTTCTCATTCTGAATGCACATTCTCTTGTCTGGCAACCACCCTAGCTAAAAGGTTCCTCATATGCTGGACAGTTGCAGGACCATGAATTTCTGTATCTCCAGTTTACAAAGAGGAAACACCCATCCAGAAGAATCTCAAAATTCTTAAGCATCAGAAACTATATGGAGGCAGGCAGTGATGGTTTAGGTGCAGAACTATACTATTAGCTAAGCAAAATGCTAATAACTCACCCTTCTATAGCATTTTAAGGATAACAAAGCACTCATCTCTCAAAAACCCCCCAGTGGTAAGGAACAGAGGTATTGTTATCCTTGCTAACAAGAAGAGAAGGTAGGTGATTCACCAGGGTCACATAGCCTCAAAGGCAGTTTTCAAACACAGTTCTGCAGACATCAAGGGAACTAAATAACTTAGACTTGGCTTTCAATCTCTGAATATAGTCAGCTGACAAAATGAAGGGTGGCAGCTAGAAATTAAACACGTGGAGAACTAAACTATGTTACCTGAGAAGTATAAATTCATTTCATCAACATATGGCCTTGAGACTATATCTGGAACAAGGTAATGCTGGACCTTCTTTTGTACCTCCAACAATACCTCTTTACACATTAGGCACTTTATTTTGGGGTTGTTTTTTTCATTTTGTCCTCAAAAATTTTTCAAAACATGGATAAACTTGCACAAAATAATGAAGAGTGAAATGAGAACCAAGAGAAGAGATTTGCAGTTTCCTGTGCAACCATCTTTTCTTATTATACTATGTTATGGAAATGCTTGTTTTATTCCATAAATTTAAAAGTAAATAATTTTTTTAATTTTAAAAGACATCAATCAATCACAGGATCATAGATTGAGAACTGGAAGCACTTCAGAAATTATCTAGTCCAACCCATTCATTTCACAAAGGAGGAACAAGGCCTAGAGGTTAAGTGATTTGTCCAAGATGACAGAAGGTAGTGTGACAGCTAGGTGGAGCAGTGGATTAGAGTACCAGAATCGGAAGGCTTGAGTTCAAATCAAGCTAGCTGTGTGAACAAGTCACTTTCCCTCTGTCTGCCTTAACTTCCTCCTCTATAAAGTGAGGACAATAGCCCCTGCCCTCCAGGGCTGTCCTGAGGGTAAAATGAGATAATATTTATGAAGCTCTCTAAAGACCTTAAGGTAACATAAGCTATTACTATATATGGGGTTTTAATTCCAATCCCCTAATTCCAGCTCTAATTTGCTAGTTATTCCACACAACCATCCCCAAAACCGTATCAACTCTCTGTATCACCATTTCAGAAAAATAAGGAATAAAGCAAGTGACGTGCTCAAGGATATTTTGCAAAGTGGTAGCAGGGAAGGCTTCTAATTGACCAACCCCTGAAATCATTAATTCCACTGTGGACCAAGCACTCAGCCCTATTGTCTCTGATGAAATCTCTCAGGATAAAATTAATTATCATCTTGCAAGGAGGAACAGAGTTTAGAGATGAGGAGGGAATCCACCTTCAGCATTTAGGCTAAAAAGGGAACAGGCCACACAGTCAAAAATTCACCATGCTGAGCGATGAGGTTTAAGGGTCATTCTACTTAAAAGAGAACAAGCAAGGAAAATAATGCCCAGGTGTGTTCAATCAGTAGCCAAGTTTTTTTTGACTCTCCCTCCCCAATATGTCTCGTATCCTTCCTCTTTTCCACAGACACTACCCTAGCACAGGCCTTCATCAGATTGCTGCCTTCCCAGGTCTCGAGTTGAAGGAGCCAAGAAGTACAGTGAATAGAACACTAGGCCTGTAGTCAGGAAGACCCGGGCTCAAATTCAGCCTCAGACATTTACTAGCTGTATGATCTTAGGCAAATCACTTAAGCTATTTACCTCATTTCCTCATCTGTAAAATGAGGATATTAATATTCCAACCATCCGAACAGGCAGTTTTCAGATAAAGAAACCAAAGCCAGTGATACAAAAAAAAAAAATGTTCTAAGCCACTACTTATAAGAGAAATGCAAGATACCACCTGGGTACCTATCAGATTGGCTAATATGACAAATGTTGGAGGGAAATGTGGGAAAATTGGGACCCTAATGTATTGTTAGTAGAGTTGGGAAGTGATACAACCATTCTGGAGAAAAATTTGGAACTATGTCAGAGGGTCTATAAAACTGTGCAACCTTTGACCCATTTATGCCATTACTAGGGCTTTATCCCAAAGAGATTTTTTAAAAAGGGGCGCGGGGAGGCAGGGTGGCTAGGTGTCATAGTGAATAGAGCACCAGCCCTGGAGTCAGGAGGACCTGAGTTCAAATCTGGCCTCAGACACTTCACACTTACTAGCCATGTGATCTTGGGCAAGCCACTTAACCCCAATTGCCCTGCTTTCCCCCTCCAAAAAGGGGGGAAAAAAGGAAAGGAAAAGAAAGGAAAAGGACCTATTTGTACAAAAATATTTATAGCCACTCTTTTTGTGGTGTCAAAAAATTGGAAACTGAAAGGATGCTCCTCAATCAGGGGTAAATGCTGAGCAGGATGTTCTCAGAAAAACCTGGGAAGACTTAAATGAACTGATGCAGAGTGAAATGAGCAGAAGCAGAAGAACAAACGTACACAGAAACAGGAATACTGTAAGATGATAAATCATGAAAGACTTAGCTAGTCTCAACAACATAAAGACACTTTTGAAGGATTCATGATGAAAGATGCAGAGAAAAAAACTGATGGAACTATAAACAAGATGAAGCACAATTTTTAAAATTTTTTCTTGAGTTTGGGTTTTTTTTTTTTTTGGTCTGTGTTTTCTTTCATAACATGACTAATACGGAAATAGTTTTGAATAACTACACATGTATACCTTTTCTCAAACTGCTTGCCTTCCCAATGGGGAGGGGAGAGGATTGAGGGAAGGAAGGAATTGGGAACTCAAAATTGTTTGTTTTTTTTTTTAATGTGAACGTTAAAAACTGTTTTTATAGTTAATTTTAAAAATACATATTAAAATTAAAATGAATGAATGGATAAAATAGTATCTACCTATTGTTTTTAGGATCAAAATAATAAAATTAATTTTTAAAAACCTTTTACACAGTGCCTGGCACGAGAGGCTATTTATTCCTTTTTCTTCCCCTCTCTCTTTCATCCACTACATCCTTCCTCTAAAATGCTGCTAGAATGATATTGCCCCAAGCACAGATACAAACATGCCTTCAGAAAGCTCTGGTAACATTCTCTTGCCTGAAAGGATAAAACACAAACTCCCTTGTTTGGCTTTTAAAGACCTCTGCATTCTGTCTCCCACCTGTCTTTCCAGCTAATTACATATTACTTCTCTCACACATCCTCTACACATTCCAGCCAAACCAATTTGCTTGCTATTCCTCATCAATAACCTCCCATCTCTCATCTCCAGACCTTTGCACGAGCTGTGTCCATGACCAGAATACGTTCACTCCTCTCCTCCAAGACACAGAATCCTTTTCTTTCTTCAAAATTCAGCTCAAGGGATAGCTAGGTGGTGCAGTGAATAAAGCATCAGCCCTGGAGTCAGGAGGACCTGAGTTGAAATCTGGCCTCAGACATTTAAAACACACACACACACACACACACACACACACACACACACACACACACACACACACACACACACACACACACACACACACACCTAGCCGTGTGACCTTGGGCAAGTCACTTAACCCCAATTGCCCTACCTTCACCCACCAAAAAAAAAAAAAGGCAAAATAAAAAATTTGGCTCAAAGTACCACCTCCTAAAGGAAATCTACCCCTGATTCCTCCCTCTCCCCAGTTGCTCACAGCCTCCCAGAAACTCCTTTCTAAACACTTTTATTCAATTTCAACTTCCTACGAACATGTTGTTGTTTCCGATGTCTAACACCCCCACTGCTGCACAGGAATTTTCTTCATTTCTGTCTTTGTCCCCCTAGAGGCTGGCACAGAACAGGAGAATATTTGTTATAAATGAATGCATGGAATGTAACTTCCCATGGATCACATCAAATGCTTAAAAACAGCAACTGATCTGTGGTGGAGAATCAATCAATCAACAAGCAATTATGAAGTGTTAGGCATACAAAGTCAAATATTAAACAGTCACTGCTCTCAAAAAGCTTATTCCACTAGGGGATTTGACTGAAAGGCCAAAGTATCTAAAAAAAAACAAAGTAGACCTACAACAACCAGACCCTACGAAAAGACTAGTATAGGAAAACGATGCTTTTAAGGCACAAAATCTGAGTTTTTAATAAAGTAATGCTATTTCAACTTATTTTAAGAAAAATGGAAAAGAAAGATTTTATTTTAAGAAAGGATTCTCATATTATTAAGAATTGGGTCATTCCGTGACACTAAAAATTCTTAACAGAATTTACCCATAGGAAGTCAAAGTATGACCCCACACCCAAATTAAAGCATACCCATCTCCCCCTCTGAAAACCAAGAGTTTAGGTGACGGCCTTATTACCTCATGAAGATGAGCTTCCTTCTTCTTGGAAGACAAGTTCAAGTGTTTCTCCAAGACACCACAATACTTCTCTGTCTCCTTATCGTACTTCTTCTTGGCATCCTATCAAAAAGTGGAGATAGATTACAGGAATAAGCACAGTCCTGACTACCATAAACACTTAACTCTCTTTACATCTGTAAGCTTCCCTTTCTTCCCACCTTGGACTTCTCACAGACCACAGGAGACCAGCAGAAAACCCCAAACTCTATAAACAGCATTCCTGGGCATGAAAATACCAGGATGTTTTCATGTCTACCTGGGCATACAAAAGGAGACAAAAAAAGGTCCCTGGCTTCTTAAAGCTCAAACTATGAAATGAGGAATGTTCCACATATAAAGCAGACAGGTGGGGAAAGGGCAACCTTTGCAGGAGGAAGTAATGGGCTATAGTTCTTAACCTGTCATTTTGTTTTAGTCTACTTATGTTAGTAATGCACATTATTTTTTTTTATTTAGCACAATTTTTTAATTAGCACAGTGCCTAACATATAACAGGTGTTTAATTTTGCTAGTGTTCAGTCCTCATTTGGTGTTTTCTTGGCAAGGATACTGGAGTGGTTTGCCATTTTCTTCTCCAGCTCATTTTACAGATGAGGAAACTGAGGCAAACAGGGTTAAGTGACTTGCCCAGGGTCACACAACTATTAAGATGAGTTTTCCTGACTCCAGGCCCAGTGCTCTATTTACTATAACCCCATTCACTGCATACCTACCTATATCTGACTCATTCTTTAATTTTATTCAGCCCAGGAAAACATTTTTAGAAAGAGTCAGAAGGGCCATCTAGCTGCAGTGGACAGAACATAGGTCCTAGAGTCAGGAGAACCTGGATTCAAATCTGGCCTCAGACAGTTACTAACTGTATGACCCCTGGGCAAGTCACTTAACCCTGATTGCCTCCCAAAAAAACAAAAAACAAAAGGAAGGAAAGGAGAAAGGGAGGGAGGGAGAGGAAGAGAAGGAGTGAGAGGGAGAGGTAAAGGGAGAGGGAGGAGAGGGGTAGAGGGAGAAGGAGAGAGAGAGAGAAAGAAAGAAAGAAAGAAAGAAAGAAAGAAAGAAAGAAAGAAAGAAAGAAAGAAAGAAAGAAAGAAAGAAAGAAAGAAAGAAAGAAGGAAAGGAGCAAAGGAGTCATAAGACCAGTGTTCAAATCCTCTCTGATACATACATCCTTATAGTATGACCCCCAGAGTGGGTCAAGTTTTTCCTGCCCCAGGCAATTAAGATTATAAATTGTAGGGCACGTAGTTATCTGCACTGGTAAAGGGAGTTTCTTCATCGGGAGTTTCCTATACCAAACAAATCACAGGTTCTGTGAACAGAGCTTGAAAACAGGAACTTTCATAGTTTTAATGGCATTTTTATTGAATAGGGTCTAACACCATTAGTCACTCAAATGAGTAAAAAAGGAAGCGAGAGGGAGGGAAATTTTGGCCCTGGCTTGGCAACCAAACAATTCATTTTCTCATCTTGGGCACAGACCCAGATATTTGCTTTTCACTTGTCTATTTGATAACCACTGCTGTTTTTCCCCTGTGAATCAATGCCCATGATGGAAAAAGAATTCCTGAATGATCTCAGCTTCACTATCCAGGATACTCAGACAAACATGAGGTGAAGCCCACCCTAAGTCGCAAAAAGTAATGTTCTGAAATGGAAATGATAATGAAAATTTTAAAATAATAGTAATTGCCATATTACTCAATTGGTAATTGAGTAATTTTTTAGTGATTATTATTGAATCTAAAAATAATGAGGCAGCTAGGTGGCACAGAGGATAGAGAGCTGGGACTGGAATCTGGCCTTGGGCACCTACTAGCTGTTTGCCTCAAGATAAAGAGAGCACCTACCTAACTTTGTAGTAAGGATTGAGAGAAATCAAGTGAAACTGCTCTTATACTATTACATACATTATTATGACACTATTATATTAATAATTAACTATTAAATAATGATTCACCCTTTTTACCTCTTATTTCTGTTAAAAACCATCTCCTGAAAAGGTCAGTTAAGTCCGAGAAGGACATGGCTGAGTGAAGAGATCTGCTCCAAGCCCTCAAGGCAAATGCTCCATAGTTAGGGTGGGACCCCACCCAACTGGAAGACCTAATTTCCAGTTTAGAATTCTAGAGTCCAGTCTGGGTGAGCCTTGGCCTGGGGGAGAACTCTCAGTTCAAGACAACTCCAGCTCCAGAAGGAGAATACTAGCTAGAGAGATCTGGATGAAGATGGCTACCCCTTGCCCAGATGCCTTGAGGCTGCTGATCAAGCAGGAGGAACAAAAGACCTTTAGGCCCCCTCCTCATTAAATGCCCAGTAATCAGGGTTGAGCTTCACTTGTCTGGGGCATTCCCTTTCAGAAGGGATTTAAAGGAATTTCAGGGACTGCACAGATTGCTAGTTAGCCTAATTAATAAACTGATTACTCAGTAATTGTCTGTCTCTCTCTTAATCTGGTTGGCCACACTGGGTCATTACAGTACCTGATCTCCACCTTACCCAAATTAGCTTTTTCCTCCACTTTGTATCTTTCTCTTAAGTTGCCTCTGTCTTTGTACAGCAAAGTACAGAGGACAGAAAAGGGGAGCTGTGGGGTCAGGATCTAGATTCAGTTACCCAGAAAAAATCTGTCTCTCGGGGTTTTTATTTATCTCAGGATCAAATGAGTTAATATTTATAAAGAACTTAACACAGTGTCTGGCACACAGAAAGTGCTTAATAAATGACTCTTCCCTCCATCACTGATATGCTCCACAATTCCAGGTCTATTCCCTTTGGTGTTATTGGGTCCTTTTTCAGTTCTGTCTGACTCTGTGACCCCATCTGGGGTTTTCTTGACAAAGATACTGGAGTGGTTTGCCATTTTCTTCTCCAGCTCATTTTGCAGATGAGGAAACTGAGGTATACAGGGTTAAGTGACTTCCTCAGGGTCACACAGGTATGACATGTCTGAGAACAGATTTGAATTGAATGCAGGAAGACGAGTCTTCCTGACTCCAGGCTTTATCCACTTTATCCACAGTGCCACCTAGCTGCCCATTCATTCAGACCTTGAATAAAAGAATAAAAAAGAATCAATAAAAACATTTACTATGTGCCAGCCTTTGTGCTGGCAAAAATGGCATATGCTGGCAAATGTGCTGGCAAAAAAAAATGGCACCTAACTCAAGCTTTGGTCATTCTACTGGAAGATATAACATACCTAAGATAATGCTGAATAACTTGGAGATGAGATATGTTGGTTGTGCCACTTTGTTGAGATCAGGAAAGCCTTTGAGTAGGAAATAACAGGAAAGCTGACCTTTGAAGGGAACCAGGGATTCTAAGAGGCCAAGGTAAAGAGGAAGAGCATTCCAGGCATTAAGTGACAGCTTGTGCCAACGAAAAAATTTGGGGAAATGGAATCCTGAATTTGAGGAACAAGCTGGCCAGTTTGCCTGGACCATAGAGCACCTGGAGGGGAATGATGTCTAAGAAATCTGGAAAGGTACACTGCAGCCTGATCTTGTAAAGGGCTTTGTGCCAAACATTGGCATTTGTATTTGATGCTAGAATAACTTGAGACTTCTGAGGCTTTTTAAGCAGGAGAATGGCACAGTCAGAGCTGTGTCTTAAGAATATCATTCTCGGGGGGGCGGAGCCAAGATGGCGGAGTAGAAACAGCTCATCCAAGCCTCTCTGCCCCCAGATTCTCCACAAACTATGAAAAAAAGGACTCTGAAAAACTTCTGGAGCCCCAGCACCCACAGAACGACACAGAGAAGCTAACCTCCCGCTGAGGACAGCCCAGCACCCTGCAGGAAGGACCAGTGCAGTGGTCTGGGAGCCGGCAGCGCGCAGAGCACCAGAGCCCAGCAGAGCCCAGGTCCACGTGAGCCGAGGTTTTAGCCCCAGGGCGGCAGGGCCAGCAGCCGGCTGGAGGAACCCCAGAACACCAGGAACTGTGGAGATTCCAGAATTATCAACATAGACTTGCCTAGGACAAAGTAAGAGGTTAGTGTCCTATGGACTTTGGGACCTGTATTTGGGGAATGCGTCAGCTCCCTCCCCTGGGGGCTAGAAGCCCCTGAGGAGACACGCCATTTTGTAGTTTTCAGAGGCATTTCCGGCTCCCAGCCTACAAATCGTGGGGAGATCCAGCGATCAGTCTTGGGGGGTAATCGCTCTTGCTTTAACCTCCCTGGATCTGAATTGTGATCTAGGGTGGAAGTTGTGGGTGGGTTTACAGCTTGCCAGAAACGGAAGTTGCCCCCCACACGTTCGGGACGAAAATTCCTCTATCTGGCCTTAAAGCCATAGTGTGGCAACAAGCCCAAAAGTCAAGCAATTAAGTGGCAACATGCCAAGGCAAAGGAAACAGAAAAATGCAACCCTAGACTCCTATTTTGGGGGCATAGAGTGGGAAAAGGACTGTGAGGTCAGAAGTCCTGCTCCAAAAGCCCCAGGGGAAAACATGAGTGGGTTGCAGGCCATAGAGGACTTTAAGAAGGACTTTAAAAATCAAATAAGAGAAGTGGAGGAAAAATTGGAAAGAGAAATGAGAAGGATGCAGGAGAAGTATGAAATGAGGGTCAACAGCCTGACTGAGGAAAACAACACCTTAAAAAATAGACTAACTCAAATGGCAAAGGAGGCCCAAAAGGGCAATGAGGAGAAGAATGCCTTAAAAAGTCGAATTTGCCAGATGGAAAAAGAATCTCAAAAGTTCACTGAGGAGATTCATTCCTTCAGAGTTAGACTGGAGCAAATGGAAGCCAGTGACTTTATGAGAAATCAAGATGCTGTTAAGCAGATCCAAACAAATGAAAGATTAGAAGGCAATGTGAAATATCTCATGGGAAAAACCACTGACCTGGAGAATAGATCCAGGAGAGACAATTTAAAAATTATTGGAATACCTGAAAGCCATGATCAAGGAAAGAACCTAGAAATCACCCTTCAAGAAATTCTCAAGGAAAACTGCTCTGATGTTTTAGATCCAGAGGGCAAAATAGAGGTTGAAAGAATCCACCGATCACCTCCTGAAAAAGATCCCAAAAAGAAAACTCCCAGAAATATTATAGCCAGGTTCCAGAATCCCCAGATCAAGGAGAAAATACTACAAGAGGCCAGGAAGAAACAATTTCAATATTGTGGAAACACAATCAGAATAGCCCAGGACCTGGCAGCTTCTACACTGAGGGATTGAAGGGCATGGAATATGATATTCCAGAGGGCAAAAGAACTGGGAATGAACCCAAGGGTCACCTACCCAGCAAAACTGAGTATTTTGTTTAGGGGAAAATATGGTCATTCAGTGGAATAGAGGACTTTCAAGCATTCTTGAGGAGAAAACCAGAGTTGAATAGAAAATTTGACATCCAGACGCAAGAAGTAAGAGATGCCTGAGAAGGTAATCAGGGAAAAGAAATCGAAAGGAACTTATCAAAGTTGAACTATTTACATTCCTATATGGAAAAGCAATAACTGTGACTGATGATATCTTTCTCACTATGAAAATAATGGAAGAAGGGGGTGTGGTCATATGAATACATATGTGAATGTGTGTGTATATGGCTACAGTTATATATGGATAGAGGGCATAGGTTGAATTTGTTGGGAAGGGAGAATACTCAAGGGATGAAATTATGAGGTGAGAGAGGAAAGTGGCAAGAGGAGATGGGGAGAGACAGGGTAGGGTAAACTATCCCATGTAGAAGAAGCAAGGGGAAGTGGTTGCAAAGGAGGGGGGAGAATAAGGAAGGCTAAAAAGGCAAAACCACATTCACATTGAATTTGGTTCAGGGAGAAAATGACATACATACTAAATGGGATATCTCAACCTGCAGCAGGATAGGGGGAAGGGGGATGAGAGGAGGGATGATGGATGGGAGGGCATCCTTGGGGTGAGGGGAGGTTGGAAGTACCCACTATAGAAGAGGGACAGGATCATGTAGGAAATGGACCAGGTGGGGGGTGGGATGAGTGGGAGGGAATTATAAGCAGCCTTGTACAATATATCTACTATGATAATGTTTTGCATAGCTAGACATGTACAACATATACTGAATTACTTATATCCCAATTAGGAATGGGTGACAAGGGAGGAAGGAAATGGATCTGAAATTCAAGGTCGTAACATTAAATGTTTCAAATATATATATAAATACTATTATTAATACTCTTTTGCCTATAATTGGGAGATAAGATGTGCAGGCCTTGGGACACAAAGATTCATCTTCCTCTAATGGAAAAGTCGATGGGAGTATGGGAGAAGGTATGGGAGAGAGCAGATTGGAGGAAACGATATCTTGTGGGACTGCTATTCTGGGAGGGTGGGTAGGGGAATAATGGGGGGAAAATGATTGTAACTCAAAATCTGGCGGAAATGAATGATGTAAAACAGAAGTTAATAAAGAATATCATTCTCAGGGGGGGCGGCTAGGTGGCGCAGTGAGTAAGAGCACCGGCCTCAGAGTTGGGATGACCCGAGATCGAATCCAGCCTCAGAAAACAAGCACCCACACATAAATAATGACTAGCCGTGTAACCTTGAGCAAGTTACTTAACCCCAATTGCTTTAAAAAAAAAAAAAAAAAAAGAATATCATTCTCGGGGCGGCCAGGTGGTGCAGTAGATAGAACACTGGCCTGAGATTCAGGAGGACCTGAGTTCCAGTGCTCTATTTCCTGTACCACTTAGGGAAGTTAGACAGAGAAGTTTAGTATGAAGATATATTTGAACTAGGTGGTGCAGTGGACAAAGTGCTAGACCTGGAATCAGGCAAGACTCATCTTCCTGAGTTCAAACCCTGCCTCAGATATGGGCAAGTCACTGAACTCCAATCGCCCCCTGCCCCTCCCTCCAAAAAAGAATATCATTCTGCCAGTCATGTGGAAGATGGAGAGACTTGAGGGAAAGAGAACAATTAGGAGTCTGTTACAATAGTCCATAAGAGTCTCAACAAAGGTGATGGTCATGGGATTCTGGCTCTGCTTAGTTGCTAAAGTGCCTTTGGACACGTCACAACCTTTTTCAGCCTCACTTCATTCATTTATATAGTAAGTCAGACTAGATGAGTAGTGTCAAATTCAAACAGAAAGGGATCACTACATTAGGTCTCATGTTGACTTAGAAAATCACAAATTAACACTATGTTGCATTTTATTTTTATTTAGTCTATTAAATATTTTGCAAGTATACTTTAATCTGACTGGCCGCCTTTCGGGGTTATGTTACCTGATCTCTGCCTCACCCAAATTAGCTCTTCCTCCACTTTGTATCTTTCTCGTAAGGTGCCTCTGTCTTTGTACAGCAAAGTACAGAGGACGGAAAAGGGGAGTTGTGGGGTCAGGATCTAAGTTTAGATCCTACCTCTTGACACTTACTGGGTGGGTGATGAGAAGGTTGGACTATCAGCAATTCTCAAAATGGGGCGAGATAATCCCTGGGAGCAGAAGGTCCACAAGGTCAAGATGATTTTCATAATAATTCCAAGAAATTGTCATTTCTAATGAAGTACGTATTGAGAGTTATAACCAGGGATGTGCTGGAGCCAGTTTACACCAGCTCACAACAGCTGATTATTAAATTTTCAGTGTAAACATTTACACCTTGGAAGTCAGCCAATGTTACAAATCAGGGTCTGGCTTACTGTTTTATTGATTGCCTAGGCCAGGGGTGGGCAACCTGAGGCCTGGATGATCCTTGGGGATAGCCTTTTGACTGAGTCCAAGTTTTACAGAACAAATCCTTTTATTAAGGGCATTTGTTCTGTGAAGTTTGGATTCAGTCAAAGAGCCGACCTTGAGGAGGCCACAGGTTCTCCACCCCTGGTCTACACTTCAGTGATGGAGAAAATGTTATCAATGCAGATTAAATTTTAGTGTGTCTTGTGAAAATCTTTCCTTTCCCAGAGACCTGACAGTCGGACATTTACCAGCACATCCCTGGATAGACCCTATGTAAACACAACCCCATCATGGAGAGTAAAATGATCCTGAGACTGAAGTGTGAGAGAATCACCCGACTAGATAATAAAGTTCCTTTCAGATGCCCAGGACTATTAACCAGCCATTCCCTAAACATGTCTGCACTTTCTTTCCCACCTCTATCTTTTTGCTTTGTAGTTTCCTGTGTTCTGAATGTCTTCCTTTGGTATTTCAGCTGTTATCACTCTCCCAAGTCCACAGCAAATGCTGTATCATTCCCACAAAAGTTTCTATGATTTCCATCCCCCCTGCCCCCGGGTACAGTGTAAACAGAACTAGCACTAGAGTCAGAAGTCCCAGATTCAAATCCTGACTCTGATGCCTATTATCTATAAGATCTTAGGCAAGCCACCCAAATCAAGGGCCTCAGTTTCCTCATTTGTAAATTGAGGAGCTTAGAAGCTTGATCCAGCTTTAGCTCCTTAAGTCTTTCTATAATCACTGAACCATAGCTCTAGAGCTGGAAGGGACCTTAAAAGGTGGATTGTTGTGCAAGTAGGGAAACTGAGGTCAAGAAAGGTTATGTGACTTGCCCAGGGTCACATAGCAGTTGAATGCCTGAGGCCAGGTCTCCTAGCTCCAACTATGCCCAGCTTTCTATCCAACCTAACACAGTGCCTCTGTTGCCCATACTAGACTTCTTAAGGGCTGAGCCTAAGTCTTCATCACCTTTTTACCTCACCTGGACTTGACAAAACCCTGCACCTCACAGGCACATGCTGAATTTTCTGAAAAGGAGGCAATGAATCAGAACAAATGGAAGGGAAAAAAACCATTAAGCCCAGGGGAAAAGAACTCTCTTGAGTGTGCCAGTTTTCAAATTCTGTGAGCAAAGTTCCCTCAAGGAAGTTCATCTGTTTTATATAACAGTCAGGTCCCTCTCTGCCAGTGACTTAATGATATCAGTGTGGGTGCTGGCCAGCCCATGTTAGCAACTCTTCTTAGAGGATCTATGGCCTTTGGGAAGTCTCCCTTCACTGCATTCCAACAGACCAAGAACGGGAAAAAGTCACGGGCCACATGGCACCAAATTTTTGTAATATTCCAACCACTCACAGAGGGTATCTAAATTTAACATCCAAGAGGAGAGCCAAGATAAGAAGAACACTAGCCAGCTCTTGCCTGGAGAAAAAGAGTAAGATCTTTATAAGGACAGCTATGCTAGGAACCTGGGCTTTGCTTTTTACCAAAGAAAGAGGGATATACCAACAACCACTTTGTTGAAATATCTAAAGGACACAGGATGTTGCGTTTTGTTTTTTTCTTATCCTTTCCCTAATGGAATAATTACCAACCTCTCATGTTATAATTAAAGTTTGAGCTCTCTAGCCGGGCATTCAAGACTTTACTCAATGTGGTACCTCCCTATTTTCCTAGTCTTAATTAATACAGCTTCCTTCCATGTTATCTGTCCTCCAACTGAACTGGATTACCCACCATCTCCTAAACACGCTCTGAATTTCCTGGCAACCATGTTGTCCCTAGGCATGTTTGCTATGTTTAGAATGCCATCCTCCCCATCCTCTATTTCTCAGGGGAGTCTTCCCTCTTCCCCTCTTGCTGGTCCTGACATGTACTTTTGCATCCAGTACCATCCTAAATTAAGAGCTACCTTCATATGTATTATGTCTCCATGGATGGTTAATTCCATAAGGGCAGGTTATTTTAAAGGTCTTAGCTAAACAAAGGACTAAACCCAGCTCTGCTGGTCACTACCTATGTGACTTTGATGAAGTCATTTAATGCTTTTGGGTCTCAGTTTCCTCAGCTATAAATGAAAATGTCAGGCTAGATCAACCCCAAGGTCCCTTCTAGCTACTACTATCATTCTCACTAACTCTATGCAGCCCCCTCCCTACAGGGCTCTCTAACTTCAGTTTCTTACAAGTAGCAACAGGTTGTTATGGCAACTGAATATAAGAGGAGGAGGAGGAAGGGATAAATTTAGCATCCTTTCAGGAAGGATGTAGAAAACAGAACTTGGCTGCTACCAAATACATCCCCAGTATCATTCCCTGGCACTTCGAGATTGTACTTTAGATAGCATAGCTTCCTTCATTAAAATATGTACTAGAATAGAACAGGAAGACATATATAGAGAGGGAGGGATGGAAAGGAGAAGATATAGAACCAAAGCAAGACAGAGAGTGTCTCTGTGTGTGTGTGTGTGTGTGTGTGTGTGTGTGTGTGTGTGTGTGTGTAAGGCGGGGGCGGGGGGAGGTGAGAAATCAAGTCCTAACTTGGCAAGCCTCCTTCTGTGGAATTTGAAGAAGAAAGTGCTAGTATAGTATAAAAATTTAGTAGTATTTTTTTTTAATCTTCTCAGGCTTGTTTCTTCATTTCATATGAAGAAAGATCTTCCTGCAATGAACACCTGAACAAAAGCTTCGTGGACTTCTGAATTTCCTCATTTGGTAACTGTGGTAAGCTTCAAACCAGTGCTTTGGGCAAGCATATGCAGATAGTAGGAGTTTGTGGGGAAGCAGTAATGCATCCAACAAGAAAACCAACTACCAGATGGATTAGTCACCAAATCCATCTTGAGACAACCTCTCTGCACACCCCTGCTCAGCAGGCCCCAACAACTGCAAAGTCCATCAGGGAATAGACTCTTTATTATTTTTGCCCATATATCCACTGCACCCAACACATTAATTCTGGGATTTTGTTTGCTTTTCTTCCCTATGCGATTGTAAATCCTCTTGAGGGCAAGGACTGTTGTTGTTTTTTTCCTTTTCTCTGTATTTTCAGAGCTTAGCACCAGGCTGGCATATATCAGGTGCTTAATAAATGCTTACAGACCAGATATAGCATTCCAGTGCTATCATCTATTAATGGAGTTTCAGGTAAGGGACTTCCCCAAACAATGCCAATCAGCATTTTCTTTGCAATTCATACTTTTGCAGAGTTGGTTGCCTGGGGCACAGATAATTAAATGATATACATGAGGTCACAGGGCTAGTTTGTTTAAAAAGCTAAATTTGAACCCAGATGTTCCAGATTCTTAAGACCACTTCTTACACTCAGTAGGACAGGTTACTCTCTGCACAAAGTAGGGACTTAGAAAATGCTTACTGGCAGAAAAGGAGAACAATTTATACAAAAGCAGCAACATTTTCAAGTCAACTCTGAAATACATAAGAATTTTAATCAATGTAAAGACCAACTGGGATTCCAGAAAACTAAAGATGAAGCATTCCATCTACCTCTTAGCAATTTGTAGAACTGAAGCGCATTTTGGGGCATAGTTAATGTGTAAATTAATTTTGCACTTCTAAGCATATTTGTGACAAGGTTCCCTTCCCCTACCCTGCCTCCAACCCAACCCCAAGCTAGAGGAGAGAAAGAGAAAATTGATTTTTATTTATTGGAAAAATAAAATTTAATTTTAAAAAAATGATCACTTAATTAGAATTAAATTTTTAAGGAGGAAAAAAGCATATTCTCAGTATTTCTATATAAAAAGAAGCCTAGTTGGATCTATAGTCATATAAGTTAAGGGCTGCTATTAGCAGGAACTAGATACCACTTTAAAGTTTTTATGCCTCATTTCTAAGTTTATCCTCAACATAATTATAAGAGAAAAAAGTTTTGGGTCGGCTAGGTGGCTCAGTGAGTAGAGCACTGGCCCTGGGGTCAGGAGGACCTGAGTTCAAATCCAGCCTCAGACACTTAACACACACACACACACACACACACACGCACACACACACAAACTAGCCGTGTGACCTTGGGCAAGTCACTTAACCCCAACTGCCTTACCTTCAGGAAGGAAGGAAGGAAGGAAGGAAGGAAGGAAGGAAGGAAGGAAGGAAGGAAGGAAGGAAGGAAGGAAGGAAAGAGAAAAAGGTTTCAATTTTAGTCTCTTAATCCTGTATCTCTGACTCACAACCTACTTAAGATTTAGCATACCACAGGTAGATAAGCATTTCCTTCTGCCCCTTTTTAATGTGCTTGTCATATATTAGTTGTTAGTGTGTCTTACCCTCCCCTTAAGACTGAGTTTCGCAGAGTTGCTGGCGTGTCTGATATAATTACACAGTATTCCGTACATAAAAGGTATTTCATTGATCAACATGCATTTGCTGAACACCTATTGTGTCCCTAGCACATGTTAGGGATAAGGTCAAAAGAATGAAATCATCTCTATTTGGAAAGGTCTTACATTCTAATGAAAAAGACAAATAAGGGGCAGCTAGGTGGCATAGTGAATAGAACAACGGCCCAGGCTCAGGAGGACCTGAGTTTAAATCCGGTCTCAGACATCTGACACACTTACTAGCTGTGTGATCTTGGGCAAGTCACTTAACCTCAATTGCCTTGCCTTCCCACCTCAAAAAAAAAAAACAAAACAAATATATATCTACATTACAAATATAAATCAATCAACAATTACTTATTAAGTACTTACTATGTGCCAGGCACTTGTGGATAAAAAGTGAATAATATAAACATATATGAAGTAATTAAATACAAGGTGGTGCGGGGTGGCTAGGTGGCACAGTGAGTAGATCGCCGACCCTGGAGTCCGAAGGACCTGAGTTTGGATCCAGCCTCAGACACTTAACACACACAAACAAAAACCTAGCCGTGTAACCTTGGGCAAGTTACTTAACCCCAATTGCCCTCCAAAAAGCAAAAAAAAAAAAAAAAATACAAGGTGGTGGGGGGAGAAGGCAAGCAGGATGAGTAATCAAGGGCTCAGGAAAGGTTCTATGCAGAAGGTGATTATTCGGCATCTAAAGAGAAGACAAAGAGGGGCTACATCCCAAGCAGGTGGGATTTCCAGGACAAAGAAAGGCACTGAGATAAGCGTCAATTATGAGCAGCCAAGAGAAGACCATTTTTGCTGAATCACAGAGTATAGTACAGAGAATATAAATAAATCCCCCAGTCTGGCATTTAAAACCCTTCACAATCTGGCTCCAGCTTACCTTTCCAAATTTATTTCTTGCTACTCCCTTTATATTTTCTGTCACAGTCAAAATGGCTTACTTGCAATTCCCCAAATACAGCAACACATTTTTCCAGGATCCCTGCCTCTTAAGAGCCTTGTTCAAAGCTCATCTCACAGGCCAATTACTAGGGTAAGTTATTCACGACCTCCTCCTTTATCCTGTATATATTTGTCTTTTTGAACATTGTAGGTACCCGGTTTAACATAAGCTCCCTAAAAGCAGGGACGTTTTTCATTTGGTCTTTGTATTATAAAAGCATACATAGTCTTTCTGCATTTAAGAAGGGCTTATGTTGGTCTGGATGGAATACCCGTGTTATTTCATCTCACCCAAAAAATGTCACTTGAGCCAGAGTATTTCCCATGTGGAGATCAAAGGGATAACGAATTTTTGTGGACAAAGGTGATATACCCCTGAATGCCTGCAGATGGAGCTATTGGCTGCGTCTGGGCATTCTGACCATCCTGCAAACCAATTACAGTAACAGAAGAAAACCAGAAAGACAATTCCACCTTTATCTCTTTCTAACAAAATATCTCCCCCACAATTGGCCTCCAAAACATTGCTAAGGGCCAAAGCCACCACAGGTTTCCTAGTTATTAACCAGAGGAGAAGATGAGGCTCTATCCCTGTATCTGATCCCTCCTCTTAAATCCCACTACAATCCCCCTAAATTAAGGCCTTTATTATCTCAAGCCTAGACTAGCATAAAATAATCCTAAATGGTTTTCCTGCCTCCAGTCTCTCCCTTCCAATTTATATAGCAAAAGTAATCCTAAAGTGTCACTTCTCCCTCAAACCCAGTGCGCTCTCTCTCTCTCTCTCTCTCTCTCTCTCTCAATCATTTTTCCTTCAAGGCTGAGCTCAGGATACTTCCTCCTTTTCCCTGACCCCTGAAAGTACTTTCCAATCTTCCTAGAATTACTTAGAACACATTGCTTGGCTGTGCCTCTCCACACTAATGTTCCATTGCCTAGAAGTTATGTGTGTAGGCGTCTTTTATCTTCATTACATTTCTGTATGCACGTATGCATGTATGTATGTATGGGCACTCACATACATTTTATATATACATACATACATTACATATAAAATACTTAGATATATATCTTTGGTATGTTTATGGTTAGCCAAGAGGCTTTGCACAATAGTAGGTATCTAATAAGCTGGACTGATTTCAGTGAAGTCCACACTGTTTTTCACCTTTAAGGAATAGGCAGGATTCATTTTTGCAATCATTTAACAATCCTACATCAATAACAGTGGCATCTTTGCTCCAAGAAGTCTCAATTCAGAATCTTATTGCCCCTCACTACAAATGTATATTCCACTTCGAATCCTAAGAGATCTGGGAAAGACCGAGGGTAAAATATTTCTCCCAAAATTAATTCAACGACCATTATTACTATCATTAGTATTCTTATGTCAGCACTATGATGGGAACGTATTCTACTACTGCTGAGAACACAACCCATCTAGACCTTAATAGATGGTGCTAATGAGGTACCATAGCCTAAAAAAAATTCCTACCAGGGTTTCCAACCCTTTCATCGTAAAGCCACTCCTCTCCTCAGTTAGGCTAACCCTAAGATCACAGAACGTTTGTTCCTCACTAGGCACATATCTGAAGGCTTTCTAGCTTGGTAGGACCTTCCAAAGCCTGTATTCTCCTGGCACAAGTTTCAATAATGTTCTTCCTTCTGACTTCCAAATCTCAGAAACTTTAGCTTTCTTTAAGGTTCAATTACAGTACCACTTCCTAAAGAAGACCTACTATAATCCCCAGAGCTGCTAGTGCCTTCTCCCCCTTTCCACCCTCAACATTACTTTGTGTGTGTATATATACATATATTTTTTTTATTTCCTTCTATATACACATCCTGTATCATGTTCCCTATCCTCAAAGGAATGCAAGCTCCCTAATGGCAGGAATTGTTTCATATTTATCTTCATATCCCAGTGTCCAGCCAAGTACCAAGCCTATATAATAAAATGCTTGTTGAAAGAATGAGAACCCAGGGCCACCTTCATTTCTACCCCATAATGGTCCAATAAAAAAGAACTCCAGTGGAAGAATCATAATCGTTCTTTTTGTTAGTAAGAATAACTAGCTACTGACATCTATATAAAAGAAAGCAGAGCAGATAAAGTGCGGGAGTCAGGAAGCCTAAATCTCGTCTCAGCAGTGGGCAAGTCACTTAACTTCTCAGTTTTCTCATCTGTAAAATATAGATAATAGTTACCCACCTCACAGGGTTGTTATGAAGATGTTATGAGATAATATACATGAAGTGCTTTGCAAACCACTGAGCACAGCATGTTAGACTTAAGTATTAGTATTACTGGTTAGGCTTATAGCCCTTCAGTGTTTACAAAGTAATTTCTTCACAACTGTGTGAGATAGGTAAAGTGGCAGTTTCTTTTACTAATGAAGGAAATGAAGCCTAGCCATGTGACCCTGATAGGCCCAGAATGTCATGGCAAATTAGAGGCAACTGTCCTAACCTCCAAGTCCAGAGTTCTTTCCACCTACCACACTGTCTACAGTTAATAAAATTCAAGGTACCATACCATGCTATGGAAACAGTTGTAGAGCAGCACAGAGAAGACAGAAGCCTCTGAAGGCTTAAAATCCTAGTTTCAAGGCATTAAATAAGGAACCATTCCAACCAAGAACATAAATGTAAATATGACTTCAGTCATCCAGAAATTTATGAAAAACATGTTCAAAAATGTTTAAATCAGAGGCTTAAAGGCATACAGGATCATAGATTGAGAGCTAGAAGGCAATTTAGAAACCATTAAATCCAATCTCCTCCACCCCTCTTTTTTTTTTTTTACAGATTAGGAAAAGGACACCCAGAGACTCACATAGATTCTATATGAGTCACATAGAGTCACATAGTCACACACAGAGTCACACAGAGAATAAGTGGCAGAAGCAAGATTCATCTGAGCTCCTCTACAAAACTAAAACAGCGGTTTCTGAGCGATCTCACCTTGGCAGCCCCGATCTGCTCCTTGCGGAACTTTTCAAGGGGCGTGATGAGCACTTCGCTGGCATTTTCAATCTGACAAGAGAAAAAAGAAAAAGAACTGTGGTTTCTGTGCAGTCACATAGCAGCCCCAAGTTCAGCTATCCAGACGCAAAAAAGGCCCTAGAAGAAAATATGCAAACAGCAGAGAGAATACACCATATCCATGCCTAAAACAAACACTGGAACACGCACCTTGTTGCATGTGTATCGTTTGAAGAACAATGTTTGCTCCATAAGAACAGCCTTTATAATTATATGTGAGGGTAGCTAAGCACTAATGCCATTTTTAAAAAGAAAAATTAAGGAAGAGACACTTTGTTATTTTTATTTATTTATTTATTTGCTTTTTGGAGGGGGTAAGATAGGACAACTGGGGTTAAGTGACTTGTCCAAGGTCACAGGCTAGTTTTGAGTTAAGTGTCTGAGGCCGAATTTAAACTCAGGTCCTCCTGATTCCGGGGCCAGTGCTCTATTCACTGCACTACCTAGCTGCCCCAGAAGAGGTACTTCTAGATAGATGTTAAACTACAAGAATTTTAAGAATTCCAGCTGCCCATAATTTCTGCTATTAACAAACACCAGCCAAACAAGCCAAGTAAAAAAGTCCATATTTATTCTTCTTTTACATTTTTATTAATAAACTGTTTAACATACCATACAAAACCTCAGCAGACTCTCAACTGAATTCCCCACCACAATCCCTCTAGATTTAGATTCAATTACTCTTTCAATAGGTATTTTTATTAAGTAGCTGCTGTACACATGACTTCTCCATATTATGGTGTCAGAAATCTGCCTAGATTATTAGGAAGCATTTCTGTGGAAGAGTATCCTTTATGTGCAACTGAATTACTTAGTTCACTATGTTCAGATATGTGGAAGTGGACTGATATAATGGCGGATGGCAGGCAATGTTTCTCTTTAGTGATCTATATAGTGAATGGCACTTAAGTGAATGAAGATGATGGCATATGGGAAGTGCTTTGAGCTCCTAAGAGCAGGGGTGTTATTTTAATTCATTTAGTTCACTACAGACAATTATTCACTAACCATTAAGGATCATTCATTAGAATTGACAGGGATCATAGCTATCATAATAGTCCAATTCCCTCATTTTACAGTGGAGAAAAATGTGGCCCAGAGGTGAAGGAATTTGTCCAAAGACACACTGTTACATTATACAAGTTTTATATCTGGTCTTTGAAATTGAAACTGTAAGCTCTTTGAGTACAGGAATTCTATCCAATACTGTTTCTGCATCCCTCACACTACCCATCAGCCCATAGGAGTTACTCAATAAATAGTCAACCTGCCACAGGAAATGGGGGCAGGGAAGTAATCCAGAGCAGCAAGAGGCATTGATATAACCAGGGTAACCTGACTTCACTGACACTAATAAGCAGAATTCATAGCCTGACTAGAATAAGCCAGCCATTGTTCCCTTAACACAGGGTCAAGGCAGTTTGAGAGTAGTGTATTGTGACATTTCCCCCACCCCCAACATCGAACTCTGCCAAGAACCAGACCCCAAGGAGTCCCTTCCCTCTCTTAGGCAGATGTATTCAACACCCTTACCACAACCCCTCCCTTTCCCCAAGCCCCAGACTTGCTATTTTCCCCCCTGGAATATCCCATGAGTAATGGTCTAGAGAAATGGGACTACATCTACCCCTGTTCTTGAGGGCCCTTGGGTGCTTCTAACCTGCCTGGAAGACAATCTAATAATTGTGGAGTAAAAACTCTGTTATCTCCTAAATGAGCATGAACTATAATTCATCACTAAGACAAAAAAACAGTAGCAGGTCAGAGAGAGAGAGGCTTCAGCCTGCCCTCCCCTCCCCACTTCCAAAAGCCTTTTCAGCCAGCCAACCTGCTTGGTCAAAGGCACTGGGTTTTGGAGCATGGAAAGGGAGGAGGAGGAAAGTACTCAGTAACCAAATCCCCTCTAACCCTTGGATATTTGCCCAGGGCCTGATGAGTGAAGAGGCCATCATACCACCAAAAGCCGCTTTCAAACCACCCTTTAAGTCTGGAATTTAAGGAATTCTAAGGAAAGGGCAAATAGACTTTATAGAGTACATCACCCACTAACCCTACACTGCCAAACTAGAGAAGTACCAGAACATCAACAACAGCCAGGAGGGGAAAAAAATGTTGAAAGCAGTATTTAATCCTTGAAACTAAATATCACCCCTGTTCTTAGGAGCTCAGACCACTTCACAAAAGCCATCATCTTCATTCACTGAGTATGATTCACTCTATAGGACACTGAAAAGAAACATCACCTGCCACACAGTCATATTCCACATATTTCTTGAATGTGTTCCATAATTAAACCCCAAATCACCTCTAACCTGGACTACTACAACAGTCCCCTAATTTGACTACCAGCTTCTAGGGTTTCCCCACTTCAATTCATCCTCCAAACAGCTGTCAAAATATTCCTAAAGCACAAGTCTGACTATGTGCCTCCCCTTTTCAAGAATCGTCAGTGGCTCCCTACTGCCTCTAGAACAGGGCTTCCTAACCTGTATTGTCACTGACCCCTGTGGCAGTTTGGTAAAGCATATGGGCACCTTCTCAGAACAATGGTTTTTAAATGTATAAAAGAAAATACAATGAAAATCAACTGTCATTTTTTTTAAGTTCACAGATCCCACATTAAGAACTTCTCTAGGATAAAATGTAAACTCCTGAACTTAGCATCTAAAGCAGTCCTTCACAATCTAATTTCAGCCAACTGCTCCAAATTTATTTCCCAACACACCCCTTCACAGACTTTTATTTCCAGTCAAACTGGCTTATTTACTGTTTCTTGAGGCCAACATTACATCTCCTGCCTCCCCACCCTCACCTGCCCTTCTTCGGAACATACTCTCTCCGGCCCTTAGAATCTACAGTTTTATCCAAAGGCTCCATTCTCAGGCCAAATCCTATTGGGAGCCTTTTCTGTTTCTCCTAATTTAGTGCTTGCTCTCCTTCAAATTATTATGTGTATATTTATCTGTTTATATCAGAAGTGGGGAACCTCCAGCCTCGAGGCCTTCTAGGCCCTCAAGTGCAGTCCTGTGACTGAATCCAAACTTCACAGAACAAATCCCCTTAATAAAAGGATTTTTTTTGAGGCCTTGGGTTCACCACCCCTGGTTTATATGTTGCATCCTACTCTACCCCTAGAGAATCTAAAGTCAGACTACTTTTTATTTTATTTTTATTTTGTTTTTTGTACCCCAAGCACCTAGCACACTTAATGAGTCCTGTACTGAACTGGACCACTAAAGATTTGGCATAGTGAAGCTAAGTGTGTTTAATCTAAGTTTCATACTTTAAAAAAAAAAGCTAGGAGCAAAGCACCCACTTCCTAACTCCTGGACCAATACATATTAATCAGTTCAATCACCTTTTTTTAAGCACCTACTATGTACTAGGCACTGAGGATACAAAGAAAAAGTTGAATGGCCTCAAAGAGCTTTCATTTTAATAGGAGAGACAACATGAACGACAGTTCAGTGACCAACACCCCGCCCCTCCCCTGATGGGGCAGGGTGAGTGTTTCCTGCTAAAATAATCCCAGTCATACCTACCATCCGTATCCGCTCATCTTCAAGATTCCTGAGAACGGTGGCAAACTCTTGCAAAGACCTTGCTGAAAAAGACAGAGGATGGGGTGACAAGGAGAGAAATGAGCTTTCAAAATTCTGTACTATCCACTCCCTTTCTTTGTCCATTTATTCCCCTAAGGGATCCACCCTCCAACTCAGTCCAAAGGTTAAAAGCCAGTCCCTTCCCCAGACAGCCTTCTTTTTTCTTTTTCTTTTCTTAATCATCAACCATTAAAAACAATCTGGAAATGTATTTTTATCCTATGCAACAACCTTATGGCCTTTGTGGAGAGCAAAAGGATTTCCTCAAGGAAAAGATGTGACTATACCCAGGAGTACGGGGACCTGGGGTGGAAAGAGGAGGAGACTATAAGATTGGGGTGGGGGTGGGGGTTGGAGGTGGGGGTGGAGAAGTACTATAGGCATAAATACAGTGAGAAGTTTGCTGGGGAGAAGGCAGTTTGCTTTGGAGTTCAAAGATTTCCTGTCCGGAAAACAACCTCTTCAACCCTTTGTCGTCAGTCTCAGCTAGTTCTAACGGCATCAGGAACTTGGCCTTTTCCTTCAGCAACCACATCAACCAAGGAGAGATCCCAATGGGAAGAACACCACTGGCTTTCCCTCACATAACACAATACAGCCAGTAGTTCCTATAGCTCCCGTGAATAGCAGGGCCGACATGAACAGGCTTATGTGGAGTAGGACCCCACCACAGTCATCATTAAATTATCCCTAAGGGACATAGGTAAGGGTGTACACCTGTCCTAAAGGCCAAAAGGACATTTGTAGAATTGGGGGCTTCAACTTGAAATTTCCTTATATGGATTCTGTAGTCGTCTTTGGAATGGTTTGGGGACTTTTTGGCAGTGGGTTGGCTTTTGTTTTGTTTGGGGGAGGTAGGCTGAATGGTGGTGGAACCTGGGAAAGTACAATTTCTTGATTTTTTTCTATCCTTGTTTATGCATCTACTACAGTAATAACAGTGGAAGTTAATAACAATAGTAACAAAAACATATATTTACATAGCACTTTAAGGCTTAGAGAGTATATTATCACAATGAGTAATCCTCCTAACAGTTCTGTGAAGAAGCATTGCAAGTACCATTATCCCCATCCTACAACTGAGAGGAGAGAGGCACAAGGAAGTTTTTCTGACTCGCCTATGGTCAAAGCTAGTAAGCTATTCGAGATGGGTTTTGAATCCCTTGTCCTCCTGTCTTCAAATCAAGTATTCTCAAAGTAATACCACAATCCCTCAATGTTGTCAGCCAAAGCAGAAACAGGAGTAGTGAACTGATTTGCCAAAGGCCATATTGTTGTGTCTCTCCTCAGCCTTCCCTGTCTACAGGTATCCCCTTTTATTTTTTAATCCCTCTACAAGCCCCAGACAGTATGGCTGAGCACAGCCACAAGGGAAAGAAAAGTCACAAATTTTTCCAGGGTAAAGAATTATAAATAGCCCACCTCCCCATTCCCAAGATATTCCAGGCCCCAAGAGCTCAGTCCAATAATGGGACTATTGACATGGTCTTCTGGACCCATGACAGCTGTAGGCAGCTGAGAGGCCTCTCAGTACAACAGAAAGATGCCCTACGCCCTAGACACGGAGTCGGGTTTCCTGACTCCGTGTCTAGGGCGTCTTACTTCTGTACTAAGCGGACTCTCAGCTGCCCATAGCTGTCATGGGTTCAGAGAAACTTGGATTCAAGTCTCAGCTCTCCCAGAGGCATCCTGAGTGAGTTTGGGACAAGCCCCTCAAACTCTGTCTCATTTCCCTCATGTGTGAAGTAAGGTGGATATTGGACTAGATAATGGTGTAAAACGGATCCCTGTAGCTCACATACTGATTTAGAAAACCAAAAATTAACATTCTGTTGTTGTTGTCCTATCATTTCAACTGTGTCCAACTCTTCATGACCCATTTGGGCTTTTCTTGGCAAAGATACTGGAGCAGTCTGCCATTTTTTTTCTCCAGTTCATTTTACAGATGAGGAAACTGAGGCAAACAGAGTTAAGTGACAACAAGTGAGTGTCTGAGGCTGAATTTGAACTCGGGTCTCGGGGCGGCTAGGTGGTGCAGTGAGTAAAGCGTCGGCCCTGGAGTCAGAAGGACCTGAGTTCAGATCCAGCCTCAGACACTTAACGCACACACAGACAAAAACCTAGCCATGTGACCTTGGGCAAGTTACTTAACCCCAATTGCCCTCCAAAAAAAAAAATTTCTGAACTCAGGTCTCCCTAACTCCAGGCCTGGTGCACCATCTAGCTGCCCCAAAACTATGCACCATATTTTTATTTATTTCATTAAACATTTCCCATGCCTCTGGACTAGATAACCTAAGAGGCCAAACCAGCTTGAACAATCTATGAGTGTAATAAGTATGAAAAGCAAAATATTATTACCAAACCATGGTCATACATCCTTTCTCAGAAAGGATGTCAATATGGAATCCCTAAGAAAAGCATCTCAACCATTCTTAAGTTTACCAGCTCCCCAACTTACCTATGCACATTTCATCATCTGTCTCTGCATCTCCTATGCATTGGAACTTAAATTCATTTAGGGAATCAGCAAATTTCCGCTTGGCAGAAGACAAATCTATCAAGAAATAAAGAAAAAATGCATATGAGGGAGTGTAACAGCTGTTAATTATTTTATTGACAGTTCTTACTTAACATAAAAGAGGGTCTTGTCTACATGTTTTCTGCAAATTAGGAGTCTCAAACCCAGCATGTCCAAAATGGAGTTCATTTTATTCCCAAATCTTCAACTTTTCTAAACTTGCCTGTTTCTGTTGAAAGCACTACCACCCTTTCAGACAATTAGCAGCCTTGAGGTCATTCTCAACTCTCACCCCAAATATAATCAGTTATTATTAATTACCTTCACAACATCTTCTGCTTTTTCCTCCCCACTTAAAATAGTCACCACTCTACTTGAGGCCTCTTATCACCTCTCACCTGGACTACTAATTGGTCTACTTCCATTCCATTTTCCACAGAGCCATCAAAATAATCTTTCTAAGGTGTAAGTCTGACCATGTCTCTCAAGTACTGGAGAATCTTAAGTGGAACTCTATAAAACATAAACCTTTCAGCTTGGCCCTTCATAGTCTGGCTCTAACTTTACTTCTAGACTTGTTTCATACAATTTCCCTCTCTGTTTCAGTTCAAGAGACCTACTTATTATTTTCTGAATTTGGCACCCCATCTCCCACCTCTGTGCCTTTGCTCATGATGAACCTCATGCCTGAATGTACTCTCTCCTTAGCACCACCAGAATTCTTGGCAGCTTTAAAGCTGTAAGTGTCATGTAGCATCTTAAGGACCACGTAAGTAATTATGAGCATTCACTCTTATACAAAGTCCTTCCTGAACCTCCTAATTGTACTTTATATCTGTCGTATCCCTAGAATGAAAACTCTCTTAAAACCAGGGACCACTTGTTTGTCTCTATATCCCCAGAACCTAAGGATAGTTTCTCTGTCTGTTATTTTTTAATGTTCCCCTGGCTCCTCTTCATAATACTACTCTACTAGTAACGATCTGGCATTGATATGGCCTTGGAAGTTTAACAAAATGCTTTACATAAATCATCTCATTTGATTCTCAGTCCTACTCACTCCCGGGGTGGCTAGGTGATGAAGTGAGTAGAGTGCCAGCCCTGGAGTCAGAAGGACCTGAGTTCGGATCCAGCCTCAGACATTTAACACACACAAACCAAAATCTAGCCATGTGACCTTGGGCAAGTTACTTAACCCTGATTGCCCTCCAAAAAGCAAAAACATGTGTGTGTGTGTGTGTGTGTGTGTGTGTGTGTGTGTGTGTGTGTGTATTACTCCCACTTTACAGATGAGGAAGCAGAGCCTCCATGATCCTGAACGACTTGCCCCAGGTCATAGCTACTAAGTCAGTTATGTCCAATTTTTTTTTGTTAGTCACTTCCAACTCTTCTTCACCCTGTTTGGGGTTTTCTTGGCAAGATACTGAAGTGGTTTGCCATTTCCTTTCCCAGCTCAGTTTACAGATGAGGAAACTGAGGCAAACAGGGTTAGGTGAATTGCCCAGGGCCACACAGTTAAGTGTCTGAGGCTGGATTTGAACTCAGGAAGATGAGGCCAGTGCTCTATCCACTTCACCACCTACTAACCCTTAGTTACTAAAGTGATTGCACCCAGATTCTAAACTAGGTCTCTCAACTCCAAAAGTAGTGATCTTCCCAGCCAGCCTGTGCAAAGAGATGCAGAAAAAACATAGCATTAGTTCATAAATGTGGCCAACTTGCTGTTAACCCTGATGGCAGGTGATCTCACACTTCCTCTTCCTCTCGAAGTGTAAAATAAAAGCAACAGATCTCTAAGTGACCTCATTAAAAACAACAAAACAGTATGGGATTTTTTTTTTCCCTCCAAGAGTGACCTGGCAGATCATGGGAGCCTGGCAGATGTCAACTTGAATTATTTCTTCAACCTTGAACTCCAAAGGGCTCCTCCTTGCCAACAGCCTTGCAACCAAAGAGTACAGTATGAGGGCATGCATGTACACATATGGTGTTTATAAAGTACTCCGAACTCTTGTGGAAGATTAAAAAATAAGCTTCTGTTTAATGCAGTAATAAAAACAAATGATCTTTCACAATGCCTTAACTTCTGTTGGGAATCTGAAACCTCCAA
This sequence comes from Gymnobelideus leadbeateri, assembly GCA_011680675.1. Taxonomy (NCBI): domain Eukaryota; kingdom Metazoa; phylum Chordata; class Mammalia; order Diprotodontia; family Petauridae; genus Gymnobelideus; species Gymnobelideus leadbeateri. The sequence continues at coordinate 453,388 of WOXC01004041.1, forward strand.
GCTAACTCTGAGAGACCTGAACTGACAGATGCTATGCTCAGTACAGACTTTTCGGAGTTCAGTCCCATATGTGCCCTGTGCAGCCTTCCTATGGAGGCCTCTAATCACTCCAATTGCCTTCATGTCTTTTTCTCTGGGGACTAGGGGAAATGGCATTATGTTTAAATGCCTAAGGGAAGGGAAATGAGGCATGCCTGTCAGCAAGGCCTGCCTGCAGTACAGCTGCTCCAGCTTACCAAGAGCTGCATAACTCCCCAGGAGAGAGGGATGACAGCTATCCAGACACAGTCCCCAGGAGTTTCTTAGAATGCGTATGTCCATCACTGGGAGGACTGTGGTGTTAATTCCTCAGTCCAGAGATCTCCAGAGTTAGTACTGTTCTAATTGCATGCTGTAACCCCCAGAACAACATTAAGTTCCCCAAAGTTAGGGACCATTGTGGCTTTCTCTGTATCTCCAGGATAAGATCTTTTTCTTTTTTTTCTAAAAAGATGTTTTGAATATCTGGCTAGTTTTTCTTTATACTATGAGCAACTAGACAACTCAGTGGCTCAGGTGCCAAGCCTGAAGTCAGCAAGATTTTCATGAGTTCCAATCCAGCCTCAGACTCTAGGCAAGTCACTGAATTTCTGCCTACCTCAGTTTCCTCATATGTAAAATTAAGATGATATGAATGCTTTTTATTGCAAACAGCCTAGGGAGTATTTCACATTTACTTTCTATTAAAAATGATATTCTCAAATTTTTAGGAATCAAAGTCATGTCCTGATGATGATGGTGATGATGATGATGATGGTTGTGGTGGTGGTGGTTGTGGTGGCCCAAGTAATATCTGCTGCTGGGATATTCTCAAATCAGCCCTGACCTCACAGAAATGCCAAGCTTCACCCTGGACCAAGGTGATTCTCCAAAACCCAAAAGCCAAAGATGGGGAGATGAACCCTGGAAAAACGTCTGATACACTCACATCTTTTGTTAAACCAGTTTGTTATCGTACTGGTCAAAAAACAAAGATACTGCTCAAAACAGAAGCTTGAGAGCTTAACAAAGTCTCTCAAAACTGACCAAGCAAGTCTGACAGCATCACTCAGAGAATACAGCCAGGCCTTAGAGCAAGTAGCACAGATGTACATGGAAGTCACAACTACGGAGCGCCTTAGGACCATGGTACACACCATGGAGCCCAACTCCTTCATTTATAGATGAGAACACATGGGTCCAGAAGATGTGACAGCAAGTGGAAGAGACAGGATTCAAACCCAGGACCTCTGGCCCCAGACATGACACCCTTTGCTACTGCACTGACCAACAAACAGAAAGGGAAAGGCAAGGAATCCTTCCCACTATCACCACCATCACTACCCCTCAAACAAAACAAAACAAACACAGCACTTGAGCTGACCCATATGGTACTGTTTGTACTAGTTCTCACCTTATAAAAAATGTTTCCCTGGTCTTTGCTTCACAAAGGAAAGACTGTGAGAAGAAAAGTGAAAGAAGATTCATTTCTCTGCCTCCCCAACTACCTATTCTCTGCTTCCCCATCACAGGGGAAAAGAAAAATACAAACAAAAGCTCTCCAGTTGGACAATCAACCTAGGCAAATGATAAAAGTGAAATGAAGCCCAGGCTTGGGCAAGGATCCAGAATCCTCATGAAGAGATACTAGGCCAGGAGCACCTGCCAACGGGGACCCAATATCAGAGAGTGAACAATGGTGACTTTGTGAAGTCTTTTTGCAGGGGGACCCACTTAGTAGCATCTGTGGTTTTCAGCAGGGCCTGTGTGAAACGGAGAGCCCTATGTTTCAAAAAGTTACCTCCATTTCCCTGTCCAGTAACACACAGCACACACTATGTGTCACTACATAGCCAACGGCTCTGTGTGGCTGACAGAAATGCCAACTGGCCTGGCTGGGGCAAGGTAAAAAGAAGTTTTCCTCGTGGAGGGTGGGGGAAGGGGTTTGATATTAAGACCCAAGCTAGCAAAAACAACTATATAGGAAAAGTAAGAGAATACAAAAGATGGGCTTCTAAAAAAAGAGCACACTGATCCATACTTCATAGAAAATCTCAAAATCAAGATAAAGAACGTACAGGAATGGACTTGTAAGAGCTTCTTCAAAATGAAACTAAATGCTCTGTAATTAGAATACCCAAACCTAACCCTAAAGAAAGGATGAAAAATTATACCTCCCTCTTTTCTTTGCAGAGGTGGGGAGCTACAGATGTACACACACACACACACACACACACACACACACACACACACACACACACACACAGTAGATGTTATAATATATTTATGTATAATAACTATATAATGCATATATTGCATATAGTAGCAGGCTCATTTGATATATAGTTAAATTTTGCTCAGCTGCTATTCTCTCTCCCATCCCTCCCCCTTTTTTGTTACAAGAAATGGCTATTTGGGTAGTGGAGAGAGACATTTAGAAATGAAGATGATGGGTTGGCCCTGCAGAGCCTGCACAATGCCCAGAGTCATGGTGAACCAGCAGGAGTTCGTATGGCCCTGGCCACTTCCTGAGAAAGTCAAGGAAGCTCAAGTCCCTGAATGTGTGGACACAGTCAAGCTGGCCAAGCATAAGGATCTGGTGCCCTATGATGAGAACCAGTTCTACCTGTGGGCTGCCTCCACAGCCCAGCACCTGTACCTCCGAGGTAGCACCAGGATCGGCTCCATGACCAAGATCTACAGCCAGCACTAGTGCAACGAGGTCATGCCCAGACACTTTACTAGAGTGTCCAAGAGTGTGGCCCGGAAGGTCCTGCAGGCCCTGGAGGGGCTCAAGATGGTGAAAAAGGACCAGGATGGGGGCCAGAAGCTGACACCTCAGACACAGAGAGACTAGGACAGGTGGCAGCTGCCAGCAAGAAACACTGGGACAAACCACACCAGATTCATTAATAAATTGCCTTGTTCTTAAAAAAAAAAAAAAAAGTAAAAAATGAGGATATAAAAATAAATGATAAATAAAAATATTTTAAAACCTTTATCAATCTCTCCACAATAATAGTTAATAATAATAATAACTAACAATCATAATCTCATTTGAGCCTCACAACACCCCGGGAGGTAGATGCTATTATTTCTCACAATTTTACAGATGGGGAAACTGAGGCAAGCAGCAGTTAAGTGATTTGCCCAGAGGTACACAGCTAGTAAGTGTTAGGTCACATCTGAACTCGGGTCTTTGAACTTCAAAATTGGAGCTCTATCCCTGGGACCTCCTATCGGTTAATTTTCTGCTCTTATCAGCCAGGCCTGTTTGTATTCACAGGAAACATCCCAAGCTATGTTTCCCATTATGCACATGAACTGGTCCCCAGAGCCCTGCTCAACAGAGGTGATCAGCCAGAGTGACAGCTAAGAGTGTCGAATTTCTGCATTCTTGGGTTCACCTTTGGTATCTAACTGGCACAATTCCAAAATAAGACTTCAGTCACCCACCACTTTGAGATTCCAATGCATAGTCACACCTCCCTACAATGCAACAATGGGGGGGTGGGAGGGGGTCAGGGAGGACAACTGGGCTGGGCTTCGAAGAGGAGAGGTGGAGACCTGGGAGAGTGAAGGGTAGGGTAGGAAAAGGAAATGGGAAATCTGATTCACTACCTAGCTATGATATGGAGTTTATTTTGCTTGAGTTTTATGTTTTGGGACTGAACCTATCATTTCACTGGTAGAGGGGACTGCCCAAGAGGACATTCCCTCTTCCAATACCAGCGAGCCTTTGCTCTGACTTAGCGTTGCCTAGGACATAAATAACCTGCCAGGGTCCCACAAGCAGCAGGTATCTGAGATGGTGCTTAAGCCCAAGGTCTCCCTAATTCCAAGGCCAATTCTCTATCACACTATTGTAGTATGAAATTTATACAATAGATATGAAATATACAGTACGGATTTAACATACACACCCTATCAGTATAACAAGGAATACGTTTCTAGTGCATTTTTGTTTGTTTTTGAGAGGAGAAGGCTAGGGTTAAGTGACTTGCCCAAGGTCACACTGCTAGTACGTGTCAAGTGTCTGAGGCTGGATTTGAACTCAGGTCCTCCCGATTCCAGGACCAGTGCTGTGAATATTCACTATGCCACCTAGCCCCTCTGGTGCATTTTTAAAGATGTTTTGCAAATTTGGCTTTTGTGGCACCACTGTGATGGGGGTAGGAGTTCGGGAGCAGGGTGCCATAGGCCTGTCCAAAACCATCCTCCATTTCCAAGATCTCAGCTGGTATGCCTGTGTATCGGCAACTTTGTTTGGGGAACACAGCATACTTTATTTTTCACACCCATGGAGGATTAATGATATCCTGAATATATTATGCACCTCAGACACCCAGTCAGGGCAGATCCATTCCAATTATCATTCACTCTGACACTGAGAGGAATCCAAGAGTCACATTCCACCACAGAAAAAGAGACAGGAGAGGCTGGTGAAAGTGCTGGGAGCAGGCCAAGTTCTCTGGCATCTCGCTCCTATAACCAACTTCATACACAAGCACACAGAAAGGAGAGCCAAGCAGAGTCAATAATATTTACTCTGCAGAAACATCTGTTGCTAGGAAGGCAGAAGTCTGACCGGGACTGAGATAAGATGTTAATTGTCAGCATCTGGGATGTGCATCTGTTTCCCCAAAATCAATATTCTCTACCTCTTTTGGGGAAAGAGACCATAGGAAGCCAATAAGGGAATCTGGAAGAAACTAGAAGTCTAGGCTTTATTCTTCATCAAAGAGCATTTCTTTTTTTTTCTTGGCAATTCAAATTCTCCCATTGAAAACTGGGAATAACAGAGCTAATTGAAGTCAACACACATGTGCTTTTGTTGGAATAGAAAGTCTAAAGGAGTAATAACCAATAAACATTAATGAGCTTTCAACCCTTAGTTGAATTTTACCCAGCTCTTGCCAGGAAAGCCTCAGTCAAAATTATCTTCATTTTCATTTTTGAGAGAATTTACAAGTCTCCAACATGAAGAACACACACACACACACACACACACACACACACACACACACACACACACACACACACACACCTCCTAGGACTATTTCCAGCATTTTCCCAATAACTTAGGCAAAGTATTTTTCTTTAATTCCCATCCAAAACCACATATTCTCCCCTGATTATAGATAGATCACACCTTCTTTTCTGCACCATACAATTCACCCTCTACAAGGCACCAAAATATTCAAGATGCACAGGTCATTTTCTTGGCTCAAAAAAATTTAGGAACTACTCAGCAGGGTATGTAAGGCCTTCTACAACCCAGCTTTAACTGTCTCACATTTCTTCCCATTCACATAATTCTGTCTAAGCCAAACTGGTATATTAACTGGACTCTGGGAAATTAACTTTCTATCTCCCATTCCTTTTGGCCATACATACATTTCTGAAATACACTCTCTCCTCACCTCTCTAAAATGTTTGGTTTCCTTAAGATGGGACCTCCCCCCTTGAAGTCTTCCATAATTGTTCTTTCTCTCTTTAAAATACTTTGAATCACATTTTTCTACATAAATGTTGTGTCTCATTTTTTATCTGTATTCCTACTGCCCAGAATAATTAATCGCCTTACAGTGAGGAGATGCTTTCAACAGTTTTTAAACAGACAGCAATTCATATAGGTATGTCCATGTCGCAAGACACAAGCATTCGTTCTTACAACACATGACTTAAAAGCAGATTTGGATGGATGGATATAAAAGAGGATGAAACTACTCCCTTCTCTGAATTATAATCACTGCCCATATTCCACAATCTAATGCTTTGGCTCCATACCAACTTGCATTGTTCTCTAATTATTTAAGTGTATGATAGACTCTTCTCCCCAAACAGTCGCTTAAAGGTTATGCTGGTAATCTACAAGGTCCCTCCCAAATCTTGACATTTGATGTTAGATCAAACAGGCAAAAAGACATAGACATAACTATATACCCAAACACCCGAATAAGCCTGTGATCTCATCAATTAGGACGTTTCCTCCACCAATGATAATTGCGTCCCATCCTGTTAAATGCTTTCATGAACCTTTTACAAGTTCGCATTAGGGGGTCCACTCAATGTGCTGGGCACCTTCCTCAATTACTCTTGATGCTGTAAATACACCAGTGGAATATGCAAGCTGTCCATTTGCTCTTCCTCACTCACCACATGACTAGCCCATCTTCTCTTCTGAGCATACCTTTTCCCCAATGACAGGTGTATCAAAAGTCTTAAAACAGTTTTAAAGCATCCTGTCTATACTGCACCCTGCTCACACCCACCAAGCCTTTTCTCCATAGCCCCCTGTATAATATTCACTTTAATTCTCTAGCAAAGTCAGTGTTCCATGGCTAACAGTCAAATAATAATAAATATGAAGACATCTTTAAAATGTGGCTGGTAGGTAGGCATATTAAGACAGCTAATCTTTTGTATTTCCTATGCCCACAGCACAGAGCTGTATAAATAATAGCTACTCACTGCATACTTGCTGAATTCCTGAATTGATTTAATGACCCTCTGAGCTATGACCACAAGTCCACTTACAGCCAGCATTTGTGAAATAAATATGTTCTATCACTGACCAAAATCTAAGAGACAGATACCCAGAGCTTAGCCTTGCATCCAGTCACTACCATATGGTCCCATCATTCTTACTTCATTAAAGGTTTTCAAGAAACCAACCACTCAAAAATAGCACTCACCTCCCAACTGATCCCTTAATACTGGGTGTGCCAAAAGCCTTTGTGCAATTTTAAACTTTGATGGTTTAAACTGCATTATAACTTTTCTAGTCATCCTATATAATGCCAATTATATAGAGAGGCAGAGAAACAGACTAGGTAACCAGGAGAATCTTCTCAATTGTCCTATTCAACAAGTTTCGATCTTTTTTCAGTCTTGCAAAGTCATCAGAAGGTGTTGTGGTAGGAGAAAGATAACAGGACTTGGGGTTACCTGGATTTGAACTCTATCTCAAAAACTTATCAACTGACCCCAAGAGTCACTTAACTAGCTCAGGTTCAGTTTCCTCATCTGTAAAATGAGTGTAACACTTATAGTAAGTATTTGTCCCCAACAGGATTATGGGGAACATCAAATGAGATAATGGATGCAAAGTACTTTACAAGCCATATGTAAATAATAATGAGAGGAGCTGTGATCTGATTGGTGTTGGGAACTCCCAGATGAGGCCCTCCACCAATGCAGATCAGCACCTTATAAGATTGAATGATTTTCACAACCACAAACCCAACAACAATCACAATCATAGTCTATAGCACTTTAAGGCTAACAAAGGGCTTTTCTTTTTACATCATATGATTTCCCTTGATCTTCACAACAACCCTGTGACGTGGGTATTTATTATTATATCTCATTTTACAGAAGAGGAAACTGAGGCGGAAAGATCAAATGTCGGTTGTTACTGCTATTATCTTAAGGATCCCATACCAGGTCTCAGGAAGGACCCCTATGCTGAGCTCCTGTCAAGATGCACAAAGACAGACAAAAAGACAAAATGTGAATTACTAACAAAAAAAGCAGTGAAAATGTCAACTAGAAATGTATACCTTTTCCAATACTTTTTAGCTAGAGATCGGGCTGAATCATAAACAAGAGGGGACAACAGGTGCAACGGAAAGAATTCTGGATTTGGAAAACTGCCCAGAGTGTGTTCCACAAGTAATGTACTTTCCAGGGTTGCATCACCCCCTCGCCCCATCTTGGCATGGAGCAAAAGAATTGGCTATTGTCTGTAAGTATAGCCAGGATCTTAGGGGCCAGATCACCTGTAGCCTAAATGTCAGCTTCTTATGAGTAGACATTTCATTCTTTATACTAGCAGCTCCAGCACATAGCACAGTGTCTGGCATACAGTAAACACTTAATAAAGGCTTCTTCATTTGAACAGCCCTATCTCCCTCTGCTCCTCCACACTGGCTTCCTGGCATTCAGATTGAGAAGAGAGAAGGTGACACAGGAGGGTAGGAGCCCAGTAACTAATACTCCAGTCCAACAATCAAACTCGCCCTCCTTCTCTGTTAATACCTGTGACTCAAAATCATTCCCTACTGAAATGAAACTCCCCGTTCCCAGCTACCAGTGCTATTCTCTCATTCCCTACCTAGCTTCTCCTTGTCTTTTCTGCAATATCCTCTGCAACTCCTTCTACCATTGACATATTCCCTACCTGAGACCTCACTTTTTCTTACACACTTTCCATCTTCTTTATACTGAGGAAAATCTGGCTTCCTCCAGAAGATACTGTATCCCTGGAGAACCTTCTCCAGTAATAAATGATCTTTCTCTCATATCTCCTGACATGCTGGACAGATTCTTCCTCACCCTCTCATTCTTCCAGACCCTCCCTGTGCCACAATAACTCAGCAACTTCTGCTTTGAAGTTCAATTCATCTGGGCAACTCCACCATCATCTCCTGCACTCCATGTCATTTTCCTTCCTGGGGATAAGGGCAGGCAAAGGAAGATGGTAAGGGCTGCACCTGGCTATCAGACTCATAGTTTTCCTCTCCACCCCAAAATCTGTCCTCAATATTTGAAGGCTTTAGTATGCTCAAGGTTATCTCCAAATACTCTGACATCCCAGTTCACCAACCTCTGAAACTCTCATGACCTATATATTTTTACCCCACCTTGGCCACCCACAGAGATGATCATACTTTATAAGTTACCATCGTCCATAATTGTCCCAAAATTCTGAAATTCCCCCTTTGCGCATAATCTGTTGTCGTTCTATAACTACCTCTACCTCACTCCTCCAAAATCTACTCTTCTCCCTCACCATTTCTAGTCCCTCCACTCGTCCTTCCCTCTTCCCCAAGCCATCACCTAATTCCATTCTTACTTTATGAATCTAAGAGGTAAAGAGTTTGAATAAATTCTAGACCAGCTCCCCACCCTGCATCTTCTGTCCTTGAATCCCTTTACCCCCTTTTCTTGCCATATGACAACGGTAGGGCATCACTCCCCCCATCCACTCTGCTCTTCCTCAAGGGTTGCTGAATGCCCCTTATACCAAGATGTCTGGTCCACCACAAGTTTATTATCTATACTGTGTTACAATCCTTTTATTCTTCACTGCATAACTATTACGAATCTTCTTTCCTCAAAACCCCACAAACCTACCCTCTCAGCAAAGGACTTCACGTCCTACTTTATTGAAGAAACTGAAGACATCTGGCTCTCCTACTTAACCATGTGAACAATCCCAGGATTTCTTAACTTGGGGGTGTGTGAACTTTTTGAAAACATAAATTTAATAACTGTATTTCTAATACAATTGGTTTTCTTTGTAAGACTATGTATTTTATTTAATGCCTATTTGTTATTCTGAGAAGGGGCCCAGGATACCAGGAGATTGACAAGAGGTCTATGACACACAGGGGAAAAAGGCCCACTCTTGACATCACTGCCTCATTTGCCAAGGTTAACTCCTTATGTCTTTGAGTCCATTTCTTCTCATATCTTCCTGAAGCTTGCTCCAAGAAAGCAACTCTTTTACCTTTTTTCCCATCCTTAGTCTCACTTGATCTCTACTAGCTTCTTTCCTGTTTCCTACAAACATGCTTTTAAAAACTGTGACCTGACCCTGTTGTTAACTAGTGTTGATGGCCTCTCTTCTTCCTTGTATGTCATCCTCCTAGCCATCTACACTCAATTCTATGGCCTTTTCTTAATCCATAATTTACTTGCCCTCCATGAAGCTTTTTATACTACTGACTATTCCCTATTCTTTAAATATGTTCTCCTCCCTTTTGCTTCTGTGACACCACTTTCTCCTGGTTCTTTTCCTACTAATCCGACCACTCCTTTGCAGTCTTCTTTGCTGAATCATCTCCCATCTCCTGTAACCTAATCATGAAGTGTTCCCTGAAGGTTTGGTCGTAGGCCCTCTTGTCGCTATTCATTCTCTCTTAAAAATAAGCTTAATCATCACCACATAAATGATTACCAAATCTCAGAAGAGAGTACTAACCACCCACCCTTGTTCCCATCCTCGATTCCTTACTCTGTTCCAGCCAAACCGGACCACTAGCTGTTCTGTAATTCTGTAATCCATCTAAGCCTGGAATGCATTCCCTTGCTGGATCATCTCCCTTCCCAGAAGATCTTGGCTTCAAGGCTCAGCTCAGGTACCACCTCCTACATCAAGCTCCTCCTGATCCACCCCACCCGCCATTAATGTTGTCTTTTCAAACTATCTTGGATTTTAGGTACCAAATTGCAGGTTATTGCTCTTCCCTCCCCCAACTCACTAGCAAATTTAAACATTCTCCAAGACACAGTCTATCCTTGCTTGCTGTCAACAGGCTCTTACATTTGCAGATACTCCATAAGTGGATTTTAATCAGATTGAATTGCTACTTATTATCCTGAGCAAGGCACCTCTCTAACCTCAGTTTTCTTCTCAGGAAGACCTGACTGAAATCTGGCCTCAGACACTCACTAGCTGTGTGACCCTGAGCAAGTCACTTAGCTTTTACCTCTGTTTCCTCAACTGTAAAATGGTCTAATGATGCTGCTTCCTTCCCTGGGTTGCTGTGAAGTTCAAATGAGATAATATTTGTCAAGGTGCTTATTAGCACAGTACCTGGCACAGCTGCCACGGTCTCTTTCAGTTCTAAACTCTGCAAGTTCTCTGTGAAAACTCTATTCTTCCATGAACAGAAAAATGGCACTAGCTCCTCAGGGCCCATAGAGTCATTCATACAGAGCCACAGCATCCAGAAATAAAATCACAGAGTAAGACAATTAAACAAAAATGCTGACAAGTAGAGGCAGCTCCAAAGGCCATAGAAGAAGGCAAATAAAATTTAGAGGAACCCCTACCTGTGACTCCAGAGACTTAAAATAATCAGTCATTAAACTGGCTGAAGAATGTCAAAAGCAATTTAAAAACAGCTCCTGGCAACTGCTTAATGGTCTTATTTTTAAAAGGCAAAATTAAGCCTGAAAAGTTTGGTTTTCCTCTGTCTCACTCCAGTATAGAACACTTAGATTATTAATCCGTGATTTAGCCCATAACCTATCAGAAACATGGGGTACAGATTTTTTCCCCTTATCGGCAAATACTAGAGTACCTGGATACCTGAGAGAAGCATGGTATCGTGTATAAAGCACTAGGAAAATCTGAGTTCAACCCTCATCTCAGACATCTGCAAGTCAGGTGACTAAACTCCTCTGTTCCTCAGTTTCTTTGTATATAAAATTAGGAAGAGTCTCTAAGGTCCTTTCTAGCCCTAAATCTATGACCCCATATTATGGCCTCTAAAACACAGTCCAACATATTCGATGAAAGAAGAAATGATTTGTCCTAATATTTCTCAAAGGGAAGCACTGGAAAGAATGCTGGTTACAGGTTATTGCTCTTAAAGCTGAATGTGGTAGAAAGGATGCTGAATATGTAATCTGAGGACTAGGGGTCCTTGCTACTGTCTGTGACTTTGGGCAAGTTACTCTCATCTGTAAAATATGTGAGTTGGATTAAAGAGTCTGTGAAGCTTCTTCTAGACTTAAATCGACAGTCCTTTCTGCATAATTTCCTGAAAATGCCATCTTTTTTTTCAGCATGTCTACCTGCCTCCAGTGATCTTCATTCTCCTCCATAAGCAGTAGGTGGCAATCTACTACATTCAAGATTTGAAAGGAATGGACTGTATGTCAAGGACTCCGTATCTATGAAAAATGAGAGGAAGGCCCTGGCTTACCTAGAATGTTAGGGATTGGCAAGAGATTTCCCAGGCTCACAAATCCTGCTCCCTTAGTTTAATGTAGAGTGAATTAAGTGAGGGAAAGGGAAGGGATAGGGCTGAAGTATACTTTGCTTTATCTATGCAAAGCCTGGGCAGGAAAGCAAAGATCTAAAAATCACCATGTGTAATTGAATCCCCACTGCATTTACTGACTGGAAAAGCATCTCCCAAATCCTTCTAAATCTGGTCACAGCATGCTTGGACAGGAGCTCATGTCACTATTATCTGTCATGTACCAACATATGTCTCATTACACATTTGCAGCCTTTATCCCTGAGGCCTGAAAAGGTACTACAGGAAATGAGAGTTCCTAAAAGAGAACCCAGGCCCCAGGTAGTCACATTTCCAAAGCTAGGATACTAAAAGGTTTTTTTACACAAAATCAAAGAGCTGAGAGAAACAAGTATTTGCTATGGCTCTTTTTGTGGTGGCAAAGAATTGGAAATCACAGGGATGCCCATCAAATGAGGAGTGGCTAAACAAGTTGTGGTGTATGAGCGTAATGGAATACTACTGTGCTATAAGAAAGGAGGAGCAGACAGACTTCATAATAACCTGGAGAGACTTAAATAAACTGATGCTGAGTGAGGGGAGAAGAACCAGGAGAAATCTGTACACAATTACAGACACATCATATGTGAGACAACTAACTTTGGTAGACTGGGCTCCTCTCAGCAACGCAAGGTTAGAAGACAACTCTAAAAGCCTCATGATGGAGAGGGATATCCACATCCAGAGGAATGAACTACAGAGTCTGAATGAAGGTTGAAGCGAACTACCTGCTCTCTTTCTTTTCCTTGTTTTGTTTTGTTTCCTCTTTCCCATTGTTCATTCCATTGGTTATAATCCTTCTTTATAATCTGACTAATGTTTAATGTGAAGGTGTTTGTAGATCCTACATTTGATTACATGCCATCATGGAGGACAGAGGGGGAGAAAACTTGAAACTCAAGGGATTGTGGAACTGAATGTTGTAAACTAAAAATAAATTAATTTTAAAATAAGTAAATAAATAAATGTTTGCTATATTTTTCCATAAAAGACTGAAGTTAACTTCCCATTTACATGTTTCTTGTTGAATGGAAATGTCTTGGGGTAGAAAGGTATTAGAACACACACTTTTCCCTGCACTTAAAATTTTCACTATGGTATTACCTATTTACATAATGTTTTAAAACATATCTGTTCTTAATGAGGCTATATATGTAATCCTCTGATGGAACACATAACCTCATTCAATTAACCAATAAAGCACTTATTAATCACCTACTTTGTCTCAGGCCCTGGGGAGATACAACAGTAAAAATTACCATCAAGGACCTTATATTTCATGGGAATATTATATGCACACATATAAGTATATACCAAATAAATATAAGGCAATGGGTGGAAGGGCACTGTAATGGGGAGTGTGGGGGCAGGGGACTGAGAGGAAAGGCTTCAAGTAGGAGAAGGCACTTATGTTAATCTTTGAAGGAGACAAGCAATCCTAAGAGACAGAGGGGAGGAGGGAGGAGAGCATCCCAGGCATGTGGGACAGAGACATGGGAGATGGAATGTGGCATGTGAGGGACAAGCAAAAGCAAAAAGGACAGCTTGGCTGGGATGTAGCATGCACGAAGGGGAGTATAAATAGGGTTAGAATGGTAGGCTTTAAATGCCAGAGAAAAAAATATTTTACAGCCGCTCGACACACAGCTATAAGTGTGGGCAATCACCTGCATGCCACTAGTCATGAGAAGGACTCGGTGGCTTAATTCAGTCTCCCTCAGTCTGTCTGTTAACAGTAGCATGGTAGTCTGGGAACAGCTTCTTCCTTTATACAAACATCTCTCACTTTTTACATTTCCTAAGTGCTTTGAGATTATTTCGTTAGCTATCCTTCAAAGCAACACTAGGAGATTTTAAGATTTCTATTTCTGTTTCCTGATTTAAAAAAAGTCAGGCATAGTTAGGTTTTTAAATCTGATCAAGGTCACAAAGTAAGACAATAGTAGAATCACACCTGCAAGTCACAAAGACCTGTGCAGTCCCTTACTGAAACCACAAGGACTTGCTGCAATACACAACTAAGAATGAAAAATGAAGTGAGAAAGCCGTCAATAGAGTATGTAATCCTTAGCAAAAGAAGTGGACAAAAGCACGAGAAGGCTAGAGAGACCTAGGTTCAAATTGTTCTCTAACATAGCACAACTGTGTGACCCTGAAGAAACTACTTTAATAATCTGGACCTCCAGTGAGAGGATACAAATATGCATTTGTAAAGAAGAGTCTCCCAGGCAATAGTTCTCCCTAAAAAAAAAAAATCTTGAGCAAGTATTCACTGAATAAAGAAAGTGAATATTTGGAATGGCTAGGTGGCACAGTGAATAGAGCACCAGCCCTGGAGTCAGGAGGACATGAGTTCAAATCCAGCCTCAGACACTTACTACTAGCTGTGTGACCTTAGGTAAGTCACTTAACCCCAATTGTCCTGCCTTCCCCCCACAAAAAAAAAGTGAATATTCTCCCCGGAAAATTAATGATACCCTAGATACTTATGGACACAAATATGAAAATGTTTGACCATAAAACAGTATGTATTATAACTTGATATGTAGTCAGAAACTTGAAGTCAGGCTCACTTCTATGTCTAATGTTAGTGTTTTTAAAACTAAAATATTATACATGAAAATAATTCTTATTATTCAATATTAAATTTCTCTTTTTTGTTGTTTTAGGAATGTAAGATGTAAGACATCATTTTTTAAAACTGGGATATAAGAATGACATGTAGTATGTCATAAGAGAAATTAATGAAAATATTTCATTCTCTTTGAAAGCTTATGTGCTTGAAATGGCAAATAGTTTCAGAAAATAAAGGAGTTTAAATAAAACATATTTTCGAAACTGGGGATGGTGGGGGGGAATGAAAGGGGAAGAAACAACTACTTTTTTTCCAAAAATACCCTTAAAGCTTAGTAAACACTATGACAACGGGAAGGTTGGCAAAAGATAAGCTTCCAAGAAAAGATAATGTTAATTAGCTTAGTTTAACAAAAAAGAAAAATGTTTTTGGACATAAGATTGAAGTGAGGGAGCAAGGAGGAGAGGGTATTTCCAGGCAGCTGGGGCAGCTCAAGTTAAAATGTCCCCCATAATAGTAAGTCAAGAATAGTTCAAAGTGTGCAGACCCGAAAGGATGGACATGGAAGTTAAAATGGTATGCTGGTGGGGAGGAAGAAATGTAAACAAGGGATTAGCAGGAAAACAAAGAATCCAAGTCCCATTGTATAGCACCGTTCTCTATGGCTTTGACCCTTGTGGGACATATGCCCAATAGTACGATCTGAGTCTCGGGGTAGGAAAAGGACCTTATAGACAACTTGTCCAAGGTCACACAAGAAGAAAAAAGTAGCAGATCCAGCAGAACCAAAAGTTCTCTGACGCCAAATCCAGGACTCTTTCCAACTAAAACATGATGCATTAATTCAAAATACACAAACAAATCCAGTAACCCTATCCCATTTACCCCAAGCGGCTAAGTGGCCCGGTGGATAGAGTGGCCAACTGGGTCATGGGCAAGTGATTTAACCTGTCTGTCTCAGGTTCCTCATCTGTAAAAATGGGAATGACAGACCTACCTCTCAGGGTTGTAATGAGGATAAAATGAGATATTTGTAAAAGTACTTTGCAAACCCTAAAGCCCTATATAAATGCTGGTTATTATCACCACCTAAAATGCAGGTGAGGGAGTATGTCACTTTCTCAAATGCTAACCTCTGGCTTTCTACAGAAAGGCCTATGATTTCCCTGATGTAGACAGCTCCCAGAGAAGGAAATTCCCAGTCACAGAGGCTCTTACAGTGAGCTCTAAATCTGTGATCCTAACTCTGCATCTAAAATTACAGGCATATTTCACATTTTTCACATTTTTAGGAAACAGTTTGAAGATCACAGAATTAAAGGGGTGAAGGGTCCAACCATGTCAAACTCAAATAGAAACCAGTGCCACTAAACTGTACAAAGCCACAGATAGACTTAGGAAACTATGCATTAACCTTATCTCTGTCCTATCATATTTCTTTACTTTGTTAATGTTTCCCAATTATATTTTAATCTGATTTGAGCCCCATATGGGAGTTGCTGCAGGCATCTGCAATTACAAAAACTGAAACCCAGAAAGCAATTTCCCCAAGGTTACATAGGCAACTAAGTGGTAGGATCTGAACCCAAGTCTCCAAAGTTTTCCACTGCATCCCACTGCTCCAATGCGCTCTCCACATCATAGAACTTATGAGGGAATTTATTTTTTTCAAAGTGAAGAATCCGGGGTGGTTAGGTGGTGCAGTGAATAGAGCACCAGCCCTGGAGTCAGGAGGACCTGAGTTCAAATCCGGCCTGAAACACTTAACACTTAGCAGTGTAACCTTGGGCAGGTCGCTTAACCCCAATTGCCCTGCCCTCCCCCCTGAAAAAAAAAAGTGAAGAATCACAGCTTATGCAGCAATTGCTTTTTTTTTTTTAAAAAAAGGTGTTTTAAATGAGGCACCTGTCCCTCACCCACCAAGCTGTTTTCAGTAGTTCATCTGATATAATACAGACTCTATCCAATGCACTACTCCATAGGTCACACCACATAACCATGGCAACTAATACCCCAAATAAAATGATCTTTTAAAAAATGATGTATTGCCTTAATTAAGACTCAGGGGGCCACATGGTACCACCTGAAAATTTATGGTAATATACTACATAAAGTAGCACTTCAAGGGAACACAGAGATCCTTGGATGAGGTTTACAAATAAAGCTTCCTGCCAACAGGATAGAAAAGAGAAGGGCATAAAGACAAGGAAATTAATTCCATATGGAGCCAGGACCCACCCACTACACCTCCCACAAGGCTTATTTTCAAGAGACCTTGCACCCAGATACGGAGGAAAAAAGAAAGGATGGATCATAGGACTTAGAATTACAAGGTGCCTTAGAGGTCATTTAGTCCAACAACCTCATTTTACAGAAAGAAATGGAGAAAAGATTCAGAGAGACTTGCCAAAGGTCACACAGGCTGAAAGCAGCAGAGTGAGTCTTCATTAGAACCAAGGCCATCTGACTTTAAATCCAATGACTGCTCTTTCCATTACACCTGCTGCCTTAAACATGTAAGTTCTGTTAAATTAGAAATGAAATTCTAGCTCTAATACTCTAGCTACTGATTTATGGGGTGGCTTTACCCCTTTTCTATGTCCTTCCATATCCCTTCAGAGCATGCTCGTGAATTTTACAAAACGCTCATGTCTGAGGGCAATCTGGGAGTCAGAGGCACCTGTCCTTTACTACACCTGTGGGGCCCTGGGCAAGGACCATTTAACATTCCTGGACCTCAGTTTCCTTATCTGTAAGACAGGGAAGGTGTGGGGAGATGGACTAGATTTCTTCAAAGGTTCCTACCAACTCTAAATCTATGATCCTATGATTTACTGTAAAGATTTTTGCCAATTACCAAACAAAAACACTTGCAACTGACTTCTTTTCCCTTTAGTTATTCCACAAAAGAGCACATAATATGACCATTCCTATACCATGACCCCTAGGCCTGGGGCATAAAACCAACCACAGGTTTTTGAACTGGAAAGGACCTCTTCCTGGTCCTCTGTTCATTTCACATAGGAGGAAGCTGATGCCAAGAAAAGGGAAATTGACTTGTCTGCCATCACACAGCTACTAAGCAACATTTAAACCACATGCCCCTCCCATATAAGGATTTGAACCCAGACTCAGCCTCTTTCCATTAAGTTTTATTGATTCAGCACATGCTTAGAGATAGAGGAAATTTCCTCGACAGGAACTTCAATGAAATCAAAGGTCCAGTCCAAAAGAAAGGGGGGGGAGGGGGAGTACTTAATAGTAGGTACTTAGTAAATGAGTTTCAATGTTTGAGTGTGCAGGCACTTTGCCAAGTGTCAAAGATGATAGAGGGTACAGTCCCTGACCTTAAGCTTTATAAAATATTGTCTAAGAACACAGAGACACATCCTGGGAATGGCAAGAATTATTCTGGAGTTTGCTATTTTCCCTGATCACAAAAAGGTACATTCAACGATCTTCGGACACTATTCACAAGAGGGCTTCAACACAGGAAAATGAAGGATATATATGCCTACAGCCCCTGAGGCTCTCCTAATAAATGAGCAAAATAAGCTCTCAGGTTGCAGTTAATAGCTGGCTCCACAAACAGGTATACAGGTTCACAGCATGAGATGGATTCCAAATTTTTCACCTTCTTGCTTAGGAAGCCTGAGCATCGGTAATGACACATAGGCTATCTGAAGCAAAACCCTATTCTTTTGTAATCACAGGCCCCATTCAGATTATTTTTAAACAAGATTTATTTTTCTACCCATACCAACACATTGGTTTTTTTATCCTCAGAGATGCTTCTTATCTGTGATTCCTTGACCTGTACTGGACCTATGTGGGGTTTTTTTCACCTATAAAATGAGTGTCTTGGTTTATGTTACAAGGAGCCTTAAGGCTCCCCTCAGCTCTAGCTCCTAATTCTAAAATGCCTCTGGTCCTCTCCACTGATCTCACCAGCTCTCCAATTCCAACCATGTCATTAAAAGCCAAAGTGAAGCAACATAATCCCTTAGCCCAGCTCAGCAAAGAAGGCACTCCTCAAAGTTAATGCCACTGGAGCTTGGTGGCCCACCTCCTCAGCAGCAGAACAAGCTCAATCAAGAGAAGAAAATCTACTTGTCTCCCTGTGGATTAATTAGATTAAAAAAAAAAAAAAAGTCCCCAGGTATTCAGAACAAAGTTCTCTCGAAGCCCTTAAGAAGGGACACACCTAGTCGGGGCTGCCCAAAAGTTTGTAGCACTTTCTTTTTCAAATTAGATATCTGGCTTTATCATTTTGTTTTATTTTTTTTTCCCTTGGGGGGGGGGGAGGTGGTTAAAGGAAAGGGGAATACAACCCATGACTTCATTGGTATAAGAAACCACTGGAAAGGGCACTCCCTCTATCAATGAAGATTGGCACCTGCTCTGAATTTATAACCTTAGAGACATTGAGAGGTTAAAATGATTTGCTAAGGGTTACAAAGCCAGTATGTGACAGAGCCAAGATCTGAACCCAGATCTTTCCAACCTTGAAAGCCATTTATTCTTGTCCATTGGAGGGTTGATTTTCATAGGACGGAGTACTCATTGATTTCACAGACTTCTGAGCTGAAAGGAACCAGGGAGGTGATATAGTCTTATCCCCTTTATTTTAGAGCTGAGTAAACTGATGGTCAGAAAAGACCTGCCCAATGTCCCACAGCTAATTAAAAGCTAGCTGGCATTCAAGTCTAGGTCTCCAGGGTCTAATGCTCCTTCCACCAACACCAGGCCATTTATTTGACCACAGGAGACTATATACATAATTGCCCAGAGATCAGTTTCACTAAAGCCAGTTCCTTCCCTACAGAATCCTGCTCCTCACACCTTCATCCCCCTTATTCAAAATAACCTTCTTCCCTCATCCAAATTTTCAAATTCCTTCTCCCACTCATGCTGATTGCAGCCACTTTCTAATAGGCTTTGAAATGCTTTAAGAAAAATCAGAGCTTTTCATTCAGAAATAAGTGCCCTAAATGGGCAGTGGCTTTCTCTAGATCACAGGAAGGGCTCTCCAGAACCAGCCTGTGCATCATGATGCCAGACGCCAGCTCTTAAGCTGGTAGTTTCCTATGTTTGGACTGACAGTTGGGGGACAGGGGGTTACACAGAGGACACACCAAATCCAATGGCCTTTTCTCAACCCTTATCTTCTCTGACCTTTCTGCAGACACAGTTGATTCCCCTTGCCTTCTTGACACTCCCTTCTCTCTAGGTTTTCAGGACACCATACTTCCTGGTTCTTCTTCTGCCTGACTGCTCCTTCTCTGTTTCCTTTGCTGAATCCTCCTACGGATGAAGCCCTCTTAACCACGGGTGTCCCTCAGGATTCTGCCCTGGGCCCTCTTCTCCCCCATACTACTTCACTTAGTGATCTCACCAGCTCCCAAGAATTTAATTACCATCCTTATGCTGACACCTCGAACTGGGTATTACCTAGTAGACAATTTTCCCCCTAAACCCCATCCCCTCCAAGTTCCCTATTACTGTGGAGGACAACACCATCGCTCAGTCCCTCAGACTCACATCCTAGATGCCTCCTCTCTCATCCATTCTCCCACCTCCACCTGTGCACGTGCATGTACACACACACACACACACACACACACACACACACACTGCACCCCCAACTAGACCGTCACCAGGGCTTGCTGATTTTACCTTGGCACATCTCTCATGTATGCCCCCTTCTTTCCTCTGACACTGCCGCCACACTAAAGCAGGTGCCTTAGTCTTTGATTCCATGACACAGGTTTCTTGGCTGTTGCACAAACAAAACTCCCCATTCTCAGCTTTGGGCATTTTCTCTGGCTGTCCTCCAAGCCTGGAATGCTCTCCCACCCACTCCAACAATTAATCTCCCTGGCACCGTGTTGTTGTTGTTCAATAATTTTACAGTTTAAAAAAAATAACCTGAAGTTTGAGGGTTTAAATGACTTGGTCAAGGCAGTAAGAGACAGAGTCAACATTTGAACTCAGGTCCCATGACTCCAAAACCAAAAGACTTTTTGCACTATTGTTGTTGTGTCTAACTCTTCAAGACTCTACTTAGGATTTTCTTATCAAAGATACTGGAGTTATTTGTCATTTCCTTCTCCTGTTCATTTTAAAGATGAAGAAATTGATACAGTGTTAAATGACTTACCCAGGGTCACACATCTGGTAAGTGTCTGAAGCTACATTTGAACTCAGGTCTTCCAGTTCCAGGGCTCTATGAACTTAGTTACCTAGATACCCCTTTGACCTCCTTTAAGTCTCAACTAAAATTCCACCTTCTACAGGAAGCCTTTCCCAACCCCTCTTAATTCCAGGGTCTTCCCTGTGTAACTTATTTCTTATGTATCCTGTATATAGCTTGCTTTGTACATATCTGCTTGCACGTCCTCTCCCAGATTAGACTGTAAGCTCCTTGAAGTCAGGGATTGTCTTTTGCCTCTTTGTATCTCCAGCACAGAACAGTGGCACTTAATAAATGCTGATTGATAGACTGAACAAACAAATCAGTCCAAAAATCAAATTCCAAATGCTAAGCTCTTTCCCAAAGACTTTCTTTTTAAAATTGTAATTTCTTACTTTAAAAATCCAAACACACAGACCAACAACACTTGCTCAGTTTGGGGTCTTTCCTCTTTACAGAGAGCCCCGAGGGTGTGTGACAGGCAGACTTATGGCCTGGGCACCCACCCGGAAACCAGAGTCCCCAGGCAGGTGATGGCTCACGTCCAACTCATCCAAATTCAGTAGGAAGGAGAGTACTCTTGGACCACAAGCATGACGAGGAGTTGCCAATGTGGACTCAGCTCAATGAATCTTTTCTGAGGTTTATGGTTAATAAATCTAACAAGAAATGCAGGCAAAAGGGGCCAGAAAAAGGACTAGCAAATGGTGAACTAGAGAAAGCAGGGCACCTGAAGGCATGTGGTTGAACCAAGGTTAGTTTATTCAATTCAAGGAACACTTTTTAAAATGACCAGCTTTTTGGAGAGCCCCGTAGTAAGCAAAGGAGGAGATACAAGCTTTAGGTAAGCCAGGAGCCAACACTCTATAGAATGTCCCTTACGACTGAAATGCACCTCACCTCTGCCTCTTAGAATGTCTAAACTTCCTTTAAAATTCGGTACAAATTCCTACCTGAGGCCTTTCCTGCCTGCTGTCCTCCCAGCTGATACTGACCCCTCTTCTCCACCCCAACCCCATCCCTCAGCCAAATTACATTATAATTATTTTGTATATACTTATATGTGTACATTTTTTATTTGAGAGAATGCAAGTTCCTTGAGGCAGGCACTGCTTTATGCTTTATTTTGTGTCCAACACCGGGCACAAAACAGACAACTGAAAATGCTTATTGGTTGGAAATTAGTACAATCCCACTTTACAGCACAGAAAGATTGAGGTGCCAATCAAAAATACCATAGCATGCAAACTCTACCCAAAAGCCCCAAGTGCCACTTCAGCCCTTAAGTCACTGAAAAAATTAATTTTTTTTTCCTCCTTGGGTAGAATGTTCATAAAGCTTCTAATGGCTAATGGACCAAACATTTTGGCATTTTAAGTGTACTCTCCTTAAAAGCAAATGATGTGAGTAGATTTTGTGGGAGGTGTATATGAGTGTTATATATAGATACCATAATTTTACCCATGTAGTCTGGGGAGTTCTGGCACCATAGTAGATTATATATAAAGTATATATAAATGCAAAAAGAAGGGGGAAAATATTTTTAGATGTACCAGGAGTGGCTAAAAAAAAATACAATGAAAAAATATGCTGGGGCGTACACCATGTGATTTAAATGCTGACAACTTCTAGATTTATGTTCAATAACATGGAAAGGAGATGCAGCATGGCCCAGTAAGGAAGAAAAAAAAATCACCATGTGGAGGAGGGGAAGGGCGTGGGGAGACAGGAACTGGATTCACATTTTATAACTATATCTCTGGGCCTCAGTTTCCTCCTCTAAAATGAGACAGGTTGACCTCTGAGGTGATGTTTAGACCTAAATCTATGCTCCTGTGATCCTCTGAAAGAGAAAGGAAAAAAAAGGGAGAAATATGCAGACCTGGAAAGTCCCTGGCAAAGTGAGATCAAGGAAGAGGGTGAGAGAGGAGAAAGGGACAACCTGGGGGAAAAAAAACCTAGACCATTATTTGCTCAGATCATTAACTTTATGTCTCAAGCCACTCCTGTTACCTTCCTTAATCTTCATTATGAATGGATGGCATACCTGGGTCAGAGAAATTGCTTCAGCACAAGCTCTGGCAGCCACAAACTTCCCTATTGGCATCTTCTGGGTTTCTATTAGTCAAGGCTTGAGTCTAAAATCTCAGCACTTAAAACCTCTCTTTTCTTTCTCAACAAAATTTCCTCCCGTACTTGCTCCATGCTCCCTGCCCCCCAAAACAACCTTTTCTTATATTTGCAGATATTCTGACTGAAGAAAAAAATTCCCCAACTGACTTTTGGGTCCACCTCTCCATCACCTTTGATATATATGCTCCCCCCATTCCCCAGAACTAGGGCTCTTCAAGCCTTTAAAACATAATGTTCCAGTTTCTCCTATGTTGAAGGGCACAATACAAACAATTATTTTTCCTGCATCACTGGGGTCCAACAGGGTCAGCCATTTACCAGACCCAGGAAACAAAAAGTCTTTAGGTCCACTTTTAGATGTGCTCAAATTGTAAAAGGCTCCAAAAATGCCACTGAATTTGAGAATTAAATCTTGGCTCTGCTACTTACTAGCTATGTGACCTTGGACAAGTTTATTAGGACTTCAGTTTTGTCACCTGTAAAATCAGAATTGGACCAGAAATCTTCTAATCTCCATTCCAGATCTATAATCCTATAATCCCAGGAGATCTCAAAGAATACCCCTGGGATCCCATCCTCAATATTCATTCTAATGCCTTAACCCACTTTCCATACATACCCAAAATTCAACTCAGTTCAACAAGCAGTAACTGCAAATATACCCCTTATACTTGTCCATCCTTACCAGAAACAAAGCTTCTTAACACTGGGCAACTGATGTGAGCCTGTCCCACCTTGTTCCGTAGTGTAGCAGGGTATGCAGAAGTGTCTTAATATGTCGTTTCACCAGTACTATTATTCTGCTTTCATGACTTCACCTGGGCCAAAATGCAGTCTACCCACTACAGCAGAGTCGTGGCATTTTTAATTATTGCAACTCTTCCAGTATTTCTTGTCTTAGAATGGAATTAGAGCTGATACTGTGGAATCTATTGCTGCTTCTGATAGTTAAAAGAAAAAACCGTAAAGAAATGACCATGACAATCCTTTACTATGTGAGTCTGTAGGAAGAGGGGCTTACAAAGAGGATGCATGCTGTATGTGGGCCAAGAAGCAAGAGTCAGAACTAAACATGGAACAAACGAATGGTTTAAGATTGGAAAAGGAGTACAGGACTATATATTGTCACCTTCAGAGTACATCGCGCAAAATGCCAGGCTAGGTGAATCGAAAGTTGGAATTAAGGTTGCCAGGAGAAATATCAACAATCCCAGATATGCAGACGGTACCACTCCGACGGCAGAAAGTGAAGAGGAAATGAGAAGTCTCTTGATGAAGAGTGTACAAAAAGCTGGCGTGAAGTTTAACTTAAAAAAACTAAGATCTTGGCAACTGGTCCCATCACTTCCTGGCAAACAGAGAGAGGAGAAATAGAAGCAGTGTCAGATTTTATATTCTCGGGCTCAAAGATCCCTGCAGACAGTGACTGAAGGCATGAAATTCAAAGACTTCCTTGGAAGGAAATCTATGGCAAATCTGGACAGCATACTAAAAAGTAGAGACATCACCTTGCTGACAGAGGTCTGAATAGTCAAAGATACAGTTTTTCTAGTAGCAAAGTAGCTGTGAGAGTTGAAATATAAGGAAAGCTGAGCACCACAGAATTAATGCTTTCAAACTGCCAACTGAGAAAATCTGAAAGTCCCTTGCATAGCTGGGAGATCAAATGAGTTGATACTTAAAGAAACTAATTCAGACTATTCACTGGAAGGTCAAATGCTGGAGCAGAAGTTTAAATAATGAAACAACAGGATTCGCTGGAAAAGGATGAGATGGCTAGAGTGCCATGGAAACAACAAACATGAACTTGGACAGACTCTAAGGAGATAGAAGGGCCTGGTGTGCTATAGTCAGTGGGGTCACAAAGAGTCAGACTTGACTGAACAACTAAACAATAACAAAAATTTTCCCTCATTTCAAGGGCCTGGGGCTCACTGTCTGGTAAATCTCTCTTGGATCTTTCCCTCTATTCAAAGCCCAGTAATCCCTCCTCTGAGGGTCTTTCAGAGGGTGTTTCAGGTCTATACCAAGCATCTTGGCAAGTACCAATAAAGCCAGAGCAGGGCAGAAGTTCAACCAAAGGGATCTTGGAGAAGGTCCTATTCCAGCAACATTCTGCCAGCCAAACCCCATCTGAACATGAGTAACCTATCTGACATTCCCTACTGTTCCCCAGGTTAAACATTCTCAAAACACACATAAATCAGGCAGCAGCTTGCCCTGAATCCGGAAGACATCTGCCTGGTGCTCCTACCATATGCTCCTCTGGCTGCAATATTATTTTCCCAGTTCTTTAATGCCAGCAATGTTTACTGGATTCCCTCTGGCTCCCCCCGAAGTCATAAATAGTCATACCGGTTGTAGGTCCCCCTTCCCAGGCATTTTTTCAAGCTTGTTTGTCTTCCCATTAAGGACTCTCTCCTCTCTTAGATCCATCCTCCACACAGCTGCCAATATTCCTAAAATATAGGCTTATCCAAGTCACTCTGCTGCTCAAAAAGCTTCAAAGGCTCCCTAGTTCCTCTTGGAGAAAAAATATTCCCCTCAAATATTCTGTACCCCAAGCAAACCATACTACTTGCTATTCCTTCTCCTACCTTCATACTTTTTTTTTTTTTTTACACAAGCAAAAAATTCCTTATGGGGGTGGCTAGGTGGCACACTGAATAGAGCACTGGTCCTGGAGTCAAAAAGACCTGAGTTCAAATCTGGCCTCAGACACTTGACACACTTACTAGCCATGTGACTTTGGGCAAATCATTTAACCCCAATTGCCCTAAAAAAAAAAAAAAAAGGCAAAAAAAGAATTTTTTTCCTTATGTCTGGAATGCCCTCCCTCCTCACCTCTATTTCTAGCTTCATTCAAAACATTCAAAACTCAGCCTTAAGACACACATTTCTCCTAGATACCCAATTATTAGTGCCTCTCCCACCATTACCAAAATTAATTTCTTTGCAGTTATTTTATATTTATTATTGTTTGTAATAATTTATTATATTATAATTCCTAATAATTTTATTACAATTATTATTATAGCCCTTTGGTCAGAGACTATTTTCATTTTTGACTTTCTATCCTCAACATCTAGCATGGTACCTGGAAAATAGTGGTTGATAACACATGTTGAGTTATAGTACTTGATTTCTCCACCTCTCTTAAATATTCCATATGTCAAATCCATGACTGGAATGTTCTTCTCTCCTCACCTCTGTCTGCCAGGATCCTTGTCTTCTTTGGAAGTTCAGTATTTTACATGTGCTTATTTCAGTGGATACAGGTCATTTTCTAGAGAATGCAAGCTCTCTGAGGGCAGAGACCATGTCTCGGTATTCCTGGTGCTTAGCACAATGCCCAGCACATAGTAGGCATTTAATAAATGTTTTTTCATTAAGTAAAAAGCTTAAGAACTCTGATCAAGGGGCAATGACCAACCCCAACTCCAGGGGAATGATGATGATGCTCAGCCCCAGGCACAGAAGCGACAGGTTCAAAGTGGGAAATGAGATCTATATTTTTGCATGTGGCCAATGCAGAAATCTGTTTTGCTCAACTACACACACCCACACCTACATATAAACACACACACACACACCTTGTTATTCAATAAGAGCAAACTATTTATGTGTGTGTATATGTGTCTGTGTGTGATAGGTCACAAGGTAAATGGCAAAGGGGAAGAATAAATGGAAAAATGTAAATACCTAGTGACTGATAATTTCAATTACAGCAATAGCTAAGCAAGGAAAACTTCCTATCTCAGAATTACAAAGGGACTACAAACATATGTGTGTGCGGGCGCGCACACACACACACACACCCCCAGCAGTGACTGGGCACTAAGATGAAGTTAACTATATAGGGTTCCCCAGTTTGAAGGAGTCTGCCTCCAGTATACAATTTCTACCAAGTCTCTAGGAAAATATAACTAGGTGACCAACACATTTTATTCTTGGGAAAAGATCCTGTGAGATTCAGTTGAACACTTTCTTTACAAAGCAGAGTCACTGGCCCTGGGTCACCCCTGAAGAGCTACCTTGCCCTTCATGGAATCTGAAGATAAAAAAGTGAGAAGCAGAAAATTTCAAGGCAGCAAATCTCTGAAAGGTGGAGTGATTCTGCAGGAGTGACAGCTGACATCTATCCAGGTCAAAGAAAAGATGAGAAGTAACAGTCCCTGAATCAGGCAGCGGCAACAATGACCCAAAATCCATGAGCATGTGAAACTGTGGGTTGAAAAAAAGGATACATTTGAGAGAGAGAGAGAGAGAGAGAGAGAGAGAGAGAGAGAGAGAGAGAGAGAGCGCGCGCGCACCAACAACACAAAGCAAAGTTGGAAGCAAAATTAATGAGATTGTGGTTGTCATGATAGGGAGTAAAAGGGGGGGAAACAAAACTTCCCTCCATAGTAAAGTGGCTTCACAGCTGCCCTTTTTTCCAGCACCAACAGCTAGATGGTTATCATAACGTCAGCCACAAAAAGTCCAGAAGGCATCATACTGCAGCCAACAGGCAGGAGGCATCAACATGAGACATGTGAGAAAGGGATGAGAATTCCTGTGGCCATCAGCCATAGGCATCAGTACTAGGAACATGGATGCTGTAATTAAGAAACTTCAAGAAAAAGTCAAATCAATCTGCTCACAGCCTCCATTAGGAAACTTAAGTGTTTGAAACACAACTCCCTACTCCCAGCAAGGACCTACAAAGACAAAATATTTTGGGGACCTTCAGAGTTAGTCACTGGATCATTTTTTTTTTTTGTTAACTTGTTTTGTTTTGTTTTGGCTCTGGCTACAACAGAGGGTTTAATCTGAAGGAAGAGAAGGGGGTACTGAGTGTGATGTAAAGACAAAATTCATCAACAGATCTCTTTCTTTTCTAAAGAAGAAACCCAAACTTCCCTGTTTCATGAGGGTTCCCAGGACAGTTTGGCAAAGTCTGATTCTACCAATATACAGCCTCTCACGGCTTCCACCTTAGCTACCTGTTAAGTTTAGAACTAACTGGGAGCTTCCAGGTCATCTCATCCACC
Organism: Gymnobelideus leadbeateri; assembly: GCA_011680675.1. Classification (NCBI taxonomy): domain Eukaryota; kingdom Metazoa; phylum Chordata; class Mammalia; order Diprotodontia; family Petauridae; genus Gymnobelideus; species Gymnobelideus leadbeateri. The sequence continues at coordinate 481,159 of WOXC01004041.1, forward strand.
CCATTCATTTGTAAATGAGGAAACTGAGGCCCAGAAAAGCCAAGCAGCTTGTCCACAGTCACAAATGTGCTTAAAGAGCAAAACTAACAGGGCAGCTAGGTGGCACGGTGAACAGAGCACTGGCCCTGGAGTCAGGAGGACCTGAGTTCAAATCTGGCCTCATATACTTGACACAATTACTAGCTGTGTGACTTTGGGCAAGTCATTTGACCCCAATTACCCTCCAAAAAAAAAAAAGCAAAACTATGATTCAAAAGCAGGTGCCCAGTTCTGGCTCCGCATCCAATGGACCTTACATTGCACTACCCAAGAGACCAGTGACTTCCAAAATGGCATAGGTGGCAGCAAATGATCAGTCAACAAGCATTTGATAAGCAAATACATTCTGTGGGAATTGGGGGACGCCACATGTTGACTGGAAGAGATCTGTCAGAGTCATTTTCCACTGTATCAAGCTCACCCTGAGTGTTCCATGTTTCCTTTCCATCAAAGTCATCCTTTAAATTATTCTTGTACACATCACATCCCTCAATAGATAAGTTACCTTTTACCACAGGTAATGAGATAGCTGGGTAGCAGAGGGGGCTAGAGCACCAGACTTGTAAACAAAAAGACCTGAAAGGTCACTTCATCTCTCTATGCGTCAGTTTTTTCATCTGTAAAACGGGTTAATAACAGCACCTAACTCACATGGTTGTTGTAAGACTCCACTGAAACAGCATATAGTATGGGTCAACCAGCTTTCTCCTCTAACATACATTTGGTCTGACTGACCAGTAAGGTCCCTTCCAGATCTGACTTTCTATGAATATAAATGAGGACATTTTCATATTCGGTTGTTGAATAGTTATTGTTGAAAAAAAGTCACTGTGGTATTACAGAGCCTAGCACATAGCAGGTACCTAATAAATGTTTACTGATTAACTGATCTCCTGAACACTATTTTGGCTGACAATACCATACTAGATTTTCCACCAACCTCCCTTTCTCTTATCTCATTAATCTTTCCTTCTGTAATTGTACTTTCCACCTTATTATCTGGGAACAGAGAGAACTTAAAAACCCCTATGTACAATGGAAAGCACCACACATGCATTAAACAACCTTTGGGACAAGGATGGGCATTTTCCAAATACCACAAATACTTGCTGTGTAGTAGAAATACCATTAGACTCAGTGGTCAGAAGATTCCCACCCCTAATCCCAAATCTAGCACTACCTAGCCATCAACCTTTGAACAAATATCTCTCTGAGTCTTAGTTTTTGGCTAACACATATTTGGACCAGCTGGCTACTGTGGTCCCTTAGAGATTCAACATTCTATAGCTATAAATGAGGACATTTTCTCTAGTTGCTGAATATTTGTCCGGGGTGGGGAGGGGAGATACATGCTATTCTGGAACAATTCTGGAACAGTTCCCACAGACTTAAGGAACCTGACAATTCTCCTGTGGCTCAAGGAAAACCAGAATGAAACAAATTCCACTGGCCCTGGGATAGGGCGTGTTTCTTACTTGCTTACAAATAATACCATCCTACAAACTACTCTGCCATGAGAGAAAAGGAGCATGAGATAAGCAATAAATGTCTTGAGGATTTGGACCCCATTATTTCTGAAGTCTAAAACCTTATGTAAACTCCTTGGACACTCATTTATGGATTGTTTGACAAATACAATTCTAGTCCGTTTCTAAAAGATATATATATCTAAAAGATATAAATAAATATAACTTCTAAGAGAAAATTTTTTATTTCAGTTTTTATTTTTATTGATCTCATTCACCTATATTTCATTAAAATCTATCACCTATATTTTAAAATATATCCCTCCGGAGCCATCCTTATAACAAAAAAGAATGGAAAACTATTCAGCATAATTACCTAAAACATCAAGTCTGACTATGTATGCCATGGTCCACACCCATAGTGCCCCCACCTCTCCAATGTTGGAAAAAGGTGCACTTTTTCATTTCTTCTTCAGATAAGATGGTCACCGTAATTATACAGTATTCAAAAGTTCGTGCTTTTTTAAAACACACACACACACACACACACATATCATTTCCTTTCCACTGCAGGATTCTCACCAGATCTAACTGGTAGCAGAGGTAAAGAGGCTGTTAGTTACAACTAGTGAATTATAGCTTACTTGTTAATGACTAGGAATGAATTTTATTCTGGAGGCAAATCACATATGGGAACAGGAAGGATAAATTGGCAGATTTGTTACCACTAATGTTCAATAATGGCTGAGATACCCAATTTCAACAAATACTGATGGAGTTCTTACAACATACACAGCATTCTATTGGGGGTGGGGGTAGGGGGTATAGATTTAGATAAGGCAAGCTTCCTACCTTCATAAAATTCATATTTACAGATATGCATAAATAACTAAAGGAAAAAATAGAATACAAAAAAGATGCACAAATCCGTAAGACTTAAAAAAAAAAAAAGGTTATTACTGAGGATATCACAGAAGATTTCATGGACAATGTGGCAAAAGAGACAAAACTCCAGGAAACAACTTCTTAGGCATTTTAATTTCCCTGGCCTTCCCAAAGAGTCCCCAAGAAAAATTCAATTCCACTGGACAAGCATTAATCTACTCAACTAGGCACTAAGAGACAGAATGTTCAAATAGAATATAGTCCTGTCCTTATGAAGTTAACAATCTAATAATAGGACGACAAACAAACAACCACAACTTATGCAAAAGTTCATCAGAAAGATGACAGACAGTGTGACCTTGGGCAAGTTACTTAACCCCAACTGCCCTCCAAAAAGCAAAAAAGAAAGAAAGACAGAAAGACAGACAGACAGACAGAAAGAAAGAAAGAAAGAAAGAAAGGAAGGAAGGAAGGAAGGAAGAAAGGAAGGAAGAAAGGAAGGAAGAAAGGAAGAAAGAAAGATGACAGACAGATGGATAAATGCAGATGGATGCACAGATGGATAAATAGATGCGTATTCTGTGAGGTCCAAGGGGAGAAAAGGGTCATTATAGACTGAAGGTAAGTCAAGAAAAGCTTTATCTGAGGTAGGCTTTAAAAAATAGTTAAGAAACCAACCAAAAAAAGAGAGAGGGAAACATAGCCAGGACATGGGAACTATCAAGAACAAAGGCTAGGAGACAAGAAAACTACATAATGTTTAAGGATAAAGAATCTAGGTGGGCTGGAGTATAGAGTCAAAATCCAATTCACAACGAAAACAGGCAGTCCTTATAATTAAGTGAATGGGCATCAATTTAGGCAAAATTAAAAGTATCTTGCTTTCACAACACTCATAATGATTAAAATAAATGTATATATATTTTTACTAGAACTATAGAGATATCTTCCCCACCCCTTTTTAAGAGGTACTATTAACAGCTGAGAGAGGATAATGAAAGGCTATTTTTAGTGCTGGATGGAGCTGGAGAAAATTGCTATTTAACTGTGAAAGGCAACTATTTCTCTTTTTATTTTGTGTAAGTCTTTTCTTTTTACATCACTTATTTCTAAATAAGCCCTCCCTACCCAGAAAGCCATAACTTGGAACAAATATTTAAAAAGAGAGAAGGAAAAAAAAGTGCAAACCTAACCAAACCATAGATTCTATCTGATACACTGTAATATTCCACAGTCATAGTCCCCTTCCTCTGCTAGGAATAAAGAGGGAGGCATACTTTCTCAGCTCTAACCTTGAGTCAAGTCTGGTCAACAAATTATATAGTATTCAGTTTCATTTTTTTTATTCATTTCATCTATAATGTTTAGTCATTGTATATATTGTTTTCCTGGTTCCGCTGATTTTGGTATGTGTCAGTATGCAAATCTTCCAATGCTTCTCTAAATCTCTGGTGGATTTGTAAGATACAGTCATTTCCTAGTATATTCATGACAGATAATTTGTTTAGCCATACTCTGGTCAAAAGGCTTATTTTGTTTCCATTTTTAAAAGTTATAAATGTGTATATAAATTTACATAGTTATATAAATTTATATATTTACATAAATATGTAAATATTTTGGCATATGAAGGTCAGTATAGGGGTTTTGAAGGGAAAAAAATTTTTTCAGAGAATCTAGCAGGACTAAGGACATGAGCCTTGGCCTTGTTCTTTGTTCAAAAAGGCTTAACCTCTCTTTTTAAAACTTCTCTTTAAATATTTTTAATATTTTCTACTTTTTAACATCACTTAATTTTCCCCCCTTCTCAAGAGTCATCCCACTTAACAAAGCAAAAAAATTATTTTAAAGAAAAAAAATTAGCAAAACAAATCAATATACTGAAAATATAAGCAGAGTTCTCTATCCATGGCCCAGAATCACAAGTGTCTATAATTGGACTCAATTCAAGGTCTTCAGGACTCCAGGTCCAGTGTTCTATATACTGTCCCCACCTAGCTACCTAAGATTCTATGATATCATTTGTGTAAAAATTACATTTGCATAGTCTTCAAATACATTGCAGAAAGCAAGGTACTTGGCCATAAGCCAAAGAGGACTAAAATGGACTAGTTAACATTGGTGAAAACTTGGTGATGGACGATGAGGAAATATGGCCAAGACACAGTAAAACTAGAAAACCAAAGAATCATATATCATATTTCAAACACAGCCTTCCTAGGTCTGAAGGCCTTATATTCCTAGAATTAAGCTGATCAGAGGGAACTTTTCACCCCTGTTTTAATCTGCCTTTGAATAATCCCTCTCACCATCAGCAATGTATGAGTAATTAGGGTATGGAGTGATTAAGGTTCCAGTTGGTATCTCAGACAGCAGATAGCAGTGTTCACTCTGATGTTGGCAAACTAAGAAGGTCATGCTTTGGCTCCCCCCACAAAAGAAAGAAAGAAAAGGCCCAAGGGATTGGGGAGGGGAGGGAGGGGGAAGAAAGACAGAGAGAGAAGAGACAGAGAAAGAAAGCAAGCAAGAATTTTGCAGTGCCAAAGATCAGTAGCAGAATAGGGGTAACTTCCTAGCTTGGACAAAGACATTACCACCAGCTCCACTGCTACCTAGGAAAACTGAAGTCAAGAGGTAGAAGAAGCCTGAATTCTGTGAGTTCTCTCCCTAGTCTAGTCCCAAATTTCCAGACTTTTTCCAAAACTGAATTTTCTTCCAGGACTCAAGGGCAACAGTGCTGACTGTTTGGTTTAGCCAGGTCCTAAGTGGTATGAGCTCTAGTTAACTTCTCAGGGCTACTTAGAGAATTTGAGACTAATCTGGACTCAGAAGCTAGCTGCGTGACCCTGGACAAGTCACTTACCATCTTTTGGCTCAGTTTCCACATTTGTAAAATGGGGGTCATACTGTACCCACCTCCCTGGGTTATTGCAAGAATCAAATGAGACAATAAAGAGCTTAGCTTAGTTTCTGGCATGCAGTAGGTGCTTGGTAAATAGCTGTTCCTTTCAGCTTCTCTCCCCTTACTTCTACAATCTTTAATTGGATGCTTCCCCCTTTTACTATTTCTGTTCTGCACTCAGACCAGCCAACAGGGCACATGATGGGCATTCACATTTTTAAAGGCTTCAAAAGACTAATTTGAGGTAGAACAATTTGCCAAAAGAACCCTATTGACAAAGAAAAGAAAACAACTTTTAACTTTCAATGGAAAGATAATATGAGCCACTTCAGGCACAACAGAGAAGCCAGAAATAGAACCTAGATTATACTATTATTATAAATGGCATTCATGGAGCACTTAAAAGTTTGGACTTTCCCAAGAATTATTTCATTTGATCATCACAATAACCCTGTGAGATAAGTACTACAGGTATTGTTATCCCCACTTTACAGAGGGGGAAACTGAGGGTCAGAGAGACTAAGTAATTTGCCTACAATCACAAAGCTAGTTCAGCATTATGTCACACTGCTTCTCTTTGTGTTTGATAAATCATCAAATAAAAAAATATAGGAGTACGGAATTACTAAGGAAGGGAGTTGGTCCCTTGATGGTTCAGGGCGATGGACATTTCTATCGCATACACTTAATTTCACTGCTCTGCCTTTCTGGGAGTAAAATGCTGAGGCAGTATGGCATAATGGTTTGGTTTGGTTTGTCTTTAACACACAGACTGCAATAACTGCAACAAGGTATGGAAAGGAAAAAACACAAAAAATTCAAAATTGAATATAACAAAATAAACATAAAGAATGAATGGAATTGGGGATGGCTAGGTGGCGCAATGAATAGAGCACCAGCCCTGGAGTCAGGAGGACCTGAGTTCAAATCCAGCCCCAGACACTTAACACAAAAACTAGCTCTGTGACCTTGGGCAAGTCACTTAAGCCCAACTGCCCTCCAAAAAGAAAAAAATGAATGAATGAATGGAATGAAGAAATATGAGGAGACACCACCAGCTCAATCCTCCATGGAGGAAAGCTCCACAGGTACTATACACAGGTTTCTATTCATCAGTGTTGTCTTTGTCTTTTTTTTCTGGTCTTTTAAAATACCATTTGTTTTATAGAATGGCTCTTTGCGAGGGGGACAGAGATGGGTACTCAGGATAACTATGATGATAAAAAAACCCAAAAAGCCCAGAAAGTAACAAAAACTTGTGGTGGGGTTTTTTTGAAGGCACAGTGGGGAGGGGGGCTATACAGACTGACTCCCAATGAAACACAAAGCAAATGAATGAGTGAATGCTATGTTTTCGGGGTTTCTAAATTTTCATAAAATGATCCCAACACACTCCTGAGGTCCCCAAAATTACAAAGCTACAGGGTGCCCTTCTTTTCCCTCCCCAGAGCCCAATGGGCCCACCAGGATGCTGGGTCCAGTCTACTCCATCCACTCCCACAGGAGGTAACCAAGAAAGAGCTCTCCTCCACATTATGATCTTCCCAACAATCACTGGCAAGGGATACACTGGCCCTTAGTCAGGGATTCACCATTTGGATGAGAAGAAAGCCACCTATTATAACCCTTCCTGGAAAATGGATCACTGGCCTGTCACTGCACCCTAGGGAACACCCAACCTTACAATCTGCCCTGAAGCTGAATCTGCTTATAGGTCCTGTCTTCCCTAAAGAGAAAATAGGCTCCTTGAAAGTAGGCATTGCCTCTGAACAACTTCTGGAGCCCCAACACCCACAGAACTGCACAGAGAAGCTAACCTCCTGCTGAGGACAGCCCAGCAGCCCTGCAGGGAGCAACCAGCACAGTGCTCTGAGAGCAGGCAGCACAGCGCACTGGGAACCGACAGCGCAGCGCGCAGAGCCGAGCCCAGGTCCGCGGTTTTAGCCCCAAAGCGGCCGGGCCTTCAGCCAGCTGGAGGGACCCCAGATCACCAGCAATTGTGTCGATTCCAGAATTATCAGCACAGATATGCCTAGGACAAAGTAAGAGGTTAGTGCCCTATGGACTTTGGGACCAGTATTTGGGGAACACGTGGCTTCCTCCCCTGGGGGCAAAAAGCTGCTGAAGAAACAGCTGCACAGAAGCCATTTTGCAGCATCAGTAGTGGCTCTGGCTCCTGGTCTGCAAATTGTAGGGAGATCCAGCAATCAGTCTGGGGGTTAATTACTCTTGCTTTAAACTGCCTGGATCTGGATTGTGGTCTGGGGGGGGGAAGTTTGGGGTGGGTATCCAACTTGCCAGAGTGGGTGGAGGCTTTACAGAGGCCACCCAACTGGCAGAAGTTGTGAAGACCCCAAGAAGCTCCCCTATCTGGTGGCAGAGTCCTACTGTGGCAACAAGCCCAAAAATCAAGTAATTAAGTGGCAATATGCCTAGGCAAATGAAGCAAAATAAACAGAGAAATTCAACATTGGACTCCTATTTTAGGGGCAAAGAGGCTCAAAGCATGGAGGAGGACTGTGAGATCAGAACCCCTGCACCAAAAGGCCCAAATGAAAATACAAGCTGGCTACAGGGCATAGAGGACCTTAAGAAGCAGGTAAGAGAAGTGGGGGAAAATTTGGGAAGAGAAATGAAAAAGATGCAAGAAAAGTATGAAATGACAGTCCACAGCCTGACTGAGGAAAATAACACCTTAAAAAAATAGACTAATGGCGGTGGTGGGCAGTGATGACGCGGCCTGGATAGAAGGCTGAGTGGCTGCCAAAACTAGCGTGTGTGGGCAGATACCATTGCAAGCGGCTAGGTGGATGAGTGGCGTGCCGGGTTGATGACCAGATCAGATCGCCTCAGAAAATGGCACAGCATAAATCAAATGCTACGTAACTGGGTTTTAACAATGTAAAATATAATAAAATAAAAAAAAAATAGACTAACTCAAATGGCAAAAGAGGCTCAGAAAGGCAATGAGGAGAAGAATGCCTTAAAAAGTCAAATTTACCAGATGGAAAAAGAATCTCAAAAGCTCACTGAGGAGATTCATTCCTTCAGAGTTAGACTGGAGCAAATGGAATCTAGTGACTTTATGAGAAATCAAGATACTATTAAACAGATCCAAACAAATGAAAGAATAGAAGGCAATGTGAAATATCTCATGGGAAAAACCACTGACCTGGAAAATAGATCCAGGAGAGATAATTTAAAAATTATTGGACTACCTGAAAGCCATGATCAAAGAAAGAACCTAGAAATCATCTTTAAAGAAATTCTCAAGGAAAATTGCCCTGATGTTTTAGACCCAGAGGGCAAAATAGAGGTTGAAAGAATCCACAGATCACCTCCTGAAAAAGATCCCCAAAAGAAAACTCCCAGGAATATTATAGCCAGGTTCAGAATCCCCAGATCAAGGAGAAAATACTACAAGCAGCCAGGAAGAAACAATTTCAATATTGTGGAAACACAATCAGAATAGCCCAGGACCTGGCAGCTTCTACACTGAGGGATTGAAAGGCATGGAATATGATATTCCAGAGGGCAAAAGAGCTGGGAATGAACCCAAGGATCACCTACCCAGCAAAACTGAGTATCTTGTTTCAGGGGAAAATATGGTCATTCAGTGGAATAGAGGACTTTCAAGCATTCTTGATGAAAAAACCAGAGTTGAATAGAAAATTTGACATTCGGACGCAAGAAGCAAGAGATGCTTGAGAAGGTAATCAAGGAAATCAAAAGGAACTTATCAAAGTTGGACTATTTACATTCCTACATGGAAAAACAATAACTGTGTTTGATGAAACCTTTCTCATTATGAAAATAATTGAAGAAGGGTACATGGCATATGTTCACAGGTATACATGGATAGGGGCATAGGTTGAATTTGATGGGAAGGGATGATTATTTTTTTTTTTTTGGAGGGCAATTGGGGTTGGGTGACTTGCCCAGGTTCACGTGGCTGGGTTTTTGTTTGTGTGTTGGGTGTCTGGGGCTGGATCCGAGCTCGGGTCCTTCTGGCTCCGGGGCTGGCTCTCTGCTCGCTGCGCCACCTAGCCGCCCCAAGGAAGGGATGATTCTTAAGGAGTGAAGTCAAGAGGTGAGAGAGGAAAGTGGCAAGAGGAGATGGAGAGAGACAGGGTAGGGCAAACTATCTCATGTAGAAGAGGCAAGGGGAAGTAGTTGCAGGGGAGGGGAAGAACAGGAAGGCAAAAAGGCAAAAGCATATTCTCATTGAAGTTGGCTCAGGGAGAGAATCACATACATACTAAATGGAATATCTTACCCTCACTCACTCTCCTGAGTAGGGGAAAGGGGGATGAGAGGGGGATGATGGAGGGGAGGGCATTCTGGGGAGAGGGGAGGTTAGAAGTACCCACTATCAAAGAGGAACAGGATCAAAGTAGGGAATGGACCAGGTGGGAGGTGAGACAGGTGGGAGGGAAATATAAGCAGTCTTTTACAATATATCTACTATGGTAATGTTTTGCATAGCTATACATGTACAACACATACTGAATTGCTTATCTTCTCAAAGGGAGTGGGTGACAAGGGAGGAAGGGAATAGATTTGAAAATCGAAGTTTTAAAATTAAATGTTTCATAAGATGTCCAGGCATTGGGGCTCAGAGATTCACCTTGCCCTAATGGCAAAGTCGAAGGGGATATGGGAGAAGATATGTGAGAGAGCAGATTAGATGAGGGGATATCTAGTGGGACTGCTATTCTGGGGTGGTGGGTAGGGAAAAAATGGGGGAAAAATGTAACTCATAATCTGGTGGAAATGAATGATGTAAACCAGAAGTTAATAAAGCATTTGTTTAATTAAAAGAAAAAAAAAACACAGTGAAAAAGATATACTTCTAAAAAAAAAAAGAAGAAAAGAAAGTAGGCATTGCCTAGGGGTTTTTTTTTCTATTTATATCCCTTGATGCTTAGCCTAGTGCTTATATCAAATATAAGTCACTTAATATACTCAATTTCCCATTCCATGAATCTAATTCTAGGGGTTTTGTTGGAGATTTCCCATATATTTGATTTACTTCCTAATTAATTACATCTGCTCTAAGTTTTAAATTTGTAATTTTAAAGTCACTTCCTGAAATGCTAGGATGAGGCTCGAAAAGTCCTTAAAAACCAAGAATATATATCTGCTTAACAGAAAAGGAGAGAATTTAAGAATCATCAGATAACCTAAAGCTAAGCTACTCATAAACATAAAATGTACAGAAAAAAATTTAAGTATCATCCAACTAGTGAAGTAAGGTAAAGCTAAGTTATCTCACTGTGGTGCCTGCTTTTCTAAGCTTTGCAGGAACTAGGCTCCTCCCTAAGGTCCCTTAAGGAAGTGGCTTTCTAGTGGTTGCCCAATAACATACATATATAAAAATTTATGAAGAACAGCATTGAAAAGTCTTTTCCTCCCCCTCCTAATGACTTTCAAATCTATAGTTTTCCTTCCACAGTATAAAGAGGAAGAGGCAATAGAGAAGCAAGAATGACGAAGGACAACAGCATGGGGTGAATTAACAAGTCTCCTGTTTCAGTCCCAAGAAAAAAAAATACCCATACAGAGAAAACATTTATGCGGATCCTTTCCTGACATTGGCATTCAAGGCCTCGTGGGAGCACATCCTGCCATCTCTCTGCTACATAGTAACAGGTAGTCTGGAGGAAGACACTAACCCTCAAAAATCTGGCTCACATAGATAGCCATGCTTGAGTGTCTTGGAGATGAGAATGACAAGGACAGCAGAGCACCAGCACAGAGTTAGAATATTGTAACAGTGTTAAACTACACCTCTGACCTAGAGATCCCACTCCTAGAACCACATTACAAGAAACCTAATGACAGTCAGGAGGGGGAAAAAACCCTATGAACAAATCACCAATAGCATCACCAATAGCTGGAGGGGAAAATACATGCCCCACCACTGAGGAGTGGTGAAACAAAATACGATATGTGGCTATATTAGAATGTTACTCTGCCATAAGGAATGACAACTATAAAGAATTCTAAGGACCATGTTGCTTAGAATTCTGGATGTTGCCCTCATGTCTGTTTGGTAATGAGAATTCTTGACAATGCCTTGGCCTTGTTTGTGCAATAGCTGAAAGCTGACGGAACAAGAGTGCAAAACAGTTCCTCCTCTCTCAACCTTAGAATATAGCTGCTTGGTACTCCCAATCCGGGATGACCAGCTTTCTCCAGAAAACCTTACTACATATACCCAATGGAGAGATGGTCATCAGTATGAATATCATCATAACAGAATGCCTGATGGTGCCTCTTGTCTACCCCTCTAAAAATAATAATGACAATTACAAGGACCGATTTCAGGCCAATATAAGAATGTCCTAATAATTGCAATGCCCTGAAAATGGAGTGAACTGCCTTGTAAGACAGGACTTTCCAGTCACTGGAACCATTCCGAAATAATGGACTCAATGAACTCTGTGGTTTCTCTTCTTGGGAATTCTCTAGGGAGAATCTTACTTTCATTTAATAAATAAGTGAATAAATTCAGGACCAGAGAGGTTAAGTTTCTTCCCCACCCCAAGTCATATGCCTAATATGTGTCATGGATCATTCCCACTAATTAAGTGTCATGGCCTCCTGGTAAATAAGGTCATCTTTATGAACAAAGGATAGGACAAGATTAACTTTGGAGCTCCTCTCTACATGCATCCTGGGAAGCCCACTCAACCCTCAAGCCAACGGCCACAATCCAATTTCAATATGTCATTACAAAGTGCATTACAGAATAGGGGGCCTTCTTCCCCAGCTGAATATTCAAGAAGCCAGAAGGCACAGTCAGCCAAGGCCTGGGAAGATGCCACACAGTCTTAGAGAGCCAGCAGCTAACATCATCTAAAATGTGAAAAAGATCTCCAAAAACCCAAAGGGAAATCACAAGAGGAGGGTTTATTACACTCTCACATGCTCCTCATCACAGAGTAAGAAAAATCATTCTAAGAAGCACTGAATGAGGACTTTTAATACATCTGGTCCAGAAGAAGAGGTCTCCAATAACGTCTCTTAGACTACTAAAAAGAGACTTAAGAGTAACAGGACCTAAATTCAAATCCTGGTTTGGCCACTTAATATCTATGCAACTTTCTCTACTGGAAAATGAGGAGATTGGACTAGGTGGTCTCCAAGACCCCACCACCACCACTCTAACTATAAGCAGCTGGTCTAGCCCTCTCATGTGATAAGTGAGGAAATTACAGCCCAGTGTAGGAAAATGATTTGCCAAAGAAAAGGATGCTACAAAACTGGAGCATAAGTCCTTATTTTTTCTTTTTTTTTGGAGGGGGGAAGGCAAAGCAGTAGAGGTAAAGTGACTTGGCCAAGGTCACACAGATTTGAACTCAGGTCCTCCTAACTCTAGGGCCACTGCGCCACCTAGCCACCCCAATCCTTCTTTAAATACACCACAGCTTTCTACATTTCCTCAAATGAATTTATCTTCCTCTCAGAAACTATCAAGGCATCATCCCTTGTATCTATTCCTTTTGAATGGAGGCAGGCAGATTGGGGAGAGCTTGGATTATGCATTCATTTACTAAATATTTTCTAAACCCTTGCTATATGTCAAGCACTGGACTTGATGCAGGAGAAACAAATGCAAAACCAGTACTACCTCCCTTCAAGGAGATTCTGTGGGGTAGGGAGGGAGAGACAAGGAATAACAACTAAGCACATTGTTGAGGTCTCTTCTAGAAAAGACAACTGAGTTAAGCCTTGAAGGGGGCTGGGGATTCCAGAGTGTTCCACCCATGGATTATCTATTCTTTATGGGGAAGTACGTCATTTTGGCAGGAATGTAAAGCACATGAGAGGCATTAATGTGTAACTGACCTGGAAAGAGACATTTGAAACGGGTTTTAAAGGACTATTATGCTAGAAGACAATGGGGAATCATGAAAGCATCTTTAGTAAGGAAGTGATTGGATTTAGGAAAATCACTGATAGTTGAGAATAGAAACAGGGAGGATCAATGAAAAGGATATTGCAATGGTCTAGGGAAGATATGATGATGGTCTGAAATGGGGAAGGGATTCATCCATATAAGTTGCAAGAAGGGAATCTGAGCAAGCAGAATTAACAAGACTTAGATGCCATCTTGAACTGCTGGGTGATGCAGTGGATGGAGTGCCAGGCCTGGAGTCTGGAAGACTCATCCTCCCGACTTCAAATATGGCATCAGACACTAGCTGTGTGACCCTGGGCAAGTCACTTAACCCTGTTTGCCTCAGTTTTCTTGTCTGTAAAATGAGCTAGAGAAGGAAATGTCAAGCCACTCCAGTATCCTTGCCAAGAAAACCCCAAATAGGGTCACAAAGAGTCAGACAAGACTGAAATGACTGAACATATAGAAGGTACTCAAAATCAGCCTAACTGATGAAATAAAAAATAAGCCAGAGTGTAGACACAGAGTGGGGAAGGATTTAGCAGAGGGAGGGAGGAGAGGTGAGAGGCTTCTGATTAGTCATGATGCTGCTGACTCATTGTAAGGCTAGGGGACCAAGGATTGGTCACAGGCCATTGTGTACAACTTTGTCTTTTTTAAAACTTTAACCCAAAACACAAGAGTCTTGTCACAAGACTGTGGTACACACTAACCAAGAACACATCCTTTTCATCACTAAAAGCAACAGATTGCATAAATTCATTTCATTCCTTCAAAGGGAAAATCTTCATGCTATCACCTACCTTTCAAAGCCATTCGATACCACCTATGGAATGTTCTCTGGTAGCTGGTAATTAACCTTAAAATGTAAACATGTGATAATCCATGCTTTTTAAAGAGATGAGGCAGCTCCCCCATCCACCCACTCACCCCCAGGACCCTTCACTGCTACCCTTACTGTGCAGTTCCACTACTTTCTACCAAGAGGTTTTCCAGGCATCATTTCCTTTTAATCTCTTCAGAAATGTAGTGGTCTGTAAAAACTCTCCTCCCTCCTCTACCTCATCTCTGAAAGACTTGAAAAAATAAACTCTGCTGATCTAATCTGAGTGGTCACTCTAATTAACAAATGTGTGCTAAGAATTGTATGGAGAGACACAGACGACCCCATTCGGACACTCAAGATCAGGGCTTCTTACCCTTTCTGTGTCATACACCGCCTTTTTGGCAGTCGGATAAAGCCTATGGACCCCTTCTCAGAATAATATTTTTAAATGCATACAATTCATAAGATTACAAAGGAAAACATATATAATTATAAAATTTTTTTTAAGAATCCTGGTCCCCAGGTTAAGAATTGCTCTAGATGGAGTCTGGGATATTCTCAGGTGAAATGGGAGGAGTTGGACCACAAACATTCTAAAAAATACCTCAAAGTTTTGTAGCACTTCCAAAGAAATGTTTCTAATCCACAAATACATCTGGCTCTGACAAACATCTTGCTTATCCCACAAAGCGGTCTTTTACCCCCATCAGACCTCTTATTGAACCTGAGGGAACCCTGAGAAATCTGTGGGTCTGACAAAATCCTCCCTTTCTAACTGTGACCTCATCTGAGGACACAATCAAGAGACAAGAGAATCCCTGAAACTTCACATAAAAATGTTCACTGGATCCAGAGCCTTCAAGATTTTATCACTGCTTAAGAATGGGTTACACTTGAGGACAGGCTGAAGAGAACAGTTGAAAGGCAGAGGGGAAGAAGGACAATCACTTAGAAAACATAACACAAAACTCACTACAACTGTTCTCCATTAGACTTCTTAAAGCAAGACACGACAGTGGAACCAGCCCATTAACACAAATCAAAATAATTTGAACCAAATGTTTAGATTTTCAAATCTTTTCCCCCATGAAGTACAGCACAACATTTTATTAAATAGTCACACACTCCAGGCATTCAAAGACAGAAGGCAATGAGAAACCAGTATAACCAGGCCTCAGTTTTTGTATCTGTAAAATGGGGTTAATACCTGTACTCTCTACATCACAGAGTTGTTGTCAAGAAAGCCTTATCTAAATCATTAAACCATTTTTAAATTTGTGGATTACTTGTGAATACTTGAATATGTATGTGCAGAGAAACTGTGTTACCAAGTAGACAGACAATAATAGACTTGAATAAGGAAGGCTCTGGGATAGAATTATGGCTCTGATTCTTATGGTGTATGTAATCGGGGCCAACTCATTTAACTTCTCAAATGGGAATAATAATATCCCTATTATTAGGGATCCTGACAGGGTGATCATGAGATTCAAATGACATAATATATGGAAAGCATTTTTCATATAAATGTCAGTTGTTACTATTATCATAACTGGGGGCCAAGAATGCCCCAAGACCAAAAGCAAAGAAAGCTTAAAAGATACTTTTTTTTTTCTTGGAAAGAATTGACTTTTTTTAGGAAGAGTCAAAGTGAGGAGAAGAGCAGATAAGTAGCACAGTGGATAGAGTGCTGGGCTTAGAATCTGGAAGACCTGACCTACCACAAATTACAGAATCAGAATTTCAGAACTAGAAGAAAGTTCAGAAATTTAGGCCAACATGTACCTGAATCATAATTATTTCTGGAAAACCCATGATAAGTAGACTCAATGATGAGGAACGCATTACCTCCTGATGCAGCCCATTCTGGTTGGGGATGGGTCTGGTTTGTTTGTTTTTTACACTGAGTTTAATTATACACTGTAGATTATTACACTGAGATATGATTGGGGTTTTTTTTACACTGAGTTTAATTATACACTGTGGGTAAATAGGTGGTACAGTGGATGAAGTGCTGGCCCTGGAATCAGGAAAATTCAATCAAATCCACCCTCAAACACTTAATAGCTGTGTGACCCTGGGCAAGTCTTATAACCCTGTCTGCCTCAGTTTCTTCATTTGTAAAATGAACTAGAGAAGGAAATGGCAAACCACTCCAATATCTTTGCCAAGAAAATCCCAAAAGGGGTCACAAAGAATCAGATACAAGTGGAAACAACTAAATAACAATAACAAAGCAAGAAGAAGAAAAAGCACCTCCATACAGAAATTTACACCAACTCCTAGAAGCTTCTATGTCCAAAGCAGAAGCTTCTATGTCCAAAGCACTCTTCCCCTGGTCCTTAAAAGTAAAGGTCCTCTCCCTCCACCCACTGTAACTGCCCATCCTTCTTTATGTAGACAGATGTAGACAGATGGAGTTATCTGTCTCCTAGCAACCATCATCCAACAAATTATAAGCCAAGATGAACTCAGGCTTCTGACATCTCTCCACCCCCACCCCCCATCATGCCATTAGGCTGAGCCCCAAGCCCCACATTGAGCCAAGAAATTAACAATTCCCACCCAGCCCCTGGGCCCTGAGGTGGAAGATGGAAAAGGTAGGATTTATCCTGTCACTCTGCTTCAGAGAATGGACTCCTGGGACTAGAGGAGTCCAAAAAAAAAAAAAATGGCAGTGACAAGCTGGAGACGAAAAACCTCCATCTCATGGGAAAGCCACCCACATATCCTGGCTCATAACAATAATTCGTTACTGAACTTGTTTCTCATAAGCACATAAGGAATGCTGTCTTATTCAGAACAATGTTCCATCCAGGCCTGACATGCTGTCTCTGACACCACCACCAAAGAAGCTCTTTGGGGAAGAGCAAAGGGCACCCTCCGTCATGAAAAGGTTAAAGGCAGTTTCTTCATTTATAAAACTGGATGACCTTTATGGTCCCTTCCTGCTCTAACAGAGGACCCAGCTAAGAACTGGAAACAAAGTAGATGCCCATCTATTGCAGTATGGCTAAATAAAACTATGGTACAAGAACTTAATGGAGTATTACTGTGCTGTAAAAGATAATGCATATGATGAATTCAGAGAAGCATTAAAAGATCTATATCAACTGATACAGACTGCAATCAGCAGAGCCAAGAAAACAATATATACAGTAAATACAACAACCCTAACCCAAAAATAAACACACACAAAAATAAATAAATAAATAAACAGATAAATAGATAAATAAAAATGGAACAAAATTATAAAAAATCAAATGGGGCTCAAATAAAAAGGTATTAGAAGACATCCCTCCCCCCAACCTACTCCTTCATGGAAGTAAAAAGTACACAAGTATTACACATTGCATGTTTTTGGATTTTCTCAATATATTGATCAGTTGGTGTTGACTATTTCCCCCTCTTTAAAAAATATTATTTTTCATATGGATGGCTCTTAGAAGAAAGGGTAGGTATATGCATGAGATGATGGTTATGCAAGAAATTAAAAAATTAAGACCCTAAAATCTAAACATCCTTAATTTCCCCCAAGTAGGCAGACATTCAAGACCATCCACAATCTGGTTCCAGCCTACCTTTCCATGCTTATGCAGAATCACTCCCCTTCCCATAGATTGTACCCCTGCTTTCACATCTCCATATGGGCCTTGATACACCATTCCCTACACTCAAGACCATCCCCATCTCTATCTCTGCCTACTCATTCTTGAATTCCAGATTAAAAGCCCCTCTGGATACCAACAGAATTGATCTCTGGTGAGAGGTTCTCAGAACTCTCTCACAGAACCATCTTTATACTTCTGTGGGTATTATTTACCAACCAGCATAGCCTACCCCAAAGGACAGCTCCCTTGTTAGTGCTTTGAGAGCAGAAAGTGTACTTTATTTTTGTGTTACTCTCTCCCCGTCCCAAAATTCTCAAAATGTAGCACAGTATTTAATAATGAATCTCTAACTAAACCCATTCCTCCACGAATTTATATAAACCCTTCAGCAGTTATAGTTTCAACTTGTACAATGACTCAGAGTAACAGATATTCTATGTTCACTGTGGTATGAAGACCTATTTCCTTGTATTTGTCTTAAAATTAACTCTAGCATTTGGGAGTGAGGAGAATTTCTTTGGAATTTTGTGAACAAGTCACATCCAATCTATGTAGGTGCCTCATGATTTGATCTCAATCTTTGAATGGGTTACACCCAAGAGCAGGACTAATGAACTCACCTGGAAATCTGCCCTTTTGGTTCTGCTCTCAAGTGTAACACTTGGTAAATAGCCTTCATTTGCCTGTTCCTCTGGGCAGACAAGTAGTGTTACATCCTTTTCTTGTGCTGTGGAATGTGAATGACAAGATTCCTCCAAGATAAGGATGCTTTGCAGGCCATTTCCCAGCAGATGAAGTTCCTTGTATTCTAGACCTCTTTTTCTCACATTCCTTCCATCTACTCCCCATCACTGAGATAACACTGCATCCCTGGTCATAGCGTACTATATCCTCCCCATCATTTCACTCAACACATCCGCTATATTCCCCACCTCCAACCCACCTAAGTACTAGAGGGAACGCAGAATCCTCCTTGCTCGCAAGTATCCTACTAGACTCCGCCTTTACTGCCATCACTCAGCAACCTCTGCTCCTCTGAAGTTCACAGGATTAAAATTTTCCTCAAACCATGGTGGCTGGTGTGTACCAACCCCCATTTCACTCTCCTTCCTTTCTCAAGTATACTCCTACACCTCACTTCAGCCACATCAAGGAAAGAAAATAAGATAAGCATTTATTATGCACCTACGGTGTGCAAATCTTATTTCATAAAACACTTCAGCACTTAATTCATCATCTCTCTTCCCTAATAACTGCCTTCATAATAAAAGGGACTTCAAAATCCATAATGATATTCCCTCCCCCACGAAACAAATCTCCACAAATGGAGACAGTAATATCCAAATCTCACCATTACCCACTGTTCTATTTCTTTAATCAAAATTGACATTCCTCCACCACACCTTATCCCCTCTATTCATTAATCTATTCTTCACTCTCACAATGACTTCTAATGTCTTTACACCTCAGTTCTTTCTCAGGCCATTAATTCTGGTCTGCTTTTACTTACTAATGCCTAATCTCAACCTTAGATATAATCAAGCTAACTCTATTTCATCAAGTCACTTGATCCCTTTTCCTATCAATATTCATTCCCAGCTTCCAGTGCTTGCCACTGGACTCTGAAGGAGAGAGCAAAGTGAAGCCCTGTCTCATGCCCCAAATAAAGACATCAAACCAATAACAATCCCCAGCCATGGCTACTCAGACAGAACTAGAAAAAGATCATACACCATGCTCCATGTTATCCGAACACAACCGGGATCACAACCACAGAAAGGCAATCCTTTTCTTTTAATTCCCTTAATTGATTCTCTATTTCACTCCCTACAAAAGTTATTCCAAACCTTGTCTTATTTCCTCAAACCTCCCACACCTGTCTCTACTGACTGCCTCTTACTTTATTAAGAAAATTAAGGCTTTTCACCATGAACTCCCTCTTCTCTCATTCTCTTCATCTCAAAACCCACTGAAATCATCCATCCCCCAAACCCCTATTTTCTGATAATGAGATGAACCCTCTCCCTGCCAAAGCCAAGCCTTTTAAGGTGCCTTTGATCCCATCCCCTCCCATCTTTTCCAGAAGATTGCTCCTTCAGTTATCCTCTCTAACCTCCATCTTCTTCCTATCTACTGGTTCCTAAACTGCCCAAGTCTCCCTATCCTCAAAACCTCCCCTAGATTCTACCATCCTCAAGCTGCAGTCCTATCTCTTCAGCCAAATTAAAAGAAAAAACTGCCTACCCTTTGCAATCTGGCTTCCATCTTCACTCAGCTGACCCTGTTCTCTACAAAATTACCAAAGATCTCTTCATTGCCTAATTTGATGGGCTTCTCTCACCCATAAAAGGACTGCTGACCACCTCTCCTCCTGGATATTTCCTCTCTAGGTTTTCTTGACACATCCCACTCTCTCCTGGCTCTTCCCCTTCCTATCTGACCACTCCTTCTAGATCTCTTTTACTAGTTCATAATCCATTATCTAATCTCCTAAAACTCTGGGTATTCTCCAGGGCTCCGTTCTGGGCCCTCATCTCCTCACTCTCAGTGATATCATCACCTCCCATTAGTTTTGTTAGCATCCCTTATATCGAAGACTAACATTTCTATATATCCATCCCCAGTCTCTCTCCTAAGCCTAAGTCCCATATCAACAATATCTTAACTGTAAGGTGGATTTTAGTGTGTGTAAGATGGATTTCTGTTATTCTTTCTTACAGTTTAGTTCCCAGGATCCATGGCCATAATAATCTCTATTTCCCAGGCTCATAACTTTTAAACATCTCCACCACAGCATGATATAGTGATAAATAATACAAACTTCTGTGTTTAAATCGCAAATATCCACTGTGACTGTGCAGTGAGATATAACGGTGAGATAATGTAAACTTGTGAGGCTATCACTGGCAATATGCCTACTTTGTCTATTGCCCTACAAAGCAATTGGGCACTGGTCAGTGAGTGCCCTAAGGGTTGAATGCACAAACTAGAATGCTGTGTGTGCCTTGATGCGCCCCCATCAAGGATTGCAGGGAATCTGTGTTTAGCCCAATTGGCCCCCACTGACACTTGAAGGGACTTAGGGGAGTGTACAAGCTGTGCCTGTCTCAACTGACCCCCTCAAGACATATGTATAGCTGCCCCCTCTTCTCACTGGCTCCGTGTGGGGAATGCTGTAGGAGCTGATGCTCCCATAATCAGCAAACTCTCTTGAGAAGACTATACTTAGAATAAAGTAAGATTATTAACCCCTCCAAAGCTGTCCTCCTGTCCCTCTGGTCTGACCAGATCGAGTGAACCTGTGCTAGTTGCTCTCCTGTGTGCTAGTGTTATCTGTCTTACACTGACATTTCAAACTGGATGTCCCAGAGACATCTCAAATTTAATATGCCCAAAACAGAATTCATCTTTTCCCCGACACCCTCTCTTCTTCCAATTTCTTTATTCCTATCAAATGTGCCACCATTCTTCCCCACTCCGGGACCAGTAATCCCCTCAATCTCCCTGACTCCACATAGCCAACCATTTACCAAATGTTCATTGCCTTTCTTCTTCCGCATGCCCTACCACTGATGTCTTCTCTGTACTCACACAGCTATCATCCTGTTCAGGCCCTCAGCAGGTTTCTACTAGGAGACTACAAAAGCCACCTCCTATTGTTCTCTGTGCCTCAAGCCAAGCCTCACCACGATCTAACCTCCTAAATTGTTTCCCTTAAGCTTGTCTAACCAGGTCTTTCCCTACTAAATAAACCCCATGGTCTCCCTAGGATACAATAAATAAATGAATGAGTTAATTAATTAATTAAAGCCTTCTTTTCAAGAAGCCTTTAAAGCCTTTCACTAGCTGGTCCCAACTGGTCTTTCCAGCCTCACTGTACATTACTCTTCCTCTCCCATACTCTCAATCTAGCCAAACTGGTCTTCTCCCTGTTCCTCACCCATCACACTTTATCTTCCATCTCCATGCCTTTGCACTGGTCTCCCCCATCCGTGGGATGTACTATGCCTCCTCATCTCTGCCTCTTCCCATAAGACATAGTTCAACCACCGCTCCCTATATAAAGCCTCTGCTGATCCCATCAACAGCTGGTACTATCTCCTTAATTTTTATGTTTATTTGTATTTATTTGCTTTAAATTTATTCTCTATATATTTACATAGATACTTGTCTGCAGGGTTGAATATAAGTAAGCTTCTTGAGAGCAGGAATTATTTTATTTTTTGGTATCCCCAAGACCTAGTCCAGTGGGGATTAGTAAATGCCTGCTGAATGACTGAAAGGCAAGCGTGCTTCTCTGAATTAAATTTAGGTCCCTCCTTAAGTCAAATCAAATTAGCAAGCATTTATTAAGCACCCACAATGTGCCAGGCACTGTATGAAGAACTGGGATACAAAGAAATGCTTTAAAAAAAAAATCCCTTCTCTCAAAGAGTTTACATACCAATGGGGGAGAGCAATGTGAAAACAGCTATGTACAAACACCACAAATGTACATATGACAACAAAGTGGAGAAAATCAACAAAGGAAATCCCTACCATTAAGGGGCATCAGAGAATCAGAGAAAGGCTTTTTGCAGAAGATGTCATTTTAGCTGGACTTGAAAAAAGCCAGGGAAGCCAGGAGAAGCAGATGAGAACATGGATGAGAACAGCCAGAAAATGTGTGGAGTTGAGAGACAGTCAAGCCCCTTTTGAGTAGCAAAGAAGCCAGGAAAAAGATTAAAGAGTAAGAACTGGAAAGGTACAACAGGCTACAGGATAAAAGACTTTAAAAGCCAGAGAATTGCGTATTTGATCCTGTAGGCAATAGGAATCTACTGAGTTTATTGAATGGGGGAAATAACAGGGTCAGACTTACAATTTAGGAAAATCAAATTTGATAGCTGAGGATGGACTAGAGTAGGAAAAGAAAATTTGTTCAATTAAGCAAATTTTTCTAGTGCAGCTCTCACACCTACAAGTACTATCAGTTCTGAAAGATAGTAACTGTATTATTCTTAATGTATGACAATAAAAGGCTCTAAGATTGAATCCAGAGGACACACTGAACCAATGAATGAAGATGATATCTATAAATAGCTTGGTTTCTTGGTCTTCTCTAGGCAAGACATAATGTGCATAAAGATTTCAAAAAGAACAGTACGGCTGCAGACATTAACAGACTTGCTGGTATCCACAATGCAAAGTCAAATGAAAAAAAAAATAAATTTGAAGCAATAAATACAAAGCAATCTTAAGGTATACCTTTAGAAAAGTAAAGTGGACTATAAAAGATTTGTAAAAGCATCTTAATTAACAGCAACCATTCAAAATTAACAATACCCAAGGCCAATCACCCTAAGGCCATGATATAGAAAGATCAACACTGTCATGCCCCCAAGGAAGACATTCTCAAAAGAAGGAAGAGGACTGATAGGCACTCTGAAGAGCTCATGGGAAAAAAAAAACCTAGAGAAATAATTGTGGGGAAAGCATACATGGGTGGATTTGTTGAATGGAATTCAAAGTGGCTTACCTCTCTAAGAGGAGCTTTTAAAACAACCAAGCTCCACAGGTGAAATCAAAAGGTAATAGGCAATGTTCACATGAATTAGACCAACAAATATGCTGACCAAGAAATGATTCATGCAGATCTACTTATGGATACACTGAACCTTATACTGGAAAATCACTGCCTCCAATAATTACAGAAAGGGTTATCCTTAAGGAATTTAGTAATCAACATAGATTACACAAGGAAATGACATGGCCTGTGAAACACTGCACAGTGTAAAAGTTTAGCATCTTCTGAATATCAAACAAGAATTCATATATAGCATCTAGGGGTCCAACAGGGAAAGAGGCATTCCATAAGAAAGTGTTAAAGAGTTAGGGTTCTGAATTCATCTTCCAGCACCTTATCTGAGATCTCAAAAACATCCTGGATATGCCAACCAATAAACTATAATGGAACTGGACCATCATCAAAGACCAAACAGTTGCTGATAACAGTTCAGCTATCATTGTGATTCATAAAAACTTAACAATATTTTAAATGGATATTGCCAACCCTAGCACTCAGTCCCTAAGCTACCTGAATGAAAAGTGCTCTGGGCAAGTGAGGTCCAATTTATATGGTATTTCATAAGGTCTTTATTGGCAGTGTGGGGATTTACAATCTGTGAGATCATGAAAGAGTGAGGTTTTGATGTAGGGTTAGGGTTCTGATACAGGTGTGCCTTTATAGTAATTCAGATTAGGGGTCAGATTGTTGTACCCAGAAAATTCGAGGAAGACCCAAGTAACAATTTAGAACTGGACCCTTTATTATACGCCATGTTTGCTGATCAGGCCACATGGCGGGCTGACGAGGTACCACCCCACCATCCCAGGTCATATAGCAGAGATCTCAGGTAAAGCTTCAGCTTTTAAAGGGAGGCCACATGGCCAACGGTTAGGTTACATAAGCAGAAACTTGCAGAGGTCAAAAACAGTGATTGGTCAGTACACACCTCAAAATTCCGGCCAGAGCCAAGTCTCCCTGACCTGGAAGCCTGCCCACCTCCATGAAGATGAGCTGACTGGATATGGGCAGACATCCGTTGGGGGAGGATGGAGCTGACCTGGTAGTCTGCTCACTTCCCTGAGGGACGGCTGAGGTTGGGGGTGTTGGGGGACTGGGGGACAGGAAAGCCAGGCACAACAAGATAAAGGTCCATATCATCTCTACTCTACTATTTTATCTGCTACTGTAGTTGTACCCAGGATACTTTCTATGAGCCTGAGGATAAGTTTATATCTTGCTGTTATTATTCAGTTATAAAAGGCAGTTATTTCATCCAACTATGGAACAGCCCACAGAACACCACATATAAAAGAATAATGGCAAAGGGTCATTATTCTGAACCCCATATTAAAAGAATGCTTTGAGAACTGCAATGCATTTTTCTCAAAACTACCCTCTTAAGTAGATAGTACAAATACTATCATTTCTCTTCAATATTCCTTAAAGGTCGGAATGGCTCATCTGTTTGTTTTATCTTTGTATATTCAGCACTATATGTATATTCGGTGCCCCTCACTGAATCCCCATTTTACAGATGACAAAAATAAAACTGAGGCTATAAAGGGTTAAATAGCTTTCAGTTAGACATAGCTAATAACAAATGTCCAGGGTTGAATTTAAACACAGATCCTCTGATCCTAACTCCAATACTCTACCCTCCAAACCATGCTGCTTCTTAAAAAAGCTATCCAAATCTCCAGAGCTGGAAAAGCCAGGTTCTGACTCACAGACCAGAAAGAGGTCAGCCAACCCAGCTACCAAGAGTGAACAGCCCAGTGGTGTAGGGGGTAGAGGGGCTAATGGAAAATTAAACCCACGGACAAGAATCTTAGGATGAGAAGGTGTGGGTGAGTTGCAATCTGCCCCAAAGGTTGTAGGAACACCCCCTACTGAATTCTGGTTTCATGCTAAGTATGAGAGTATCAATAGTACCAGGAAAGAGTCACCATAAACTAGTCACAAGAAAGGGCCCATCTCCAGTAAGATATAAAGGTAACTAACTATACAAGATATTTCACGTAAGTCTAGAAATATTATTTTTAATTAACTGAATATAATTTTATATATAATTGTATTATATTTGTAATAATATAAAAATAAAATAATAATATGCCACATTTGATATACAATTTGCAATGTGATATAATTATTTGAGTGTCCATGTTGCTATTAGCATCCTACACTTAGCTTGGCAATCTTGGAGGACTTATCCTTGGCTCTTCACCCTCCATGCTCAATCACTTGCCAAGTCCTATTTATCCTACCTATATTCCAAAGGGTAAGCACAATATATATAATTTAATTAATTAAAATATTAAATCTTAATTACCCCAACTCATTTCCTTACCCCACCACCACCACAGTCGCAACACAGGACCTTCCACAGGCAGCAATAACACTGACTGAGAGTATTCAGAGGAGTTGCCTCCAACTGACTCCCCAGACTTCAAAACCATGCCCCTCATGGGCACTCATCTCCCTCACCCTTTTTATCTTTCTTTCATGTGTTATCTCCTCCCATTAGGATTTAAAGTTAGCAAAAGCTTATACTGGGATCCATGGTTCCAAAGAACAGTGCCTTGACACATACTGAACTAAATAAAATAAAAGGCTTGTTACCAGCCTGCCTGCCTGCCTGTCTATTCAGAGAGCTTTCAGAAAATATCCCTTTTGGGGGGAAATGGAAGGATAGGATGTGGGTGTAAAAACAAGTAAGCACTAAACAAAGTTCATTCTTCTATTATTCCTTCCTATAAAATAGAGATAGCATCTATCTACCTCATGTGGCTATTATTATCAAAGAAAACTGACAAACAGAAGTACGTAGAGAACAATTTTTACAGATATTCGTATTTGTGTCTAAATGGTAGCAATCTGGGGGAGAGGAAGGAAAAAATTACATGATAACTTTATTATATATTTAAAAGGAATAGCAAGTTGTACATAATAGATTTGCAGTTTCATGTACAATCAGCCTTATTTTTATTCTATGTTATGGAAATGTTTATTTCATTTCATAAATTAAAAATAAAATGAATTTTAAGCTATGTAAATATAAGTTATCACTCTTTCCATATCCAATCCAGAGATTGAGCTGGAAGGAAATTTAGAGGTCATATAGCCCAATCCCCCATTTTAGAGACTTAAAAACTTAAGATTCAACAAAGTTGAGTGATTTGACCAAGGTCACACAGGTTGTAAACATATGGAACCAGAATTCTAAACCAGAACCAAAGCTTTTCCCACTATAGCAGGATACCTCCCAAATCAATGATCACATGTTAAGGAGAGGCCTCCTATTGAGGAGAGGGACTGTATCTGACAGTGGGGATACCCCACCTTCCCAGTCCAATTTGATAAGCCAAGTTGTTTTTTTCTCTCAAGTTCTACTTTAGGGTTCAGAGACAAGAAGAATGGACATGAGAACCTAGAAATGTCCACTACTTGATTTCATTCTCATAATCATCTTATACCCCACCAAGAGAACACCAGGACACCTCCCTCCAGAGAATGTCTTCAGACCAAGAAAGGGGTGAAAAGGAGTAGAGATGGTTTAAAAAAAAAAAGTTGGGAAAGCAGAAGAAACTATGAATGTGCAAAAGGCATTTTAGGTTTTGGTTATCTCATTTTCACTGAACAATGGAAAAACCACCCTCTCAAGAGTTGGTAGCAGCCAATGTATATTCTGCCAGTGCATGGAGTAGAGTGAGCTATAAGGTGGGGCAAAGGCAATGGAAAGCTTAGACAGTGGAATTCCTGAAGTTAGATCAGAGACACAGGGTGGGAGTGGGGGGTACGTTTCCAGAATCTTTCTTCCCTTTTTAATTTCCCTCCTGGGAAGGACAGAACTTTCCAATAGCTCTTCCTGCTCTGAGCCTAGAGATACACTGGGAAATTTTCTCATGACGTCTTCCCTTTTGTTCTCTCTTGCCAAGCAACTTAAAGAGAAACTAATCCTGGACCCTGCAAACTAGATTACTTCATCCTTACAGCTCAGGGAAGAAATGAAAATAGGAGGCAGAAGAAATCCTTCCCCAACTACTGACAGCAACCTTGGGGAGGGAGCAGTACACTAAAGTTCTCTAGTCCTTGAATATTTGGAGGGGAAGATAAGTGAGCTGAGCCCAAGTGACAGTGTCAGAGTATTATAGATTTGAGCTGAAGGTACCTTTAGAGTTTATCTAGTACAATCACCACAGCCTCCCCAGTTTTACAGATGAGGAAACTGAGGCCCACAGAGTTAAGTGATTTACCCACGGTCATACAAGGTAGTTCATTAAAGACTCAGGATTCAAACTCAGAACCTTCTAGTTTCAAATACAGAACTTCTTCCATATGCATTTTTAACTGCAAAATTTTTCACAAGTATTCACTGAACCACTTTACAAAAAGAGACTGAAGGTTCTATTCACCCTCCTTTTCCTCATTTGCATTCCTATACAACCTGAAAGCTCTTCCTCCAATGAAATTAAAAGCCTTTGAGGATATGCCAAAATATATTAAGAGGGAAAAACAACAAGAGGATATAATTCATCCTGGATGCGTGGAAATCCCAAACCATTTGGAAACTCAACAAAGGGAACTGACTCCTTTAGAGAAGAGCTATGACACCTAACACCCAGGTAAGGGAAGCTCACTACTCTTGTGACCCAGATCATTTAACTTCTAGCACTGGAGAAAATGTGAAAGAAAAGTTTTTAAAACTAAAATAAGTAGGCAAAAATCAATCAGAATCTTAGAATTAAAGGAGGCCCCAGAATCCATCTGGTTCAAGAATTCCCTCTGCAGTAATTCATTTCAACCAGCATTTACTGAGTGTTGAATATGAGCCAAGGACTGTGAAGGCACTGGAGATTTAAATCAGAAATGAAATAAATAGTCCCTGTCCTCAAAGAGTTTCCATTCTGCTAAGGTACTACAACATGTGCACAGATGAGGAAGGGAGAGAAGGGAAAAGAGGGATAGACCTGGGATGTCCCTGGGGTCACTAGAATTCCTAGAAAGAAAATCCTCTCTACCAATGAAGACCTGTAGGGGATTTGTTGCCTGACACCTACTGTGATAATCTAGCTAAAAGGTAAGAGGACCTGAGGTGCCTATGTGAGTAAATAAAAAAGAAGATAGAAGAGATGTTGTGGAGTTAGAATAAATAGGTCTTAGCAAATGACTGAACATGGAGGGTGAAGAGCCAAGGATAAGTCCTCCAAGACTGCCAAGCTAAGTGGAGGATACCATTAGCAACACGGACACTCAAATACTATACAATGCACCGAGTGAGTGATCAGTTGCCAACATACATTGCTCAATACAACTTTGACCCATGAGTACTGGGCAGGGTTAATTTGAAACTTCATCAGGGATTTTTCAAAAGTCAACAATTTTTCGTGTTGCTAATTCAACATAAGAACCAGAGTCAGAATTCAAATCTTGCTTCCTATCCAAAGTTCTGTACCTCAAAAGAAATGAGGCAAATACAGTCCCGGAAACTGTTTTGTCCCACCCAAAACACAAGCTCCCAAGGGTAGGCACAGTAAAAAGGAGGCTCAAAATTACCAAAATTACATTAGCTAGGATCTTAACATTCTGACATATAATAACAACCTTGACCTAAGTTTGCTAGGACTTCTAATAAATAAAAGGATTATAAGATTCAAACCAATAAACTTGAAAATTTAATGAAAATTAACTACTGGAATGGTATCCTCTGGAGGAAGTGGCTCATGAAATGAAACTGAGCTCATCAACATAGTTCTACCTTCAAAGACGAAGATCATATGGGGCAGCTAGCTGGCGCAGTGAATAGAGCACTAGCCCTAGAGTCAGGGGGACCTGAGTTCAAATCTATCCTCAGACATATGACATACTTACCAGCTGTGTGACCTTAGGCAAGTCACTTAAGGCACAAAGATTAAATAGGGGTTCTTGGCCTTTTTAACAAAATTTTTTTAAAAAGAAGAAATTCAGTGACCTCAGATGAAGGACTCCTGAATTTTGACATTATTTTCCCACTCTCATGGACACTGCTAGCTACATATCTTTAAAAACTGTATTTTTAATGTTTCTTACACACACTATTTTTTGCTGTGGTTGTTTATTTTGGGGATGAATCTGTGGTTTTAAGTGTAGAGGAAGCACTCAGTGCAGAAAGTTCCATTCCCTCTCCTCCCCAATTCTCCAACCTCCAGCCTCCCAAGGTCAGCAGCTCAATAATTTACAATTTTATATAAAGTTTCTGGAAGCAGCAAGGGACTGAGTGACTTGCCCAAGGTCACAAAGCAAATATGTATCAGAAGCAGAATTTGAAACCAGGACTTTCTAATTCCAAGTCCAACCCTCTAATTATTAATACCACATTGTTTCTTATAATTAAAAAGAGAGAGCATCTTGATGGTAAATAGAAATAAATTCATCAACTCTCATGTCTATGAATTTCTGTCCAAGTAATCAATAATTCTGGATACATGGAGAAAAAAATATGGTTTAAAAATTTAGAAGGGACTTGAAACATGACCTTGTTTCTCTTTTGCCAAAACTATGACTACATCATTAACAGGCCTCTGGAGAATACCAGTATTGTAGCTCACAGGAAAATCTTAGAGGGGAAAAAAAAAGTCACACAGTCAAGGTCTGAAACTCTACATTAAAAATTCCATTTGTCATTTCAGAATTGCCATGTGATAACTTGGCAGATAACTTGAGGACAATAAAATTCTTAAAAACCAGAGAAGACAAAAATATCACTATGCAAAACTTGGCTAGAAAATCTCTCAATATAAGAAAACATTTTTTAAAATTTGTTTTTCTCTCAGTCTCTATTAACAATTTTACCAATTACAGATAATCTAGGCCTAGAAGCAATTTCATACTGCTCCTTCTCCAATTCAATAAACACTTAAGTGTCTATCCTTGAAAGGTATTCAACTAAGGACCAGGATAACAGACTTGAAAAAAAAAGTCCCTGCCCTTAAGGAGTTTATGTTACAGGATTTAGAGATCATCTAAACCAAACCCTCATTTTTTTTTTTTGAGGGGGGAAGTCAAGGCAATTGGAGTTAAGTGACTACAGTTAGTGACACAGCTAGTTAAGTGTCAAGTCTCAGAGGTAGAATTTGAACTCTAGTTCTAGTGACTTAAAGAGTCAGACCTATTCACTGCGCCACCTAGCTGCCCCTAAACCCTCATTTTTATAGATGAGAAAACTAAACATCAGGGAGAAATGACAGATCCAAAACTATATACAGATATTTATAAGAATTACGGCTTAACCCCAGGTCCTGACTCAAAATCCAGAGTTCTTTCCACTATACTATAATGCCACTAGAAAGGGAATAAAAATAAATAACAAGTGCTCACATTTATATGGTGTTTAATTTTGCAAAATACTCGTATCATAAGAATTCTAGCAAATATTTTTTCCCTGTGTCACAAGGAGGAAAAGAACTGGATTTACATGGCATTTTACAGTTTGCAAAGTTGTTTACATACATTGTGTCATCTGACCCTCACAAAAAACTCTCTAAGGAAGGTAAAGTAAATCCACGAGTGAGGAACTTATTAGTATTCATTTTTTTACAAATTAGGAAACAGATGCTATAAAAGATTATGCAACTTGCCCAAGAGCACACAGCAAGCCATCCCTGGAGCTCTGGAGTCAGAGGGCCTAGGTCCTAATGCAGTTAATGGCCCTTCATGTCTTTGTGACCCTGAACAAATCTTTCAACTATCCCTAACCCTCAACTTCCTCTTCTGTACAGTGACAAGATTGGACTAGGCGACCTAAAAGGTTCCTTCTAGCTCTAGATCTAAGAACCTAAATGTAAGAGGTGGGATTTTAATGAAAATCTGGCTGAAAAACCCATGCTCAGGGTTTTAGAGCAGGAACAAAAAGATAAAGAATGTTAGGGTCTCACATACATAAAACATCATCTCACCTCGCCAGCCTTGACTACCAAGTGAGTGCCCTAAAATATACTGAATGGCAACTATATGGATGGCCCAGAAGTGACAGTGACTAATTCTGCTGGTCTCATAAACAAACCATTGTTTGGGTCTTTTTTAAACAGCCTGAGATGACATGAGACTTTCTATCAAGGGCAGAAAAGGCATTTTCAATATGTGTGAACACTTCACTTTAAATGGGGCATTTTTCCCTACTGCCTAGTCTGCTTGAGATAACACTTATCCTTTTAATAATTAAGTTTCTGTCCTGGCACCAGTCTAGCTTGCATTTGTTCTTCCAACTTCAAATATTTTGTAGTTGTCTACTCAATATACTGTAGTGGCTCCCTATTCCCTTCCAGAATCAAATATAAAGCCCTCTGGCATTAAAGCTCTTCACAACCTAGCCCCTTCTTATTTTTTCTAGTCTTCTTACATATATTCTAGGATCCAAATTAGTTACTTTTCAATAACAATAATAATAGTAAATATAGCTAACATTTATATAGTACTTGCTATGTGCCAGGCACTCTGTTAAATGCTACAATTATGACATCATTTGATCATCAGAATAACCCCAAGAGATAGGAGTCATTTTACACTTGGGGAAACTGAGACAAAATAGGGTTAAGTGACTTGCCCAGAATTATACAGCCAGTGAGTGTCTGAAGCTGGATTTAATCTCAGCGGTCTTCCTGACTGCAAGCCCAGTGAGTGCTTTGTGCCTCCTACCTGCCAGATAGACAGATAATGGACTGACAGATGGATGGACAGATGGACAGCCAGATGGATGGATATGGATTATGGATATAAAGATAAAGATATAGATACATATATGTGTATATATATCTATAAATCTACATCTAGCTAGATCTAGATAGAGACATAGACAGATAGACAGACAGACAGACAGATAGATAGATAGATAGATAGATAGATAGATAGATAGATAGATAGATAGATATAGACAGACAGATAATCTCCAGCCTTAACTTTTCTCCTGAGCTCCAAGTTCAAGTGCCTTTGGATATTTTGAACTAGATGTCCCAGAACCATCTCAAATTCTTCATGTTCAGAAGAGAATTCATTATCTTTCCCTCCAAAGCCTCTCCCCTTCCATACTTCTCCAATTACTGTCAATTACCTCCAAGTGACCCAGGCTCATAACCTGGGGTAGCATCCTCAAATCCTCACCTGCACTGTTGCCAATCTTGTGGGGTTTTGGGGGTTTTTGTAACTTTCAGAATGCCCACAGATGCCCCCTTCTCTCCATTCGTAAAGCCACCAGGGGCCCTCGGACTATTAAAACAGCCTGCTATTTGGACTTTCTGCTTCAAGTCACCCTCCACTCCAATTCTTCTTCCATCAAGCTGCTGACTATGTCAATATCCAACTCGATAAACTCTAGTGGTTCTCTCAGGATGACCTCCAGGATCATACAGGAAATGCTAACTGACATTTAAAGCCCTTCCTCCCTTTCCAGTCCTATTACTTTACTCCCTTCCACATACTCAACAATCCAGCAACATTAGTTTTCTTGCATTTTCACTGGCTGTCCCTGGGGCCTCTAATGCTCTCCCTTCTCACCTCTGCTTCCTTCAAACCTAGCTGAAATCCCACCTTCTGTAGGAGGCCTTTCCAGTTCTATCATCCAGTGCCTTCCCTCTAAGATTACCTTCTATTTATACTCTCTATATATCTTGTGTATATACAAGTTTTTGCAAGCACGCACAAGTTTCTGGATGAGGGACAAAAAGACTAAGAGTGCCAAAGTCTCACATACCTAAAATATCATCTCACTTCAACAGCTGAGATGGTCCAGGAGTGACTAATTCTGCTGGTCCTAGGAACAAACCATTGTTTTTCTAACCATTTCTGTCTCTCCCATTAAAACAGGAGGCCCTTAATGGTAAGGACCTTGTTTTTTGTCTTTTTCCTACCCCCTGCACTTAGAACAGTGCTAAATAAATGGCTGCTTTACTCCGTTTCCTGTGTCTACATCTTGGCATTAGCTGACCCAAGCCTGGAATGCTTACCACACTACCCCCAACGTCCAACCCTCATTGGGAAGGAGTAAATCTAATGAAAAGTAGAAACATTTTGGCTTCAAAAAAAAAAACTTGCTGATAATTAAAGCTACCACAAGGAGGCAGGGAGTCCCCCAAGAGTACAGTTTGTAATTTCAGAGGTTAAAAAAACACTTGTTAACCGTTGAATAGGAGGAAGTTATCCTTCAGGTAGAAATTGGACTAAATGACTTCTAAGACCCTCTCCAACTCTTTGAGAACAATTCTTTTTTTTTTTTTAATCTGAAAGTTTTCACAGAATGAAAGCTCAATGAGTCATCAGGGTAATATGGCCACTTTTGAGGATGGGGAAGAGGGTACATGATAGCAATCTTTAAATATGGGGTAGGCTGCCATGTGAAAGAGAGAGGACCCTTCTTCTGCTTGGCTCTAGAGAGGACCTGGAAACAATGGGTATGCATGGAAAATAGCAGGACGAAGTTTGATGTAAATAGTGATGAGGGCCCCACCTCATATAAGGTCTGGAAGCCAAGGATGGATATTCACCATATTGCAGAAAAAAAGTTAAGGGGTTAAGCTGCAACATAGCTAACCTGTGTCAGAGACACCTTGGTCAGCTCCCTAATAACCCTGAAACACTGCAGTAGAAGCCAATACTTTAATGAATGGCAGGTAAAGTATACAGGAGGTACTTGAGAGTAACTAGACCCACTGAGAACAAGAATGTTGGAGCACTATAGAGTTGAAATAGGTAATTTTCATTTTTCACTCAAAGCTAGACCAAAACTATTGTCAGAAAAAGTCCAAGTGAGTTTATTAGAGCTGGGCATTTTCGGACTATAAAACAGCCACCATACTATCACCCCCCCCCCCCGCAAAAAAATGTTTGGGGGATTTTTAAATTTTTTTTTTACAACTTTTTTTCAGTGGTCCTGAAAATCTTTTCCCCATTAAAAGAATTAAGAACTCTGGCAAATAAATCAATATACCAAGAGGCAGAAAACTAGAGAAATTCTCAAATAAAAAAGAAATGGTGCAGTATGTCCTTGCACAATGCCACATCAGGAAAGGTTAAGGAATTTAACCAAAATACAGAAAGAGAAATGCTTCAATGGCTTGTAAATTTGAATGATTTAACCCAAAACTTTTTTCAACAGCAATCCAGGGGTAAAAGTCTCCACTCAACAGTTGGGACACCATGCAGTAGACAGGAAAAGGATCTATCTAAGTGTCACCTTCCCTTTCCTCCAGCCCACATGCCTAAGGAACAGGCTTGAGATTTAGGCCAGTTTTTGTCAGTTTTAGGTTCCAAGAGGCAGGGAATAGATTCCCAAATCAGGTACTTGAGCCATGGAGACTTTTGACCAGGATTCCAGGCCAGATGTTACAACCAGCCCAGCAAGGAAGCCCTGAGAAGCCAAGGCTGAGAGGCAAAAATTCAAGGGGAGGTTTTGAACTTGGAAATTAGTGGGACTAATGCTATCTAGGAACTGAGTTAAACTATGAGCCTAATCTCCCTCACCACCCTAGAGACTAAGGTATAGGAGCAGGCAATGGGTTATATTTGTATGCTTGTTCTGGCTGTATCTTTGAAGTACGGCTTTTACCTTTGTAAAAGCTAATTTAAGTGTTAAAATGGAACTGGGGTACTTGAACCCCTAAAAACTAAGGAACACATTGCAATGATTAGGGACTTGACTACAGACCCCTCCCCCCACTCAAAACATATCTCTATCTCCCCCCAACACCTTCAGGGTACCAAAGAAGAGGGAATGAAATATACATACTGTACCTAGACCTCAGGCAAGTGGGGACAAGAGCAACAACTGTAACATAATCAAAAATATTTTAACAGTTCTTTATGCAGTGGCAAAGAATTGGAAATTAAGAGAGAGACCATTGGTTGGGCAATGTTTGAACAAGAGGTGGTATGTAAATGTGATAGAAAACTATTGTGCTAAAAGAAATGATAAAGAAGACAGTTTCACAAAAAAATTGGGAAAATCTGTATGAACTAATGGAGTCATGTTTGCAGAAACAGAACAATTTATACAATAACAACAATGGGGAAAGCAAGAGGTAAAAAAGAAAAAGCACATTTTAATTCATTAAAAAATAAAATGTAATTTTTTTTTCAAAGAAAAACAATGGATATAATTAAGACAAGACTTGGAAACTGGACTGTGCAAAGATACACTTAATATGCAATGTGACAAAAGTGTGCTTCTGACACCAAATCATGCTAAACATACTACATAATAAAAACTGTTCAAAGACTGCAAAGAATAGTGTATGTCAATAAATCTAATGATTTTACTTTGTCCCGATTAAATGCAAACACTGGTATTAACACTGGGATGTACCTTAGAAACCACCTTAAATCCAGCCCTTACACTCAAAGTTTGCCAGCTGTTTTGTGGGTTTGTTATTGGTTGTTTGGGGGGGGGTTTGGGGGGTGTAGGGTTACAGCAGGGATGGGGGTGATGTTAACAGGCATCTCAAATTCTGCTGTTCAATTCCAGTGCCCTGGGCAGGAGAGCAAGCCTGGTGGGCACAGTCAGATATTAGTTATCACTCATGTTGTAAAATGCCTCTGCTCTGGATTGACACTATAGCACGTTACTTTCACCTGTAGTCTGGAGTAACGCAGTCTCCCATAGGTACCATTCATGCTCCTGGCCAACCTGAGAAGATGATTTGTGACCAGCTACAAACAAAGAGATTGTAAATGCTCTGAGATCCTACAAACTACTTCCCAAGAAGCCCCTGTGGCTCCTCTGCCTAATGGACACTAAGGGTCTTTCGGAGGTACACCCAGGGAGCGACCCACAGGGTCTGTTTCCAGATTCTGCTCAGGGCAATCACTGGCACAGTCATAAGGAACAGGATTTAGAGGAAAAGAGGATGTTAGAGATTACTGCCCCCTTTATTTTACCCATAAGGAAACTGAATTTCCATAAGTGATTTGGGCATGGCAGCAAGAAACAAAGCCAGGATTCTGAGCAGCATAATAGAAAGAGCACTGGATTTAGGGTCAGATCTCCTAAGTTCAAATCCCACCGCACACACTTAGTGGCTGAGTGACTGTGGGCAAGTCACTTAACTTCTGTCTGCCTCAGTCTCTCCATAATAAAACAGGGGAAATAATAGCACCTATTTCTCATAGTTGTCACAAGGATCAAATGAGAAAATATACAGAGGGATTTTAGCACAGTTCCTGGCACATAGTAAGTCCTATATAAATGCTAGTAGTTGTTACTCTGCTAAACACTGTAAATTCATTTGTCCTGCTTAAATGTGTGTGTTCATTTGCTCAAATAATAGATGTGGTGGCTTAAAACTGAAGCATATCTTATTTTCTATTTAAAAACTTAAAGAGTAAGTCTCCTTACTTTTTACAGCCTTGATTAAACTAGAGAGAACTTTAATAGATTAATAATTTTTAATAGACTAAAGCTACTTCATAGATGGGGGAAAGGGTGTGTCCTAATCCCCAAATTTCAGACATAAAACACATACCAAATTTTCAAATATCTAAAAAAAAACTTTTCCACTGGTTCTTAAGTCATAGAATACAGAGCTGGAAATGACTGTAGAGAGTTATGTCACCCAATCTACTCATCTTACATGAGAGAATCCTTATCTATGGTGTACCTCTTGGCTAGCTGCTGCTAAACTCTGAACTTCAGGCAAGCAGAGTGAAAAAGATAGTTGTAGTAAACTCCACTGTAGGAGAAATAATTCCCCCAACTGTGCCAGCCATAAATGGACTGGCACTGTGAGACCTGAAGGGGGACAGTTGTTCTACAAGAAGAAACCAGACACTAATGATAGTTAGTAGTGGTATACACAGAACCCTTTCTGGAAATGAAGACAGCAACATCTGATCATTCATTAGGGGCACTGGAAAGTAGTGGTATAGCTGATCCTT
Source organism: Gymnobelideus leadbeateri (assembly GCA_011680675.1). Lineage (NCBI taxonomy): Eukaryota > Metazoa > Chordata > Mammalia > Diprotodontia > Petauridae > Gymnobelideus > Gymnobelideus leadbeateri. Next base: position 518,238 of record WOXC01004041.1, read on the forward strand.
GGAGTTGAGGAATGGATTTAATACTAGGAATCTCCAACCCCAGCTATGCCAAAGACTTCTGTATACCTTTGACACAAGATACACATCACATGTCATACCATTCTATGCCTCCGTATCCTATTTAAGCAGGAGGCCTTTAATCTAAAGATTTAATTCACCTGAAATGTCTATAAGAAAACTTAACCGTTATTTATCATCACTCAGTCATATTAAACTAAACAAGGGCTTCTGAGCTCTCAAGCCATCCCCTTATGGACTTTTTAAACACATAATTCTTTTTTTCTTTGTTTGTTTCTTTGTTTTTGTTTGTTTGTTTGTTTTTTAAAGCAATTGGGGTTAAGTAACTTGCTCAAGGTTACATGGCCAGTCATTATTTGTGTGTGGGTGCTCATTTTCTGAGGTCGGATCTGATCCTGGGTCATCATCCCAACTCCGAGGCCGGAGCTCTTACTCACTGCGCCACCTAGCCGCCCCTTAAACACATAATTCTTAACAAGTTTTATTTTTAATTGTTTTCCGGCTTAGATCAAACTGGAATTAGAAAATTTTAAGAAAGTGAGAAAAATATTACAGAGCAGCCACACTGGGAGCAAAAGATAATAATCTAGCATCAAGGATGTCAATAAAAGCATGGAAAAGGACACAAAATTGTGCAACTGTGCATTTCAGTCATCATGACTTCAAGCCATCTCAAAATTAATGTTCCATTTCCTTCATATAAAAAGGAAAGTACACATATAACACATTGTACTAATAATTTCACCAAAAATGGTTTTTAATTGTCTAAGCTTCAGTATCTGAAATGGTAAAACTCACTTATTCATTCATAAATATTTACTAAGGGGGCAGCTAGGTGGCACAGTGAATAGAGCACCAGCCCTGGAGTCAGGAGGACCTGAATTCAAATCCGAACTCAGACACTTAACACTAGCCATGTGACCTTGGACAAATTACTTAACCCCAATTGCCCTCCAAAAAAAAAAAGGCAAAAAAAATATTTACTGAGTACCTACTATACACAAGGAAGGCATGGTGCTGGGTATGATGAGGGGGCACAAACATGTGTAAGGCACAATGGATGGTGAGCATTATGGGGCTGCAATCTCAGATCTCTACAAAGGAGTGCCTGCCTGAATGGGACAGAACATCCAGTATGTCACCAGTATTTCCAGTGGTACATACTCAAGAGTACCCCCTGAGTTGCCTGACATTAAAAGCCCCTAGAAACATGCTGCCAAAACCAGCTTTATTAAGCCTTGGGTTTAAAGTATCTCTCCTAGTCAGGCTGTTCTTCTGTCAGGCAACGACTGGAGCTCTTCCATAGCTGTTCCCAGAGAAATAAGGGGGTCCTTGTTCTCCGATACACATACCCACACACTTATGCACAAGTGAGGGAAAACCTTGTACCAATTATATCCCACGTACTTCCAAGGATAAAAGCCCACATATCTACACCATCTTCCCAAAAGCTCTCCAAGTTTTCCAGTGAATAAGACACAGAACAGAGAAATAACTCGCCCAGGATTAGTGAACAAGTTGCTAAGAGAATTACATATCCTGATGGGTAATTCATACTGGCCCTTAACTCCTTCCTCAGAATGTCTAGATTAGAGTCTATCTGTGCCCTCAGACACAGGTCCTAGGGAGCATCTGCTCCAATCCAATCACTTCACAGATAAGGAGGCCTTAGGTGAGGTGAGTTGCCCAAGGTCACCCAGGTAAGTCACAGAGCTAGAATATGAATCTGGGTCTCCAAGTCAAGTGTTCTTTCTTAGGACAATCTACCTCCCCACTCATCCCTCCCTATCCTCCATCTCAGCAATGAGTAACAGATTTCTCATAAGACTATAACTACCTTCAATGCTATCCTCTGCTGCTGAATAAGGTATATATCCCTCTGCTGCCACACATCACAGTAACTAACACTCATTAAATCTAGAATTCTGCTGGGTGCCCCAAGAGGGACTGGACACCCTGTGAAAGGGACAGATAAAAAGTAACATTGTCACAGCAGATCTTCATTTGTATTCTGAGCTCCGCTCTCACCAAGAACTTAGATAAATGTAGCTTACTGACTTAGAAATTTCCCCTCTCTCCTCCTCCTCGTCCTCTAAACTGAAATCTATCAAAGGCAGGAAGCTTTGTTTTAGGGCTGTAGGAACCTCTCTCCTCATCACAACCCGCAGTCTAGCTCTACCAATTTAGTACTTAAAAAAAAAATGTTCCTCTAGTCAATTAGGATACAAAAGCCATTAGGCAGCCACCGGGTAGACTGAATAACATACTCCTCTCCACCCCATATTCTCCAGGAACACAGCAAAAAGCAAAGGTACCAGTCCCCACTACTGTGGATCCAATACGATGAACTACTCAGTTACTGATATTGATGTCAAGAAGTAACACCCATCATGATCCTCATTCCAAATGCAAGAGCCACCTTCCTGGGAGCACAGTTTAGCTAAAAGGGCCAGTAGCATTTATTTGGTGGTTAGTTCATCCCACTGCTCTATGACATGGTGGTCTGTTTCCACATCTATACAATGGGGACAGTCTCTGAAGCATTATGTGTGAAGTCAGAGGACCTGGGTTCATATCCCAGTTCTGCCATTTACTACTTCTGTGACCTTGGACAATCACTTAATTTCACTGGGGTCTCAGCTAAAATGTAGAGACCTGGATTGGAGTAACTATAAGATTTCTTCCACCTCTAGGTCTATGATAGGAAGGAAGGAAGGAAGGAAGGAAGGAAGGAAGGAAGGAAGGAAGGAAGGAAGGAAGGAGGGAGAGAGGTAGGGAGGGAGGAAAAGAGGAAGGAGGGAGGGAGGGATTCTATAAAGTCATTATGATTGCTATGCCCTAAAAAACCCTGATTAGGATTATAAACAGAGAATGGGAATCAATAACAGTACCACCACCACTACAAATGTACACAGCATTTTAAGGCTTACAAAGCTCTTCATTCACAATAATCCTACAAAGGTAAGGAGTGTAAGTATGATTATCCTCATCTTAAGAATAAGAAGTCCAAAGGTGTTCATCCAAGGTCACAGATCTAGCAAGTAACAGAACCAAGTAACTCAAATCCAAGGCAGAAATGGAGCATTCTAAAACCCAGATGCTCCAAGGACTTTCAGAAACCATTTCCCCAACCATGTCCCCCAGAACCCTACTGTTAGCAGCAAGACATGCACAGGTGTTCTGTGACAAGATGCTGAGTCAGGAAATAATTTTCCCCATAAAATACTAACTGTGAAATTGTGTGCTTGCATGTAGTGTGCACGAGTGTACGCATGCGTGCATGAGTGTGTGTTGTCTGCCCTCTTAATGGATGGGGGAAAGGAAGAGAAGAGAAAGAATTTGTGACTGAAAATTTTTAAATAAATGTTAAAGAGTTTTTAACATAATTGGGAAATAATTCAATGAAATAAATAAAATACATTTTTTAAAAGAAAACTATGTGCTAGAAGATGTTTCCTCTATTTTGCTCACTCTTCCTTTCCCACTTCTGCAACCAGGACTTGGGAATTTTAGCTCTATATATCTGAAGCCCCCAAATGAACAAAATAGTTTGGGAAAGTATGGCATTCTGTTGTCTAAAATATTCCTTCTAGAGTTATTTCCCTGTAGAGTTAATTGACACCTTCATACCTGGGATAGGGAGATAGGCAGAAGATGGTAGAACTTATGATCTTGGGAAGGTCACTTAATCAGTAAGATGAGGGGTTTGGACTCAATGGCTTCTGAGGTCCCCAAACCTAAGAAACACTCATTACTGTTCAATATACAGTACCAGTCACAGCACTTTAGCTTGAAAATGCTCTCACCATTATCAGGATCCCTCAGAAGCCCTGCCATCACTGAAGGGACACAGAACTCTTCCTTAAAAATGCCAAACCCCTGATAAAAAATAGCTTTCTTTTGGCACTTTACACAGAGTGAGCAGCCTGCAGTCTGACATGCTCTGCTCCAAGACTGGGTAAGCAGCCTCCTTTTATAATCCTTCAAAACTCAGGGAGGCCTGCCGCCCCACCCCCCTCTGCAGCCCACAGATAATAATCTGGCAAATCACCTGCCTGCACTTCCTGCCAGGACACCCACTTTGAGGCTTAAATCAACCCAGCTACTGCTGCTGCTGCTGCTGCAGCAGCAACCTGAGGTCTTATAACTACCTGAACTCAGGGAATTAGACTAGGTCAGGGGTGGGGAACCTTTGGCCTCAGCCCTCTGATTGAATCCAGTTTGGATTTTGGGGACCTAGAGGGCCACATGTGGCCTCGAGCCCAAAGATTCCCCATCCCTGGTATGTGATCTCTAAGGTCCCATCCGAGATCCTTTGCACTGGTTGAACAAGCAAGCAGCCCACTCTTTCCAGAACAGCACAGCCTTTAATCTTCCAAGGACAGCAGAAGTGAAGCAGGAAGGAAACCTGGTATCTGCTCCTTCCATTCACCATTTTCACACTTGGCTACATCAGTCATTAAATAGTTATACACTGTCACCACCCAGGAAACAAAGTAAGAGATACTGCTTTATCAAGCAAGAAGGCAAGCAAGTCTTATTCTCTGCAATTTGGGAGTACAAGAACACAGTGATACCACCCAGGACACAGAGTTTCTAGGCACCGTGGGCGGAGGTGGCAAACATTTAGAATACACATTAAGAGTGATAAGAAACAGCATTCAAAAGAAGATGATAAAGCACCACCAAATAGGAAAAAAATGCTCCAAATCACTAACAAGATGAGCAAAAATTAAAACATCTAAGATGTGCTTTCATATCACACTCATCATCCCACTGACAAAGCTAATGAAAGAGGAAAACAATTCTGGAGAAGTTGTGGGAAAACAGCCCCAGGTATGCGCTGCAGGTGATGGGGTGAACTGGTCCAATCATTCTTGTATGCAATTTGGAGTTATTAGACCAAGTTTTGACTGAGAAATCCTATTGCTGGGCATGTACTCCATAGGAGGTCCAAAGAAGAAGGGATGTCTCTATGTGTGTGTAGACATTTCTGGAAAACAGTGATTTGGTTTTGTTTTTTTTTTTTAAAGCAATTGGGGTTAAGTAACTTGCTCAAGGTTACATGGCTAGTTATTTATATGTGGGTGCTAAGTAACTGAGGCTGGAACAGATCCCAGGTCATCCTGACTCTGGGGCCAGAGCTCTTACTCACTGCGCCACCTAGCCACCCTGGTTTCTTTTTTTTTTACTTTTTTTTTGGAGGGGTGAAGGTAGGGCAATTGGGGTTAAGTGATTTGCCCAAGGTCACATGGCTAGGGGTGTGTGTGTGTGTGTGTGTGTGTGTGTGTGTGTGTGTGTGTGTGTGTTAAGTGTCTGAGGCCGGATTTGAACTCAGGTCCTCCTGACTCCAGGGCCGGTGCTCTATTCACTACGCCACCTAGCTGCCCCTTCCACCCCGGTTTCTTAATAATATATATGCTTTGTTGACTGATTTAATTATCTGCCCCCTTAAAACCATCACTGCACTTAATAAGTTTTAATGTATAAATTGTGTGCATACACACATATATGCACATATGTGTATATATTTGTATGTATACATATACAAAAAACGTTTATCCCAGCACTTTTTGTGATAGCAAAAAAAATATATAAAGAACCAAAGTGAGTGTCCAACAATTGAAGGGAAGATAAGTGAAGAAATTACAGTACAAGAATGTAATGGAGTACAACTGTATTCATAAGGAACAATAAATACCAGGAATTCAAAAAGATGCAGAGTTTTGAATGAATTGGTACAAAGTAACGTAAGCAAAACCAGGAGAAAATCCACATTGATTACAAGCACAAACACTATACTCATTAGCACCAAGAACTCCAAGGTAAGGAAAACTCCTTCTACCAGTGTAGGCTAAACAGCTTCTCTTAGTCTTGGAAAGTTGCCAAAAGCACTGAGAGGATCAGTGACTTGTCCAGGGTCACACACCAGTCTGTGTGGGGGCAGGATTTCAACGAACCCATGTTTTCCTGGCTTCAAGACTGGTTCTTGGGTCAGCTAAGTGACACAGTGAATAGAGGACTAGCCCTGGAGCCAGGAGGACCTGAGTTCAAATCCAGCCTCAGACACTTAATACTTCATTACTAGCCATGTGACCTTGGGCAAGTCACTTAACCCCAATTGCCCTGCCTTCCCCCTTCCAAAAAGCAAAAAAACAAAAACACACAAACCTGGTTCTCTATCCACTAACCATGCTAAGTGCTAAAATAATAACAGGTAAAAATGGAACCAACCCTGCCCACAAGCAGCCTAAATTCTATCAAGGGAATCAATACATATCCAGACACAAGCAAAATAAATCTAAGGTAATAGAAGGGATGTGGCACTAGTGATGGTGAGATCAAAAAAGGTTTAAAGTACCAAGGGGCAGAGGGGGAGCCTAAGTTGGGCATTGAAGAAAACTGAGCACTCCAAGGATCAGGGGTGAGCAGACTGCCTTCCAGACATCGGTATCATGTCTTCAATACCATTTATTTTTATAATATTCATGTGACAGGATAAATTGTTTCCCACTTGTCACTTCATACTTTCCATATCCCTCTGAAATCATCCCTACAACCCAGTAGCACACTAATATTCCATCATATTCATAAACTACAGTTTGTTCTGCCAGAGATAAAAAGGTTAATGCCTCCAGGACACTAAAATAAATTTATTAGAAATAAATATAAGTGCCCATAGGATCCCACAAATTAAAAGGTCCAACAGGAAGTAGTCTAGTGTTCTTTACACAAAAAGTTCATGAGCCCAGAAATCTGAGTGAATTGAACAAGACTGAAATAAAAGCAGTTTGCTATAAATAGCCACACCATAAAGACCAGTCGCTGGTCCTGGCCCTTTAAAGCCCAACTCCCCATCTATAAACCAAAGCCCCACATCCTTTTTCCAGTGGTACAAACTGAATGTAATTAAACTTATACATATATATATATATATTTATAACATTATAATAATAATCTAATGAATTAATCTAATAGACAAAATCCTTAATAAAAAGATTTATTCTATGAACTTTGGATTCAGCCAAAGGGCCACACTTAAGGACCCAAGGGCCACATATGGCCTTGAAGCCACAGGTTTCCCACCACCTGGATCCACAAAGGCTGTATGTACAAGGAAGGGAACGTCCCTCCAACAAAAGATTATTCCGCCCAGAGCAGTGGCTAGAAAGGTCTAGCCTTAAACAATCTATCAACGAACTACAAGCTGCCAAAAGCAATTACTGCCATAAAACTTTTATGAGTTGGCACACTGTTCCATTCACAATTTAGCCAACATATACAGAGCTAGCTTACAAGGCAATTCTTTCCTAACACAAAATGGTCAAATCCACTGTTAGGCCTTGGACGCTAAGACACAAGGTAGGGAAAGGAGAGTTCCTGGCTGTCATCATTTGACACAAGTGCATTTGGATTCAATTTGTTGCTAAGACCTGTAGGTAACTGCATTCACAGGCAGACACAGGAGTCCATCCCGGAACAGAGTGTTTTGTCCTTGAGGTCACAAGAACTGAAGACAAGATTCTCCGGCCACCTCTAACATCAGGGCACACACCTCCCTGCCCCCATCCTGTGATTTTGTGGGGAAAATCGTTCACTCATCACTACCCAATTTTTCTGAAGAGGAAGGAAAAGAAATAGCTGTAGAAGAAGCAGTAGCAGGATTGACTCAAGTCAACAAGAATGTGTTAGGCACTGGGCTAAGGGTTGAGGATAAAAAGAAAGACGGGGGAAAACAAAAACCAAAAAAAACCAGTCCCTGCTCCCAAGGAGTAGTGTGATGGGGAGGCAATATGCAAACTATGGACAAAGATATTCCATGAGGAATACTGGAAATAATCTCAAAAGGAAGGCACTAAGACTAGGAAAGATTTTTTGCTGAGATTAGAAGTAAACTGGGGAAGCTAAAGGGCAGAGATGAGTAAAGAAAGCATTCCAGGCAGGGGAGACAACCAGTGAAATGCCCCACAGTTAGGCGATGGTTGGGAGGCAGCTAGGTGACATCAGTCCTGGAGTCAGGGGGACCCAAGTTCAAAACTGACCTCAGATACTGTGCGACCTTGGAGAAGTCACTTAACCTTGTTTGCCTCAGTTTCCTCACCTGTAAAATAAGCTAGAGAAGGAAATGGCACACCACTCCAGGATCTTTGCTAAGAAAACCCCAAATGGGTTTACGAAGAATCAGCCACAAATGAAAAACAACAATATTTGAATCATTAATCTTAGAAGACAACAACAATTGAATCAGAATCAATTAAAAAATCTATCAACTAATATTTTACTGCTGGGAGTGATATCACTTAAATGATACTACTATCTATAAACCTAAGCATGATGTCTGGGCTAAGTCTTTTTAATAAGGATAACACCACCTCTAGGGGTCAATGAGATGCAGAGGAAAGCATTCAAGAAGAAGAGGTCCTGGGATCAGATGCTCAGTTTGGCCACTTACCATCTAGGTTACCTTAGAGAACTTACATCATCTCTCTCTGGACCTCAGTTCTCTCATCAGTAAAAGGAGGGGGGTGGACCAGATGAATCCTAAAGTCCTTGTCCCTTCCAGCTCTAAATCAATGATCCTATGCCCATGCTTAACAGAGTACCTATTAGTGGTTCAGTAAGCAGCTAGTAACTGATTAGCAAGAAGAAGAAAATCCTAATGGTTGCATTTTTATGTTGCAACAAAAACGTGCAGCAGTGGTTAAATTGATCCAAAGTGATAGGGAGAGCTAACAACCTTCCAAACTGTAAGTAGCAGAACTGCAATTACCCAGAATAATTAAAGAACATAAGATAGCGAAATACCAAAGGACCTCCGATTTCCCCCCTAATGGTGAGCAGGGTAACCTATCTCTGAGACACACAGAGGTTATTAACTACCTTTGCTCTTGTGCCTCAGCACTAGAGTATAACAAACACAAACGACTCCTTCTTTCATGATTATTTAGGACACCTTATGGTCAGTATTATTATACATACCTAATCATTCTGGCTGTGGGACAGTAGTGGAGGAAGGGAAACAAAATGACCAATGTCAGCTTGTTTTGTCATGTGCCACCTTCTCGTAAACAGCTAAATGTAAGAAAATAGCTGTGTAAGAGTTCCAGTTATCCAAAGAATGACTGTACTTGAACTCATACAAACTGTTATCAAAGTTCAGAGGTGAACTTATTAGCCAGAACCATAAGTGTCTTGCATATATAAGGACATTCACTAAGTGTTTAATAAATGATATTAACTGAACTTAATTTGCTCTTCTAGAAAAAATTCTGTCCTATGGGAAACTTGGCTCAAAGTTTCAACATCTACACCTCTGGGCACGGGGCCAAAACATCTTCTGGACAAACTATGTCCCATTATGTGTTCACGCCCTGACACCATAAGGCAGCAATGTTGGATATAATTTTGGTTTTTACAAACACACACACACACACACACACAATGGAGGAAGCACAGTAGAGTGGAAAGAGAGCTATCTTTCAAATCAGACTGCACTCAAAATCCCATCTCTGATTTGCATTCTCTGGACCCCAGTTTCCTCATTTATAAAATACGAGAGTTGCTCTAGAAATCTTTCTGTGATCCTATTGACTGAGGTGTGCCATAATGGACTGATGCCCAATATTAACCTCAGGAAATAACACATAAACCAAAACATAAGGTAATTCCTCCCCTGAAGACAGGAACAACTTCTCTCCTACCAACAATACAGTAAGAAAATAAAACTGAAGCACAACAAGATCTAAAGATAGGAAGGACATTAAACAACACCTAGCCCAACTCCCTGATTTTACAGACGAGGAAACTGAGGCCAGAGTGACTGAATAAGCAACTTCTACAGAGTCACAGAGGGCAGAAGCAGCAGAGCCAGGATTCAAACACAGGACCTCTGACCCCAAGTTCAGCATGATGCATTCTTGGGCTTCAAATAAGTATCTAGATACACAGGGAATTACTCAGAGGCAAGTTTGTTTTTTTTTGTTTTTTTTTTCTTTATGGAGGGTTTTATTTGTTACACACACACACACAACTGAAAGGACAAAAGTTTTTCAAAATACAGTAATTGGTGAAAACATACAGTATGCTTATAATCAATTTTATGTTACAGCACACAGAGTTAATGAATTTTCTGTTTACTCAACTGTTTCTGATGTAATTAACAAGATAAGCGCACATTAAAATGTTTGTAATATCTGTAACATGGCAAAGTCCCTTATAGAGCAGCATCACTGGGGATGGTACAAGAAAAAGGCACAGAATTATTACAACTTCTTAAAATAAGTGCCACACTTCATACAATTACTGGGTATTGAGGTATTCTATGTAAATGAATTTTCCATAAAACCAAAGCTTACAGTTTTATTTTAGGCAAGTTTGTTTTTTGTTTTTTTAATTGATTTATTTACTTTCAGTTTACAACATTCAGCTCCACAGTCCCTTGAGTTTCAAATTTTCTCCTCCTCTGTATACCCCCACCATCATGGGGGCAGGCACTCAAATACTGGATGTACAAATATCTTCACATTAACCATTAGTCAGGTTGCAAAGAAGGATTATAACTGATGGAATGAATGATCAGTAGGAAAGAGGAAACAAAACAAAACAAGAAAAAGAAACACAGCAATGTAATTTGTTTCAATCTGCATTCAGACTCCACATCTCTCTCTCTCTCTGAATGTGGTGGATATCTCTTTCGATCATGAGTCTTTTGGAATTGTCTTATAACCTTGCACTGCTGAGAGGAGCCCAGTCTATTGAAGTTAGTTCAGAGATGAGTTTTAAGAAAATACAGGGCATTATTCTAATAGTGATCATAATTAGAGTCAGCCATTGCCATTATTAAACACAACATTAAAAAGAGACACAGAAAGTGAGTCAACCATGAAGATGGTGGAGGGGAATGTAAATATGGAAAATGGGCAGGCAATAACCAGAATTTCCATGTTTATCATTCTGCCTTTCATATTAAGAATACAAAGATCAAAATCAAGTTTCTATCTATAATCTACAATTACCTTCTAAAGGCCTCCCTTAGAAGATGGTCTCCATGAAGGACAGATATTGTTTTAAAAACAGCTGTCAGCAACTCCAACTTTAATTGCCCTCCAATTGTCAGTGCACATGTCATTTTATTACAGGGGAATTTAGGTGAACCCTGTGCCAATGAACAATTTTATCAATGAGTCTGATAAAGGAGTAGATTACACACAATGGATGACAGTCAGAATCAGGAATTATCTTGACAAGCTGGAGTACTGGGCTAAATAGAATAAAATGAAAATCAATAGGCATAATGTAAGTTTTACATGAGTTCAAAACTTTAGCTTCATCAGTAAGAGATGGGGGAGGTGGGGATTGTAAATTGGCATATCTAAAAATGAGCATGAATTTTTAGTTGATGACACATTCAATAAATTAAAGCAAAGTGATGTGGTAATCCAAAAAGCTAACATATTTAATTTTGGTGCAATTTTCAAGAACCAGCCTTGAAGCCAGAAAAACATGGGTTCATTGAAATTCTGCCCACACACAGACTGGTGTGTGACCCTGGACAATAACAATTAATTAATTATTAATTTATTGGTTAATAAATTAAATTTATTAATTTAATAAATAAAGATTAATTTAATCTTTAAGATGACATAGTAAGTCATCTTACTATGACTAGTAAGTGTCATAGCTTCTAGGTCTAAAGTGATAATAGTTTCACCACTGTACTCTCCTATCAAACCACATCTGAAGTATTATGTCCAGTTCTGGGTGCCATAGTTTGGGAAAAATATTAATAAACTGAAGAAAGTCCAGAGGAAGGTTAACCAGGATGATGAAAGAAGGCCCTTGTGTTTATGTTACTCAGTTGAAGGAAATGGATATGTTTATGCTGGAAAGAAGAAACCTAAGAGAAAATAGGTTAGTTATCTTCTAGTATTCGAAGATCTATTCTATGAGAGAGAAATTAAGACTCATTCTATTTGGTCCCAAAGGTTGACCCCATAGCACTAGGTGGAAGTTTCTAAAGAAGACAAATTTAAGCTCAACAGAAACAATACTTTACAATTAGGGCTATCTTAAATGGAGTGGGCTATGTCTCCTTCATTGGAGGTCTTCAAAAAGTCACATACATACACCATATTGGGAATTCCTTTTGTCATACCTCAAAGTTGCACTAGATGCCCACTGATGCCCTTCCAGCTCAAAAATTCTGTGATTCTTTGAGAGAGCACATCAAATATGTAATGTGGGGGCGGCTAGGTGGCACAGTGAGTAAGAGCGCTGGCCTCAGAGTTGGCATGACCCGGGATCGAGTCTGGCCTCAGAAAATGAGCACCCACACATAAATAATAACTAGCTGTGTAACCTTGAGCAAGTTACTTAACCCCAATTGCTTTAAAAAATATATATGTAATGTGGGTTAAAGGTAGTGTCTATATGAAACTGCCTTCTGCATTTTTCCTACTAGACATCCAAAAAAGCATCTCAAACTCAGCATGTCCATCTCAGAACTTATCATCTTTCCCAAAAGAATATCATTCCTCTTCTGAATTTTCCTATTTCTGTCCTTCCATATTTACATACTCACAATGACCTCTCACTCCTCACTATAGATAGCATCAAGCACCCTAGCATACCCAGGATGGCTGCTAGCATGGGTTCCTAGATCTGCTTTTTCAAAAGGAAAGAAACTCAAAATGGGTTAACAATCTTGCTTTAATCAAACATCTGTCATAGTTCAGGGGGAAAAGGTCAGCACCCCGAAATTCAGAGAATACAAACAGAGGTTACAAGCAGACAAAAAAAAAATACAGACAGAAACAGATCAACAGACAGGCTTCAAGCTGTCTGACCATTATATCCATACCTAGTCAGTTACCACAGAGGAAAGCACTAACATCTGGGTTTTCAAAGCCGGGGGGCTCAACAGCTGCCCAGAGTCTCATTTGGTCAAATCACACAACTCTTCCCAAAGTGAGCCCCAAAGCAAAACCTCACATCAGGGTATATATAGCCTTCTTCTGGCTCAGAGAATGTCACAACCCTCTTGATCCCACTGCCCAATCACAAAGCATCAAGGCATGGGCATTCCTGAAAAACAAGCCTCTTGCCACAGGCTCCATGTAACCACATTCAGCCTGTTAGGAGGCAGAGTATACTTTCAAATCAAGGAAGGTTCTCAGAGTCACTTATGCCTATCAAAGGGCCAAGGGACTGGAAAGATCTTCAGATTCCCATTCCCATAACACTCACTTACCGTCACCCCACAAATACTAAGAGCTGCCAGGTCTGGACAGTTCTACCCTCACAATACCTCTCTCATCCACCAATTCCTTCTCTCCACTCCCTTAGGTTCTGGCCTTCATCCATTCTTAGCTAGACTACTGCCAATCTCCCTCCCTCCAGTCTCTCCCCTCACCAAGCTATTCTATACCACACAACTGCCAAAGTGATATTTCCAAAAGCACCAGTCTGACCATGCCATGTCCCTACTCAAACTCCAATGAGTCCCTACTGTCTGTAGGATCAAATATAAACTCCTCTGTCATTTAAAGCCCTTCACAACCCGGATCCCACCTACCTTTCAAAACTTACTATCTATTACTTTTCTGATATACTGTATGGTCTAGCCAAACTGCTTTTTCTATCCTATTTCCACATTGACGCTGTCCCTCATGCCTGGATTATATTCCCTCCTCAACTGTACCTTCAAGCTCAGGACCTATCACCTTGCTCCTTTTCCTACAGGAAGCTTTTTCTGATACCTCACCCCAAGTTCCAATACCTCTCCTCCCAAAAATCACCAGCTATATACTGTGGCACAGTGGATAGAACACCAGGGCTGGAGTTAGGAAGAACTGAGCCCAAATCTGCCCTCAGAATACTTACTAGCTGTGCGACCCTGGGCAAGTCATTTAATCCCGCTTGCCTCAGTTTCCTCATCTGTAAAAAGAGCTGGAGAAGGAAATGGCAAAACTCCCCAATATCTTTACCAAGAAAACTCCAAATGGTGTCACAAACAGTCGCACAGGAATAAAATAAATTACTGAAAAACAATACTTAGATACTTATATGTGTGAGTCTCTCCTCCCCATCCATACAATGTAAGTTGCTTACACTCTCCCTGGTATATAATAAGCTCTCTGAAAATGCCTGTTGAACTGAAGATGAAGATACACAAAAGTTCTGGCCTAAGGGTAGAAGCAAGATAAACTGGTCTACATGGTGATTTAATTCATGATCCTGAGTTCATTGGCACTTACTCTTAATGAACCAGATAATAAGCAATGATGCTATTTTGGGGGGACCAGACTGTGATTTCATTGGCCTGGTGAAGTCTCCCTCTACCAGTGCAGGCTGAAAAATGCTGAAATTTATGGTCTTAGAGAGGGGTCTGAGACCAGAGAGTGAACTGCACAGATTCATGCAGCCAGTATATATATCACAGGTGGGACTGACTTTCCTTACTCCAAGGCTGGCTCCCAGTCTATGACATCATGCTGCCTCTGATGCTTGTAAAGCATCAGAAATATTTCCTTCTCACTGAGGGAAGTGTTTCCTTCTTAGGTAGGATGATTTCATATGGACCGTTTCCATAAAGGGCTGGGGCTTACTTAGTAACCATGGCAAGGAGCAAAAAAAGACAAGCAGGCTTCCCTCTCAGCATGATTTTCTGCTACTGCAGTTTTATTTAATTTTTTTTTTACCATTTTTTAAAAATTTTATTCCATTTTAACCAAATGGTCTCAAGACCATTTTTATGGCACGTAACTCAACGCGCCTTGTATGACAACCTTAAGGCTGCTGGATGAGTAACTATTAAACTGAGTTGATTTCTTCATCCACCAAAAGACAACTGAAAGCCTATTCTCTGAGAATGGTGGGCAAAGAGCCTCATCTTCACCTACAAAGGGTGAAATTGTCTGGGTGCTGGCTTTTAAAACTCTTTTGAGTTGGAACTTAATGTGTGATGTGCCAGTAAAGGAGAAGGGAAACACCGGCCTTATTGGAATAAAGAATAATAAGGAAATATTTATTGTAAATTTACATACCAACAATGTGAGTAAATAGATTGGTAGGAGACTTCAGTACCTCTGTTTAGCAAACAGCTTCCTGTCTCGGGATTTTTACCTCCCACAAAATACTGACTCTTCCTTCCCCACCCTCCCACTGAAATAATTAATATCTTAACAGTATAAGAATTAGAAAGGGATGATTCATCTAGGTGCACAACTCAGCCAAAGTCAACAAACCTAAACCCTACTCATAGTCCAACTTCATGGTAAATAAAGCCGGAAGGAGCAAGGGGTTTCAGATTACTGGAAATCTCTCTAGTTTTTCCAAATCTTGACAGAGTTCAGAGACTTGGCTGAAACTTTCACTCCTACCCTTTCCACACCCTTCCTTCAATAATCCCTACTCAACTGCAGTGGAAGTGACCACCTACCTAAAGAATGACCCTGACCCCTTCCTCTGAAACATGCCCAGAGTAGCCTAAATCAGATATTACCACCACACCAGCAGCCAGGTTCTTCCCCAAGCTTCTGTCTTGATCAACACTGTTTCTCTCACTACTGGCAGTCAAGGCTTCTCCTACATGATTCTGATGCCAAGAAGAATTAAAAATTATACTTTAGAATTTCACTCCAGCATCCCATTGGCAGAGACTGAAATAAACATAAGTCATTTTCAACAAAAATTCAGTTCGGTGATCATTAAATTGTCTTCCTTGTCTCTAAAACACTACTGTTAGATTATGGGTACTTGTATCCCTAGAAAATACTTCATGGTTCCCTGTGTGAAACAATCCCACTCTCTTTATCATGTTCACCCATCCCAAGGACAGTTTTGCTTTTTTACTAAGAAGGGATACTGAGTTGATTTAGAATAGACTTAAATTTTCCCAACATTCCCAGCAAATTACTAGCCAAAAGCTGCATAGCACACCAGCATATAAATACATGTGAACTCAATGCATGCTCATGGAAATGTCATGAAGCTACATGATCTGCTGGCTGAAGTCACTGCCCTTGGCATAGGTCTAACCACATAATACAAGGTTCTCTTCAATAGTCCTTCAAATCTCCCACCAGTTATCTTAAGGATTACTTTACCACATGGAGTTACTCTGCTGAGCAAATGTCAGAGTGTAATGCAATTTCTGGGACTTTTTCCAAATAATAAATAGACAATGTTCTCCTCTCCATTAAAGCCAGGAACCTCTCCTTCTGTGATCTCTTCCTTCTTCACTCCCACTGACCCCCCATGAAAAGCTGACACCGAGAATTCATCTAGGCAAATATTACCTTGTATCTACTCCCTCTTTTAAGAGGATGGTCGAATTCTAAGCCAGTCCCATCACTGCATGTTCCCCAGATTAAAACATCAAGTGGAATACTCCCTTGACGTTTTTGTCTAGGGTTTCTCAGACTTCCCATATAAATTAATCTCTGAAGTTCTTTAAAGTATAAAACAACGGTTCCCAACCCAGGGAAAGGGGCAAGTAGTGAACAGTTTATTGCAAGTAATTCAGTATAATAAATAAGTAAATATACCTTCTATGGGCTGCATAACATAGCCTTCTCTTGCCTGGAACATTCTCTCTCTGCAGGGAAGAAGGGGTCCTAAGCTGAAGAGATCTTTAATTACCTTTGCCTCTAAGAATCCCTAGTTTCCTTCAAAACTCAGCTCCAATACCACTTCCCACATGAGGTCTTTCTTGACTACCTCAGCTGCTAGGTGTATCCCCACTCCCCAATTATATGTATACATATATGTATATGTATGGTTCACTGTTGATGTTGTTCAGTTGTCCAACACTTTATGACCCTTTCTGAGGTCTTGCTGGCAAAGATACTGGAGTGGTTGCCATTTTCTTTTGCAGCTCATTTGACAGATGAGGAAAATGAGGCAAGCAGTTAAGTGACTTGCCCAGGGTCACACAGCTAGTATTTGAGGCCAGATTTGAATTCAGGAAGATGAGTCTTCCTGACTCTAGTCCTGGCACTCTTTATATTGCACCACCTAGCTACCCTCTATATACACCTATACCTACACACACACACACACACACACACACACACACACACACACACACACACACACACACACATACACACCCTTATATCATTCTTATCTTTATAACCCCAGTGCCTGGAACATGGTAGATGCTTAATATTTAGCAGTCTAGTGACTACTAGATGACCTCTAGGTTCCCTTCCAGATCTAATTCCTATTGATCCTATTTTTAATAACTGATATTATGACTAATAAAATATAAATTCACTTCAAGAACCACTAAATTCATAATAGCTTTTTGTCACTGTTAATACTGTCAATCAGCACATACTAGTGATAAAAAATTTTTTTCACTTAAGGATCTACAAAATTTCTGGATATCAAAAAAAATAAGAGTTCCTCTGACTCAAAATGTCAGGAACAGTGATCTAATCTACATGAGTGAGGGAGGAAGAGGAGGTAGACTTTGCAAGTGGCAATTCCTTTACTGTATCATCCCTGTTTTTCTGAAAAGTTTAACATCCTCCATGCTATCTTATCTCAGGAAATTTTAATAAATGTCCCTGCTCATATAGCACATCAAATAAGAAGCTTTAAAAGACATCTCTCAAATTGACATCTTGCAAGAAGCTGTTAATTGGTATTTCGCCCAATTATATTTAATTCTTGTCAGAAGCAAGCTTTAAATGTCTGATGAAAGTCAAAACTTATAAGGCAAGATACTAGGGCATATATGCTCACTTATCTCAAAAAGAAAGGCTAATGTGACAGGCTGAGTCACACACTAGAAGAAAGGTCCATGGGTACAAGGTTTTTAAAAGTACCTTCATCAGCAAGATATGCATTTTCAATATTCAGTTCTTGCAAGGGAAGTGAGAAGGGGCCCTGAGCTGAAGAGAGCCCTACTCTCCTACACATTTACAATATGGCTAATGACCGAGAGAGAGTTGTAGGGTGCTATTAGGAGCTGTAAATAAATATTCCCCAGTTGCTTAAGCAGGACAAACACAACTTCAGTGGATCAGGGAACTCCTCTGTGTGAAGACTCCCTCCACAAATGAAGTTCACAAGCCCTCAGTTACCTTCTCATTCTGTGCATTCCTGTCCATAGTGTTTAACCAAAATGTTTCACTGATAATCACAAAACTTTAAAAAAGACCTACAACTGCCTCAGAAGTTCTAACATTTTGTATAACACTTGGGCTGTACCTCTGGGGAGGATTAATCACTCTTCCTGCCACTATGCTAATACAACTTTTATCAACCTTAGTGCAAATTATACATACTATAAATGCTAAATGACACAATACATTATTTACTTTCTGCCCTTATTAGGATATGCTTTCAAAACAGGAGAATGCAGCCCTGTAACTCCTAGGTCCATATCCCAAAGAGATCATAAAAACAAGAAAAGGACTCACATGTACAAAAATATTTAACAGTTTTTTGTGGTGGCAAAGAATTAGAAATTGAGATGTTTATCAATTGGGGAATGGCTGAACAAGTTGTAACAGAATGTAATGGAATACTATTCTGGAATGGAATACTGTAAGAAATGATGAGCAGGCAGACTTCAGAAAAACCTGAAAAGACTTATAGGAACTGATGCTGAGTGAAATGAGCAAAACCAGGATAACACCGTACACAGTAACAACCACATCATGCGATGACTTGACTTTGACAGACTTAGCTCTTCTCAATAATGCAAAAACCTAAGACAACTCCAAAAGACTCACAATGGAAATTGCTATCCACATCCAGAGAAAGAATTATGGCATCTGAACGCAGATGGAAGCACATACTATTTTTTTCTTTTGTTATTTTGTTTTATTTCTTTCTCATGGTTCCTCTCATTAGTTCTAATTCTTCTTTACATCGTGACTAATGTGAAAATGTTTAATATGAATGTATAAGTAGAGCCTATATCAGATTACATGGCCATGTTGGGGAGGGAGGAGGAAAGGAAAAAAGAGAAAATTTTTAAACTCAAAATCTTATGGAAATGAATGTTGAAAACTAAAAATAAATTAGTTAATTATATTTTTATAAAAACAAAAACAAAAAGACTTAAGAAAAAAAGTAGAGTGCAAATTCATTGAGAGTAGAGCCTGTTTTAGCTTTGTCTCTATAATCCACTGCCTAGCACAATGCCTGGGCCAAGAGTGGGCACTTTAAAAAATGATGGTTGAATTGAATCATTGCCCTCCTCCACAAATTGAATTCATCAAAAGAGTACCAGGTTAGAAACTGGGGAAACTGGTCAAAGGTCTAGATGATATTGGACAAATCACTCCACCTTTCTGCAACTATCTTAAGTATCTTAAGGACCACCTACCACATCTCAACAGGTTTCCAGGGATAAAACAAGACGTTAAAATACTTTTTGGAAGAATCCTACACATTTCAAGCCCATTACTTATTTATTTGTAAATTTGTAAATAAGCAAAGTTTGGAACAAGTAAGTAAGGGTACATGGGACTATTCCTGACAGGGCACGCACCCAAGCAGCGACTAAAGTGGATTTAGGATTTGACAAAGAAGCGACTCTTATTATAAGGAGTTTTAAAAGCCTTTGCACAGTTAACACAACTAAGACTTTTGGGATACCCTGTATCATCCAGCAAGTTTTCTAACATACAACAGAATCCTCCCTCTTCTGGAACTTGTCTATAAAGGAGATCCTAAAAGAACTCTCTGGGGCATATTCTTCCTATTAAAAAAACCCAAAAGTAAAAAATAAGGTATGGGAAAACTACAGTGAGATATTGGGGATAGGTCAACCCTATGAAAGAGTCAGCCTAAGAATGAAGGTAATGTCACTTTCATCCACACCAGCACTACACGATGAGGCTAAGGTTAGTTGGGTCAGGACATGAGGAGTTCTCATATCCTCAGGCTGTTGACCTGATCGAGTTTCTGTTTCTAAAAGGAATAAAAGGGGACAGCCAGTGTAAAAATAAAACAAAATGAAACAAAAATAAAATAAAATAAAATTCAATGACTAAATCAATCAAGTTATCCCCTCGACAGATGGTGCACTGGCCACATCAAGGTGGCCTTACTGGGCTCAGCCTACACCATCTACTAACTCAATCTTGTGCAAACAAAACAAGCACAGTAAATTTGGACTGCACCATTTTGCCTGTAGCCATTAAATATATTTGCCCTCCTCGAGCATTATGGCTCAAAAACCAAACACAACATCTGAATGAGCCCAGACGTGGCACATGAACTACAAGGCTGCTGGTGAGATTACAGCTGCAAAGCATCTTCCAATAGTCAGTGCAACCGGTGACTGTAAAGGCTATTCCATTGAGCAAGGGCATGGCTCTCAACTTGGTTCCTTCCACAGCCCCTCCCTAGCCTGCCCCAACCCCTACCTTATACAAAGAAGAAACTGCTAAAAATAAAGACTAAGGACCTTTTTCCCCTTAGCCTACAAGGAAGCCTAGAGCTTATCTGCAGGCTGTGTGGCAACCTTCATCATATGCAACCAGTGGACAACACAGCCTGGGCGGGTGTGGAGAGTGAGGGAAGGGGGTGCTCTTGTGGTCAAGAGTTCTGGGGAAGAGAGGAAGAACAATTGGCTTCCCCTGAGGCAGAACCCATTTTTAAAAACAATCCTCAAAGACATAAACAATAAATCTCAGTAGAGGTTCTCACTTCCTTCCACAAGGGGGGAGGGGAGTGAGGCAGCCTTCTAATGGGCCAAATCCACATTATGAAAAAAAAAATAGCTAAGTGAGCAACAATGGTATTTTCATATGATTCACATGTATTCATATAAACTGTGCTATTTTCAAACAGTTTGGGATCTGCTGAGTTTGCCTTTATATTACAGGGCTTCTGTTACTTAGATGTCCCAGAAGCACCTCAAACTTAAAAATGTCCAAAACCAAAATCATCTTCTTTTCCCTTAAACCTGTCTCTTCTCCCAACTTTCTTATTTCTGTTGAAGGTACCACCAACCTCCTAAGTAATGAATCACTTAATCAGCCATCTCTCACCCTTATATTCATCATATTGCCAACTCCAACTGATCCTACCACAATACCAAACTCATTCATACCCTCTCTCCACTCAGAGACATTATTACCTAGTTCTGGTCTAAATCAGACTTCACCTGGACTATTGAAATAACCTCTTACATGATTCCCCTCCACCACCTCTGTTCCCTCTCCTTATCAATCCATCCTAGACTTGTCCAAACATCATTCCTAAGGCATCATTCCTAAGGCACTGGTCAAACCATATCACTACAGTGTCCAAAAATTTTTGGTGGCTCCCTACTGCCTATGGACTATTTATTTACTGACTCATTCATTCATTCGTAGCTCTCTAGTCTTGGCATATTTGTCTCCAATCTACCTTTCCAGTTATATCTCACATTATTCCTCTCCATGCACATTATGTTCTAGGTCCTCCCTAAGAACATATCATTTCCCACCTCCATGCACTGATGCAGGCCAACCTCCACACTCAGAATTCATTTATGCCTCATTTCTCTCTAACAGAAACCTCTTCTGAAAGGCTGAGTTCAGGAGCCATCTCCTCCACCACTGTGAATCTGATCCTATCAACTCAAAAAGCATTCTCTCCTTCCTCCAAATATTCCTGGAACACTTTCCTTGCTTCCATTAGGTACTTTGCATGCTACAATCATACTATATCATGCTACATACTACATCAACCTAGAAGAATGTAAGGCCCTAGAGTGCAGGAATATTGATATCTTCCAACACATAGGCCACCACCACCATTATCATCACCAACCTAGCATAATCAATCAAAAAGCATTTACTCAGTACCTACTAATTGGGAGGCATGGTACTAGGCACTAGAAAACAGAGTTAAAATATTTCCTAACCTCAAGGACAATTTGGGGGTGAGGGAGAGATGCGAAGCACTCTTAAATGCCTACTATGTGCACTGAAAAATGCTTTACAAATATCTCATTTGATAACATGTACATAAATAGGGCAGCTAGGTGGTACAGTCAATAAGAGTGGTGGGTCTGAAGTCAGAAAGACTTTAGATACTTACTAGCTTTGTGATCCTGGGCAAGTCATTTACCCTATCTGCCTCAGTTTCCTCATCTGCAAAACGAGCTAGAGCCAAGAAAACTCCAAAGGAATCACAAAGGAATCAAAGAAAGTTGAAAAACAACTGAACAAAAGGTGATTTTGTAGGTACCTATATACCAGAAGGTGAGAAGGGCAGGGGTTAGGAAAAAGGTAGCACATGAGCTAGGTCTTGAGGGAAACCGGGAATTCTGAAAGACAAGGGGTGAAGAAGAACTAGTCCAAGCTTTAGGAAAACCAGTACAAAAAAAGGCAGTGACCATGTGAGAAATATCAAAGTCAGAACGGCTGCTTAGCAGTTTGTGGACAGAAGTAATGTGGTCTGTATTGGGGGCCAGGCTGGAAAGGGCTTTTATTTTTAAATCTGGGGGTTGCAGGGAGCCATGAAGCTCATCCAGTCAGGGTTAGATTTGTACTTTAGAAAATGAGTTCAATAGTTCTTTCCCTTCCCTAGGCCTCAGTTTCCTCCTCTATAAAATGAGGAGGTTGGCCTAGATCAGGGATTCTTAACATAGGGTCTAGAGACCACTGATTTTAAGAGGTCCCTGAATTTGGATTTATTTTCACTGACATCAAATTGAAATTCATTATGAATGTAAGGCAACAAATAAACTCTTCTGAAAAGGGGTCTTCAGAAAGCTTCAAACTGCAAAAGAGGTCTACGGACCCAAAAAAAAAAACGTTCTGGGTGATCTCTAAATCCCCTTCCAAAAGCTAAATTCTATCATTCCTGAGGGCAAAGAACCAGGTCTTACTCTCTCTTAGTCTCCCTCACAAAGCCTAAGGCACAGGACCTTACCCAAGGGGTACCACAGGGTCACAGATCTGGAGAGCCCTCACTAGCTACCTAACCAAACAATATATCAGCTAGCATTTATTACTACCTTGGTGACTTGAGCAAATCACCCAGGAACCTCCTTAGGCCTCAGGGTCCCTCAGCTGGAAAATGAGGACAAATATATAGCCTGGGAGCCTTTTTAGCTCTCAATCTAGGTTCCTAGGGTGATCTTAAGCTCTGCCTAAACGGCAGGGTGGATAGAGCTCTGGGGCTCTACTTAATACACAAAAGGAGTCAAGAAGACCTGATTCCAAATCAAAGCAGGCCTTAGACAATCACTTCATGAACCCAGGCAAATCACTTAACCCGATTTGCCTCAATTTCCTTATCTGTAAAATGAACTGGAGAAGAAAACAGCAAACCACTCCAGTATCTTTCTTTAACCAAAAAAACCCAAAATGCAGTCACAAAGAGTTGGACAAGACAGAACAACAGGCATAGTGCTATGACCAAGGTCTACAAAGTCCCTGCCCTCAAGGGGCTTATATTTTAAAAAGGAAAAAAAACGTAAAAATTTAAGTAAAAAACAAACTAAAACTATGACTTTTATTGATACAAGGAACTCTGGGAAGAGAGGGAAAAGCTCCCTCTACCAATATTTGAAGCCTCAGAGAAAGGTACCTGGGGCAGTGAGAGGTAAAGTGACTCACTATGGACCACACCTAATGCTGAATTAGTGGATTTCTACAGACTGAGTAAGTAGATAGTCAAAAGGTATAAATAAGCAGGTCAGAGTTGGGACTTTCTGGCCATGAATGGTTCTAAAATCAAAGTGAACACAAAGTAATGGGGGTAGAGAGAGCATAAAAGACTGGGGGGGGGTATGGGGGTACTTCGGCTACATTTGGGAGGAAGTTAAGAATTTTAA
Source organism: Gymnobelideus leadbeateri (assembly GCA_011680675.1). Classification (NCBI taxonomy): domain Eukaryota; kingdom Metazoa; phylum Chordata; class Mammalia; order Diprotodontia; family Petauridae; genus Gymnobelideus; species Gymnobelideus leadbeateri. The sequence continues at coordinate 542,053 of WOXC01004041.1, forward strand.
GAGGTAGAAGAAAATATTCCATGTTTGGAGATAGGAGAGGAAATGTCATGTGTGAGAAAGAGCACGCATCAAGGGACTAACAGAATATGACTGGAAAGGGAGGCTGGAACGAGATTAAAGGCAACAGAAAGCTACTGGAGCTTTCCAAGCAGGGGAATAACGTGGCCACCTCTATATTAGGGATATCCCTTTAGCAACTATGTAGAAGATGCACTGGAGAAGAAAAAAAGACTTAGAGACCAATTAAGAAAGTAATTTCCAAACTTTACTGATCACACACCTATAAATAAAAGTATTTTGAGAATGCACCCCAAACTAAGCAAATTTATAAAGCATATATACATACTATTGTACAAAACACAAACCAAAAAAAAGGAGATAAAAATGAAACCATACTTAATAACTTTTTATTAATTAACAGTATCTTTTTGCTCTTGAAAAGAATATGACTAAATCTGCTTCACTGTTTTGGGAAAATCCCTGCACATGTCCTGGAGACCGGGAGGACTTACAAACTAGTAAAAATTACTTGTAAATGGTAATTGTTAAAAATTAATTTGATCAATAGCCAAGAAAGTAAATTCCTTCTTTTTTAGACTGTTTTTATTTAAAGATACAAAATGCAAACAACAAAATAACGTATCATAACAGTCAGTGACCAGAATTGCTTTTCAACAGGAGTCAAATGTTTCTCATGGCATAGTTATTCACCATATGAAATGAAAAAGAAATAAAAAAGTCCAATTCAACTGCCTCTAATTTCAACTCAGTAAAAAGTTTTGAATATAAATCTATCTCTCTTTATGTGGTCTTAATTATTCTATTAATAGATATTTTAGCTATGTTTTTGTATGAGGGTGAGAAGTGTGGCTATAGTGCTTAATACACAATCAGTCTGAAGTCTGGGAGGCCAATCTGGGGGCCAGGTTGTAAAGGGCTTTAAATGCCAAACAGCAGTTTATATCTGATCCTAGGGCAACAGGGTACCAGGGGAGAGGCCTGGTGCTTCAGTAAATCACTCTAATTAGCAGTTATGCTGAAGATTCAATAAGGAGAGGTGCAATAGTGGTGGTCATGTGCTTACAGGAAGGGGAAGGATGTGAGTAATGAGTAAATATGTGAGTAAATATGGCACTGCTTAGATTTGTAGGGTTACAGTGAGATGTTGGGTTTGACAGCCTCAACAATAAAATGCTTATTAGTAAATACAGAGCCTGGCATGTAACTACAAAAACGTGGTGGTGGTGGTTGATATTAATAATTAATAATATTAATAGTATTAATAATTAATATTATTATTATGGAAGTTCAGAAGAGGAAGGGATGGGGGAGGGGAAGATAATATAGTGAATTCTGCAAGACATGGAATTGGTCCCACCTAAAATGGGGGGAATGTGGGGTGGAGAGGATGATTGAGAAGGCCCTTACTATCTATCAGATCACTGCTTCAAAGAGTAAAGCCACTGCAACCATAAGGGGCTGGGGTTGTTTCCCAATGGTACCTGTGCAGCTGCTGAGTCAGGGTTACTTATACCTAACCTGATGGAGGCCAATACCCAGTAGAAGGGGGTGGAAGTGAGGCTATAATGAGAAAGAAGAGGTAAGGGTGGTTGCATAGGAGACAGGTCCCATGACCAGTTATCTCAGGAAGAGTGGAATATGACCTCTCTGCCATCCTCCAACTAGAAGATCACATACCTCTTAGGATCATGCCACCATCCCCCAGGAGGCCTCTTAGGACAGCACTGAATTAAAAGTCTACCATAAGAGTAAAGGTGAAAGATGAATCCCCTTCTACAAACTAAACCAAAACTGAACAAAAAATTCCTCTATAATAACATCCAATCTGTGCTTGAATAGCTTTAGAGAGGATGACCCTGCCACCTCCCAAAGCAAGAGATTATTCTGCTTGTGAGAAATTCTGATTATTGAGAAGCATTCTCCTTATATGACAGGCAAGGTGGTACAATGGACAGAAGCTGACCTTGAAACCAGGGTTCAGGTCCTGCCTCTGATCCTTACTGGCTATGTGGCTATGAGCAAACACTTTGCAGTCTGAACCAGATTAAAATATAAATAGGAAATATTTAACAAAATAAATAAAAATGCTCTAGGAAATAGATAAAGGTTAATATCTAGTAGTTTAATGGCGCCAGTTTCTATTTGAGCTTGCCATCACTGCTCTAGGCAACTCTCTAGGACTATAAATTGCAAAGTACCTACCTGCAGTGGAAAGGAGAGTTTCCTTACCTGAAGAGTTCCCTATGCCAATGCAATCACTGCTCCTGTCCCTACCCCTTCTTCCTTACATGGAGTTAAGCCTGCCCATTTGTGATTTTCACTCATTGCTCCAATTCAATCCTATGGGGCCAAGAAAAACAAGTGGGTCCACCCAATGCCCTGGAGACCTCCATTGTTCTCTTGTGAAACCATGAGCAAACCTATGAAATACACAGGCTATCTATCCATTGGTCATCCCTGAGCCAACCACAGGAGCAGCTGATTTTCTTTTTCCACTCATCCACTTACCCAAAAAACACTGGTTAAATGAATGAAGGACATACCATTCAGTTCTGGCCTCTCTGAAGCACTTAAGTTTATGGAGCAACACAGTACTCTTTCCTTACCAATAACTCAATTATGTATTCTGAAAAGTCAATACATTTTTGGAGCCACGACACAGCCCCACAAACCACCAAACCACGAACATACTTCTCAGATTGGTCCAAAAGGGCTTCCACAAACAGTAATACTGGGGGTTCAGGAACTTCCTAACAGCCCGTGGCAGGGTTACTTTGACCATGCCACTATTCCTCTAGCCAGACTTTATTACTGGGAAATCTTCTTATTGGTGACTACTGTAAAGTGGAGCGGTTTACTGCAGATTGGAGACCACAGGGCATTTCCAACCCATTAACAGACAATCACTATTAAGTGAAAACCAGCCCGTTCCTCCCCAGTATGGGGTTACTGCAATCATGAAACTGAGCAGTACTGGAGCAGATTTTGAGTCTCCGTGTCACCAGCCTTCATCCCAACTGCCTGTTAATAATGCTCTTCTAAAAACCTGAACTGTTAATAGCTACAAGGGAATCTCAGCCCTCCCTTCCAGGGTTTCATCACCATGGACTCAGTAAATCCATTATGAAGAGGGCTGCACTGCACACTCCATAGAAAGATTTTATTCTGTCTTATTTTGCACACACACACACACACACACACACACACACACACACACACAAAACACACATACAGAGTTTTGTTGCTATGTAACCAATGTTGAGTCCATGACAGTCCTATGTTTGAAAGGTTACCACTGGCAACAGCTGAGGACAGGGTCTTCTGGGAAAGATTCAATAAATCACACATATGTATCCCAACTAAAACTCCAACAGTCCCTCAAGCCATTTCTGGCAAACAGAGGCAGGAGATTCTAATCAGGGGAAAGGGTGAGGCTAAATCAGGCTAAAGGGTGAGATGGGAATATTCCTCTTCTACTACTTCAACAAAATAAAGTTTATTTTTTAAAAACACGCTGACGACATACAGAGCAATGAACCTATAAGTACAATACAGGTTGTACTTTTAAAAAAAAGTCAATTGTGGTTAAAACAGCATAGTATGATGGAAAGGGTATTGGTTTTATCAGCACAGGAAGGATGGAAACAAGTATTTATTAATGGCCTACTTTGTGCCAGGCACTGCACTAAAACATGTTGTAAATGTTATCTCATTTGATCCTCACAACAACCTTGGGAGATAGGTGCTATTATGATTCTCGTTTTACAGTTGAGGAAATTGAAGCAGACAGAAGTTAAGTGACTTGCCCAAGGTAACCTAGTTAGTAGTGAGTGTCTGAAGGCTGGATATGAACTCGTCTTCCTAATCCCAGGTCCAATGTTCTATCCCCTGAGTCACCAGCTGCCACAGGCACCTGCATTTAAATTCTGGCTTTGCTACTTAACTACTTGCCTGTCACTGAGTGAGTCACATAAACTTCTCTCCTCATCTATAAAATAAAGAGTTAGATTTGATTACCTGCCAGGGTTTTTCTTCCCCAAACTTTCCATCAAGACATCAAATTCCCAGGCATATTAAAGATCAGCTGTTTCTAACCTTTTTGGCCTTGCGAGCCAATACAACTTTACTAGTACTTAGCACAGCACAGCTACTTGAGGTCAGGGAGAGAAAGCACATTTAGAGCCAGAAGGGACCTGGGGGCCACCGGGGCCACTGACCAAAGAGAAGGGGAAAGGGACAACGAGCAAACTGAAGCCAGCCAGGATTAATTATTTTGGTGGTCTTTAGCTTTGGTCAAGGACCTTTAAAATCTATATCATTAGCATTGTGCTAAGAATGCTGGATTATGTGGCAGCCAGGTATGACACAGTAGATAGAGCACCAGCCCTGGGGTCAGGACCTGAATTCAAATCTCACCTCAGACACTTCCTAGCTATGTGACCCTGAGCAAATCACTTAACACTGCTTGCCTCTCCCTGAGTCTCCCCAGACAAACACACACACACACACACACACACACACACACACACACACACACACACACACACACAGATGCTGGAATTAGAATCAGAGGCATCTAGGTTGAAAAGACTTCGGATGCTTGTAGAAGTCTGATTTGATGGCCTATGGTTCCACCCAAGTGCATAGCCACAAGAGACCTTTCTTGATTCCTCTGTCCCCCTTCCATCAAAATTACTTTACATATAAACTCCTTGAGGACAAAGAGTTTTATTTCATTTCGGTTTTTTATGCCCAGCATCCAGCACAATGTCTGACACATAAGAAGGACTTAATAACCAAGAGGCATAATTCTGTCTAAACCTAATCCATCTTCTCCATCATTCTTTTCTCCCTGACTTGGAGAGAAATTCCATGGCTACAAATTTGGTCAATGCACTCTTTCAGTCTATTCACATGAATGTAGCAAGCATCTGGAGGGAAAGCATATTTTCCATTTTTCTCCTGTTATCTCCTATTTTCTCTTGGTAACCCCACTGCAATGCCTTGCACATAGCATACTTGAACAAGAAATACTTGTCAGGTTGGATTTCAGAGCATAAAATAAATGAGGGACATTATTATTACTTTTGCTGCCTATCATTCTGCACCTCCATCCCCACATGTGACTGCTGGGAGTAAAGGTATGTCTCATGAATATCCTTCTATGTTGGGCTTTTTCTAGATTTGTTTACATACACACATATAAATATATAAATATATAAATATATATGTGTATATATATATATATATATATATATATATACACACACAGACACATATACATACACACCCATCACAAAAGCACATATAAACACACACACACACACACACACACACACACACATAAATACAAACACACACACAACTGAGGAGCTACCACTGACCTGCTCTGCTTCTATGTGCCCCAATGAGGAAGTTCAAATTCTGCCTTACCCCCTTATAGCCGTGTGACCCTGAACTAGTCACCAGACCTCTCAACTTCGGTATCCTCATTATAAAATGAGACGAGGAGCTTCAATAGCTTCTAAGGTCCCAACTCAAAAATCTATGATTCCCTGATTCTATAAACTCTGGCCTCTACTTTATCTCATAGTCATTCAAGGGGGTATAGGTATTAGTGTTAGAAATGGAAGAATTGGGGGTGGCTAGGTGGCACAGTGAATAAGAGCACTGGCCCTGGAGTCAAGAGGATCGGAGTTCAAATTTGACCTCAGACACTTGAAATTTACCAGCCATGTGACCTTGGGCAAGTCACTTAACCCCAATTGCCCTGCCTTCCCCCCTCCAAAAAGCAAAAAAAAAAAAAAGGAAGAATTGTTGAGGGCATGTAGTCCAAGATAAGAACAAAGAGGTCCAGAGAGGTCACACAGGTGGTTAACAGGCAGAAGCTATTGCCACTGGCCTATTCCCACTTCCATCCGCCTCTGGAGGCAGTCCTTCCTTGCCTACATGACAGCTCCATCCAATGGCATTTGATAAGAACCAAAAAAGGGGGAGGCTGTAGGGATTTTTACTGAATTTTTTTAATGGTTTGTAAAAGTGTAGATGGTTCACTGGATAGAGAGCCATCCTCAAAGTCAAGAAAACCCACATTCAGATTCAAAATCTCTTACAAATTCTAGTTATCTGACCCTGGACAAACCTGTCTCAGTGCCTCTGGGCACTAAAAGTGCAGAGAAATGTGGTACAAAGTTTCCTCACCCAAGAGCTCCCTGTACCAATGAAATCACAGGCCCAGTCCTTATCCCCCCTAAGAGAGCAAGATTCCACCAAAGCTTGTGGGCTGCACCACCTACAATGAAAAGAACTCAGTGTAAGTAAGGCTTTTTTACTCCTCTCCCTAGCAAAGAAAGCAGTCTGCTCTTCAAACACAAGGGGGGCAGCCGTCAAATTTCTAATCACATTTGGCTTTGGAAGGCAATTCATCTCCTTGGTAACTGTTCTAAAAAGGAAAAGAAAATGCTGCAGTGGCTGCCCAGCCAATTGCCTCACACCCAGGGACGAGGAAGGAGTCTTTCTTTTTATTTTTTAACTCCATTTACGAAAGGAGCATCCAACCTCCAGATCGAGTTCTTGGCTCAGCACATGCCACCGGGAATACCAAAATAATGTGGAGATGACAGGGGTATAACACAGCCATGTGCACAACTCAATTCATACACCTTCTACAGAAATTACAGGGCCCAAGACAGAGCAAAGAAAAATGTTTTATAGCCTCAAAGCAGCTTATAAAAATGAGTATTCTGCTTGAAAGATAGGGACGACCATCATACCCAACACAGCATGAAAAGGGTAACTTGAAACTCAAGGAACCATACCTGCTGTAAAACCAGATCCTGAAAACATGCTTACCTCCACCTGGTACCCCCTCCATGTTCTAACTATGCCCATCAAGGAGCATGCTAGAGCTATAGGAGAGGGAGGCCTGGAGAGACATTTCCCTGGTCTGAGATAAGGCATGAACCTGACAATAATTCAGACTCTCTTTGCCTTCCACCTCCACCTCCACTAATATTCAGATTGCATAAACACATATGTGTATGTGCATATATAGGTATATGTACATACATCAGAAAGAACAAGATGTTGCTGTGATTTTTTTTTAACTAAACTAATAAGTAGTCTATAGACAAGTCATTAAAATAGAGGTTTTTATTTTACTAGTAGCAAAAGAAGATAGAAATCAAATGATTCATATAAGTGATGAAGTGAATAAGCTGTGTGACTTTTCTGCAGCCCTCCCCCACCCTCTTTTTCTCTCTCCTTCGGAACAAATCATCCCTAGATCACTCAGGTTCTTAGCTATTTATTCTGTGATCAATGCTTTCTAGCCAGACACCCCTGAGAACAAAAAGCATGCTCTCCTCTCAGAGCTGGCATTCACAGGTAGCAGTGGGAGGATAACAGGTTGTCACTTTAAAATAGGATTTGCGGTGATGAATCAGCTCTTCTCATCCCAGGACCATGCCTCCTGTTGTGTCAGACTATTGAATCAAGTGCTCCAGAATCTACAGCAGCCAATTACAACCATCACTCAAGGAGTACTCATTATTCAAAGGTCTCCACTGCTCTGGAAATAGATTCTGCTGCCTGATTCACAGGCTCAAAGTGTAACCATTAGCTGTAAGAGGGACAGATGGATTTACTCCCTACAGAATTTACAAATGGACAGAAGATAGCTTGGAGAAGAAAAGAAACAACTGTAATAGAGGCACTTCCCCTCAAAATGAAAATGAGAAAATTAGAACTGTCTTCATGAACGAGTTAATGTACCTACTGCCAATGGTATTTACCCGACACCTCACTGGGCCTGGCTGTGACCTGACCAGATTTCCCAGGGAGATTTGTTTAAATGGAGTAAGGGAACAGGATTCTGGGATATAGATGGAGCAAAAAAGGCATTAAGGGTCACAAATAAATGTGGTCCAACTCCTTTGGTTTGCAGAAGACAAATATTCATCCATTCAAAAGGAATTCATTGAGCACCTACTATGAGTATCGGGCATTGTACTGGAGATAGAAAGCCAAACCAGTATCAGTTCTGTCCCTCAAGGAGGTTACATTCTACTAAAGGGAAAATAAAAGACACAAATAAGTCAATATAAAATAGATACAAAATAAATAACAACTGGAAAGATTCAAGAAGAGCTTATATAAGAAGAAGCATTTCAGTGTAGTCCTAAAGGGAGCTGGGGGATTCTTTTTTTTTTTTAAGTAGTAGAAAACACCGAAGAAATGTCTAATTGGAAAAGGTGGGCAGATATAAAGTCCAAGTGCTCCAAAGGTACCCTCAAAATGCAAAATATCCTAAAGGAAGGCTTCTCACATATTAGATAGCTTCCCTATGAGAGTCCTATGGGAAAACAGGGGCAAATGTGGGTGAAAACACATAGTTGAGTTGCAATATGAATTGATGGAAAAGAATCTCGATGTCAATGAGTTCAGAGATCCATTGAAGAATAATATACTAAATTGCTGAGCTGAATGGAGCTGCTCAGATAGCCAGGAATCTGCTAAACTGTGCTGTAATGACGTACTCATACACAAAGCCCAAACAGGCAGCTCCATCTAGGAAACTGGGGTTGGAGTCTCAAATCAAGAAAACTAGATTCTGCTCCTAGCTCTGCCCTTCTAAACCAACAAACAATTAGACTCCCTCCTCTTATGTCTAAGTATTCTCTTCTATAAAACAGTGGGGAGATTAGGCATGGCCAAGAAGGGCATGGGAGAAGACTGGGGAAGAGATGGACAAGTGTAGACCCAGTGAGCATATGTACTCGGCTACAGCTTGGCTGGCCCTGAATTCAGCCTCAGGTTCAATGAAAGTGGTATCTAGAAGGAAGAGGGAAAGTATCAGGACTTGGCAAGAAGTTCCAGTCTCTCTTCCTCTTCTTCCTTCTCCCTGTGATGAAGATTCCTTTCACCACAGCCCCCTTTCAGGCACACTTGCTTTTCAAAATCTGCTCTTGGGCAATCTATGACTTCCTAAACCGTTACACAATATGCTAGCTGATGGCATAATTAAAACCCCATTAAAAATGTTCAACATGGGCCTAGCCAAGTGTGCCACCTAAGTTCTTTATCCTTCCCTATTACCCACCGCCACACCCCCAAAAAAATCCTATGTAGCACAAACAAATGAGGTCTAGAAGTCAAAGGTTGTGGGCTGTCCATAGGATACCCCTTACACACACACACACACACACACACACACACACACACACACACACACATCTGACAAAAAGAAATGTTAATAAATAGAATGGACCTGCCTTGAAGAGGTTGTGGGCTGTATGTTACTAGAATTCTTCATCCACAGGCAGGATGTCACTAGGCAGTGCTATAGAGGGGATTCTTGGTCAGGTTCAAGTTCTAAGAGCAGAAGCCTCTAAGGCCCATTCCAACTCAGAAATTTTGAGCATAAAGACAACAAAATTAATTGAATTGTGATAATCATACTTCACCATCTAAATCAATGAGACAGAGAAAGACGTGGGAAAAGTAAAGATCTCTTAAACCTGGGAAACTGATCTACCACAGTAGGGAGCCAACCTTCACTACTGTGGTATGACCATCATTCTTTACAGATGACCTGAAAATAACACAGTATAGTAAAAAGGGCAGCTAGATGGCTCAGGGCTGGATTGCTGGGTCTGGAGTTAGAAGACCTTAGTTCAAAGCCCATCTCAGATACTTACTAGCTGTGTGACCCTGGGCAAGTCACTTAACCTTGTTTCCCTCAGTCTCCTCACTTCCAAGTCCGACACTCCATCATTATACCACACTTCTACTTAATCCAATTAATGATAATGACAAATATGTTAACTCTTTCAGAAATGCTAACACACATAACACAGGTCAATACTTAATAGCTTCTCAATAAGACAAATGCATATATTCATATGTAAATATGAAAACAAATAAAACCCCTCTTTAGGAATCAAGGTTTAGAAGTTGTCATCTTTAGATATTTACTATTTATGTGAACTCGGAGCAGATCAATTTAGCTCTGAGCTCATTTATAGAATGGGGGGTAAGAGTATTAATTATATAATTACTAACCTCACAGGTCTGTGAGCAAAGTGATTCGTAAACCATACAGTACTATATAAACAAGAGTTATCATCTGATCACATGTATCCTCAATAAATGTCTTTATACAGCTACTCTCATCCAAGTGACTTAGTAACACATTCCAACCTAGTTATGTCTACCATATGTCTTTCTACTATCCCATGAGTTATTTGAATTTTTAAAACTTCTAAGTTGATAGATGTTAGTATTAAAAAGATGGGCCATTGCAGCTACGAAGAATTTAGAACCACTTAAAGAACTGGATTTATCCTGTTTGAAGATGGAAGAAATGAAGAATGGTTAACTCAGATATAGAGATGACTTCTAAAAGGATCTTTGCAGCCCAGGGCCAGAGATTTTGAGCTAGAAGGCCAATTAGAGGTCACGTCTGTGTAACTGCTTTACTTTACAGGTAAGGCCCAGGAGGACTGTGTAATCTGCTCAAGGTAACAACATAACCAGCAAGGGACAGAGTCAGGATTCCCAAGCAGGTCCTCTGACTTGAAATCCAATCTTCTTAACACAGTGCCATATTATCTAGAAAAATGGTACCGTTATAAATGTAAAGTCTTAGACACCAATTTGAAAAACAAAACCAACCATAAATATACAGGATGGCAAAGATACTGAATAGGTAACATTTAACGTGAAAAAGACCTGAAGGGTTTTTAACAGTCCATTCCCAGAAGTGCAGTGTCTGGAATGAGAAGGGTCAAAGGAACCGCTGGACTGTCCTCATTCAACCACACCTACAGTAACTGCTGTCTCCAATGTCTGGTTCCATAACCCAGTAAGGGTTGACAAAGTGGAACATGTCCTGAGGAGAACAACCAAAGGATGGAGGAGACTTGAAGCAATGCCAAATGCAGATCAGCTGAAGAGACAGGCGTATTTAGCCTAGAAAAGAGAAGACCTGGGGAAAGGTGGCGGGGACAGAAAAAGCAACAGGGCTTTCTCTAAAGGCTTAAAAGCCTTATCATGTGGAAGGAGGGTTACACATAATTTTCTTAGCCCCAGAATTCAGAACTAGGAGCAATAGGTAGAAGTCACAGAGGTCTATTCCAGGTCTACAGAAAGCAAGTTTTCCTAACAATTAGAGTATGTTAAAGTATGTTCAAGTATGGTAAGCTGCCTGAGTAGGCAGCAAGACCCCAATCTCAGGTCTTCAAGCAGGGCCCATGTGATCACCTGTTGGGAGGCTGTACAAAGATCTCTGTTCTGACAATGCTGCTCCTTCCTTCCTCCTTCCCTCCCTCCCTCCGTCCACATGAGAATCATGCACTCAACATGTGGGTGCTCTGCCCAAAGGTAAGTGGATTTTTTGAAACAGAGCTCGGGAAAGAACAGGCTTTGTTAAGGTCCATTAGGATTCATATGGGGCTACTTGAATATGCCTTAAACCCAAATCACTCTGGCTCTCACTGACTAGCCAATAATAAATCCCAGCCCAAGCCTCAGTTGGTCACTGTCTGGGTTTTGATGGCTCAGAGTTGAGTCTAAATAGCAATGGTTTCTGTAGGTGAAAAAGTTCTTCTGCTTCACTTCTTTACCTAGCCTTAATCACTCAATGGGTGTTGTTTTAGACAAACTAAGACCTGGGAAAGGCCTTGCCTTAAAAAGGCCAAGGTCTCCCACTGCATCCAGGGCCATCTCCAGTAGTCTTGATCTGTATCTTGCTGGAGGAGAGAGTGAGGCTGGCGACTTTGCACAGCCCTCCCTCACTTAAATCCAATTCACTTGCAAGTGAAGACATCACATTCCTGATGTCAAAGACCCTGTTCCAGAAGGAAGGACAAACAACAATAATGATCACTTGTTGGGAAGCCGTGGAAAGATCTCTGTTCTGGCATGGACTGGAGTAGGACTTCTGAGACCCCTTTAGATGCTGAATTGCTTTTCTTAGTCTCCCAAATCCAACCAGAATATCCTACACTCCTCAATTAGACATCCAGTGCAAGGTAGTCCAAGATATCCATTCAGTCACATGTCCCAGTCTTCCCAATGTAAACAACTAGTGAATATTTTTCACATCACTGACTTGACTTTGTACCTCTAGCACCAAGCAACATGTAAAGCAGTTCTTAAGTAAAGGCTTACTGAATTGGCCTGAATTTCTAGTATGCTGGCCCTCAATACAATGAGTACACTTTGGCCTCCAAACTGGAATATTTGGAAAACCTCACCATTAACAGGAAATTCTTTGTGCCGACCCCACACAGGCCATTTTCCGTGACACTAGCAAATACCTCTGGCAAAAGCAGACCTTTGTTGAACACTCTGACTGATACCAATAGTGAAGGATCACTAAGCAGCATCCTCTGTAGTCCTGTCACATGGGCCACAAAATTCCAGTCTCTAACAAAAACCACTGATAACTCTAAGCATGATCAATCAATTTATTAGGGAATCCAGTGGTTTCTAATTAATTGGGTCCAAGATCTTCCTCATGGTCAGAGATCCCTCCCCTAGGGTTCTAGCTACTTTTATACACTTGGGAGAGCACTAAAAGTAGAAGACATTATTACTCACTGACTCGTCAATTCTAGAAATGGGGAAATTTTACTGTTAGTTGAAGGAAATGTCCATCAATCATAACCACTTTGTCAACAACCTCTCATGGATCATGAGGCCTTCCACAGGTCATCAACTGCCCGTCATCTCAGTCAGGGATTTCCAAAGATTAAAAGAAACCTTTCAACAACCCACATATATGGTATCTGAGCAACAGTAAGTATCCTAGGGTCCAAGGAAGCTGAGGTTTTGAAGCAAAAGTGACTAGGGAGTGGACAGCAGTGAATCACAGGGTTAAATGGGTATTGCACCAGTAAGTGAACAAGTACTATACTTTTAGAGAGAGAGAAAGAGAGAGAGAGAGAGAGAGAGAGAGAGAGAGAGAGAGAGAGAGAGAGAGTGTTGTGTGTGTGTGCTGGGGGAGGGGGTAAGTTAGCACATTGACAATTCCTTATAAAAGATTTTATTACAATATGAATCTATCTGCTAAATCAAATGCAATTAACATAATCATCAATATATGGTAGATTAATCAATCATAACTCTTATCCTAAAAGCACTAACAACTACCTCAAACTTAATTCTATTATGCTTAGTTTACTAATGTTGATACCCATCAAATCACAATGAACTGAATAAATGCTGATTAAATTGGGTAGGGGTATCAAAATCATCATCACAGTCGGTCTAGACTTCGTTGCATATATAAGAGCTATACATTTTCTGAGGAAAGCATTTGAGGTAGCATTCTCTTGAAGTTAATAAACAATTAATGCACCATGATTTTAAATTCTCCATTCACTCAAGCATTAAGAGCCTACTACACGCAAAGCAGTATCCTATACTATTTGGACAGTTTTTTGTCTGTAAAGATCACATACAGACATGAAGACTGAATAGTCTGCATGCTTTTAGCCCTCTCAACTCTTGTGCTCACTTTCTAAATTCAACAACCACAGGCTGATGCTAGAGATACAAAAATGAAAAAAAAAATACTTCACTTCATGTTATATTCCAGGGGAGAGAATAAAACAATCAAACAAGAATTTATTAAGCGTCTATTATTCCATTGTGTGATCATTTTTTTCAGTCCTACAAGAACTTATCCATGACCACATTTGAGGTTTTCTTGGCAGAGATACTGTAGTGGCTTGCCATTTCCTTCTCCAGCTCATTTTACAAATAAGAAAACTAAGGCAAAGAGGGTTAAGTGACTTGCTCAGGGTCACACAGCTAGTTAAGTGTCTAATGCAAGAAAATGAGTCTTCCTGCCTCCAGGCCCAGCACTCCATTCACTGCCCCACCTAGCTTCCCTATGTATTAAAATATGAGGGATATACATTTAAAAATGAGGATTTTTAATCCCTGACCTTCAAGTAGCTTACATCCTATTGGAAAAATGAAAGATGCACGTAAATGAATAAATACAAAATAACTTCAAGGAGGGAGAGAGCAACTGGAAGGGATCAAGCAAGGGCTGCTTTACAACAGGAAGGAAACACCAGGGCTGAGACCTGAAAGAAGCTAGGATCCTAAAGAGGCAGAAGGAGAGGAAGAGAATGCATCAGGCATGAAAGGAAGGCAGTATCCTGCACATGAAAACAGACCTTGGCTTTCCTTAGGAAGGCCTTGTCAATTTCTTCCCAGAAAGGCCTCTTTGATGTCTTCAACAAGGTGGAGTGGGGGGGTGGATAACAGCCATTCACAATGGAATCAAGTTGACTAATTCTTTTATTCTCAGAATCAATAAAAATTACAAAGATTTTCAGACCACTTAGAAACATTAATTTAACTGTCAATATTCTCAATGTTCCATTTTTGTTCACCTAGCAATATTTAAACAGATATTCCATCACAAAACATAAACCACAGCTAAACAAATATTTTAGAAACAATAATACACTTTAATACACAAGTAATACACTTTTATTCATACCAGGTACACCAGAATAGAAATACAGGTGTCCCAAAAGCTAATTAATGGTTAAAATTGCATTAAGACTTTTGCGATATCTGTTCAATTTCAATAGCTTAAAACTACACTAAAACTTTGGGGACACCCTGTATCTTAGAAGAAACTAATGGAAATTCAACATTTTCAACCACAAATTACACATATGCCAGTAGATCATAATAAAACATTTCAACATTACCAAAAATAAAATTTTTAAAACCAGAATCATGTAATTTAGTAGAAATGGCCTATCAGAATACCACATGTAACTAACTACACTAAGTACCTGGGGGAACTGCTTCATTAAATGTAGGGAAATCCAAAAATCTGGTTTTAGAGAATGTCCTAATCCACTCTGCTTTAGGAAAAACATTGTGGCAACTTCAATAAATGTAAGTCAACAGTTTTCACCATGGGTTACTACTATGCTACATAGAGGGTGGAGTAGCAGGTATTAGATGTGCATGGTAAACTTAAACAGTTGTTCATTGTTTATTAGAAACTTAGGAATGGTGTCTACCAGCACTTTCTCAATTTTACCACTACTGTCAATTAAGGAAAAGTGTCAGACAGCTACCACAGAAGGCCATCTACAGTGGAGGGTGATTCCACACAGCCTCTCTCCTCATTTGCTGGATTCAGTCCACTAACTCCAAAATTAAAAAAAAAAAAAATAGAAACGCCAAAAAGTAAAAAGTCCATGTTTTGGAATTCCCTCTCTGATAAAACAAAGATAAAAAAATATATTCTGGTTTTAATTCGAGACTTTGATGAAAAGATAGATTTGGCTCCTTCTCTTCTAACAGAGATAAGTGTCTTGGGATAGAATTACAAACCAGAAGCCAAATAATACACACTGTCTGCATTTTGCTCAAGAAATCAACACAGTTTATTTTGGCCATTGCCAAATACAGCCTGAGAATCGAGTCACTTCCTTAACAGACCAGAAATGAAACCGAGACGTGCACCAAGTTCCTGAAACCTCACAAGGCCCTTCCAGGCAGGGGGGAAAGAGGAAGAGCCAAGAGAAATTATGAGTAACTCTTCAAAATCACAGCTATTGGTAGAATCCTACTGACCTTAACCTGGTTCACTCATTTACTCAAACATTTATGAAGCACCAATTGTATGCAGAGCACTGTGCTAATCCCAGAAAGGACATATGAGGTTCAGATAAGACTGAGCTCTCTCTCATGGAGCCAATACAAGATGGTACTTCCTCTTCCTGTATGACCTAGTATTACCTCCTAATTCTGGTTCAGTGAGGCAGCTTAGGTGGATACAAAGCTGAGCCTGGAGTCAGGAAGATTTGAGTTCAAATGATCTTCGAAACTTACAAGCCATGTGACCCTGGGCAAGTCACTTAACCTCTGTTTGCCTTAATTTGCTGGAGAAGGAAATAACAAACCACTATCTTGGAGGCAGCTAGGTGGCTCAGCTCCAAACTGGGGCTGGAATCAGTAAGAACTAAGTTCAAATTTGGCATCAGACACTCACTAGCTGTGTGACCATGGACAAGTCATTTAACCATCTGCCATCTGTAAAATGAGCTGGCAAACCACTCCAGTATCTTTGCCACAAAGAGTCAAACACGACTGAACAACACTAATGCAGTATCGGGATGTCAACAGTTTTCATCGTGGGTAGTTACATTAAATGGGCATACTATCAAATATGGTAGTAATAGCAGTAATAGTTCGCATTTCTATGGAGTTTTAAGGTTTACAAAAAGCACTTTCTCCACAACTAGGTGAGGTACATACTACAAATACTGTTATATCCATCTTACGGATGAAGGAACTGAGACAGAAAGCTTAAATGACTTCCCCGTCCAAGGATGTAGTATCAGAGCCGGGATTTGATCTCAGATCTTCTGACTTAAGTTCCTTCTACCACATCATACCTCTCACAACTGTAATCTAGAAGTCTGGGGGGGTCCCCAATCTTATCGGTAGAAATACTATCAAGGAACGAGACTGACACTGGGGGAGCCTTGGTACTCTACTACCACCACCCACCCCCTCTGCATTCATCTCAACACCCAACACCCTCCCTTCTCCCTTCCCTGTACAACCTTTCCTGGACCCCCTAATCCCAGGTCACCCTGTGTGTTCAGGATGTTTTCTGCAAAGACGCTCTCCTATCTCTCGACACCATCCCATGCTTCCTTGACAACAGAAATGTACTTTTTAAATGAGGCTTTCCAAAAGAAACAACCTTCAGCAGGCTAAGTGTTCTAACTTTGGGTTCAGAAAGAGAAACCTCCTAATTAAATTAATTCATAGTAAGATACAAATCATAAAAAGTATGCACATTTTTTTAAATTAACTAGTTAGTCCAAATGAATTGATTGCAAAAGGTGAAAGTCCTCCAGAGATGATCAGCGTGGGTGAATGCCATTAAGGCCAGCCCTACATAGCACACAGAGTGGTGCCCATAAGAGACGGTTCACTAAATGCCTGTGTTGAATGAATGCTGAATAATGAAGGATATCTACCCTGTCATCAGAGCCTCTAAACACCACAAACAATAATAATGATAATAATAATTATTATTGTTATTAATGGTAATAATAGCTAACATCTATGATACTTATTACTATGTGCCAGGCACTGTGCTAAGTATGTTACAACTGTTATCTCATTTGATCAACACAACCCTGGGAGGCAGGTGTTATTATACTCATTTTACAGTTAGGGGAAACTGAGGCAGAGGTTAAGTGACTTGCCCAGGGTCACACAGCTATTAAGTGTCTTGAGACTGAATTGGAACTCAGGTGAGAGTTTTCTTCTTCAGGAGGCAACAGGGTCTAGTAAGCATAGTACACAGACTCTGAAGTCAGAAGACCCAAGTTCAAATCCAACTACAGACACACAATATCTGAATCACAAGTTGGTTCACTTCCCTGGGAATCAATTTACTGATATCTGTAAAATGACGGATTTGGACTAAAAGTCCTCTGAGATTCCTTTCAAGTCTAGATCTAAGGTCTTGTGATTCTTTGAGACCACACCTCCTCCAATCCCCTATAACCCAGTTTCCAACACAGATTGAGGAGTTCAATAGGGACTTGGTTTTTCTGATTTGACATCCTCTTTTAGAAATGACAGTGACACACAATCCCTGCTCTTAGGTCCACATGAAGAGTAGGGAGAAGGGATGTAGGCTAACAAGTCAATGGTGCTTCCATTGCATCTGTATGTATGTGATGAGTTAGAGGAGGGGCAGGGAACCTGTGGCCCTCTAGATCCCCAAGTACAGCCCTTTGACTGAATCCAAACTTCACAGGCCATATGTTCCCCACCCCTGAGTCATACAAAGATGGATCACAACCCAACATCTATCAGCTCTTGAATCAAACAACTAAGAACTGGATTTGGAGTGGACAGCTGGGAGTCTGAATTCCAATTCTGCTACTTATTACCCAGTGTTGCCTTAAACAAGTCACTTTACCTCGGGCCTCAAATTTCCTTCTCTGTAAAATAAGCAAGTTTAACTAGATGCTCTCTAAGGTGCTGCTCTAAATCATATAATTATCTAAATCTAATTATCCTAATGATGGCAGTGTTTCTCAGTGTCAGACCTAAAACAAGGCACTTGGGCCTATCTAGAAAGCACAAAAAGGACACTTTTTAAAGGCGACTTTTTATAAATGCCCGTATTTTTAAAACCCAAAATTTCTACCCTCCATGACTTCTACTCTACAATGACTCTACAGGAGAATCTGAATCAAACAACCTCTAAGAACACAAGTCACAAGAAAATCCAAGAAAAAAGATATCCTGCACTGACCATTCTATATTCACCACACCATATCTGTCCAGATGAGAGAATTCCATCAAGTCATGGTAAATCTGCATCAGGAAAATACAAAACGCCTTTAGAGACATCATCAAAGAGCAAAGAATGGGCCATAAAACCAGGTATATACAAATTCTGAAACAAAGGTGTTCATTTCTGTCTCCCTCCACCCACAAACACACTGTGCAAATTCCATTTAGCAAGAGGTCAACACAAAAGAAAGCACATGTGAACTGAATTAATAAGGTCTGAGATTTTTCCGACACCTCTGGGATGTTCCCCTCCTTCTTATGCTTAATATATCTGTCCCTCAATGCCCTCCCAATTCTGTCACTTCCAGCACAGAGCACCTCTATATACACTTGGTCCAATACAGCTGCTTTTCCTGTCCTTGATCCCATTAGCGTTTTCTATCTCCTCTATAATCACATCTAGGACTGTGAAGTTAGAGTCCAAGTGCAGTGATTCCATTGTCCTTGATGGAGAAAACAGTTTAAAAAATTTTGCAAAACTTTTTCATTTTTCTTCTGTTTGTAGTCCTCTTTCCAGTTTCACCCTTAAATGTCCTCAGAATGATTTTGCTTAGTTAGATATCTTTCCAAGCTTTCTCTTTAAACCTATTTTATCCCCTACTGCTTCTCTCTACTTTATGAGACAATATTTACCATAATTGGATAAAACTGTCCTAATTGTATCAGGTACCACAAATCTACATAAACCTCCTGGAAGAAATTTGGACTGCCCATCCTCACAAAGAAGACTAAGTGGATGAAGAATGTCTTTTGCTCAGATTTCAAAAAGCACAAGCTCTTATCCAACAATATGGACATCTAGGACAGACAGTATAGATGGAGAAATTGGGCCCAGAGCCGAGGGGAAGGAAAACAGGTTGGATTGCTTTCTGAAAACTGCAAAGCTCTTTACAGGCTCCAAGCTCCCCATGAAAGCAAAAGCCTGTCTTTTCAATATTAACATTCCAACAGTGTTGATATGTGGTAGTGAGACATGGAATACACTTGCTTTCAGAAAACTGTAATGGGAGTATGGCAGAGAGGACAATGGAGGTGGACGGTGGGTGTGAACAGGTTACTACCTATAACCAGTAACTTTGAACAGGATTGCAAGGAATTATATGATAAGAAAATATGTGGAAATGTGACAAAAATAACAATTACAAATGACCAGTCACAGCCTGTACTGGTACCCTAACAATGAATGTCAAGGGAAACTGAGGAAGGCCTCCAGTACACTGGAGGGCAGCTAAGTGACACAGAGTCAAGAGGGTCTGAGTTCAAATCCATCCTCTTATATGTATTAGTTATGTGACCCTGGGCAAGTCACTTAACCCTGTTTGCCTCAGTTCCTCATCTGTCAAACGAGCTAGAGAAGGACATGGCAAACCATTCCAGTATCTTTGCCAAGAAAACCCCAAATGCAGTCACCAGAAGAGTCGAATCAGCCACAACCAAAACAACTCAACAACCCTCCTATGGCAAACATTTGGGAGGAAAAGAATAATGATAACTAGTGATTAATAATAATAGTGAAAGTAACAGCTAACATTTATTTATGCTTCTTGTGTGCTAGGAGGCATTGTGTTAAGCCCTTAGTACCTCATCTGACCCTCACAACAACCCTGGGAGTTAGATGCTACTATTATCATTATTTTATAATTGAGAAAACTGAAGTAAACAAAGGTTAAGGGATTTGCCCAGTAACACACAGCTAGTAAGTATAAAAGGATGGATTTTAACTCGGAATGTCCTGATTCCAGCCCTGGCACTCTATCCACTTCGCCACATAATTATCTCAGTAAAAGTCAGCCAGGATGGGCAAGCCTGAGTGGTTTGGAATCACTGGAGGGAACTCTAAAATCAATAAGATCACAGAGCCATTTGAATGTCTGATTATTTATGCAAATCGTCATCTGCTTGAGGTCCTAGTAAGTTTCCTTTTAAGTCTTTTTGTTGGGAGCCATTGATAGCAGGGAAATATCTGAATGAAGCCTTAGAAGTAGAATAATCTCTTACAGAAAATCTGTCCAGGATTCTTCATGTAAATATGATGATCAATGGAAGGCACCTTCCAATTGGCCATTAGGTTTCTATGTCAATTCCATGTCCCTGGGATCTATCTCTCATATGCACTACTCCCTCATCCTAATAAGGTACTCATTATTATTACCTCCCAGACCACTGAACCATCCTCCTAACAAGCTCCTAACAGGATCCATTATTCTCCCTCCAAGCTATCCTGTACAAAATTTTTTTTAAAGCAGACATTTTTAAAAATATCACCAAAAGCTTCCTATTACTACCAAATTATCTTCCCTTTACCTAGATCTGCTCGTGTTACTCTTCTGATTAAAAATCATCAATGGTTCTGTAATGACTACCAAGTAAAAATCAGGCTTCTTGGGCTGCTATTCAAAGCCCATTCTGGTGCTACCCTATACCTTTCCCCTCTCCACTGTACAATCCAGCCAAGTGAACTACTCTCTGCATATGCAGCCTCCCCTCCAAAAAAATTTTAAAATGCCCTACCTTTGCTCACACTGCCCCTATGTCTGGAATGTTCCCCTTTTTCTCTTTCACCTGCCAGATTCCTATCTGTCCTTTAATACCAATTTAAATGACACCTCTTCCACATATCCTTCCAAGCCTCACTAAGCATTGTTTTATATCTTATCAAGTATTATTTTACATCATACAGAAATCTCCTCCACATCAAAGCTTTCCCATTGTCATCAGCATAAGAAATTAAATGGAGATTTGGGGGACGTTTTGCAGAAGCTACAGAGAACATGCAAAGGCCAGCAGAGGACACAGAAGATACTTAGAAACTCAGAAATGCATAAAATATATGTATATTATTATATGATATCAACATATTTTATCTTTTAATGCCATAATAATTCAGACCTTCTCTGGCATGAAGAGACGGCCAAAACATTGTACATGGATTTTCCAGACTGAAGGAACACTGCACCCCTAACCCCTGAGATGTGGAAGGAATAACTGTAGTCATGTGGAAAGAATAACGGTAGTCATCTGGACCCACCATTCCACTGAACTACAAGCTCCCCGCGGAAAGGGACTATGTCTTATCTAACTAAGCCTTGTGTTCCTTTGCACCTAATGGAACTCTCCCCCTACAGCACAGTTTGCTGAACTGAATTCCTAGAAACTAGCTGATAGTGGTTGTCCCCACCTCCAACCTCCACCGCCAAGTACATGCCTTTAAAAAAAAGATACAAGGTATGGACTTGGCACAGAAAAGGAGTCTTCAGACTGTTAGGAGATAAAAACAGAACAGGATAACTAACAGCTGAACCAAAGTCCATCTCTGCACCAGGGAGCAAGCATCACAGAGGGTTGGCTCCTGAAAACAAGGAGGGTATCTGCCCTGGCCAGCACATCCACGGTTCATACCGTGCTATTTATCTGGCTATCTGCTGCTGAAACTCAAGAGCTTCTTCCCAGTCTCTCTGGAGAACTAGACACAGTACAGAGAGGTGGGGGAGAACTATCAAGTCAGCCTCTTCATTAACCAATTCCTTGTCCCTATTTCCTGATTTGTTCAAACAGTTTTAGTGGTTTATATTATCATCAGCACTGTCACACACACTCTTTCAAAACATAACAAAATCTAACAGAATTTCAGGGAAAGCAAATGGGCATGATCACCTTAAACTAACCTTGAATATACAGCATAAACCCTTTAAAGGGGGCACAGCTCAGAGCACCTCATTCCTCTGCTGGCAACACTGCTTTGGGACTTCTCTGACTTTTCTGCCATTTCTTGCCCGCCCTTCCTCCTCTGCCCTACCAACTGCTTGATTTTCAGCTCCTTTTGTATGCAGTCTGTAGTTTGTATGCAGGGTCTGTCTTTTGGGGGGGGGGGGGTTTGTATCTATAGTACATTTACAACAATGCCTGGCACACAGGAGGCACTTAATAAATGTTTATCGACTGACCGGCTGATTTAAAATAAATATCAACCCTCAGCTGCTATTCTGACCCTCACCTGAGTGTATATTACATAAAAATATCAGGTTGGATTTTTACTCCGATGAAGCTGATTGTGATAACCTAAATGGATAAACAGACATAGGGGCAGACAGATAAATACCATTTACATAGTGCCTACTATGTGCAGGTACTGTGCTAAGTACTTTGTAAAATATTATCTCTTCTGATCCTCACAACTACCCTGGGAGGCAGGTGCTATTATGAGCCCCACATTTTTAAGATGAGGAAATTGAGGTAAATTAGAGCTTAAGTGACTTGCCCAGAGTTAGAGAGTGTGTGAGGCCAGATTCAAGTTCAAGTCTTTCTGACTCCAGGACCAGCACTCTCTCCACTCTGTCACCAACCTGGAGCTGTACCTTGAAGAAACATATGACCAGGACCACACCCTCCCAGGTGTCGAAGGCAGTGGCTCATCCTAATTACACACAGGCACCTGACAGTATTCATGGGCTTATAAAAGTTAGGGTTACAAGAGGCAGTTCTAGACTTGGGGTCAGAAAAGCCTACATTCAAAATCTACCTCAGATACTGTGAGACCATGGGCAAGCCTCACAAGCTCTCTGAACCTCTTGTTTCTTCATTTACAAAATGGGATATAGGGGCGGCTAGGTGGCGCTGTAAGTAGAGTGTCGGCCCTGGAGTCAGAAGGTCCTGAGTTCAGATCCGGCCTCAGACACTTAACACACACACAAATAAAAACCTAGCCGTGTAGCCTTGGGCAAGTTACTTAACCCCAATTGCCCTCAAAAAAAAAAACAAAATGGGATATAATAACCCTAGCACCTAAACACTGGGGCCACTGTTATAATCAAATGAGGTCATGTATGTAAACTTTTTTTTTCCTTTAGTCTGGATCATTAGTAAAATGAGTGCTTAACTTGATGCCTCTCTCAGATTTGCCAGAGGGGATGAATTCATTCTAAAGTCTGAAATAGTTTTGACAGGGTTATATGCCTGTACTATGAAAATGTTGCAGCCAAAAAAGTCTCTGATCCTAATCCTGTGAGCAAGGAAGGAAAGAACATTGGTTCTGGAGTAAAAAGATCTGAGTTCAAATTTAATCTCTGACCCTTACTACCTGGTACTGGGCCAATCATTTAATTTCCAGGGGAATCAGTTTCCTCAACTGTAAGTGGGGTGGAAGAGATCAGGGATTTTAAGCTCTGGGTGTAAGTATCGATGGAAAAAGTTCAGAGGGTCCATGAACTTGGACAGGAAAAAATCACACATTTTCATTACCCTCTAACTGAAATGTGGTATCTCCTTCAATTATGAATGCAGGTAACAAACTATTGTAAAAAGGGGACCACAAGCTTCACCAGACTGTCAAACAGGTCCATGTTACAAAAGGTCTGTGTGACTAGGTCATCTAGGTGCACGCACAACTGTTGGAAGATGAAAGAGAACAAGATGGAACATTGAACCATTTACTGCTAGCAAAGCAAGAGAAAGGAATTCTGCTAAGAGGAAAAAAAAATAAAAATATAAGCTTATACAAACGTATATAGTTAGAGAACTGACTGGGGGGAGGGGAGAACAAAAAAAGTCATCTCTTTTGCCCCAAAGAATTTTGAAGTAGTAAAACTTCACCAAGGAAGCCCTAAACTGCTAAGCAACTTTGATGACATGGAGGGTGGTCTTCATTATTCAACATCCACTCTCAGTATTTAATGAGTATCTTACTATGGCCAACTGAAAGGCCTCTGCCAATTTAAATGCCATTTTTTAAAAAATCAAGCTGAAAACTGTTAGGAGTAGTATTCTAAAACACTAATCATTCATAGTCACAATAGCACCTGTACATTTATCATTTATATTCCTTAACATTGGTCCCCCGTGGAATATACCATTCCCTTTACCAAATCCACCTAGGCTACATTCATGATTCAGGCTCAGAATTCCACTATGAACATGATCATAAACATTATGTAGACATATGTATGCACCCCCCTTTAGCTTTTGAGCAGAGGACTCTCTAGGGGTATGTCTATGCCCAGACCACTGGTTTCTGAGTCAGAAGCATCCCAGCTCCAAAATCTACTGCCTGTAGAGTACCTTCAGGAGAGTACCTGAATCTCTCTTAACTTAGATGCCCTCACAAGCAGGGATAACAACATTTCACACCCTACCTTAAATGATTGTTGTGAGGAAACATTTAAAATATTTAAATATTTAAACAGTAAAGTTCTACAGAATTATATGTTACCCATTATAAGTGTGACTGTATTTATAATAATGGAGAAAGAGAAAGAAAATAAAAATATGAACTTTCCTTCCATTTCTCCCTTTTGTCCTGCTTGTAGTTTTCAGGGACTAAGCATCTCACATCTCTCCCTTCACCTTTAGTCAAGATACCTAAGAAAGAAGTAACCTACCTACTAACACCATTTCCCTTACAATCTTCATCTATTTTCTGGAAAAATTGATTTCCCATAAGGTTAGTATAAATAAAAAGACTTTAGAAAATGAGGAGGACATATAATTATAATCACCAAGCTTTGTCCCAGAAAAAAGATGAGAAAATGCATCTCCCTCCCTTCTCTGCAGGGATGGGAAACTATGGGTTTGGATCACTAGACATGATTGATGTGATGGGTTAGTTTGCTGAACTGCTTTCCCCTTCTCTTTTTTATTGTTACCAAGGATGATTTGTTGCTAGAGGGAGGATGGAGGCATATGGAAATGAAAGGGACATAAAAAAATGACATCCATTAAAATTAAAAATCTAAAAAATAATAATAATATAATCAGAGCAAACGGGATAGAGAATAGTGGTCAAGTCCAGTTGGCCAGTGAACAAGCAATTTATCAAGGACTTACTATGTGCCAGGTATTGTCTAGGATCCCACACCATCAATAATACAGCTCAAATATGGTCAACTGAATATCTCACCCAGCTGTTTGTCAGAACTGGCTAGCTATTTGTTTTATTTGGAACAGCAATACTGGGATACTATAAAACTGTTTTAACATTTCAGTTCCCTAGATTATTATTTGCAAAGGTCAGAAATTAACAGCCTCATACTTTCTCTTTCTATTAAATAAGAGGATATGGTGGATTCATATCTATTCACTGCAGCTAGGTGGTGCAGTGAATAGAACTGGAGTCAGGAGGACCTGAGTTCAAATCCAGCCTCAGACACCTGACACACTTACTAGCTGTGTGACTTTGGGAAAGTTACTTAACCCCAATTGCCCTGCCTTCCCCCCTCCAAACAATCAATCAATCAAAGGATAAGGATTTTTAATTAGTGAAATTTTAAGTTAGACAATGAACAAGAACAACTCTCAAAATGCTAGAAGTTAGCATCTTTGATATTCCTCAAAGAAACTATAGATTCTTTACATCTTTGTCCTTCCTGGAAAGAAAAAAGTAGCCTAGATTGATCTCTAAAGGTTTCTCCTAATCCTTTGATTCTGTGAAGGGTCAGGCTGTAAATAAGTATATAGGCCAAATAAGTAATAATGACCTCTTGTACTTAATAACTTAAATTTGTACAATATAAGCAATAACTACAATGATGCAAATAAAAATAACAAAAACAATTAAACCAAACACTATGTAATTATAATGCTTAAGCCTGGCCCAGGAGAGATGAAAAAAAATGCATATCCTTGCCTTACTTGCAGAAGCGGGGGGGGACTACAAATGTGGAACCCTGAATGTACTCACTGTTAATCTTAGCTGATGCTGGCTGGTTTTGCTGAACAACTTTTCCCTTCTCTTTTTTATTCTTTTTTATATTCTGGATAGGTGGCCACAGCTAGGTGGCAAAATGGATCTCTGCAAAGGTGAGCTCTCAACTCTTGCTTTCTCAAACCAAGTTGTTGTTACTATTGTTGAAGTATTGTTGTGGTGTCCAACTCTTTCGTGACCCCATCTGAGATTTTCTTGGCAAAGATACTGAAGTGATTTGCCATCTCCTTCCTTAGCTCATTTTACAGATGAGGAAACTGAGGCAAATAGGATTAAGAGACTTGCCCTGGGTCACACCGCTAATAAGTGTCTGAGGTCAAATCTGAACTCAGTTCTTGCTGACTCCAGGCCCAGGAGTCTATCTACTGTGCCACCTAGCTGTCCTCTCCCAAGTATATTTTACTTGTAAATTAACAATATAACAGATGATTAATGTGTATAAGGGAGTATACTACCAACATTAAAAATTCAGCAGCTTGTCTAGGGCTATTTCTCTAAGTCAGAAGGTCTTTTTCCCCCTGATAACTTGATCCATAGTCTATCAACTACCTTTGGATAGTAACGAAAGAGACAGAGAGTGACAGGAAGAGAGACAGAAAGAGAACACTAGTATTTATAATCGCACTTTAAAGTTTGCAAAGCTGTTTTACAAATATCCCATTTTATTTTCACAGCTGCATGGGGAGGTAGATGTTACTGTTATCCTCATTTTATAGATGAGGAAACTGAGGCAGACGGAGGTTAAGTGACTTGTCCAGGCCCACACAGCTAGTGAGTGTCAAGGCTGCATTTGAACTTTCTGACTCTGGCTGCAAGGCTCAGCATTGCTATTGCATTGCATAACATGGGAATCTAAATACCAAAGAGAAAATGGTATCAGTGAAAAACAGATATTGCCAGTACCTAACTGCCTTAAAAGAAACACCTCCTCTTCCATACATCAAATCAACTCTCCTTCCTCAATTTTTTTTCTATATAAATGGGATTCATGAAACCATAGCGTAATAGAAAGAACCACCAAGTTTGGAAACCAAAGAGTCAGGTTCTAGTCCCAACTCTGACGTTAGATCTTAATAGATTCTCAATAACGACCACCAACTCCTAGTTATAGGGTGGTTTAGTTTTTCAAGCCCTTTTCTCACAATAGTTCTGAGACACAAGATAAGATCAATATTCCCTTTTGCAGACAGGGAAACTGAGACACCAAGAGGCTTGCCCAAAGTTAAAGCTAATAAATGACAAAGAGTTCAACCTTAAAACCAGGTCTTCCAAGTTAGAGTTCAGCATTCTTACCTTTAATTTTCGATTCCCTTATGATTTAAAAAAATCTCTGGGATTATAATATTTACATTATTCCCTCAGAAAATTGCTGTAAGGATTAAATAAGATAATATATTGTATGTAAAGCATGTTAAACATACAAATGTGAGTCATTATTTTAAATCCACTGGTTTCAGTCCAAGCCACTCTCTCCCTTTTTCTTTTCTTTCTTTTTTTTTGGAGAAGGGAAGGCAATGCAGTTGAGGCTAAGTGATTTGCTGAAGGTCACACAGCTAGTAGGTTATATCAAGTGTCTCTACGGCCACATCTGAACTCAGGTCCTGCTGACTCCACGGCAGGTGCTCTATTCACTAAGCCACTTAGCTGCCCCAACCCTTCCCCTTTTTCAAAGCCCAGTCTCTCAGTTCCTACGAATTTTAAACTAATCAGAGTATGGGAGCATAAGTCAGAGAAGCTGATGGAAAGTCACAGGGTCATGCATCTTGACCTGGAAGAGACCTTAAGAGACCATATAATGTGACTATGATGAAACACTACTGTGCCATAAGAAATGATGAGCAGGATGGCTTCAGAAATATCTAAGAAGACTTATATGAACTGATGCAAGGTCAAGTGAACAGAACCAAGAGAACAGTGTACACAGTAACAGCAATATTATAAGTATGCTCAATTATGGAAGACTTAGCTACTCTGACCAAGACAATGATCCAACAAAGGCTTGATTTGGACTTGGGTCTTCCTAATTCGAAGGCCAGTGCTCTATCCAATGTTCCACCTAGCTGCCCCATATTTTTTTCACTTTATTTTTCTTGCATTTTTAAAAATTCATCACTAATGTGGGAATATTCTGAATGACTTCACATGTATAATTGATATCACATTGCTTGCCTTCTCCATGAGAGGAGAGAATTCAGAACAAAAAAAGTTTAATGAATGTTAAAAATAAAAAAATTAATTTATTTTAAACAACAACAACAAAACAATCTAATCCAATTGGTCACCTAGGTAGTGAGCCCCAGTGGCAGGATCTGAAATTGGGTCCTCTAACTATAGAGCCAAGACTCTTTCTAGAGCATCAGATGATCCTTAAGCGTCCAAGAGAAGAAATTTAGGGTGAAAATAAGGACTAGGGTGTGCTTCATTAAAGGGAATGGGCAGCAACACTAGGAAATAGAGGCTTCCAAGAAGTTAGAAGCAGAAGCTAATGAACCACAGGGCTAGGCTGGTATTCACAGGGGCAAGTAATCCACAACATATTTTACTTAGATCTGATTCAAGTTTTATAAAACCATCCACAAAATTAGGGCAAATAAAGAAACATTTTACACCATCTCCTTAACCTACTCCAAATAATCTATTCCAAATAAGCTCCTACACACCACCCCAATGAGCAAGATAAATACACATTTCCAACACTCTTCAAATAACCCACATAGCATGCTCTCATTCACTGTCCCAAAATTCTAGTTTGGGAGTTAAAATTAAAATCACTTTAGATGTGGCCTAATTTTACAAAATAAGTGCTAATATGCAACAACTAATGGTTATAATTTCAAACTTTAACCCTCTATTAGGCACTGCTTAAATGCAGAATTGAATCAAGCTGATGGAGGCCTATTTGCCAACCAACACTATAACTAACAAAATGTCAAATTCCAGTTATCAGGGCTCTTTGTACCAGTCCTGCTTTAGCAACATCATTTCAATACTGGGACATGAGGCAGGAAGTTTAAAAGGAAGAAGGGCCCCAAGCCCTGTTGCTCACCCAGATCCAACCACCCCACACAGCCCAGAATGACACTTCCCACCCTTCCTCCCTGGTTTCCACTGGGCTACATCAACTCAGTTGCACAAAACCTAGGGTATCTTTGTTATGTAATAGTGCTTTCATACTTATAAGTTTTCAGGCCCTGCCTCTGAAGTAAATATTATGTTCCCATATGCCTCAAACAGAGATTCTTTAGTCCAGTGTCACCACTGGGAACCAAATAAAAGCTTTATATAGACCCAAGAATAGCCAAGGAAGATAGAAGGACTAGGGGTGGACTCAGAGTGGGGGGGACACTTGAACAGAAGAATGGGAGAAGGGGAAAAAAAGAATAGGAAAAGGAGAAAGATATTCTTCTGGCACTTAGTACATTGTGTATTCTTACAACCTCTCGGCTCAGTTTCCTCATTTTAAAAGAAGAGGATTGGACTCTTTGACCTTTTTGGGCCCAATCTATCCCTTTTTAAGAAACTTACTTATATGGATTTGTAAATTAATCCAACTATTCTGGAGAGCAATTTGGAATATGGTCAAAGGGCTATAAAACCTTGCATACCTTTTGATTCAAAAATACTACTACTAGGTCTATATCCCAAAGAGATTTTTTTTTAAAAAAAGGAAAAGGATCTGTATGTACAAAAATATTTACAGGATGCCCATCAACTGGGGAAAGGCTAATAAACAAGTTATGGTATATAATAGCAATGGAATATTATTGTGCTTTAAGAAATGAGGAGCAGAATGCTTTCAGAAAAAACTGGAAAGACTTATATGAACTAATGCAAAATGAAGTGATCAGAACCAAGATTACATTGTACCCAGTAACAGCAATACTATACAATATTGAAATGTGGATGGCTTACCTATTCTCAGAAATAACAACGATCTAAAACATTACTGAAGGAACTTATGATGAAAAAATGTATCCACTTCCAGAGAAAAAACTGATGAAGTCTGAATGCAGATTGAAGAATACTATTTTTACTTTATTTTTTTCACAGTTTTTTTTTTTGTCTGTTTTCTTTCATGACTAATATGGAAATGTTTTGCATGACTGTACATGTATAACCTGTATCAAATTTCTTGCCTTCTCAAGGATGGAATAGGGGAAGGGGGCAGGGAGAGAATTTGGAACTCAAAATTTTTTAAAAACCAATGTTAAAATTTGGTTTTATATGTAATTGAAAAAAACAATATTTAATAAGTAAGAAATTTACCTATAAACATTAGCAACTCCTAAAATGTTTCTAAAGCTCTAAGGGAATGTAAGATGAACTATGAATTAAAAAAAAGAAGATTGTACTTCAAATAGAAAAATCAAGGTAAATTCCCTTTAAGCTGGCTTTGGCTTTCTTAATCCCAAGAGTGGAACTGGAAAACATTACATATGCAAAAGTTACTACCCTCTTCTGCTCAAAACAATGCATCTGCCAACTGGGTCCTGGACTTGCTGCTGCCCACTCTCACCCTGGGAATCACTCCAACTAGCAAGATCAGCTTGAAGGGAGAAAGGGACAGAGGGAAAGACTCAATGGCCCAGAGGCCCAGAATCAATGCTCATGAAGAGGTCAGCAGGTATTCCACCCATTAAACTGCCATGTCAGTCTGAAAGGGGGGTGGGGGGACAAATCCTTTTTAACTAAAATCACTATTTTTGGACAGAAACAAATCTAGGTGGGGTTGAAAGAAAATTATGTAAGAATTTAACACTAGCAAATATAGGTTGCCAAAGTACTGATGCCTTTTGGCTCTGGGCTAAATGTACCTAGCCTCTAAACTGCAGGTTCATTTTAAGTTCATAGCATTCACCTCCTTCCACCACTACTCCAGAAGAGAGGCAGTGGATCAAGTTTTGAACTTGGAATTAAGTAGATTCTAGGTACAAATTCTGCCTCTGACATTTATTTACTTCCTACCTATGTGACCACAAGTCACTTGACCTCTCTGACACTCAAGATTCCTCTTCTGTAAACTAGGAAATAATAATAGCTCTAACACCTACATCTCAGATTTGTTGAGTTAAAAATAAAATGATGCAGGTAAACTGTTTTGAAGCATTATACAAATTTCAGTTATTATAATTGTGCTGATACAATCTGTTTCTATTCACAAAAATCTGTTAATCCTATTATATATTCACCTGAGCAAAGGATGGGAGGTTCCTCGGTCAAAAGCAACCAAGACTCCTAGGCTAAATAACACAAAATACTCAATCTTCCCCTACAGAGACAAGCACTGGCTAAACATTTTAGAAGTTGCTAGGGTACACAGAAAACAGTCTCAGGGACGAACTGAAGACTAGGCCATATCAAGCCAAAAGGTGTCTCATTCCCTGAACCAGATTTAACTAACCTATTTACTGATCACCTTTTTAAAAAGCAATGTCCCTTCTCTACTCTATCTCTGTTCTGATCTCATTTAGAAAATGTTATTATTTTAAATAAAAAGCTCAGTTCTGGATAAGTGAGGAAAAGGGGGCAGGAGGGAAATCACTAGAATGTCATAAATGGCAGTGACTTCTGAGGTATCCATCTAATCCAACCCATACCTTAATTCGACCAACTCTCTTTAACACCTCCAACCAGCCTTGGCTTCAAGACCTCAAATGAGGAAAATCCCACTGCCTCCCGGGACAGCCCATTCCATTTTTGGACTGCCCTCACCTGCTAATGAGTTGTGGGTTTTTTTCTTACATTAAGCCTATATCTGACTCTGCAATTCCTACTGTTCCTTATTCTGCCTTCTGGGAACAAGAAAAACAAATCCAAGTCCTTTTTTATATGACAGTATTTCAAAATTTCAAGACAGCTACCATTTCTCCTGTCTTCTCCCCTCTACCTTTTGCCCACCTCCCAAAAAAGTCTTCAATGCTCCAGGCTATAAATTCCCAATTTCTTTAATTCTGCTCCTAGACTAGTGCAGTCTACAGGTCTTCTCCAGGGTCACCCTTTGCAGGACAGGCTTTTCAGTTTGTAAATGCCTTTACGAAAATGTGGCACCAGATTTAAGCACAGTTGTCCAAATGACTAAAATCTCCCTCACTCTAGACATTATGTTTATCTTAATGCAGCCTGGAACAGCATTTTAGCTTATGGTGTTTTTCGATTTCCATATCTTGTTGACTCACAGTAAGTTTGCAGTCCCCTAAAGCCCAGCAATTTTTTTTCATAAACTGTCATCTAGCCATGCCCTACTTGTAAAACCGATTTTTTTGACCCAACTATATTTAACCTTATTAAATGTCATCTTATTATATTTGTCTCACTCTTCTTTTAGGATTCAGATTCCATCAATACCCCAGCAATCTCCCACTACCCCACCTCCAGCTTTATGTCATCTGCAATTTTGATAAACTATGCCAGGATCCAAGTCATTGATAAAAACGGTAGTCAATCTAGGGCCTAGGACACTTCCCTGTAGCACTGTCCTAGAGACCTTGCTTCAAGTTAACACAGACATGTAAGCAACTACTCTTTGGGTCTAATCATTCAACCAGACCCACAACTAACCTAACTATACTATGTATCAACCAGATTCCAGAATTCAGCAACCAGGGCTATGAGGATATAAAGAGATAGGCTGGGCAACCTAAAATCAGAACCTAAAAGCCTATATTGTGTGGGAAGGAAGGGCCACTTTGCTGTTGCATATGTAAAACATATGAAGGTAAGATTACCTTCAAAGAAATGTGCCTTACCTCATACATGGTCTGACTTAATGCTGATTAAGAACATGACAAAGAACAAGAGGGAGGAAACAGGAAGGGGGAGGAGGGGATGGTCAGGAGAAAGCAAAAGGCATATAAAAAACAAAAAGACTTCAGGCAGAATATTCACTATCTGATCCGGTTCAATTTTGCATGCACTGGAGCAGAGCATCTCTGCAGGGAATGTGCATGCTGGCTAGAGAGAGGGAGGAAATGGGATTTCTTCCCAAGCCAAGAATCACTCCATTGCATGCAGCAAATAAAGAATGCTGGATATGGGATCAGAGGGTTTGCCCATCTTGTCGTGATGGTTATCCGGTTGTGTCCCACTCTTCATGACCACTTCTATTATTAACCAAGCCCATTTCCCTCACCCATTTTTGGCCAACATACTGGACTAGTTCACCATTTCCTTTTTTTTTTTCAGTGATATCACACTATTTTCTTCTCCAGCTCATTTTATAGATAAGGAAACTGAGGCAAACAGGGTTAAAAACTTGCCCTGGGTCACAAAGCTATTAAGTATCTGAGGCTAGATCCGACTCAGGAAAATGAGTCTTCCTGACTCTAGGCCCAGAATGCTAACCACTAGGCAACCTAGCTGCCCACAGGAGTTAGAGGACCCACCTTCACCTCACTTCCTCGCTGTGTGAACATAGACAAGTCACTAAACCTCAGTCTTTTCTTATCTAACCAATAAGATGGTTAGACTATACAACTTCTAAGGTTCCTTCTGGTTCTAAGCATATGACCCCATGATCCTTTAAGAAGTAGTTTATAGGGCAGCTAGGTGGGGCAGTGAGTAGAGCACCAGCCCTGGAGTCAAGGACCTGAGTACAAATCCAGCCTCAGACACTTAACACCTACTAGCCGTGTGACCTTGGGCAAGTCACCTAACCCCAACTGCCCTCCAAAAAGCAAAAAAACAAAAAAAAAGGTAGTTTATACAAAGCAGGCAGTCTGCAAGCTTCTTTCAGAGATCAGGATGCCTCCATTGTGAGTAAAATTGAAAGACAGGAACCGAAGTAGATGTGGCATCCAGCCTTGACATATGCTAACACATCTCTGTTATCATAAGCAGGCAAGTTCACACTAGCCAAGGGTC
Source organism: Gymnobelideus leadbeateri (assembly GCA_011680675.1). NCBI lineage: Eukaryota > Metazoa > Chordata > Mammalia > Diprotodontia > Petauridae > Gymnobelideus > Gymnobelideus leadbeateri. The sequence continues at coordinate 576,002 of WOXC01004041.1, forward strand.
TGATATATCCCTAGGTATGGCCAGTTTTACTCTCCTGGTACCCCAGCACTTAGCCTAGCATATGAAGGTACTTAAAACATGCTTAGTGACTGAGTAGCTGACAACTCTTAGTCCTTTGGAGGACCAGAGACAACAGGAAGAAAAAAAACCAGTCTGTCTGAAAGGGATGTCACACCTATCTCCTAAGAAGCAAAGGGGGACAGGGGAGAGAGAGATGGAGAGAGACAGACAGAGACGGAGAGACAGACAGACAGAGAGGGGGAGAGAAGAGTAAGAGAGAATGAACGTATTAGCATCCTTTTGCCCACACCCTGCCAATCAGTAGCTGCTCTGCTCTGCCATCTGCCCTCCCCAACAACCCCGCTCAGAGAGCTGTGATGAGAAGGGACAAAGATCAGGTCAGAGATAAGGCTGCACAGGAACCAAGCCCATTTCCCCCTCACCCATCAAGGACAACCAGAACATAATACCAGGGCTTACCTTGGGAAGCACTCATTCATTGCTCCATACCTCCCTCATCAAAGTTATTTTCTGCAGCTTCCCTAGTCTTTGGCTTTCCTCCCCATCTCATGCTGTGCCCCAACCTCCTCAGGCAGTTTCCAGAATATTATTAAGAAATGCATAGTGTGGTTATAGGCTCTGACCCCAAATGACTTTAACCCTGACAAGAGTTCCAAAGACACTCTGTGGGAAAACACCCTCTGACAGACCATGAATATAAAAGTTTTCTTTCAAGAGTTTTCCAGTAGTAATATAGTAGCAGTGGCCCAGCCTTTCATACCAAATGCAGACAGGCCAAGAGGCCCCTTGGCGGAAAGCCACACATGCTGAGACTTCTAAAGGAAGCTTTTCCTTATTCTCACCCCTTTCCTTCTCAATTGGAAGTGTTCTACCAAACTATCTTATATTTAACTACTTTACTATTTGTTGCATTAACCAACTTTATATTTTTGTTGCATATATTTTTATATGTACTTGTCTTCCCCATCTGAATCTAAGTTTCTTTGAGAATAGGTATTATTTCATTTTTTAAACTTGTATTCCCAGTCTAGCACTTAGTAGGTATACAATAAATATCTGTTGATTGACTAAAAACCTTGAGATTTGGGGGTGGCTAGGTGGCACAGTGAATAGAGCACCAGTCTTCATGTCAGGAGACCTGAGTGCAAATCCAGCCTCAGACACTTAACACAAAACTAGCCGTGTGATCTTGGGCAAGTCACTTAACCCCAATTGCCCTACCTTCCCCCCTCTAAAATGGAAAAAAAAAACCCTGAGACTTTCACCACCCCTGAAAAATGTGAACAACACTTAGAAGAATAAAACTCTTTTATATTTTATAACAAAGTGAAGTGTATGGACCCCTTTCTTAGAATAATCTTTTATTAAATGCACAAAATACATAGCAAACCAGTTATATTGGAACACAAGTTTCCAAAATACTTTTTTAAAAAGTTCCCAGGCCCCAGGTTAAAAACCCCTGATATAAGGGCTACAAATTATAGGCTTATAACCTACTTTCCACACTAAATTATCTCACTAGACACACACTCATACCAACCCTCTAAGGTAGGTCCTAAAGATAACATTATTCTCATTATACTGATAAGAAAGCTAAGACTTAGAGAAATGAAATTTCTTTCCCATAGGCATACAGCAAGAGTGGTCAAAACATCTGGTTCTGGGTCTCACCAACTCATTTACTCTCTATATATAGCCTTAGCAAGTCACTGCCCTTACTCTGAATTCCTAAGCATTAACTGTATTTAGTTTATATCATTCTAGTGCAAGAAAAAGATTGCAGAGATCCTGGGTTCGAAACCCAGATTTGGCACTCAAGGTCCATCTGGGACCTTGGGGCAAGTAACAACTTCCTGGGCCTCAGTTTCCTCAACTGCAAAATGAAGGGAATTAAACCAAAGAATATTTCTATCAATTCTCAATGGATATTTATTATATTATGGGTCCTAGATCTGACATTGCCAATAACTTGCTTTTATTTTTTCCTAGTTTTCTCATATGAAAAAGGAATCAGTCTCCTAATTAGCATTTCTAAGCTACTAAAAGGTTAACAAAGTGCTTTACATACAAGAATTCATTAGATCCTCACAACAACCCTGTGAGATAGGTGCTATTATTTTCCTCATTTCACAAATGAGGAAACTGAGGCAAACAGGATTTGTTTGTTTTTTAATGATTTGCCCATTTTATTATGGCTAATAACTTTCTCAGGAGATTTAAACTCAGATCTTCTTTGACTTGAGTTCATCAATATATTCACTATGCCACTTAGTTGTATTAGCTTATAGAAATATTTTTAAGTGTCTAAGAAATTACCAATAGATATGAAAATATCTGCAAAAATTTTAACTGATGTATAAATGCAGACTAAAAGCAAATGGTTTCTAAGTGCTTTCTGTGTCTACGTTAGCATTTCCAAGTACTACCTTGCTCAAAAATCTCCCACTTCTTTTGTGTACCCCACAAAATAGGCCCTAAATCACAGATCAGTGTTGGACTAGGCCTTAGAATTCAAATCCTTTCTTTTGAGAGCTGACAAAATTAAGGTCCAAAGGAGATGAAGTGAACTGCTCAGTTAATGGCAAAGCAGGAATAAGAAAGAACTCAGAACATCCAACTGGTGTTTTTCCAACTCCACCATTACCAGCAGTTGCCTGAACTAACTTGGCTCTAGGCTTCATAAACCCTCACCTGAAAAAACTTCTTCATTCTATAGCTAGTAAACCTTACACTGCACGTGCACTTCCTCCAAATCAGGAAATCTAATGTGGATGAATAAAAGCTTGGACAAAAAAGTCAGGAAATGTCTCCTAAGTTTGTCACAGTCTGATTCACAGCATCAAGGAAATCTCAGAGCTACAAGGAGGCTAACCTAACCTAAGCCTTGAATAAAAATTCCCTTTAAACCATCCCAACACTAGTTGCCTTCTAGAGACTAGTCATTCTATCTCATATACTAAGTAGACTGCTGCACTTTTAGACAGTCCTACTATCCAAGAAGTTTTCTATATGTGGGGCCAAATTCTACTTCTCCATAATTTTAGAATTCCCTTTTTCCCCTCTTCCCTCAATAATTAACTTTAACCAATAAAAGTAACCATTACCCTCAGGAAAAACAGAACAGAAAGCATCTGACATAGGGTTTTTTAGACCAGAGCAACACACTCAGAGTTCTAACTAGGGCAGGACAACTATTATCCCAAGGCACAGATTATTTAGAAGACACAGACTTATTCTCTTTCAGCAGCAAGAAACAAATGAACTTAGCAAGAATACAAAATATATTAGGAAGCTACAAGATGGATGCACTATGAGCTCTTCCCCTAGCTTCATCCTCCTGAGAAAAGACACATTGGATTACCATGAGGTCCAACTTTACCAGCTTCCTCAATAAGGACTTCATAGTTTCCAGCATGTTTCTACTCACAGAGCCTCGTGTCCCAAGATTTCTTCCCCACCTCTCTCCAACGAGGGAGCAGGTGGGTGGCATAGTGGATAGAATGCCAGGCCTGAAATCAGGAAGACTCATCTTCCTGAGTTCAAATCTCACATAGGACACTTACTAGCTGTGTGACTCTGTGTAAGTCACTTAACCCTATTTGCCTCATTCTCTTAGTCTATAAAATGAGCTGGAAAAGGAAATGGCAATCCAGTATCTCCACCAAGAAAACCCCAAATGGGGTCAGACTCAACTGAAAACAACTGAACAATAATGACCCTAAAATGAACTTGTCTTTAAAAACTTCATTTGAGGGTATGTTTTGTGAAGCTTATGCCAAAATCACTAGTCATGGTTCAGACTACACTCTTCCAGGTTAAACTTCAAGAAAAGAAATGATGAACCAATATACCCTGCCCCTTAGTGGGTGCCCAAGACTTCTAGCAGCTTTAGGAAAAAGAAAGCAGTACAATATTTGTGGAGTTTTTTGGTTCTCATTTTCTTTCTAATGGGGCTGGTCCATTATCCAGACACAATCACCATGAGGTAAATTCAGACTTATCTTAGCATCCACCAACCTTTTTGAATTATTTACAAAAGATCAGATGCAGATAAGAATGTAACAGTAGCTTCACTGAAAATAAGACAAGTGAGTGACCAGGGAGAAACAAACAGGTACAATGACAGTCCTTCTGAGTGCTGTATTCAGGTGATTTCTATTTAGAGGTACACACCTAAATATTAGGAGAACTTGAAAACAAAAACCAGAAATCATCACAGTTAATCTCTAAATTAGAGGGTATTTACTTACATTAGGAAAGACCTATTTGCTGGACCCAAAGATCTACTACAGAAATCTGTTTTTTAATGCTGAGTTACTGGAGTACAGGGGCAGCTAGATGGAACAGTAGTTAGAGCACTGGGCCTAGAATCAAGAAGACTCATCTTCCTGAGTTCAAATCTGGATTCAGATTCTTACTAGCTGTATGATCCTGGGCAACTCACTTAACCCTATTTGCCTCAATTTCTTCATCTGTAAAACGAGTTGGAGAAGAAAATATCAAACCAAGAAATTGCCAAGAAAAACCCAAATGGGGTCACAAAGAGTAGGACATGACTGAAACTACTCAACAACAGGGACTCTTACCTTTTTTTGTCACAGATTCCTTTAGCAATCCCAAAAAGGTAAGGGGCCCTTCTTGGAATCATGGATAAAATAAAATACATAGGATTACAAAGGAAATCAATTATATTAAAATAAGAGTTATAAAAATAAATATATTTTAAACCAAGCTCACAGAACCCATGTTAAGAAATCCTGCCATAAGGAATTAAAAAATGATCTGATTTACATTACTCAGTTTACATACTGAGTTTACAAATTTTTACTGAACAAACTGGTTATACAAAGACAAACTCAAACACACTTGTTTGATGCCTCCAACATGTCCTCACAAGGAACCAAGAATTGTCTGCTCCTGTTCCACAGACAGCTTTCTTGGCATAGGGGTAGCAGCGAGTTAAATTACACTAGATAGATAGATAGACAGATAAATAGACATAGATATACAGACGTAGATCTAGACATATAATGTTTATTACATAAACATACACACACATATATAGACACACATATACAGACATGTCTCTGATGTCTCAAAGGGTGTCTGTGTCTATATGTAAGAGAGGACAAAGGGAAGGAATGGAAAAGGGTCCAATTGTTGGCCTTGTTTTCTATTAGCCTGGAGTATACAGTATGCTGACAGCTGAGCTGGAACCATCACAGAATAAGCTTCACAACTGTAAAGGGGTGTCATGGGGGCTTGCCTTTTCAGCATATGATGTTCGGCCTGCACCTTCAGTCACAGCAGTGCCACTGCCTACTCCCAGATGAACCACTCTTAAGATTCCCACCTTTCCAAATGAGAAATTCTCCTCACTCTGGAACAAACAATCCCAGCATCCCGGCCTCCTAAACAGTAGGCAACTGCCCAGCTAGCTAAAGCCACAGGATTTCTTCCTTCACACCCTCTCCAGGGCAGTGTGCTCTCCACCAAGGTGAAATGAGCCAGACACAAACAGAGAGTGACAAGGCAATGACAATACTGCCAAGCTGCTTTCCTCACCATCTCCCCCTTTCCTCAGCTCTGTTTTACACAGGAATTTGTAAACACTTCCTACTCTAAATTTGTAAACATTCCTTTGGTCCCCTTCTTCTATTTACTAATGCTGTGGTTCCTTTCCTAACCAGCTAGCATATTTTTTTTTTCTTCTAAGAACCTCCATTTTTAATCTCTCTCCTTCCCTTTGTCCTTCATTCTCCCTCCTTTTTCCTCGCTCCCTCTCTCCTTCACTCCCTTTTTCTCCTTTATTTCCTCTCTCTCTCTCTCTCTCTCTCTCTCTCACACACACACACACACAGGTCTCTCTTCTTCAGATTATTTTCATCCTCTCACTCTCTCAAGAGTCCTAGCAACTCTCAGGAGACTGCCACTGGTCTGCAAAGGCTTTTTGGAATAGGTTGAACAGGAGGTAGGAAGCTGGAGATTTCAACACAAACTCAGCCATTACCACCCTGCGACACCTTGATTCTTCTCTGTATCACTAAGCTCTTCATAGACACCAGGTGAACAGATGGGGAGATAAGTAATATAAGGGAAAGTGAATCATAGTCACAGGACCGAGGTTCAAGTGTCAGCTATGTGACCTTGGACAAGTCACTTCAGAGAATGATTGTAAATCCAATGGAAGGAACTTCAGACATCACCTAATTTAATCCCCTCATTTTGCAGATGGGTGAACAGAAGCCCAGAAATTGGAAATGACCTGCCCAAGGTCACATGGGCACTAAATGACTGAGCCAGAGAGATTAGAAGACAGGATTTCTGATTCAAAATCCAACCCTCTCGGCAGTAGATAGGACAGGAAGATGGGTGGATCAGTCTCAGAAGAATGACATAGTAACCCAGAAAATTCTCTCAATAACATTGGTAAACATGGTAGAGAAGAGTTGAGCCATGAGAAAGACATTTCATCACACATCCAACAACACAAGTGTCTTGACTACCAGCTCTCCAGACTTCAGTTTTTCCATATTTACAGGATAGTAACTATGAAGCAGTGCCACTCCAACAATTTTCTCAGCACCTGGAAATGGAGTCAAGGGAGCTGGTTTCAAGTCTTGGCTTTGCCTCTTTATCCTTTATGTGGCCCTATGGAAATCACATCACCTCTCTTGGCCTCCACTGTCACATGGCTAAAATGAGAAGTTGGCACCAAATGATCCCAAAAGTTCATTCTGTGAACCTCTGACCTTGAAAAAAAAAAAGTGGCTTATTCTGACCAATCAATAAGCACCTATGGACCAGGTACCATCCCGGGCCCTGGAGATATAAATACAAAGGATGAAATACCTATTTGCAAGAAGCTCACACGCTCAAACTGCACAGCAGGCAAGTCAACCAAACCAATCCCTTGGTCACTTAAAGAATAAAATGCTAGGGTCAGCTAGGTGGCACAGTGAATAGAGAACCAGTCCTAGAGTCAGGAGGACCTGAGTTCAAATCCAGCCTCAGACACTTGACACACTTACTAGCTGTATGACCTTGGGCAAGTCACTTAACCCTGATTGCCTTGCCTTCCCCCCTCAAAAAAAAGAATAAAAGACTAGTAGAGACCAACACGCCCTTTCCAATTTAATGCAAGAAGGCTCATATAAACTCAACATAAGAAAAATGGGGCCAAAATGAGCCAGGGACTAATAATCCAATTTCAGACTAATGTTTCTATCTTACCAACACAACAGCTTACTACCCATTAGCTGAGTGAGGTAACAGGTAGCACAAAGGTAAGGTGTCAAAAAACAAACCTCATGCCCATGGCTTTTAACAGAAGTACAAAGGAGATATCTGCCCATAAACTGAAACTTCTGGCTAAAATGAGGATTCTGAATTATCTGTGGATTTAACATGACCATCAGTCACTATGGATCACGGGAGGAACAGCTCAAGATTTACAAGAGTCTAATCGGAAATCCTAGCATAACATTAAAAACCACACCTCTAGAGGACATTTTGTCCTAGTTCTAGTCCTTTAAGTCTGGGTTCAATGCCACAGGAAATACCGACAGGAAGAGGAAGGCTGGCCAGATCACACCTCTATCTTCCTAAGGAACTGCTACAATTTATAAGGAGTTCTTTGATCCTGTTAACTAGAGGAATGTTCAGGGACATAGTTTTGAGCAGAGAGGCCTGGTCTCCTACAGGTCATCTGGAAGTATGTCATTTGAGCCTCACAGCCCTGTGAGGAAGGGCCAACAGACAAGATCCCTCTTTTCACAAAGGCTGAGTGAACTGTCCGTGGTCACACAACTAATAAAGGATGGAGGAGGGATTTGAACTCTGGCTCTTCCTGAGGCCAAATCAGGTCCTCTTTCTGCCTTTTAGCTATAACTTAGAAGACATGAATAGAATTGTAAGAAGCCAGCATTACATTCCTGAAGTAGATATAATAATAGAGATATGAAGATATATAGTCATAGGTAAGAGATAACATATTTCAACACACATAATCACAGAATTTGGATCTGTAAAGGATCATTTCATCCAAACTTTTCATTTAAAAAATGAGGAAAATAAGGTCAAGAGAAGTTAAGTGACTTTCTCAAGGTCATACGGGTAAGTAAATAGCAAAGCCAGAATTAGAGTTTAGGATCCAGCCACATCCTCTGACTCCAATGTCCTTTCTTGTATTTCTTGATGCCAGATTACACATCATATACCAACTCCACTGGTTTTTCTTCTAAGAGAAAACCTTATAGGAACTCTAGAGCACCCTATAAAGTCTTTTACTGTGGCAACAATTTAAAAAAAAAAACCTTTTCTTCTGTAGGATTTGATGCCCTTCTATAGAAAAGGAACAAAGCAAATTGGGGGCCTAGGCTGGAAGGAAGAAAGGGAGGGAAACAGGCATTCTTTATCTTAAAGCTGCAAAACTTTGTGAATTCAATGTAGTTTTTGTTTCCTCTATAAATATACCCAGAAAATGCTGGTTTTGCAAATTACAACCTTTTTCAAATAAGGGGGGAGCACCTTTTGAGGTAGCTAGATATCCCCTACAAAAGTGAAGCAGAAGGAAGAAGTTTTCAGCAACTCACACAAGGAATTGCTTTTAACCAACAGATCCTTCTTAAAGGAAGACAGAATTCAGGGCAAAGTTGTCAGAGATCACCACATCTCATAGCCTCCTCTTTCAAAAAGATTGGAAAATTGATGTTCAGGGACTATTTCACAGACACATAAAAAGTAGCTAAAACCAAAGTTACAACTGTTTCAGTCTCACAAAATCTCTATCACACACTAGGGAGGTAAGGGAGGGTACAGCTTGTCTAGATGAGGGATTAAGAAACAAAGGCTTTAAGTTATTTAGCCAGAGTCACAGGAATCAGTCAGCAGTATCTAGAACAGAACCCAGCCTCTTGGCCTCTCCATTCAATGCTTTATTATCCATGTCTAAATAGAATGAATGTCCCACTATCACCAGTAATCACTCAAGTCCTGACCCCAAAAAAGTCTATGGCCATACAAGGTCAAGGGAACCTCAGCAAAGTTCACATGTTCCCCTCTGGCCAGAAGTGGCTATTTCAACATGAAAACTTCCGACTTGAGAGGACACAGTCCCATAATCTTAGCAAATTCTTCAGCATCTTCGGAGAACCAAAATGGGGCTGGAAGAAGCTTGAGACTGATCACAAATCAACAAGTCTTATCCTTCAAGAGTCTGATTTACTTGTTCGCTCTCCAAAAGTCTCTACAGCTCTACCTAGAGTTTCTATTTCTGTTGCCTGAAGTGTTTTTGTTGCTGCTGAGAGGAGTACGGTTGTGGCTGTTGAAATCCAGATATGGTACAGAGATCAGGAATGCTAATTAATGGCCCAGAATGCAGTGCACAAAGCCAGTGACACCTCCAAGAAGGCCTGTGAAAAGTACAGATTGATGAGTCTGAAACAAACCTCATTCAATTTGTTTTGGCCTGGTATTCTTGTCACCCAGCATGACGGTAACCACAAGTCAATCAGGCAACAATTTTGGGGGTATATTTTCCCTAAGTTTCTGGTGCAATGTTAGACACAAGTACATGAAAGTATAATCATGAAACTGAAAAATGAAACAATGCCTACTCAAAAAGCAAGCTTTCATCCAGTCACCTCTACTAGACAGTTAAGCTTCCTGAGGGCAGCAACTGGAGTTTACTGTTTTAAACCTAGTATAGAATATTAGAGCTGTACCTGGACTCAAGAAGTCATGTCCAACTCCTCATGACCCCATCTGGGGTTTTATGGCAAAGATACTGGAATGGCTTGCCATTTCCTTCTTCAGCTCATTTTAAAGATGAGGAAGCTGAGACAAACATGGTTAAGTGACTTGCCCAGGGTCACACAGCTATTAAGTGTCTGAGGTCAAATTTGAACTCAGAAAAATAAGTCTTTCTGACTCCAAGTCAGGAACTCTATCCACTGTACCAGCAAGCAACCCTGTTGCTTCTTGATGCCAGATTACACATCATATACCAACTCCACTGGTTTTTCTTCTAAGAGAAGAAGAAGACATGTCAAGAAAACCTAAATTCAGGGCGGCTAGGTGGCACAGTGGTAGAGCACCAGCCCTGGAGTCAGGAAGATCTGGGTTCAAATCCAGCCTCAGACACTTAACACTTACTAGCCGTGTGACCTTGGGCAAGTCATTTAACCCCAACTGCCCTACCCTCCCCCCTCCAAAAAGAAAAAGGAAACCTAAATCCAATCTCAGAAATTACTAGTTGTGTAACTTCTCAAGTTAAGTGACTCAAGTTTCTGCATCTATAAAGTGGAGATAATAATAGCATCTGTTGTGAGGATCAAATGAGATAACATAAACGAGATGAAACTGCAAAGTGTTTTGTAAACTTTAAAGTGCCATATAAATGCTAACTTATTATTATTTGTAGTTTGTTCATTGCAGAATATTCGCTGAATGAATATACTAAACTGTCTCAGACTGGAGAAGAAAAATGACTTCCACTAACACTATTTTAAAATATTATTAAATTTAGGTGAATTTGTCAAACACTCCTATTTTATTTTCTTTTTTATAAAAAGTCATTTGTCCTAGTAAAGATAGAAATGCAAATTAAAGCACCACAGGTTTCACCTCACATTCATTAAATTGGCAGAGATAACAAAAGGCAAATTCTGAAAGTGCTGGAAGAAAACAGTCACTAATTAATGCACTACTGGGTGAAGCTGTGAATTGGTCCAGCCATTCTGGAAAGCAATCTGGTACCATTCCCCAAAAGTCACTGAACTCAATACTCAGATCAATCCTACCTCTACCCCAAAGAGTAAGAGGAAAAGGACCCATCTAGGGAAAAATATTTATAGCAGTTCTTTCCATAGCAGCTAAAAACTGAAAACGAAGATGGTGTTCACCTAGTGAGGACCGGTAAACAAATTATAGCATATGAACGTAGAACAAAGTTTTTGTATCATAAGAAGTGATAAAATGGGTAGTTTCAGAGGAAACTAGGAAGACATCTATGAATGGACGCAAAGTGAGGTGAGCATAACAAGTTATACAATGACAACATTAGAAAGCAAAGCACTCTGAAAGACTTTAGAACTGACCAATGCAATGATAAACCAGAAGTCCAAGAGGAATGGAGATAAAACACTCTACCTATCTCCTGCTTGAGAATTAAAGGACTTAAGGAAAATAAAAGAACAAGACATATATTTTTAGACATGGCAAGTATGGATACACATTTTGCTAGACTATACATGTTTGTTATGAAGGTTTTTCTTTTTCTTCTTTTGAAAATTGTTTAATTGGACAGGGACAGCGGAAGGAATAAACAATAAATCATTATATAAATTAATTAGGATGCAAAAGAACATAATTAACTAACATTAGTTTAAAAAGCAATTGTGTGTTTCCTATCTAAAATCCAAAACATACAAATATAGATTTAAAAATTAAAGAAACTTGAGAGGCCATCAAGTCCAAACCTCATTTCACAAAGGAAACTGAGGATTTGAAAAGTGATTTACCTAGGCAGCAGGTGACACTGTGCACCAGGCCTGGAATCAGGAGGCCTTGAGTTCAAAGACAGCCTCAGACACTACATATGTGCCCCTGAGCAAGTCATTTAGCCCCTATTACCTCAAAAAATAAAAAGAAAAGTGATTTACCCAAAGTCACAGCAGCAGTTAGGGGCAGAACCACAATTCTAACCAAGGTCTCCTGACTTCAAATGCAGCATATACTTGGGAAAAGGCAGCACAGCCCCAGCCACTGAGTGGAGTTCATCTAGCTATTAGATTATAATTTCAAGCTCCCACAGAAACAGAAGGGATGGTTGGGGAGGGGGGAGGAGATGAAGAAATTGTTTTTTAAATGACTGGAGTATTTTATATGTGATTTAAATGACAAAACATTCCTCAACCACTTCTTTGCACAAACATCTTTTGAGAATGTCACCCACTGATGCCCACACAAGTAGGCCAATTACCAATCAGCAACCACTCTAAAGAAGACTCTGCTTTCACTTTTTCTTCCAAAACTAACATCATTTTTAGAAACCCTTTACCCTTAAGGAAGCAAACACTTGAGAACTCTGGCTTATAAATCCCTTCAGACAATTTCCTTATCACACATGTCAGTGGCATGGCCTAGTGATGTACAAAGTCCCAGACACATGACTCTCCTGGTCGGCACTTAGAGACTTGTCCAGCTCCTGCTATCTCCACCCCACAAGCCACTCACAAAATGACACTCAGCTGGACAGAATTCAGGACAGAATTATAACAGTAAGAAAACAGATAAGACTAAAGTAAATCAGTATCACAGATGATAAACTTTCCAGGAGCCTTTCCACTGAGCCACCCCACAATGCACAGGAGTTCTTAGGATCCTAGGGCTTAATTTCTACTCCTAAATCCAAACTTAGATTTTCACTACTGTAGCTTATGAAGAAAGTTTGTATATGGATACTGCTGGTGCTTACTCTCTGGCTATCTTAAGACAATGAGCAATCTGTCCAGTAAACAGCACAAAGAAGAGGTATGACACAGAACTACAGAACCTTAGCACTGAAAATGGGAGAAGTTAGATGGTGCAAAGGAAACAGTGCTGGGCCTGGAGTAAGAATGACTCCTCTTCTCAATTCAAATCTGGTCTCAGACACTTACTAGCTCTGTGACCCTGGGCAAGTCACTTCACCCTGTTTTCCTCAGTTTCCTCATCTGTAAAATGAGCTGAAGAAGGAAATGGCAAACCATTCCAATGTCTTTGCCAAGAAAATCCCAAATGGGGTCAAGAAGAGTCAGACCAGACTTAACAATGACAACAATGAACTGAAAAGAAACAAGTATTTATTAAGTGTGCCTTCTATGTGCCAGGCCCCATGCTAAGTATTTTTGAAAGATTATCTCATTTGATACTCATAACAACCCTAGGAGGTAGGTGCTATTATGATGTTCATTTTGCAGTTGAGGGAATTGAGGCAAACAGACGTCTAAGTATCATACAGCTGGTACGTGAGGCTGGACATGCAATCAGGTCTGGGCACTCAGTCCACTAGCTTCCTAACCTAAGAAAGGGATCTTAAGAGATCGCAGGATCACCAACATGGAGCTAGAAGGGATCTCAGCGTTTTTCTAATCCAGTCCCTTCATTTTACAGAGAAGGAAACTGAGGCTTAGAGGTTAGGTGATTTATCCAAGGTCATACAACAACAACAAAAAATCAGAAATAAGGTCTCTCCTGACCCCAGGGCCAACATTTCTTGCCACACTTCCTCACACTCACACTACTTTCCACCAAGAAAATCTGACACGCACAAACTGAGGGCTCCTCACCTTAATCCTCACCCACTTCTCCAGAAGTGGCCAATCCCATTCTATTCTACCTTCAAAATGCAATGTCTAAACTCAGGTAGATTTCCACAGAGAGGAAGAGAGGGTCCAGCATCACCTGGAATTTCAAATCGTCTCAGAAACATGCACAGTGATTGCTCCAGATCTCTTAGGTCAATTCAACCTGAAATACCTACTTGACAACTCTACAGAGGTCCAAAGGTAACCAGCAACACCTGCAACCTGGAATATATCCACAACCTGTCAAATCCACTCCCAAACTCAGAAACACATCTCCAAAGTAGGCCAGAACAGATCTTCTATATAGAGATGATCTAGATATGTTTAATTCATTTTCATCCCGTATTTATTTAAACTCTATCCACTAGAACAGTGTTGCCTTTCTAAAAACTAGAAGAGACAGATGCAAGCAAACAGTATTCCCTTTTGGAATAGCTGGGCTCCACTTTGTACTTTTCCAATACCACCTACCTTACCAATAAGCTAGAGATCACTGAATTTTCAAACCAGAGGGACTCTGGAGTTCACCTAGAACTGTATTGGGTACAGTAAAAAGAGCCCTCATTTGGTATCAGAACATCTGGATTTGCAATCTACCTCTATTTACCTGGGTGGCCTTGAACAAGAAATCTCCCTTCTTGTGACCTCAGTTTCCTCATCTGTAAATGAGGAGGCCAGGCTAGAGACCCTTTGTAGCTCCAGAACATACAATACTAAACTACGGGACTAAGGGAAGTCACTACCCTCAGTCTCAGTTTCCTTATCCAAAGAGGATGCACTCAATATCCATAACACATGGGGTAGTGGTATGGAAAGCCTTCAACTGTTAGTCTAATGAGAGCTCTAATTATTACAGTCAGCCCCTTCATTTGTATTTGATAAAAAAGGAAACTAAGATCATCTTAAGACTAAGGCCAACCCTAAAACCTAAATTAATCAATGTAACTTTTTAAAAACTTGAGCTGTTATACGTTTCCAAATTCATCCTCTATTAGATGTCTCCAGCTTCTAAATTACAGGTTACTCAGCACTTAAGTTATCTCATTTGATTCTCTAACAACCCTGTGAGGTAGATAGGTACTGTTATCTACCCCCATTTTGTGGATAAAGAAACTGGGGCTCAAGAGAGGTCAAGGTCACTCAGCAGCAGATGGTTTTTCAATGAATCAATAAACATTTATCAAACACCTCCAACGGGTGCCTGCCACAGGCACTGTACTAAGTACAAGGGATACAAAATGAGGCAAAAAATAGTGGCCACCCTCAAGGCACTTAGAATCCAGAGGAGACAACACTTGGGATTTTAACTCAGGTCTAACTCCAAGTCTGGCTGTGTTCTCCAGAAAAGTTAAGTATGACTCAAACTGCAGTTTTTCTATACCAAAAAAGAGGGAAAGGGGGCTTTGTTCTGGCAAAAAAAAAAAAAAAAAGGTAAAAGAATATAGTAATCAATTAACACCTATCAAACCTATGGAGTCACACCTCAATCAGGACTTCAGTGTTACATGCTCAAGTCCATTGGTACTGAGGGATGAGGGGAGAGGGGTAATGGAAGGGAGCCAGAGACAAGCTTATCTATTTTTAAACTCTCACCCACACTTTCGAGAGGAACACTCTGTCTGATGTGAATCCTCCCACCGGCATCACCTTCTGCTATTCAGCACTCAGAACCTGAAGACTGGAACCTCTATTTCTCGGTTACTTGCCAGTCAACCAATATTGTAAAAGTCAAAACTAGCGCCACACACACACACACACACACACACACACACACACACACACACACTAATAGTAAGAAATAGCCAGAAATAAATGAAGAGACCACCTCTAAAATGAAGGAAACAAAACAGAGACAATCACTTTGCTCGAGGAGCCCACCAGCCTTACATCGGAGCAATGATGCAAGGCAGCCTCTGCCAGGGGGCACGTTAGAAAAGTTCTGGCTAGATCCTGCTGGCTAACGGAGGGTTAAGGGTGAGCAGAGGAGAGGACCAGCGTACTTTCCAAGTGCACAGCAAACGGGTACCCAGAGGTATCGCTTTCCAGCTCCCCTGAAGGGCTGCACTGTGCCCAAAGGTTCTGCATTCCTTATCTGGCTCCGCAGATCTTCCTCTAACACCTGTGCACCACACACAGCCACCCACAGGGGCAATATTTACCGCTCGGCGCTAGTGTTTCTAAACTGCAGCAGAACTGTTGGTAAACATCACGACAGCCCGGAACGCAAACCTCCGTTCCACCGAAGGGTCCTCCCCTTACCTCATCTAATTGTTGCCAGCTCGCTCCATTTTTTTTCCTGCTTCCTGCCTCATTACAACAACCTTTCCGCATAGTGGTCTGTCAATCAGTGCCCGCAAAGGGAGAATAAAAAAGACCCAGAGCAATCGAGGCGAGAAGTCTTCCAGAAGCTGCCCCGACGGCAGCACGTCCCCACGGCACAGAACCGTGGATCCTGTCCCCAAGATGCCCCTCGCCCCTGCCCCGCTGGAGTTCGCAGCCCTCCCCAGCCCCGAGTGCTCCCCCAGCCCGGCTGGGGTCAGACGGACGCACGCCTCCCAGCACTTACTCTTGAGCGCCGAGATGAGGGTTTTCCCATCCTTGATGAGCTCTTTAATGAACTTGTTGGTCTTATCCAGTTCTGCTTCATGAGACTTGAGCGTGTCTCGGAACTGCGGGCTGTCCAGGCAGCAGTCACTGAACTCCAGGGCTGGGAGTCCCATAATCTCCCCCAAGCTTGGGGGGGGGAAACCTCTCCCCAAGGACAGACTAGCCCAGAGATTTCCCTTCCTCTCCTTCTCCGTGCCGCGACCCCTGCACTGGCTCCCAGTACCTCGTCCCTAAAAAAAATTAAAAATGAAAAATGTTCCCGTTTCGTTCGCAAAGCCCAACGCAAGCGGGTTCCCGCGGGGGTGCGCCCTGCGCCACCTCCTCCACAGGTGGGGCTCCTGCTCTTTACCGGGGGCGGGCAGGACCCCGGGAGCTGGTGGGTAAAGAGGAGCAGACTCTGGGGTGCCCCGCGATGTGCATCGGCCGCAGGTTCAGAAGACCGGGAGCAAGAGCAGCCGGGAGCAGGAAGAGCAGGCGAGCGGTGGGGCACTCCTCATGGCGAGCGTCGCACACTGCAAAGCCACGGGCAGCCCCGGAGCAGCCCAGCACAGGTCTGCTGCTGCCTTCCCTTCCCCATTCAATGCGCCGCTACCTGGAGCGCCCTCTCCCAGCTACCGCCGCTGCTGCTGCTGCTGCTGCCGCCGCCGCCGCCGCGGTCTGGGCCTCCCGAACCTGCTAGCCATGATCTCATCCCGCCAGGGCCAATCAGGGGCCTCGCGCCCGCCCGGCCCATGGGCGCGCAGGGAGGGCGCGGAGGAGGGGGTTCCCTGCCCAGCGCCGGGAAGCCCTTCCGCGCGTGGGACCCAATCAGCGGCCGGCTCTCCGGGAGTGGCCGGAGCCCGGGGAGGAGAAAGGAGAGAGGAGGGGTCCTGGCGAAGTGGAAGGAGCTAGGAGGAAGAGGAGGGAGGGGCGTGGTCGGAGCCGGAGTCCTTTTTTTTGCCCACGCACCGAGCTGCGTTCGCCTTTGCTCTCTCCTCTTTCGAAGGAGCCGGCTGCTGCAGGACCAATACGGTGGGAGGTAGGGGATACTACAAGGTTGGAACATCGTATTAGAGCCTCGGTCTCCAGCCCAGCCCCCGGGAGGGTGCCGCAGCCCACCCCCAATCTGCGCGGGAGAATTTAGTCGACCTCCCACGCGCTTTGCGAAGACTCCAGATAAAGATGCCTGCCCTGCCTTTCAGATTTATTGCCAGGGCCCGAAGGGTTACGTTAACCTTCCTTCCTTTCCTGTTCAGGGAGAATAGGAGTTTAAGGGCACCTGGATGGCCTCAGTGGGAGCAAGAGGCCGCTGAGATCCCCTAAGCCTTCAACCTTGTTTGAAGTTAAGGCTTTGGCCGTGCCCTTGGCCTTTGACCTGAAGTTCTCATGGCCAGATTTGGTGCCTTCCATCTGGAGGGCCCGGGGGAGACACGGAAGCATCCCACTTAGAATGTTGGTGCTGGAACGATCAAATGTTAGTTACCCTGGAGCAAACCAAGGCCCTGGGAGGTTATTCTCCTCAATCACGTTAAATGGCAAAGCCAAAACTCACCAAGTTTTATCCTTAATGGGGCCAGGAAGCAAAATATAAAATATTGAGAATCCTAAAATTGTAAAAAGGTTCTTTCAACTTCATACAGGCAGATGTTGGGAAATGTTACAAGCCCACCTCCACCCCCAGCTTAAGTCACCAGAATACCCTTTAGAAACAGGATGTAAGATCCTTAAGGGCAAAAAGTTTTTATCATTGGTTCTCATTGTATCCCCAGAACTGTGCACATAATAGACACCTAATAAATACTTGTGTATGTTGAATTGACCATGAAACTATATGGGGCAAACACTAGTCGAGCAGTTAAGGACAGAGATTTTACCAGTCCTGATTCTGAATTGACTAGCTGTGTGAAAGTTGAAATAGCTTGACCCACCTCTGGCCCTCAGTGCCCACATCTATAAATGAGTTAGAGGAGCTGACCATCAATTGGGGAATGGCCAATCAGTTAAAGTATATGAACTTAATGAAATAGGATTATGCCATAAGAAATTAACACTCACATAGTGAGTGTTATGGGCAGGCACTATGCTAACCACTTTACAAACATCTCATTTGATCCCCCCAACAACCCCTGGGAGGTAGGTGCTATTATTATCCCTATTTTACAGATAGGGAAAATGTGGCAGATTAATTGATGTTCCCAGCCCAGGGTCACGTAGATGTTATGTGTCTGAGGCTGAATTTGAACAGAGGCCCTCCATACTCTAGGGCCAGCACGCTAATTCCATGTGCCAGCTAGCTGCCACATAGTCTTTGTACCACTCCAAATTTGTTTGCTAGCAGGTGTACATAATGCTTAATTGCAGCCCTTCAATTACTATTCCCTCATTTGTTCAAGAGTGAATATTTTTGCCAGGCCCATAGGCATTCACTTTTCTGTGACCTTAAGGGAGATTGACTAGATAATTATACATACATATGTATATAAACAGTTAATACTGGAAGTTTATTTAAAAGTCACCACAAAAGATTTGCTACTTTCTCTGTGTTGAAGTGGGGTGGGGAGAGGAGGGGAATTTGGAAGCTTGATACAAACACTAACAATGACCATGAATCAACCTTGAAAAAAAAGCAGGAAATTCAAATGTTCTGTTGATTTCATCTTTGGGTGGGTTTCTTTTGTTTGATTTGTAAGGGGTGGTGACCTTGCCTCCAGGCTTGTTCCAGTCTTAAAAGTTACCCTACTTAACGAGGAGGAAATTGTTTTTGTCTCCTCTATTTTCTTTACCTTGTCTGCTTAAAGAGAATCTGTTTTACTAGCTCCATACAGGTTGTCCTGGAGGTTTAAGGAAATTACTATGTGTAATTGTTACCCAAATATCCCCTAACCTACAAGCTTAAGAATAGACCAGAGATGAGTTCTCTGCTTGCTGATGTGTTTGCTTTGCAGTTAAGTAAGGATATTTAAATCCTTGATGAATTTTACTTTTGCTTCAGTATTTTAAACTTAATGTGATATGCAATACATGATATGTCAGTTAGTTGTAATCCTATGTGGAAGTAAGGGAACAGAGCAAGTGAGAGCATAAATTTAGAACTGGAACAGAGGCCATCTAATCCAGTCTTTTCACTTTACAGATCAGGAAACTGAGGCTGAGAGGTTAAGAAATGACCCTTAAAAGATTTACAAACCTGGCTCTTTCTTTTGAGCTTATGTAATGGTAATGGAAATTTGAAGATCTTCCCTGCACCTTAATAAGCCTAAGGGAATTTGAAAACCTTTCCTGCTTTGAAAATATACTCAGCCCCCAATAGGCCAAATGTGGTCACATGGAGCCTGTGATGGGAAGAGTTTGCTGAAGGGTGGAGCAGAGCATACAGGAAGCTGGGAGTCAGAGCAGCTAAGTATAGTTGGGAAGAGGGGAGGAATCCCAGGGAAACAATTAGGCTTGTGAGTAAAAGTTGGTTTTTGCCATCTAGGCTTGGGTTGGTTTGCTGAAAGGCTAAAGGATGCCTTGGCTTTCTGTATTGTTATGACTTATTAACTTCTTTGCTACTGTGATGGAATTGGCTTACTGGTTTTTGTATTAAATTTTCTGTTGTGTTGATAAATGTTTTACTTCTGTCTTATATATGGAGATCCTGTTATATTTTGTAATCAAGTGCTGTGCAGGTATATTTATAGTGACTGTTGGCATTATAAATATCGCATTCCCATGTTCAAATCTAGCCTCAAACACTTCCTAGCTATCTGACCCTGGGCAAGTCACTTAATCCTGTTACCCTCAGTTTCTTCATCTGGAAAATGAGCTGAAGAAGGAAATGGCAAACCATTCTAGTGTCTTTGCCAAGATAACCCCAAATAGAGTAATTGAGAGTACAACATGGCTGAAAAATAACTGAACAACCACAAAATTGTGAGAGTGGACCAACCCAGGGGTTCTTAACCTATAGTCCCTAAATGCTGGGGGAAAATTACTTTTCACTAACCTCCGACTGAAATTTAGCATTTCATTTGATGAATTTTTTTTTAAAGTATCCCAAGAAAGGCCCCCATAGGTTTCTCCAGATTTTTAGAGGGTTTCATAATATACGAAAAAGGTAGGTTTTTTTTGGTTAGTCAGTAAATAAATATTTATTAAGCACCTACTGTATGCCAGTGCTAAATGCTGGGGATACAAAGAAAGGTAAAAGGCAGTCTCTTCCCTTGAGCAGTTCACAGGTGTAGCAGCAAGCACCCCAATATCCCCAGAGTGACTGCCAACACAGGTTCTTAGATCTGCTTTTCAAAAGGAAAGCAACTCAAAATGGGTCAACAAGCTTACTTTAATGAAACAAACACACATTACCTAGTTCAGGAGAAAAAGGTCAGCACCCCAAACTTCAGAGTCACAGAACTTACAGATCAAACAGATAGGCTTCCAAACTGTCCAACCATTATATCAATACCAAATCACAGTTACCAGAGAGGGAAGCATCAACATCTGGGTTTTCAAAGCCGGGGGGCTCTCAACAACGGCTTCCCAGAGTCTCATCTGGTCAAATCACACAACACTTCTCAAAGTGAGCCCCAAAGCAAGGCCTCAAATCAGGGATTATATAGTCTTCTCCTGGTTCAGAGAATGTAACCACCCTCTTGACCCACTGCCCAATCACACAGCATGGAGGTGTGGGCATTCCTGAAAACCAAGCCTCCTACCACAGGCTCCATGTGACCACATTCAGCCTGTTAGGGGGCAGAATATATTTTCAAATCAAGGAAGGTTCTCAGAGTCACTTAAGTCAATCAAAGTCTCTTAAGCCAATCAAAAGGCCTAGGGGCAGGGAAGATCTTCAAGTCTGCATTTCCATTACAACAGTTTAACAAGGAGACAACATGTAAACAATTATATACAAACAAGCTACATACAAGATTAAATGGAGATAATTAGCAGAGGAATGCCACTAGAATTATGGGGAATCCTGAAGACTTCCTGGAGAAGATGGGATTTAATTCTTGAACTCCATGATCCCTAAGGTCCCTTTTAATTTAAAATCCTACGAGCCTATGATCCTAGAAAAAGTTGGCAGTAGATAGTAGATATGAAGATTTTTTTCATACCTACTTCAATTCCTGCCCCAGCACTAACTCCAAGCAATGTATTGTTTTACTAGTTAATATTCTGTGGCCAGAAAAAAATAGGAACTAACATCAAATCTTAGTTTAATGCACAAATTGAAGACAGTCTTTTTTTTTTTAGTCTTATGAAAAACACAGACTTTTCACAAGATAAGTAATAACAGACTTTAACTCCATGCAGTATCAGAAGTCTGACAGTCTTCAATGTAAACAAGTGACCAAACTCTTTCAGACCTTCATCAAATAATCAAAGTGGCAAAGAGGAGGTATGTCATATGCTTTCAAGGTGATCTGGGGCACTTTACCCCAACCTTCAGCCTTAATTGTCTCATCTGTCAACTGAGGAATTAGATGGACTCCTATTAACTGTAAATTCAATGAGAACTGAAACCGTATCTCATAAATTTTATACCTTCTCCAAAATCAAGATACTATACCTAAGTATTTAATGTTTGAAGACTAAGCAAGTGATGTTTAAGGCCACTTACAACTCAAAAATCCTCTGTTGCTAGTGGTAAGTGTGCTGGTAAGGTTAACTACATCCTTATTCCAAGAGTCTACATTCTGGTCAGGAACTGATTCACATATTTCCCATTCAGCACCCTACCAGGGGTGGGGAACCTGCAGCCTTGAGGCCACATGTGGCCCTCTTGATCCTCAAGTGAGGCCCTTTGACTGAATCCAGACTTCACAGAACAAATCCCCTTAATAAAAGGATTTGTTCTGTAAAACTTAGACTCAGTCAAAAAGCCGAACTTGAGGACCTAGAGGGCTACATGTGGACTCTAAGCCTCAGGTTCCCCACCCCTGCCCTAGAAAAAGATTCCAGACTCACAAAGCAATTACTTTCATTAATTTCTTTGGCTTTGACTCCCTGCACTGACTTCTCGTTAGCTAATTAGCAGTAAAAAGGAAGCATCATCACTGTTGATCTTCAGGGGAGTTGTTTGGTTTTTTCTTTTCAGGAGGCCCAGCCGATTTTATACCACATATAGTCAGCCAAATGTCTGAAAACATTTCTAAGTTTCAATTAAGTTTACCTACTTTCCTGATAAAACCAGATGTCCTCTAAAAATGAGCAGCATCTGAGTAGGAAGATTTCTGCAGATAAATTTGTAAAAAATAAAATAAAATTCATACCATTAAAAACTCAGTGTAGGTATTCTAGCTTCCAGCATACTGTCATATTATACATGTCTAAAAGACTAGTTTCCTTAGATATTTTTTATGACAGCTACCTCCATCTGAGACAGAAAAAAATGAGGTTAGGTTGAGTTGGCCAAGTATAAGACTGAAGCAGGATTTGAATTCAGGTCTTCCAGACTCTACCACTTTATACCATCCAACTGCTTCTATTGGGAGAAACACAATATATACATACACACATATGTATGTATATATGTACATGTATGTAGTGAAGGCTATCTCCCATGTGGCCTGGAAATGTCATTGAGTGGCTGGAAGGGAAGCAGAATCAATATCTCTAGCCTCTTCTCTTACCACCCTTCTCCAAAAGAAAATATAATTCCTGCCAGGAAGGAAAGCAGGAGTTTGGGACCTAAGGCTTGGCCATTCTGCTGTCCCTAGGAGAGCAGGTAGGACCAGGCTAGAATTATAGCTGTCTGCTCCCTTAAATATTAGTAATCTAGGGGATGTGTTTTTTAAGTTCAAACTAAATTTCTGATCACTATTTATTAATGGGAAAAGGAAGACCTAAGGTTTATATCCAAGACTTCACCCCTTTCCCATTAAATACAGTTCCACAATGAATGCATAGTAATTAGCAAAGAAATCCATTTATCCAAATCAATAGCAAAACAAATCAGAATGTATTAGACAATAGAGTAAAGGAGTTCTCCCATTGGGAGTAAGGTAACAGCTGAAGAGAGAGAGAAAATGAATATGTGTCCTAGATCTCACCCAAGGGGAAGTCTCCCAAAGTCTCTAGAGAAGCAAGATTGGAACAAGGACATGATGGAAATTGCTCTCCTGTCATGTTGGATTGTTCCCAGAGTCTTTTTCTTTAGCAACCTGCAGTAGAGTTGGTTTCTTCCATCTTCTCTTAAAGTGACAGCAGAGCCTAAAGAGCCTGAAGAGATTTGAAGAATTTTCTTCACTCCCCATCCCACCAAGTCTGTTCTGCCTTTCAGGCATGTGCAGGGCATTGGTCACCACCAGTGAGGAGAGAGTCCCACAGCAATGGGTTTTTAAACTTAGATTATATGTATATACATAATATAAATGAAATATATGTCAAGGGGCTCACCCTAGGTACATAGGCCTCACCTTACTATGAAACTGACTCTAGGCTCTCCAAAACTATGCCAAAGCAATGCAAATTGTGGAGGCCCTATTTTTACTCAGTTATTTTCAGTCATATCCAACTCTTCATGACCCCTTTGAGGTTTTCTTGGCAAAGATACTGGAAAGGTTTGCCATTTCCTTCTCCAGCTTACTTTTACAAATGAAGAAACTGAGGGTAACAGGGTGAAGTGATTTGCCTAGGGTCACACAGCTAGTAAGTGTCTGAGGCCATATTTGAACTCAGGTCTTCCTGACTCCAGGCCTAGCACTCTGTCCCCTGTGCCACCTAGCTGCCCAGGAGGACCTACTAACCCAAAAAGGTATCTAGAAGATTCCAGTGATAAACTATATGTCTGTTGTCTGTAAGGGGGTTCCTCGAGATGTGAAGGGGCCCATTGAAATAGTTTTCTTGAATTGCCCTGTTTTCCAGAGATGAAACCCTGCTGAACTAGCATAACAGCGATCTTTCATGACTGAACTCTTAAATTCTCAGTGCCCTTGAAGCCAAGTGAGGTACAAGGCAGACTCTGGTCAGCCTAACCCAAGTGATAAAACCATTTGTGTAACTGAGGCTTTTCAAATAAGCAGAAACTCCTTACCTTCATGGTCTAGCAGTTCTGAGGAG